>JARLTB010000311.1:0-600000 GCA_030141615.1 Unio pictorum
ATCATATAAATGTTCAAAATCTTCTTTAGCAAGATTGTACTTTAAAGTATATATTCCTTTTTGTGCAATAATTTCAATATCCCTAAGACCCTTAAAAAGGGCTAGTGCGCTTTCTTTTAGGTATTGCAGATGGCGATTAAATGTACGATCATCCCTGGCTGTAGTTTTTGTTACTTTGTTAAATCTTTTTGCCCAGTTGCTATACGAAAACCTACCACGCTCTTTTAGTTGTTCTATCATCCAAATAATTGATTGGGCAGTTTTTAATTCGTCCATCTTTTTCCTCCTACTACAGTTTTTGCTACTATAACAGTAAATAATGTATTTGTTATATGTACACCATTTTTCTGTTTTTAATTATCTGATTACATTTGTTCAGATTTTTTTAAGTATAGTCGCATTGTTGCCAATATATGGCTACTAGTCTGATATAGTACCAGAATAAGTACCCTATGTAGTACTTTTAATTTATTTTCGGAGGAAAAAGATGGCAAGTTTTTATTGTAAGTATTGTGGTAAAGAATATTCCAGTGTTTCCAGTTTAACTAGCGGCAGCTGTCTGAGACATCCTGAAGGCAGTAATAAAGGCCACCATTCGCCTTATGGTGGTAGCGAAAAAGAAGAATACACTTGTGAGTATTGTGGTAAAGAATATTCCAGTATTTCCAGTTTAACTAGCGGCAGCTGTCTGAGACATCCTGAAGGCAGTAATAAAGGCCACCATTCACCACTGTAACCTTCGAGGGAGGGGGAAGCCCGTCCCCTCCATTCCATCAGGCACAAATAAAGGCCACCACTCACCACTGTAACCGTCGGGGACGGGGGAAGCCCGTCCCCTCCATTCCGTCAGGAACAAATAAAGGCAACCACTCACCACTGTAACACATTGTGTTTTGTATATCTTTTTGTGGTATGAACTGCGCAGATTTGTTTAGACAGTTCTTATTCTAAATAAGGTGGAACAGCTTTCTTTTCATGCTGCTTTCTTGCCACCTTCCTGATGTATATTGAATTTGCTATTATAAATTTCATCAGGGGTTTCATAACCAAGCGATTGGTGAAATCGTTTAGTATTGTAAAAATTAAAATATTTTTCGACTCCCTCCTTTAAGTCTGCCATGTTGCTGTATCCATACATATAGATGTTTTCGTATTGTAGTGAACGCCATAGCCGTTCTACCTACATATGAAGGCTTAGGCATAACATTGCCGTTTTAATAAAGTTCATACTCATCACTGTGGCACACTTTACCTAATAGTAGGATATACATGCAGAAGCAGAAATAATAAGAAAAGACCACGAAGATATTTGTGAATAAAATAAAACTACATTGGATAACTTACAGCGCAAACATTGCCATAAGGGAGTTGCAAAAAATTGCAACTCCCTACTTACCATAAATTTCTAGCGCCTCACTTGGGCGGGCTCTGCATGGCAAGAGCAACCCCCTCCCCCATTACCACCCGATGCACAAGCCGCGGCACAACCGGATACAAGCTCGGGCAAGGGCATTACTTCAGATGCTTTTCTTGCTTCCTCTACCAGAACTGCAAGATCTTCTGCTCCATGAAAACGCAGAACATTTACCATAAATATATTTAGTTTATTTACAAGACTGGCAGGAAAAAGATTACCATCTACCTCTACAGAAATTACCGGGTATTCCCTTTCTCTAGCCCAGGGTGTTATCAAGCCTTCTATAACTCTGCCAATAAGGCATGCAAAGGGCGATATATTTACAATACCAGAATACCCCTCTTCCATTGCAGTTGCGGCAACTCCTGACGAAACGGCAATCTCTGAATTAAGCTCATGGTTTACAAAGTGCTTTGCCGTGTTCGCCATAATTTTTTTCATGTTGTGCGGGGTATGAGGAATAAGGTGTGCAGGTGCTAAAGCTCGTTTTACACGATTCTCTACCCAATGCTTCCATCTTTCTTCAATATATAACTTTATCCGCTTGCCAATTAATTTCCTGCCTTCGGCAGATACTATTTTACCTTCAGACCACAAAAGATTTATACGTTTCTTTAAGTCGTATTCTCGCACAAAGTCCAGATAATGAATCCATTCGCCTATTCCAGCAATTTTTGCCATAATGCCTTTAGAGCTAAAAAGACTTACTAATTCGTCTACTGCAAAATCGTCCCTGCGCACATAAATTTCTCCTACTATGAGCACCCTAGGTACTTGATTCAATTCTTTCTTTAGTGGAATTTTTTTAATCTCTAAAGCTATTTCTCGTAATGCAGGCATAACTTTTTTTATATCTTTTTCTGCAATTGCAGTTAGCCTTTGCCAACTCTTGGTAAATTCTACCAGAGCTTTCTTAGGATCTACAGCGCAGGCACGCAAGCCGTTTTGTATATCCTTCATGTAATCTCCAATAGCAAGGGTAAACCACATATCTTTAGAAAAAGTAGGACCTAATTCTGTATAAGAATTATCTGCACTCATTGTCATTACCAAAACATTTTCTAATCGCATATCCCGAAACAAGTTTTCATAAAACACAAAGTACTGGCCTGTTCTGCAAGGACCTGTGGTAATGGGTACGAATAACACATAAATTTCGTCTTTGCGATACATATCTGAAGCAAAAAACTCAAGTGCAGAACCCAACACTATATGTGATGGCACACACTCTTTACCCGAAGAATGAGAACGTGCTAATTGAATGGTCTTTACACTGGCCACAGGCATAGCATGCGCATTAATGCCCACACCCCTAAGTACCGATGCCATTAGCTGAGTAGATAAATCCCCCATATTGGACAATAAGAGCTTTACACGCTTCGAGTTACGAATTGGAATTTTTTTATTAAGTTTTGTATCTAATACATGAAATTCCTCGTCTTTTTTATTAATAAACCGTAATCCATTATCATACTTTTCTTCACTTATATCTTTTAATTTAGAGCGATAGCCGTCAATAATATCCAAAAAGGCTTCTACTCTGGTATCTATGCCCGCGTCTGCCGAGTGAGAGTCCAGTTCTAAAATTAAAAAGGGCTTCTGACCCATTATCCATTTTATGTAATGCAGTATAAAAGAATCAGGAGCGCAGGAAAAATTGGTAATATAGGTTATAAAAATGTTGGGTTCGTTTTTTATCAGAGCAGCAGATTTTACATCCTGCTGACCATAATACCAGTACATGTTTGAAAATATTTTCTCATCTTCGAAGGGCATAAGATCAAAAGGAATAATGGTGTATCCTCTGCTTGAAAATTTGCGGGGAATGCCCATATTTGCCTCGTTAGTATAGGCATTGTAGGGTCTTCCTAATAAGGCAATTACAGGCCGACTGGCAGCTCTTGCCTCGGCAAGTGCTTGCCTGCCCATTGCAGCGGCTTCCTTAAAAAATATTTCCTGTTTTTGCCGTGCCAACTCAAAGGCAGCTTCTATTTCTTCTGGGCCAATACCTATTTTTTTGCCAAGATTAATAAAATGTTCAAGTGCTTTTGTGGGACCAAACTTAAAAGATACAACCACATCTAAAATGCGGTCGGGATTAACATCTGGAAAAGCCTTTCTGATGTAATAGGGCAAGCTTTGAGTAATGGGACAAAAGTTGGCATGCACGTTTTTTTCATAGCTTGGCATATCTCTGAAATGTGGCAAGAAAATATAATCAGCACCTTTTTTAAGCACATCTTCTACTGCGCCATGCGCTATTTCGGCGGGAAAACAATAACTGCTCTCGGCTCTGGCAACCCCTTCATGATCTACAGTGTCTGAGAGAAAAGTTTTTATACCCAAAGTGTGAAAAAACCAGGCATAAAACGGATACATAGTGTGTATAGAAAAGCATCGAGGCATACCAACAACAAAGTTGCGTTTTTGAACAAATTCTTCCTGCTTTGGAGCACAGCGATTATATAATAAATCACTTCGTGCACTCACCCAATCCTTTACATTTGGGTCGGCTGTTCTTTTTCGCGTATTGGCGTATTTGTTGCAACGTCCTCCAAACATATATTTATTATTAGACACTTTTAACACTTGAATGGGGCACAGGTTCTCGCAGGATTTGCAGGTAAATACACTTTCGTAACTAATTTCTTTTTTTGTTACTTGGGCTAGATTAAAATTGGATTTTGTTAGTAATCCTTCGGATAGCTTTTGTTTTGCAAGAAGACCAACACCATAACAACCCATGAGTTCGGGAGAAGGCGGCACAAGTATAGGTTTGCCTAAAAGCATTGCAAAAGCCAAAGGTACGGCCTTATTTTTAGCTACCCCCCCCTGCAAAAACACCTTTTGCCCAATAGATCTGTTCCCAACCACTCTGTTTAGATAATTGGCTACAATAGAGCACACAATACCTGCAGTTATATCAGATTTGGTAGCCCCCTGCTGGATAGCTTTTCTAATATCCGAATTTATAAATGCCGAGCAATGCTCACCAAACTTTAATGGAGCCTTGGCCGCCATGGCTACTTCTCCTATCTCTGATGCATTCTTTATATTCAGATCTCCTTGAGCCGACTCTTCCAAAAAACTACCTGTTCCTGCCGAGCATGCCTCGTTCATTGCATAATCAATTGGCACTCCATTCTTAAGCAATACATACTTTGCATCCTGACCACCTATTTCGAAGATGGTGTCCACCTCCTTGGAAAATCGTGTGGTACCCACTGCATGGGCTATAATTTCATTATATACACCAGGGGTTTCTAAAAACACACCTAAAATCTCGCGTGAAGAACCTGTAGTAGCTGCCAAAGAAATAGTTATTTCTTTATCACCAATATCTTTACGAATTTTTTCTTGTAGTTTTTCAAAGCATTCTCTAAGTGCCTTTACTGGGTCTCCGTGGGTTCTCCCATAATGCGATGCCACTATTTGATCAGTCTCTATATCTATCAGACAGGCTTTGGTAGTAGTAGAACCTCCGTCTACACCTAATATATATTCCTTACCTGCAACTACATTTCCTGTGCTGGCTTCGAAATTGCTAACCATATCTGCTGCGCTGTCTAATGCACCAAATCGCTCAAAGCGGATTTCGTTAGTACGCAATAACTTTTCCTGCCCAGGATAGGGGCTACCAAGCTCGGAAGCAAGAATGGACGCCCCGAATGCCTCAAAATAAGAAGCTTCCTGAGGTATAATAAATGTAATATTAGGAGCCAAACCTTTTATAAAACGTAAAATATGAGGGTTTAAGGTTGTACCTCCCGTAAGCAACACCCTACCCTTTTCGATTCTGGCACGCTTTAAAAAGTCAACCACTTTGTGGGCCATCACCATAGAAAGCGATAGGACTATATCGTCCTTCGTAGCCTCGTGCTTGTTTAAACGATGAGTACAATCCGACTTCATAAAAACAGAGCAACGGCTGGAGAGAGACATAACTTTTGCTTCTTCGCTTACATTGAAAACATCGTCTAATTTCATATTCATTCTGCCAAGTTGCTGCTTGAAAAACTCACCAGTACCCGAGGCGCATTTGTTGCCCGAAAAATTATTTACTATGCTCTGATTTTCATCCAAGGTGTACACAATTAGGTCTTCACCCCCCATACTTACAAGGGCATTAGCCTTTGTATTTAAATTCTTCAGAGCAGCCTCTACACATAGGGGTTCGATGGTATTCTTAACAGAAAAAAGACCGCGTCCTTCGTTGCCGGTAACCAGAACTTTTGTGCCAGAGTTTATAGTTTTATCTGTTAGGCTCCTAGTTAGGGCAGCCTCGAAGTTCCCTTCATGTGCCAAAACCGAACTCCAAAGTATGGTTTTGTCTCCGTTATCTTCTGAAAGAACCATTTTTAGGCTGGATGATCCAACATTAATTCCTAAATTAGCCATTTTTTCTCCTTTTCTTCTATATAAAGTAGCATTAGGAACCTTTAAATCGTATTGTTTAAGTCCCATTATTATTTAAAGACTGTAATAACAGGAAAAAATAATGACAATACCTAAAAGAAATAGGAATTATACTGTTTTTAAAATTTGAAAGCAAAAATAACTTCAATTCTGCCAAATCCTTGATTTTAGCAGGCAACTATTGTAAACTATGCAATTGATGGATGAGAGTCCCTTGATCTTCATGATCATGAAGTAGGAATTATTTTGAATTATTTTTTTATGGAGGAATAGTTTATGAAAAAATGTATTGCCATCATTTGGTTAGTGGCGGTGGTTTTAGGTGTACATCTATTGGCCCAATCCAAGCCCAAAATTGTATTTGCAAGCGATGCTACTTTTCCACCTATGGAATTTGTAGATACAAATAAAAACATTGTGGGTTTTGATATTGATGTTATTCAAGCCATTGCCAAAGCAGCCAACTTTGAAGCTATTATTAAAAATACTGCTTGGGATGGTATTTTTGCAGGATTGGCAGCGGGAGAGTACGATGCCATTTTGTCTTCGGTAACCATAACAGAAGAAAGAAAAGCATCTATGAATTTTTCAAATTCATACATAAACGCAGGCCAAGTTATAATTGTAACAAAAAATACAAAAAATATAACTAAACCAGAAAATCTAAAAGGGAAAATGGTAGGGGTGCAAATTGGCACTACAGGAGATATTGCAGTATCTAAAATTGCAGGTGCTACCAAAAAAACCTACGACGAGATTGGTTTGGCAGTAGAGGATCTTGCAATAGGTAGGCTTGACGCTGTTATCGTAGATTCCCCCATCGCTGCTAATTATGTACTTCAAAATGAAAAATACAAATCAAAATTGGTTGTAGTAGGAAAGCCCTTTACAGAAGAATATTATGGCATTGCTGTTGGTAAAAGCAATACAAAGGCTTTAGAGTTAATTAACAAAGGGTTAAAGGTTATACAAAATGATGGTACTTTGGAAAAACTAAAGAAAAAATGGCTACAATAATTCATGCCTGTATCTGAAAAGGGAAAGCCCAAGGCTAAGCAAGAATACACTGCTGATCCAAATCCTGGGCAATCTTTAACAATTAATGTAACTGACAGTACACTAATACCCTCAGGAGAGCGCTCTGTACTTTCTGCATGGAATATAGCGTTTATCGGGGCAATAACATTAATTGTTTTGCTTCCGCTGCTAAAGCCCCGCCCCTTTTTAGATATATTAAGTTTTGTTCCCGATGGTTTGCTGGCTACTTTTGGGGTAACTGTTATATCAATTATTTTTGCTCTTCTATTAGGGTTGCTTGCAGGGCTTGGCAGAATTTCTAAAAATAAAGTAATAAATCTAACAGCCACGATCTATGTTGAAGTGGTGCGAGGCATCCCTCTTTTGGTGCAATTATTTTATATTTATTATGCCCTGGGTCCACTTTTGCACCTAAAGGGTCCTGCATCGGCTGTTGCTGCTATGTCCATCTGCTATGGTGCCTATATGGCCGAGATTTTTCGGGCAGGAATTCAGGCTGTACCTAGGGGGCAAATGGAGGCCGCCTTGGCACTTGGGTTATCCCGTAGTGGAGCATTGCGCCGGGTTATTTTGCCCCAGACTGTCCGAATAATCTTACCCCCCATAGGAAATGAATTTATTGCCTTGCTTAAAGATTCTTCTTTGGTATCTATTTTAGCAGTTTCAGATTTGCTGCGGCGGGGTCGTGAATATGCCTCTACCACTTTCTTCTATTTAGAGGCCTATACAATCGTTGCACTTATTTATCTTGTAATGACCCTCTTCTTTTCCAGGCTGGTTGGAATAATGGAAGCAAAATTAAAACATATAGGGAAAAATGTATGATTCGTATTCGCGGTGCAAAGAAAAATTTTGGTAAAGTTGTAGCCCTAAATGGAGTAGATTTAGATGTTAGTAAAGGCGAAGTAATTTTAGTAATTGGACCTTCTGGTTCTGGTAAGAGTACCCTACTGCGCTGTGTGAATAGATTGGAACATGTAGATTCAGGAGAGATTTGGATAGAAAACGATAGTGTAACTAGTCATAAAGCAGACATACGAAAAATAAGAGAAGAAGTGGGAATGGTTTTTCAGAATTTCAATCTCTTTCCTCATCTATCCGTACTTAAAAATATTTCGCTTTCGCCAATACTTGTTAAAAAAGAGAGTAAGGAAGTTGCAACTACAAGAGCAATTGCACTATTAGAAAGAGTTGGCCTTTCAGACAAAGCCCAGGCATACCCAGAACAGCTCTCTGGCGGGCAGCAACAGCGAGTTGCAATTGCAAGAGCTTTAGCCATGCAACCAAAAGTAATGTTGTTTGACGAACCTACTAGTGCTTTAGACCCTGAAATGATAAAAGAGGTGCTTGATGTTATGCAAGCTTTGGCGGTAGAAGGTATGACAATGATTGTTGTATCACACGAGATGGGATTTGCCCGTGCCGCAGCAGATAGAGTTGTATTTATGGACGAAGGAAAGATTATAGAGGATGGCACCCCTGAAGAATTGTTTACCCACCCTAAAGAAGACAGAACAAAAAGATTTTTGGAACATATACTATAAAGTTATTATATTATATATTATAGTATATGTTACATTTAATTTCTACGCCATTTCAAGGAGAGTTAAATGAATATAACTGCCCAGACTACCATAGACAATCTTTTAACTTCCTATCCATTTTTAGAGGATTTCTTAATTAGTGAGTATCCACAGCTTAAAATGCTAAAAAATAAAATAGTGCGCTCTACTATTGCCAAAGTTGCAACTCTGGAAGCAGCATCAAAGATGTCGGGTATAGATTTGGATAAACTAATTAGTACCATTTCAGAAAGAATACTAGCTACCCCAGTTAGCATAAATCGGGAAAAGGTAGATGCACTAAAATCCATTATCTCTTTCTTACACGATGGCGGAAGTATAGAAGAAGCCAAATCCCGTTTTAATAAGACTGTAGGAGATGTGGATGCAAAAGAAATTGCAGCCATGGAAGAAGAGATGATTAGAGAAGGGTTGCCTGTTTCTGAAGTTACAAGACTCTGCGATGTACATGTAAGTGCCTTTAAGCAAGCCTTGGACACCAACAAGCCCCTTGATGTAAAGCCAGGACACCCGGTACACACCTTTTTAGAGGATAATAAAGTTATACAAAAACTTATTCAGGAACTTAGCAAGATAGCAAATGAAAAGCTAAAGGATAATTGGGTAAACAATGCCAACAAGATTCTTTCGCAATTACAGCATTTTGATAACCATTATATACGAAAAGAGAATCAGTTATTTTCAGTTCTTGAAAGGCATAATATTACTGGTCCTACAAAAGTCATGTGGGGGGTTCATAATCAGATTAGAGACGCCTACAAAGCCCTAATAAAAATTGTGCAGTTATCTGACGAAATTGGTTTTATAAAAGAAGCCCCTGCTCTTTCAAAAAGCCTAGAGGAAATGATCTATAAAGAAGAAAAAATTCTTTTTCCTCTGGCTATAGAAAACCTTAGCGATGCCGAATGGTCCGAGATTAGACAAGGTGAAGATGTATTAACCTATGGTTTTTATACACCAACTGTTCCCTTTGGCAATGCGAATATAAGAAAGCACCAGCAAGCTGTACCCGGCATGGGTATACAGCTGGGAACGGGAGTATTATCACCAGAGCAGATAGACCTTATGCTTCGCATTCTACCACTTGATATATCCTTTGTAGATGAAAATGATACTGTAGTGTATTATTCTGATTCATTAGACCGTATCTTTCCTCGCAGCCCTGCGGTAATCGGCAGAAAAGTTCAGAATTGTCATCCTCACGATAGCGTTGCTGTAGTTCAAAAAATTTTGGATAGCTTTCGCAAAGGCGAAAAAAGCATAGCTGAATTTTGGATTCAGATGCAGGGTAAGTTTATACTCATCCGTTATTTTGCTATGCGAGATAGTACAAATGCCTACCGTGGTTGCCTTGAAGTTAGTCAGGAAGTAGGAGCTATAAGAGAGTTGCAAGGCGAAAGAAGATTATTGCAGTGGGAAAGCGAATAGAAAATTGTAGCTTGTCCATGCAAATTTTGCACATACAAAACCCTTTTCCTAATGCGACTTGTTACCTTATAGAGCATTGTATGTCTACCATGACTACTAGTAGAGAAATGCAATTGGGCATTGGCTCTGTTGTAGTAGCTAATTATCAGACAAATGGCAGGTGCAGGCTGCAAGGACGCTCCTGGCAAAGCGCAGCCGGTATGAATCTTCTTTTTACTCTTTGCCTATCCCCTGCCACTGCCAAATTGGCGGGGCTACCTTTAAGGCTTGGTGTAGCTACTATTCAGGGTATTGAGTTGTACATGAAGGCGATACACTGTATTGTACCTTCATTGCAACTAAAGTGGCCAAATGATGTACTGCTGGTGCACAGGAAAGTGGCAGGCATAATTTGTGAAGCAAGTCAAACTAGCACCCTGGTAGGCATAGGGGTAAATTGTAATCAAAGGGTATTTAGTTCTAATATCCAGGATAAAGCGACAAGCCTTTCTTTGCACCTTAATAGAACTATCAATAGATGGCACTTACTGGAAAGTATACTTAGTTGTATACATTGCATACCAGACACAGATGACGCTGGCAGTTGGGTACAATTAGCCAACCAAAGGTTATGGAAAAAGAACCAACTTGTTTGCTTTCGGCCTGGAATTGGAGACGAAAAGATTTATGCAACCCTTCAGGGATTGGATGCTTATGGCAATGTAATTATGAGAAAAGAAGACACGCTTCAACCTTTGATATTTTCGTCCGGTGAGCTTTCGTGAAATGGATTATTATCACTAGGTAGATTTGCAGGTGCAAGTTGACCTAGATAAAACTAGAGAGTAAAGTGTTGTATGGGCTTTTTGGATTTGGATAAACACAAAACAACGTTTTCGGCGAATAATTCTGCACAAAATTCCCGTCGTTCTTTACTAGAAATAATTATCTCATTTTTTATACGTTCTACCACAACTGAGGCTCTTCGCAAAACTAGACTGCGGGAAATAAAAAAATCAATAGCTATCTCTTCGTATAAGTTTTATAGGACCAGAACAAATGAGTTATTGCCTGGGCTTGCCCGTTACTTTTACGAGGCGTATAAAACAGCGGCAAGAGCTTCCCAGCTGATAGGGAAAAGCCTTTCATCTGAAGTATTTCAAAAATTGCTGGTCGAATCCTATTTGCCGGAAGAAGCAAAAAAAAAGTTGGAACAAATAAGTGCCGAATCCATTAGTACCCGATTACAAATAGAAAATCTGGAAACTATACAAAATATAATACGTCAGGAATTACATAGTATTTGCAATTCCTTTACAGAAATGATGATAAGGGATATTAATTCTGGTTACCGTAGTCTTATTGGATTTGTTAATTTTGCCAATTTTGATTTTTACTATCTATTGCGCAAGTTTGGCTATAGGCAACCTGAAATGAATTTCTCGGTTAAACCAGAATTTTTGGTAATTAAAAGCGATCAAGTTTTGCCTGCTATTTTAGATTTTATGGAAGTTTTTTTTCAGTTAAATTTGGATGCAGATTGGAATAAACTTTTTACTGTAATAAAAGAATACAAAAATACTGAAGTAATACATCCGGGAAGTTGGAATAAGTTTTTAGCAATTTCTATAGATATAAAAAGGCAGGGTATATTGGAGCAGATTATTCGCTGTATCAGGGAAGAACCAACCTGGATAGTAAAAACTGAACTACCAAAAATAAGAATAGCCGAACAATATCTATCAAGGCTTAGGGGAGATACTGAAGGCTACCTAATTAAATCAGGTAACGAACTAAAAAATAAACTTGCTGATTCCATATTTTTTAAAATTTTTGGTATAGAAAAAGCAAATTTTCTTAAGTTTTACAATGCCGAGAGAGGGCTTCAGTTTACAAAGAAGGGGTTTGAAGGATATACTTTTTATACACCCTTAAACTGCCTTAAAGGTTTTCTCAATGAGTATTTTACTACTCATGCGAAAGATGTAATAGACCACTTGGTTATAAGAGGTTTATGGGCAGACAGGCAGCAATCACATCTCTTGGCAGAAAACTATTTTGCCATTGCCACATTGCAAAAAGAAATGGAAGAGTTTGACAATGATCTAGGTGATGATACTGCCCTGTATAAAAGGCTTACAACAGCCTTAGGTGCAGCCGCAGGAGAAAATTGGGGCACCAAAGCAATACAGTTGTCCCTTAAGCAAATTAACAGACAAGCCCAGGACTTTATTATTCAGGCAATACCACTTTTATCTAATTGTTCATGGCAATTAACTTATTGCGCAAATGACTTAGAACTAAAAACAGGCAAATTATTGCTTAACTGGCACGAAGTTGATTCCCAAAGCCCTAAACCACTTGCAGAGTGGATACGAGTCGAACAGGAAAGAATGGATAAATGCCTTCAATTACTAAAAATTTATTTTAATCAGGACACTTTTGATTCTACTCTACAGTAGGAACTTCTTTATATGGATTCATTTTCTTTTTTAATGTATCAGGTATAATAGCTTTTAAAATAGTGTAATCCTGTTGTCTTTCTTCAGATAGAATCTTTCCTTTTTTGTACAAAAGAGGTATCAAATAGTAGGCATTATCAGGAATATAAAATGTTTCGGGGAGAACCGTTTCCTTACTTATTCTTTCTAGTATAATTACTAATTCCTGCACTAGTTTTTCAAGACCATGACCGCTTTTAGCAGAAATTGGCAAAGCTTTTGGGTAGGCACTTAATACGTTAAAAAGCCGTAGATCTTCATCCCCATCTTCTAGTAAATCCACCTTATTTAGCACTATAAGGCAAGGCAGATCGGCAGCTCCTATTTCTTCCAATACCTTTTCGGTGGTTTTCAGATGAATAAGAGCTTCGGCATTGTAAACATCTACTACTTTTATTAAAAAGTCTGCCAGTAGTGTTTCTTCCAGTGTAGACTTAAAAGCATCTATAAGACCATGAGGTAATTTTCGTATAAAACCCACTGTGTCGGTGATAAGTATGGTTTGTGAACCCAAATCTAGTCGTTTAGTGCTCGGATCTAAAGTTGCAAAAAGTTTGTCCTCTGCAATCAGGGTAGAGCCTGTTAAAGCATTTATAAGACTTGACTTTCCTGAATTGGTATATCCTACTATAGCAGCACGAAGATACTGTTGTCTTTCCCGTTGGCTTCTTTGAACTGTTCGGGCTTTGGTCATAGAAATGATTTCCTCTTGCAGATCGTGAATCCGTTTTTCAAGTTTTCTTCTGTCAAGTTCTAACTTTTGTTCACCATAGCCCTTTGTGCCAAACCGCCCTCCCCTTTGGCGGGAAAGCCCTGTATAGGATCGGGCTAGTCTGGGCAAGGTATATCGCAATCTTGCCAGTTCTACTTGCAACCTGGCTTCCTTGCTTTGAGCTCTGGCGGCAAAAATACGAAGAATAATCTCGTTACGATCTACAACTTCCAATCCTGAATCTGCCTCCCAGTTCCTTTGCTGCATAGGAGTAATTTGGTCGTCAAAAACTATTGCATCGGATTGGCTTGTTTTTGCAAGATCTATAATCTCCTGTACCTTTCCTTTACCCAGCAAGTGAGAGGCACTTGCATCTCTAAGATGCACTGTTCTCTCTTCACTAATCAGCCAACCCAGGCTGCCTACAAGACCTCGCAACTCTTCCAGCATATTTTTTGCTGCTGCCTCTGTTTTGCATACCTCTTGCTTTGTCCTGCCTTTTGCATCTTTTTCGTGCTGCCATAGGGCTATTAAAAGAGCCCTTGTACTAGTGTGTATTGCGTCTTCGTGAATACGCGCCGTATTAGCTTTCACTGTTTTTCTTTTGCAGGCTTTTTTCTATAAAGGCCCACATTGTGCACAGGTATACATCTGGATCAGTTCTTATACCCCACACATGGCCTGCTTCTGGAATAAGTAATAATTCTGTAATTGCTTTTGGCTGAAATTTCCTTCGTTGATCGGCTATCCTTGCAGAATGCTGCCAAGGTACAAGACTATCTTTTTGCCCATGTATTAGCAAAAGGGGTACTGCAGTGCGTATAATGTCTTTTTCAGGACTTGTCGCAATAAATGAAAATCCTAGGTTTTTTTTACATAAAAAATCTGTGATGGCGATTACAAGCCGTGCTAGGAATCCAGGGATCTTCCTTATCCTAAGCTGGGTGTATAATAATTCTTCTACGTTAGCAAAAGGAGAATCTGCTATTATCGCATCCAAATGTGGATCTAATGGAGCATAATGTAAAATTGTTGACGCCCCCATAGATTCTCCCATAGCTACAAAACCGGAATGATTAGGAAATGTAGATCTTGCCCAGTTTGCAAGGCAAAGAAAATCTGTTTTTTCGTAGTATCCAAAACTAGGATACTGCTTTTTTATCCTTCCATTATTTTGACGCGCCATTGCTAGTTTCCTGGTTGCACCATGCCCTCTGGAATCATATGAAACTACAGTCCAACCCTTGGCAATAAACTGTTTCATATAGTAGATTGTGGCAGCCCAGCTCCAGGTACCACCATGATGAAAAATAGCAATGCCTTTTTGCCCGCTTCCTTTACCTTCTAGGGCATACACCTGAAGCTTGTATCCAAATGGAGATTCAATCTCTTGTTTTATCCAGGGAAGATCGAAGTCTGCCTGGCTTACTTCGCCTGATTCCAAGCAGGCAATATGGATCTCTTCATCTGTTTTTACCTTTAAATGAAACAGTCCTAAATAACTAAATGCAGTTACACTAAATAAGAAACCAATAAATAATATAAATATAAATAATACTAGTACAATATACATTGCTATAGTCTATACTAAAATTACATCTTAGGCTATTATACAATAGATAAAAAATTGCGAACTGCTTAATTTTTTAAGAGCTTTATAAAAGTGCCCAGGAGTGAGTATATGGCAATACGACTTGAAGACATAAGCACAACACTACAAGAAACTACTTATGCTGTTCGTGGTCCCATTGTAGAGGAGGCAGCGCGACTTGAGAAAGAAGGGCGCGAAATTGTGTATTGCAACATAGGCAACCCCCAGGCTTTGGGACAAAAACCTTTAACCTATATTCGTCAAATATTAGCTCTTCTAGAATACCCCGAACTTTTACATCATTTTGATAGTGCAAGTTCTGTTAGTACTCCGCTCTTTCCTTCTGATATACAGGAATGTGCCCGTGCCTTGTTGCTGGGTATTAGACATGGTGTAGGCGCGTATTCTGAATCTAAAGGTGTATTCTATATCAGGCAGGCAGTTGCAAAGTTTATTGCCGAGCGCGACTTTATACCATCTGATCCTGAATCCATTTATCTTTGTGATGGAGCAAGCAAAGCAGTACAGGCAGTTCTTCGTCTTCTTATTTCAGGACCAACCGATGGTATTATGATACCCATACCGCAGTATCCACTGTACTCTGCAACGATTACACTACTTGGCGGCTGCGAGGTTCCTTATTATTTGGATGAAGAAAATGATTGGGCTATTTCTGAAGCACAACTTACCGAAGTGTACGAAGGGGCAGAGAATAGAGGTCTTCGTGTCAAGGCTATTTGTGTAATAAATCCTTCTAATCCTACTGGGTCTGTCTTGACAGAAGACAATATTCGGATGATACTTTCATTTGCCGAAAAATACGGTCTGTCTGTTCTTGCTGATGAGGTATATCAGGATAATATTTTTTCTGCACAAAAAAAGTTTTATTCCTTTGCTCGTATTCTTACATCTATGCAACTAGAATCCGTTTCATTATTTTCTTTTCATTCTACATCTAAGGGTTTTTTAGGAGAGTGTGGACATAGAGGGGGATATATGGAAATACGAAACGTGGATCCACTGGTTGCTGACCAGCTTACAAAACTACAGTCTATAAGTCTTTGTGCTAACTTGCCCGGACAGGTTGCAGTATATTGTATGGTTAACCCCCCTACTAAAGAAAGCAAACAGCTTTATGATAGGGAAAGATCGCAAGTGTTGCTTGCATTAAAAGAAAAGGCAGAAATGCTAACCCAAGGGTTAAACAAAATTAAAGGTATTCATTGCAACTCGATAGATGGAGCCATGTATGCCTTTCCTACAATCACTTTGCCCCCGGGCAAAACAGATGTAGACTATTGCCAGGCACTTCTTCGTGCTACAGGTATTTGTTTGGTACCAGGCAGTGGTTTTGGGCAAAAACCTGGGCATGCGCATTTTAGAACCACCATCCTCCCTCCCAAGGAAAAAATAGACATTTTGTTACAAAAGCTTGCTCAATTTCATTCTACTTATAAATAATTAGTTTCTTTTTTCCAATACTTTCTTTTTGTTTTAATGCGGTTATTAAACTTTCCCTGAACGCATTTTCATCTTCATTATTATAAAACGGAACTCTGATTAAGCGGTATTTGGATTTATCTTCAAACTTCAAAATTCTGCTTCCAAATTCCTGCTTGATTTCATTCAAAAAAGTAGAAGTTTTACAAGGTTTTGGTCAATCTTCCACGCGTGGTCTTGCACAGCGGCAAGTAATAATTCGCCTTCATCATCTATAAACTTGGCATTAGATTTTAAAAGGCATATGAGAGTTTTATAGAAGTCCATTATGTGTATTTATTGCACTCCTTGGTTTTTTGATGGGCTCTGGGGTACTAATCCTTTCCGTGAAGTAACACTTGCGTACTTGCTATTTCAGAATCCTCTTCTAAATGCCTAACTACAGCGTCTATTTCTTCTTGTCCCGCATTAAGGTTCATTTGCTTCTTTCTTTCGAATAAATAAAAGGCAGCAGGTACGGCAAAGAAAGTAAGTACCGCAGAGGTTACTATACCACCCAGCATTACTATACCCAAGCGCTTTCCAAACTCAGCACCTTGACCGGTAGATAATATCAAAGGAAATGAAATTACAAGAATAGTAAGTGTAGTCATAATAATTGGACGAAAGCGCAAACTTGCCGCCTCGATTAGTGCTTTTTCTAGGCTCATTGTGCCTAGCCTTTGCGTTACAAAATCTAAGTAAAGAATTGCATTCTTAGAAGAAAGCCCAATAAGCATAAGCATGCCCATTATACCAAAAATATCAACCCCGCCCCCTACAAAATAAATTAACACCATAGAACCAATTAAGGCTAATGGAACGGGCATTAACAAATATACCGGATAACGCCAAGAATTAAATTGCGCAGCCATTACCAAATAGGCTAGAAAAAGTGAAAGAGCAAAAACCCACAGTCCTGTTGAGACAAGAAGGTTAGACAGTGCTGCCGCACCATAAGGACCACCGGCACTGGTAATGCTTAGCCCACCTTCTAATAGTCCTCTCTTTTCAAGATCCTGTTTAATCGTATTTTGAAGTTCTAGCACTGTAGGAGCCGAAGATTTTAAGGTTATGGACATTTCAGAACTATATTGCCTATTGGAACGGTTTATATTCACCGGCACCTGATTAAAAACAAAATTGCCAAGTTGTCCTGCATCTACACTTGATTCTTGTGTAGAAGAAAAAATGGGAAGGTCCAAAAGTGCCTGGCTACTGGCAATTGCCCTTGGGTCTAGCAAAACCCGTATAGGATACGCCAAACCACCACTTATAAGATTGGTGGCTTCTATGCCACTATTATAAATTTGCATTGTATCTGCCAGCAATTTTGCGTTAATTCCCGTGCCTTTTAGTCTATTTACATCAGGTACAAATACCGATTCCAAATTGGTATTGGATAAAGTAGAATTAACATCGACAACCCAAGGGTTGTCCTGTATGGCTGCAATAATAGACGCATCTCTATTGGACAATATATCTAAATCTGCACCCACAACTAGAATATTCATGCTAGTCCCCCCACCTCCACCTCTACCTCCCATACCACCAGTATTTACACTAATCCGTACAGAAGGAAATTCTTTGCGGATAATAGGAGGTAACTGGGATCTATATTCTGTGGCAAGAACAAAAACTTTTGGTCTTTTGTAAATAGGTGCCATTATAAGCGTAAGCTGGGCATTGTTGCCTACAGTTGTTTGCACTGTTGCTATTTCTGCCCGATTAGCAAAGTATTTTTCTGCCAAGGAGGCTGCACTGTTTATTATTTCCCTATTAGTACCTCCCGGAAAGTTTATATTAACATTCATAAATCCATTGTCTGATTCTGGAAAAAAAGTAAAGGGTATCCTGGGAATAAAAAGAATAGCTGCCAAAACACAAGCCAGGACTATTCCCGCCAATACAAAAATAGAGTGCTTTAACATTTTACCCACTACCCGGGAGTAGCCAAACCTAGCCCAATTTGTTATTGCTTCTGTAGCCTTATGTAAAGGAGTGGCTACAGCTTCAATTAAGTTAATAACAATTGTAAATACATAATTTACAAGAGTAAGAATGATTGGAAGTACCGCCATAATTACTATCAGAATAGGGATAAAGTTAATCATAGGGCTTAATTGTATTTTCTTAAAGAAAAGCAAAGCACCAATGATAATTATAAAAAAAAGTATACCAATTGGCTTTTTCCAATTAGTTAAACCCCAACGCAGGGCTTGCGGTAAACGGCTAAAACTGCCTAAAAAAACTCGTCCGCTTATTGTGGTAGCTTCGGGTGTATAGGCAAGTCGAACAGTTAAAAAAAGCAAGGCTTCTAAAAGCGATAAAAATACTGCTGCTGCAAGCCCTAAAGAAAATTGACGCAAGAATTGCCCAATAAAGCCACCTATAAAACTTACCGGTAGTAAAACCGCAAGAATAGAAAGCGTGGCAGCCACAACAGCACTGAAAACCTCACTGGTACCTTTTAAGACTGCTTCTTTTTGGGATAGCCCTTTGCTGCGGTACCGCTCGACATTTTCTGCCACTACAATTGAATCATCTACTACCACCCCTATTGCGATTATCATGGCTAATAGAGAAACTAGATTAAAAGAAAAACCCAAGAGCTTGTATATTATTGGCGATGCTGCCAGGGCTATGGGTATTGCAAGAATAACTGAAAAGGCGGTATTAGGCTTGCCTAAAAATAAAAGCACAATAATGGCAACTACTGCGAGTGTGGTTAATAGTTCTTCAAAAGTGTGCTTTATAGCCGCTCTGATTGCGATAGAGGTGTCGTTACCCATAAGCAGGTTATAGCCTTTGGGCAGTGGGTTGGCAGTCAGATATTTTTTTATTGCATCAACTACTGCTACTGCATTGGATTCAATAGTCCTTTGCACAGATATAAGAATTACTGGTCTGCCATTTATGCGAGCATAGTTTGTATCTACCAAGGTATCCCTAACCGAACCAAGAGCATCTACCGAAATACCCCTGGGAAAATCTACAAGTATGCGCCGAATGTCATCTGCGTTTTTTGGTACATTTTGAGCAGAAAAGTTTAGCGAGGACCCTCTTTGGCTAATAACACCTATAGGTTGATTTATTGCGCTTGCTTTTATTGCATCAGATACTTTCGTAGGCGATATATTATATAACCTTAATTTATTAGGATCTAACAATACAGAAAACTGTCTAGTAGAAGCACCTTGGGTGGTTACATTGGCCACCCCAGCCACAGTAGTTAATCCGGGGATTATGCTATTATTAACATAACTTGCTATAGTCTCTTGCGATAAGGCCTCTCCTTCTATTCCAAACTGCAAGATAGGTTGTGCATTGGGATCAAAAGTACGCACCTGCGGGGCACCAGCACCAGAAGGTAGCCTATTTGTAATTGTATTAACTAGTGCTGCCACCTGGTTTGCCGCTTCTCTACGATCAACAGATACATCAAAATATAGTATTATACTACTAGCATTACTGGAACTTTCTGAATCTATGCCAATTATGCCATTGGCTGTAGAAACTGCACTCTCTATTATTTTTGTAACCTGCTGATCTACTACAGAAGGACTTGCTCCTGGATAGGATACTCTTACTACAACAACAGGATTGTTGATAGCAGGCATCAAGTCCACACCAAGCAAATAGGTGCTAACAAGACCAAAACCCATTAGACCCACAAATATACCTATTGCTAAGACATATCTGCTAAGCGAAAATTTTACCAGTGGATTTATTTTTGTAATAATTTTATTCTGAAACTCTTGAATCTTGCTCACTGCCTAGCTCCGGTAGCAGGTTTTGTCATGCTAGGTTTTGTGGAACTATTAGCTAGGACTTGTTCCTGCACCTGGCTTCCATTAATCAAACCAGGTGGGGGGTTTAGTACCACACTAGTGCCTTCTTCGATCCCTGTAATTACTGCGTTGCCGCCTGTTTCTGCCACTATATTAATTGATTCTGAAAAAACCTTTTTATTTTGCACAGTAAACACAATAGTCTGGTTATTTTGGCTTACAACTGCTGCTATTGGTATTATCACACCTTTGGCAAGCAATATTTGGAAACTAACTTTGCCTACTGTGCCATACGAAAAAAAAACACCTTGAGGCAAGGAAGCTGTCATCGGGACAAGACCATTGATGGGGGCAGACGGGATGTTCTTTATTTTTATAGGATAGGTTTTATTGGAAATTATTAAGTTAACAACTGTACCAGGAAATAAAGTTGTAGCATCTTGAGGGGAAACACTAAAAGAAACTTGCTTTCCTGCGCTTACCAAAACTAGCGCAGGACTATTTGGCCCAATGTAAGCACCAGGACTTGCATTAATAGATGCAATCTGACCTGCAAAGGGAGCGCGAATTACCGAGTTTAGTAGATTTTCTTGAGCGATCTGTACATTGGTTTCGGCTGTCTGAACTGCTAGTTTAAGAGCTTCTGTGTTTTGACTGTTGCTGGTAGCAAGCCCTCTATCATTTAAATCCTTATTGTTCTTTGCAATTTCTACATTTGCTTTTGCCGCACTTAAACTTGAATAGGCAGAATCCAGGGCTGCACCGGATATACCCCCCAATTCGTACAGAGCCTTTTGTGAAAGGTAATTCTTTTCTGCTGCATTAAAACTTGCTTGGGCAGAGTCTACCTGAAATTGTAGTCGGGAATCTGATAGTTTATTTGAATCAACATTGGCCTTTAGGTTAATTTTTGCTATACTAAGACTTGTTTGGGCATTTCGCAGAGCCAGAATTAGCTGACGATCTTCCAATTGAATTAGTGCCTCATCTTGTTTAACAAAGTCTCCTACTTGCTTCAGCTGTTTGCGTACAACACCACCTATAAGTGTAGAAACGGTACTTTGTGTAAGAGGTACTAGTATTCCTGTGGTTTGCTTCTCTGCAATCAAGTTTCCGGTTTTAGTTGTATACATTTGCACAGTAATTATTGTAGGGGCTGCTGTTCCTGGACTTTTGGCTGCAGGATTTGTCCTACCCTTGCCTGCCTCTGGATTGGCAGAAGGTGGTCTACCCAAGGATGATTTACCCTCTTGTACAGGGGTGCTGGTCGAAGAAGAAAAAGGCTTTGGATTGCAAGATGCAAATAAAAGAAAAAGGAAAATAAAAAAACTAGTTCGAATTATGGCAAAGCAAGGTACAGTACTTATATTTCGTGTGCAATTACAAATTTTCACAACATACTCCTCAATGTATATTCAAAAATAAATTTTGGCATCGCCATCTTAATATCCCATTGCGGTCTCTAAGGATACCACCGCCAAAAGGAAACTGCTTCGAGCTGCAAGATACGCTATTTCTGCATTTGCTGCATCTACAGAAGCGTTGAGCAGATCCTTGTTGGTTGCAGTTGCAAATTTCTGCCCGGCTCGTACTAATTCCAAGCGCCGAAGCATTACTTCGGAGTTTTGTCGTGCCAGCTCTATCTTTTCTCGCCAGAATTCTACCTGTGCAAATTCGTCTCGTATTCTGGTCGCAATTGTCGCATTTAAGTTATCCAACTGTAACCTAAGAGTATCAAGTTTTGCCCGGTAGCTACCTTCGGTGGTGCTCTTCAAGCCAGCATCTACAATTGGCATACCCAATTTAACACCTAGCGATGCAGAAAAACCATTGGAGGGAGTTTCATCCAGTACCAAACCAAAGTTAATCCCCGCATTAAGTGATACATTTGGATGAGAAAGAGCCTTGGCTAACTCAATATCTATGGTAGTTACCGCAATACTTAGATCCAATTGTCTGGCATCTGAACGTTGTTGCAAACCCAAGGCAAGAGCTTCTTCTAGATTATTTACAGGAACTGTAACATCTTCAGTTTCTGCTACTGAAAAATCTTTTTCAGTATCCAATCCTATAAGCTGAGCTAACTTTCTCTTACTAATTGTGTATGAATGTTCACTAATACGTGTATCCAATGCGGCACTAAGCGCATTAACCCGGGCAGCTTCCAAATCTATGGCACTGGCAGTTTTTAAATCGTATTCAGATTGTATTTGCCTAAACAAAGTTTCCTGCCTTTCCTGAATGATGCGACGAACACTAAAATTGCGCTGAGCTGAAAGAGTATCGATATAGGCTACTTTTGCCTTGGAGATAATATCAGAATTGCTTAACTTCCAGGCTAACTCCTGACCGCGAAAAGTAAGAATGCTTTTATCTACACTTGCCTTGGTAATGCCACCTGGATACCCATCCCAAATAACCTGTGTTAAAGCGGCCCCTACCAAGGTTGTGGGATACCCCTTTAGGGGAATATCAGGCGGTATATTTTCGGTAACAGTAAGATCAAACTTGGTAAAAGGATTAGAAGGATTCTGATTCCCATTACTTACGCTAAGACCACCTTGAATTTTATGTACAAAGCCACTATTGCCCAACAGCCTTGCAATGTTGGAATTTACAGCATAACCGCCAAAGCCATTATTTACGGTATAGGCTGCATTAGCAGAAAGTATTGGTTTGTTTTTTCCTACATTTTGTTCATACTGAAAACGTGCAGTATCTAAGTTGCCTTGTGCAATTTTTTTCTCTGCTCCGTTTTGTAAGACTTGTTCAATTGCTTGTTCTAAACTTATTACAGGTGGGGCAACAGATTCTTCCGCCTGCCCCAATGCAGGAATAACCAGAAAGAGAAAAATGGAAATATATATTATATTTGCTCGCATTGGGACAAAATTCCTAAATAGAAGTGCAGTTCCTGTTTTTTGCATACATAAATACCATCCCACATGCATATCCTATTGTTATTGAAGTGTTGCGTCAATAATACCGCGTAGCACACAAAAAAAAATCTCAAAAATTATCGCCAAAGGGCAGACACCCACCTGGCATTTTTCAGTACCCTTAAAGCAGATATCCTCTCATTCAGGACAAACCCTTCCCAATCGATTATGTGATTAACCTACTCAAGAAGATCCCCTAGCTGGAATATTTTTTTAGACAGAAGTCTTCATCAAATAAACTTTTTATAGTATACATGTAATTTTGTACTCATTGCGGGAATTTCATCAGGTTAGTCAAGCTCTGTACATTCTCTTTGCTTTTTACCGATGCCTAATATGAAGAATACAAATTGCGTACAGTAATTTTCTCTGCTAATTCCTTTAAAGTAATACCTCTTTGCGGGATGTATTTTAGTATCTTAATCTGATTTGGCAAAAGTGTAAAAGCTAGGTCATCAAAATAACCTTTTACGCCTGCTGTCTCTATGCTTACAAAAAAAGCTGGTTTCTTACTCTGCAATATGACTTCTATTTCAGAACCTGCATACCGTAGTTCATACTGGCATTCGGGATCTTGTAGATAACAATCACGCGGAGGAAGAAACAATCCCAGATTCGTCACCTTGACGCCATTATATGTGAAATCTACAGTTGCAAAGCAGTTTTCGCCTTGCCAGGTTTGCATAAATGAATGTATCAATAAAGATTCCTGGCTTTTTATTTTTACATCCTTGCTATACTGATGAATAATACCCCCGGCAAAATCGTGTATTCTTAAATGATATTTTCCTTTTAGCTCTTTTAGATGATCGTTGATAAGCCAAACTTCGTATAATCCTGGCTTTACAGGATTTGCATCCTGGCTGGGATAAATAGTGATAAGTACTTGACTAAAGAATCTTCGGGATTCGTAGTGCAAAAGTTTGTATTCTCCTGAATAATCTATAGAAGACCAAGAAGAACCTGGCCAGCAGTCCTGTAGCTGCCAATACAAAGTACCCATACAAATAGGTTTTCTACTACGCCAGTATTCTACTGCAGTTTTAATGGCAAGCAACTGCTGAACCTGACTTATATACACAACATTTCCCAAACCTTGTGGCATCCTAAAATACCTGCCCATTGTTTCGATTATCTTTGTATTACCTATTGGGGATCGCTGATGATGCACCATTGCAGGAGACCAAATATTGCGCTCTTCTGGCGATGTAAAGTTTTTTATTGTCTCCATGTTTGGAAAGGATTGGAAGCCAAACTCAGAGCAAAACCTGGGGCACACAGAATAGTATGCAGAAAAATCCTTTCCCTCGTGCCAAACAGACCAAAAGTGCATGTCTCCTTTGCTATCATTGTGCCAATTATCTGAATAGTCTCCCTCCCCTGCAGATGGCGAGCTTGGCCACCAGGTTCTATCTGGGTCTAGCGTTTTTACAAGGCGACCTACAACACCTTCGTTTAACCTGTCATAGTCTATCAGGTATCGGTCCCTGTTTTCCCTGGACTCCTTAAACCAGGTTAATGCTCCTACGTTTTCGTTGTTACCACACCAGAGCACCAAAGAAGGATGATCTTGCAAGCGCCTTATTTGATACCGCACCTCTGCTTCTACCTCGGCAAGAAAATCGGCAGTGGCAGGATAGGTGGCGCAGGAAAACATAAAATCCTGCCAGATTAATATGCCTTTTTCATCGCAGAGATTGTAAAAATATTCGCTTTCATAGCTGCCTCCTCCCCAAACTCGCAGCATATTCATATTAGCACTGGCAGCAGCGTCTATAAAGTATTCATATCGTGCAGGGTTAATCCTGCCAGGAAGAGCATCAAGAGGTATCCAGTTAGCACCTTTACAAAAAATATCAACACCATTCACACAAAAAACCATACTCCTTCCAAATGCATCATCCTGGTTGCGAACTTCCAGCTTTCTAAAACCTATATTTTTTGTTATTTTTTCATCACTAAAAGAAAACTCTAGTTTGTACAAGTTCTGATCGCCGTATCCCAAGGGCCACCAGCGCTTGTATTCTTCCAAATGTATATTTTGCTTGTAATGAAAAGTACCTTGGGATAAAGATACATGGCAGTCTTCTTCTATCCATATTATTTTACCTGCCTGTGATAAGCACAGTTTTGGATAAAACTCACCCTCCTGAAATATATCTACATCTGCAAAAACTTCCAGCTCTACACTGCTGCCAAAATATCGCTGTCTTGTATATAAATTTTTTACCCTTGCCCTTTCATAGGATGTAAGGCAAACAGAGCCATACACACCGCTGGGCATAAGATTAGGACCCCAATCCCATCCACCATGGCATTGAGGTTTTCGAATTAGATTTATATGTGCGGTACCAAAAGGATACATAGAGTGAGGTTGCGTATAAGGCAGACTCTGACTTCTCTTTGCTGCTTCTTGTACCGGAGAGAGGAGAGTTATTTGCAGAACATTGGTGCCTTGCTGCAAGCTGCCAGTTACATCAAGAAAAACAGGAATAAAGGCACTTGAAGAGCTTCCTAGAAAAATGGAATTTATGTGATATTCAGCAAAACAATCCAGAGTATCAATGCAAAGAAAAACCTTTTTATTAGTTATAAAATCTAAGTCTAGATGAAAAACCCTAGATACAATCCAATTTTCAGCCCCAATCCAGGAAAGTTCTTTGTCATTTTTCCCAAAATAGGGGTCAGAGATGAACCCGGCGGCATACAGTGCAGATATAATGTCTCCGGGAATTTCCATTTTTAGTCGATAGTTATCTTTCTTAGAGCATTGCAGATCCCAACTACCTGTTAAATTCACACTTTTCATTATAGAAACCTCTAGAAAATACTTTTTATTGTATCAGTATCCAATTTTGGTTGATTAAAGAAAATAATTTCAGGCTTTTCCTTTTTTATTACCATATTTATTCTAATACTATTCAACTTTTCCTTTTATGTAATCATTCAGGACAGACAGTCCCCTTGTAGAAAAGAAAACAAAAATATATGCCTAGTATAGCAGGCTAATTTTTAATTTGGTCCGCGACAATCCAGTAGTACCCTTCATGCAAATAGCAGCTAATTCAGGACGAACCCCTTCCTAATCGATTATGTGGCTAATCCGTTCATGCGAATCACCTATCCGGGAAATTTGTTCTAGACGAAAATCTTCACTTGCTATAGCGACACCTTTAATGTAGTGCAAGCTGCCTTATCTGCCTATGCAAAACTACAGTCTCTTTTGCCAGTTGACAACTACATTGCAAGGTGATACACATAGTTAGTTGAATTTTAATCCAACCTAGATTTCACACCTTTTTATGAGGAACTATGGGTAGGACAATAAAAAAAAGAGTACTCACTCTATCGAAAGTCCTTAGAGAAGTGTGGATTAACAAAAGTATTAGCAGAGTGCAAATAGCACACAGGTTGCGCTTGGATAAATCCAGTATTAGTAATTTAATTAATCAGCTACTTTCGATTGGAGTTATACAAGAAACCACCGGAGGGATTGTAAGCCCCAAGGGTGGTAGACGTCCTGTCTTGCTTACACTAAATGCCCAATTTGGGGCGGTCTTGGGGATAGAGCTTAGACCTGATTCCTATATTGCTATCCTAAGCGACCTTGAAGGTAGCATTTTACGATTAGATTGCCAAAATATACAAACTTCCATTGATACTATACATACTCGATTAGCAGCTATAATAAAAAATTCCCGTGCCTATTTGCAAACTATTGGAATTCCCCTGCTTGGCACGGGAGTAGGACTTTCGGGTATTATCAATTGCAAAACTAGGACAATTCTTAATTCTGTGCCTTTTGGTATAACAAAGGGCTATGAAGTAAAAAGCGAGCTAGTAGACTCGCACTCATGCCCAATATTTATAGATAATGATGCTAATGCCTGTGCCTGGGGAGAGTTAGCTTTTCACCGACACTCTCAGCGAAGTTTTTTGCAAGATTTCCTATTTATTTTGGTAGAATTTAGGAGTATTCAGGATAAAATCCATTTTCACGAAAAAAGCTCGGTAGGGATGAGCATAGTTATTAACAGACAGGTTCATAATGGAATTAATTGTAGCGCAGGTGAGTTTCGCAGTGTTTTTTGCAAGTCGGATTCCGAGGGACAATTTTCCTTGACAGATGCCGAGGCATTTCGAATAGAAGAAGACGAAAAGGTACTGGATAAATTTCTATTAGAACTAGCAAAAAATATTGCATACATAGTCAGAATCATGGATTTAGGAAGTATTTTTTTAGGTGGTCACATTAAAAAATACCTATGCAAAATGCAGACAATACTAGCAGGGGAATTGGCTCAAATGGGTTGCGAAAAAGTTACTCCCCACATTTATTTTTCATCCCAAGCTGAAAAGGCGGTAGCCTATGGTGCTGCCGGTATGGTGCTGGATAAAATATTTACCAAGCAGGACTGGCAAGCTGAATGCCCACTCGAGCAAATTCTTGTTGTTTCCAAACTACCTAAAAAAGTAACGGGTTTGACGTTACTTTTGGCATAATTTATGGTGATATGTACAATGTAAACCTGCCTCGTATGAGGAGGATATATTAGTGAGGAGGAACACAGAATGAGAAAGTTCATTCTCTTTTTTGCAGTACTTTTAGTCTTGCTGCCCATAGCAATTATGGCGCAAAAAGCAGAACTAAATGTGCTTTGGTATGCAGATGCATCGGCAGCAGGCTATGCCGAAGATAAGGCTATCCGTGAAAAGTTTCAAAAAGATAACCCCAATATTACGGTTAAATTTGAAGAGCTATACGACGAAGCCTATCATCAAAAACTTAAATCATACATTAGCTCAGGAAAATTACCCGATGTAATGTATCTATGGCCTGGGCAAAGGTCTGAAGACATTCACAAGAATAAACTTGTAAAGGATTTAACTCCCCTGCTTGGACGAGATTTCCTAGCCAATTTTGTTGCCGCTGCACTGGATCCAAATGCCCAGTCTTCTAAAATGCTAGCCGAGCTGCCCCAGTCAATTACATATACTACAGTAATGTATACGAATAAAAAACTACTAAGCGATCTTGGTATTTCCTTGCCCAAAACCTACGCAGACCTAAAAGCAATGGTGCCAAAACTGCGCGTGAAGGGGATACAAACCCTGCTCATACCCAATGGCGATAAATGGCCTATGCAATCATGCCTGTTTTCTACTGTTGCAGGACGCTATGTAAGTAATGCCTGGGTAGATAAATTGCTTGCTGGAAAAGCTAAATTTACCGACCCCGAGTTTGTTGCAACACTTTCTTTTATAAAAACTATGTTTGATGATGGTGTAATAAACTGGAATAATATGCAGCAAGGTTATGGTGAGGGCCCAGAGCAGTTTTCTAAAGGCAAGGCTGCCTTTTTTATTGATGGTGATTGGCGGGCAGGTGCATTTATAACTGACAAGGCTACTGGCAAGGCACTTATTCCTCCCGATAAGCAGACTTCTGATTTTGCTTTCCTAAATCTACCCGTTCTGCCGGGCGAGAAATTCCCCGGTGTAGTTTCGGCAATTACTGGTACAGGGTATGGCATTTCCAAAAATGTAAAGTCTGGTTCACCTGAAGAAAAAGCTGCAGTAGCTTTAATAAAGTATTTGTACAGCCCCGAAGTTCTGCAAATTCGCCTGGAAACAGGTGCATTTATTCCTAGCAGGAAAAACATTAATAGTCCTAAACTAGAGCCTTTTACCCAGGCCATGCCAAAATATTATGCTTCAATAAATAAAACCGTATATGTACTGGATGGAGTTCTGCCCGCAGGGGTATCTGAAGTGCTGAATAATGGGCTTCAGGGAATTGGAACTGGTGCTATGACGCCACAGCAAGTTGCTGAGGATATGCAAAAGGCACTGGAATCCGATAAAATGATGAAAAAGTAACTGAATTATTGGGGGATCCATGGCATATTCACTGGCAAATGACCGCGAAAAAAGAAGAGCCTACTGGCTTTTGGTTTTGCCTTCTTTTCTATTATATCTCTTTGTCATGGCCTTCCCCATAATTATTTCGGCTATTTTGTCTATTAGCAATTTTGGTGGGGGTAAATTATTTGGAGGCGAACCGTGGTCTATTAGCGGCTTCCAACAGTACGAAGGTCTGCTAGGAGACCCGCAGTTCTGGAATGCGTTAAAAAACAATGTTTATCTGGTTCTGGTGTCTGTATTTGGGCAGTTACCCCTAGGTTTTGTCCTAGCCTATCTTATATTCAGAAAAATAGTTAAATTTGGTGAATTCTGGCAGGCCATACTGTACATTCCTTCCATTATTTCGGTAATTGTTCTGGGCATTATGTGGAAGCTTATTTTTTCTCCTACCGGGGTAATTGCAGATATGTTTAATTACTTTTACAGTAGTGGGTTTTCAAGCCAACTTCGGCTGCTTTTAGAACAGCATCAAAGTCTAAGCGATGCCTTTATTGCTGGGCTTGTACAAATAAGTGATCCAAAACAACTGGCTATTTTTGCAAATCCCTTTGTTGACTTAAAAGAATTTCTAGCCTCATATGATTTTTCAAATACAGGAGTGCTAATTACTGAACTTAGTAACCTGCTTGCTAGAAAATGGTCTCCTGATTTTTTAACCAAACCCGATATCGCAATGCTGCCTATTCTTTTTGTTGTACTTTGGTGTTGGACAGGTCTATACTTAATTCTTTTCTTAGCCAATATGCAAAAGATAGACATTCAAATTTTAGAAGCTGCCCGAATAGATGGGGCCAGCGAAAGGCAAGTGCTATCCCGTGTGGTGCTGCCACTTTTGTCGGGTGTGTTTGTAAATGCAGCCATATTAAGTATTGCTGGATCACTTAATAGTTTTGCCTTAATATTTGCAATGACAGGAGGTGGTCCTGGTACTGTAACAGAACTGTTATCTATTTATATGTATAAGAAAGCCTTTACTGGAGCTTCCAACTTTCCTCTGGCTAATGCCATTTCTATGAGTATTATTATTTTTAGTTTTATTCTTATAGGCATTACCAAGCTTGTAGAAAAGCGTTTTGGAGGAAAGGAATAAACATGCAAACCAAATTCAGATTTTTTAGATATGTAGGTAGAGGTGCTGCCTATATCATAATGTCTATCTTTGCCTTTATGACTATAGCACCTGTAATATGGCTTATTGTAAGCTCTTTTAAAACCACTACCGAATTTACACTTAACAAATTAGGCTTGCCTCACGAATGGACTACTATAAACTACCCCCTGGCATGGAAAATTGGTGAGTTTGATAAACTTATTGGAAATTCTTTTTTATATACAATAGTTGCAACTCTTGGCATAATTATTTTAGCGGTAATGGCAGGCTTTGCCTTTGCAAAAATAAAGTCACGTGCTACAGGGCCAATCTACGCAAGCTTTGTTATTGGGATTCTATTGTCTATTCAATCACTTATGGTACCGCTCTTTATCCAGGTATCGCAATTAGACCATTTGCTTAGAAATTTATTTAATAGTACTAACTTAAATTTCTTTTACGACAATCGCATTGGCGTACTTTTAATTTACATTGGTTCGGGATTGCCAACGGCAATTTACCTTTGCACAGAGTACATAAAAAGCATACCAGATTCTCTTATAGAAGCAGCGCGAATAGATGGTGCTGGGTTTTTTAGAATTTTCAGACAAATTATTCTGCCAATGACCTTGCCTATTGCTACTACAATCGCAATTTTAAATGTAACTGCAATATGGAATGAGTTTGCCCTTATTAACATACTTGTTAGCAAAACAGAACTTAAAAGCCTGCCTTTGGGAATTTATAAGTTTTCGGGATCTTTGGCTACAGACTATGGCAAACAATTTGCTGCCCTAGTTATAGGCTTGTTACCCATGTTATTATTTTATATCTTATTCAGAAAACAAATTACCCGAGGAGTGGCGGCTGGTGCAATTAAAGGCTGATTCACACTTCCCTCTTCTAATCCCTTACCCCAAACACATACATTTTTCTGAGGGCAGTTTTCAGGCTCACCCCCTTTTGGCTAACGCAATTAGTAACTATACAATAACGCAAGGCACCAAACATCTCTCTCACCTGGGTATAGAAGCTAGGATAGAAGTTTCCTATAACCTGGCAGAAGAGGCCTATATTCTGGACATACAAAAAGACAAAATACGAATAGTTGCATCCAGCCCAAAGGGTTTTTTTTATAGTATCCAAACCTTAAAGCAATTGTTGCGGCAGAGCAGTAGCCCCAAGTCCTTTCAACTTGCTTGTTTGTATATCGAAGATGAACCTGCTTTGTCTAATCGTGGATATATGCTAGATATAAGCCGCGATCGAATACCTCTTATGCCTACACTTTTAAAACTTGTACACCTATTAGCAGAGCTAAAGTACAATCAGTTACAACTTTATACAGAGCATAGTTTTGCCTACCCTTCTCATCCGCAAGTATGGCAGGATGCCTCGCCTATGACAGGCAGCCAAATTATTGCCTTAGATACCTATTGCCTTGATCGGGCAATTCAACTAGTGCCAAATCAAAACTCTTTTGGTCACATGGAACGTTGGCTAAAGTATGCGCCTTATCGGGATTTAGCCGAAACACAGGAACCCTTTCCTGATCCCTGGGGGGGCTGGCGAACTGAACCAACTACCCTTAATCCTCTAGATCCCCGCTCTCTTCAATTAGTAAGCAGTCTGTATGACGAACTTCTACCTAATTTTACAAGTAGGATTATAAATATCGGTGGAGATGAGCCTATAGACCTGGGGTTTGGGAAAAGTAAAGAAGCATGCAAATCTAAGGGGATAGGATTAGTGTATTTGGATTTTTTGCGTAAAATCCATAAGAATATAACATCAAGAGGATACACCCTACAGTTCTGGGCTGATATTTTACTACACTACCCCGAGCTGGCTACCGAATTACCAGAAGACATGACAGCACTTCAGTGGGGCTACGAGGAAAAGCACCCAACACGACAAGAATGTCAGATATTGGCAGATGCTGGAGTACCGTTTTATGTATGTCCTGGAACTTCCAGTTGGAATTCGATTGGAGGACGTTGGGACAATGCAAAAACAAATATAGATACCGCCTGCAAGGCTGCCTTTGAATATAAGGCATTGGGCATATTACTTACCGATTGGGGTGATAATGGGCACACACAGCAATTTCCAATTGCTCTGCCTGGCATATTATATGGAGGTTCTAAGAGCTGGAATCCTGTATATGAGCCTGACATGGAGGCAGCCTTAAGCTTGCATGTATTTTATGATTCCACTTCCCTTCTTGCCCAAGCATTGATGCAACTTCAGAGTATAAATCAGAATGAAGAGGGTTTACCTGGGGGGACAGTGAGCAATGGTACTATTCTGGGTGGCTTGGTATCGCCTTTTCTGCACACATATCATAAAAAACAATGGGAGTACTATAAAAATTATACTTTTTCCTTAGAATTTAGGCAACTTGCTCAAATAAAACAAATATTGCACGCTTTTATCCCCCAAAAAGAAAATGAAAAGGAGCATACTATCCTTAAAAAAGAGCTTATTTTCAGTACTAATTTATTAGAACATGCAGCCAGGTTAGGAAGCGAGCTTTTTACCAGTAGTGACTTCTCTTTTCCGCGCACCTCATCTAAAAGCTGGTTTGAACTTCAAAACAACTTGCAAATTCTGATAAAGGAGTATTCAGAATTATGGCAAATACGATCTCGCCCTGGAGGCTTAAAAGATAGCCGTAACCGCCTATTGCAGCTTTTTTCTTTGTATCCAAAGGACACCTTTGTATCCACAAAGGACACCCCATAAACTAAACCTTTGCATAATATCTTATTTTGTGTTATCTTTATTAAGATAGAAGCTGAAAGTATACTATTTTTTTGATAGGATTGATCCCCTTTATCTTTCGGATGACTTCTATCTGCTATTCTATGTAGTTATTTTATTTAAAAATTTTATTAGGAGGGGCAATGCTCTTCAGTAAGTCAAAAATTTGGATAATAAGCTTTTTTTTCATCTTACTCTCATTTTTGCTCGCAAATTGCGGAGGGTTTAGGTTACAGTTAAGTAAAGTAGTGTATGATGGTAACGGTTCTAATGGCGGTACAGTTCCAATCGATTCCAATTCATATAAATACGGTCAGGAAGCTAATGTCTTAGCCAATTCTGGTAATCTTGTCAAATCTGGGGCTGCTTTTAATGGCTGGAATGAAAACTCGCTGGGTACAGGCAATTCCTACCGTCCGGGAGATAAAATAACTGTAAAAGCAAAAACCGTGCTCTATGCACTTTGGGGTAGCGGTACAATAACTACTATAGCAGGTACTGGTGTATCAGGTGACTTAGGAGATGGTGGCGCAGCTACTTCTGCTCAACTAAATAGGCCCTTTGGTATGGTAGTAGACAGCTCGGGTGCTCTTATTTTTGCAGATGCTCTCAATGCAAAGGTTCGCAAAATAGCATCAGGTACAATTTCTACAATTGCAGGTACTGGAACAGCAACTTCTACGGGCGATGGTGGTTTGGCAACTGCTGCCACTTTTGTTGAACCCAGTGGTATAGCGTTGGATAGCAGTCGCAATATTTATATTGTTGATCATTCAGGACATACAATTAGAAAAATTAATTTCACCACTAACACTATTAGTACCTATGCAGGAACTGGTGTATTCGGTGATACCGGAGATGGAGGTGCTGCTACATCAGCAAAGTTAAATAGACCTATAGCAATAGTAATAGATAGCAATAATAATCTGTACCTTTCTGATTTTGCCAATAGCAAAATCAGAAAGGTTACTTCCACTGGCATAATTAGCACCTACGCAGGTACTACTAATGCTGGTTTTTCAGGTGATAATGGCACTGCAACAAATGCACAATTAAAGTCCCCTGTTGGTCTGGTTTTTGATAGTGCTGGCAATTTGTATTTTGCAGATAGTGGTAATAATCGCATCCGCAAAATTGCGGCATCTGGTATTATTACCACTATTGCGGGTAATGGCGTTGCGGGTTACGCAGGCGATGGAGGTCCTGCAACCCAAGCAAAATTTACTACTCCCCAGGGAGTGTTCATAGATAACTTTGGCAATATCATAATTGCTGATACAGGCAATAATGTTGTAAGAAAAATTGAGTCATCAAGCGGGATAGTACGTACTATTGCGGGTATTGGGGGGACTGGAGGGTTTTCTGGTGATGGAGGTGCTGCAACCCTAGCCCAACTTACCAGTCCCCGAGCCATTACAATGGATCCCTTGGGTAGGCTGTATATTGCCGATCACGGAAATTTCCGTATACGTCGAGTAACATACTAGGTAGAATAATTAATAATCTGTAATGTATTACAATTAGAGGTAAAAAGTATGGATAAAAAACCAAGTTACATTGTGCAATTTTTATCTTTGATTCTACTGTTCATTCCCTGTCTTGTTTCCTGCCCAGAACCTGTACCAGAGGAGCCACATTATACAGTGAAATATGATGCCAATGGTGCCGATGGTGGGGAAGCACCTGTAGACTCCAATTTTTATAAAATGGGAGATCCTGTAACAATACCCAATATCGATACTCTTTATAAAGTTGGGAATTCATTTTCTGGCTGGAGCCCCACACAAATTGTCAGGGGCATCATCTATGCCCCCAATAGCATTATACCAATGTCTAACTACAACCTACTGCTATTCGCAATTTGGAAACCTATAGCGAAATATACTTTAAGGTATGATTCAAATGGAGCTGATAGTGGCACAACACCCCTATCTTTCTATGATTATGAAGGGGTACAAACAAACATTGCAAGCAATTCAGGAAATTTATCCAAGGATACTTTCTTTTTTTCTGGCTGGAATGATAAGTCAGATGGTAGCGGTACAAGGTATTTACCTGGGGAAGTATTTAGACTAGGTAATTCCGATACTACTTTGTATGCACAATGGATTGAATTAAAAAGTATTGGTTCCTATACGATTAACACATTTGTAGGTACAGGTCAGGGAAATTCGGGCACACAAGCCGATGATACTGCTGCCGCAAATTTTTTATTGCCATCTCCAACTGGTCTTGCAATTGATAGCAAGGGGCACCTATATATTGCCTCAGGTTCTACCCATAAGATTTTTGTGGTTAAAACAGACGGCACTATGAAAACAATAGTAGGAAATGGAGAGACTACGGGAGCAGGATTCTCAGGTGATGCAGGTAGCTCTGTTTCTGCTCAAGTAAACCAACCAGATGGTTTGGCAATTTCCAGTTCAGATGATCTTTATATTGCTGATAGAGGTAACCAGAGAATACGAAGGATTTTTTATTCCAGTACTACTGGTCTTGCAGATGGAGTAATTGAAACAGTTGCAGGTAACGGCACCCAAGCTTATGCTGGCGATGGTAGTCTCCCCAATAGTGCATCCCTGAACAACCCCAGTGGTATTTCTTTTGATAACAAAGGGTGGTTGTACATAGCCGATACAGGAAATAATGTTATTAGAGTAATTCCTGGGTCTTCTATACAAAATAAAATTTACACTTTTGCCGGCACAGGTGTGAATAATTTTTCTGGTGATGGTGGTTTTGCCACTAGTGCTGCTTTCAGAATGCCTCTTGGCATTGCATTTGATAAGGATAGCAATTTATATGTAACTGATTGGGGCAATAGCAGGATTCGCAAAATATTCTATAATCCTGCTAATGATTTTATATCCTTTACAAATACAATAATTTCTGTTGCAGGAATAACTACTCCTGGTATGTCAGGAGATGGTGGTGCAGCTAGTAGTGCATCTTTAAATTCACCTACTGGAATTGCGGTGAAAAATGATGGAGCAATTATTTTTTCTGATACAGGCAATAATCGTATCAGAGCTATTTCGGATAAAGGATCTATAGAAACTATTTCTGGTAACGATACAGCGGGATTTGGAGGAGATGGAGGTAGCTCTTTGCAAGGTATCTTAAATAAACCAAATTTTCTACTCCTAGCAAGCGATGGCAAAATATATATATCAGATCAAGGTAATCACCGTGTGCGCATCTTAACACCAAGCACCGCTTTACGATAGTATTAAATTAGTTAAGTCTTTACGCGTGTTTCCGCCCCCTCCCAGCCACAACACTTGAAATTCATCCCCGACTACGACACCTAACTTTTACCCCTTCTACCCCCACCACCAAACATTCTTTTTCGTAGCCTATATTTTGGGTTATTGCTCTTGCAAAAAAATCTACATCCTCATTTACGAAGGTACTTTCTTAAGACTGTCTTGAATTTCTTTGCAATTTTATATGCCAAAACCCGTACACAAGACAAAAGTAGTTTTGCACAATATGTAAAATTTTTATAGCGCAAATATTCATCATGTAGATTATTATTGAGCTTATTATAATAAGACACTTGCTCGTGTAAAGGAGAAACTAGTTCGGGATGATACATACTTAGACAACTACTTGGGCTATAGTTTTTAATTTTTAGTGGTGTACAAGAAAAAACAAGAATGTTTTGCCTATACCAGGGTTGCACATTGGTATTGTTCCAAATACGAGGTCGCAGGATATCATACCCAGTGTACCCTAAAGGAGAAAACTTATCCTGCCAATAATCTACATATTGTTCGTTTATATGATTCTGCCCACCCTGTCCTGGCAAAGCAGCAGAAAATACAATGACTTGACTAAGTTTGCATACATTTTTAATAAAACTACCGGATTTATTCTCTGCAAGATGTTCTGCTACCTCCAGACACAGAGCTACATCGAAGTGCCCTACAGCAAATTCGGATTCAAGATCTACTGATTGAAATTCTTGTTCGCTTATGTATTTGCCTAATAAAGTTTTATCTACCCAAGGTCCATCAAAGCCAAAAACATTTTCTACCCCGGCATTTTTAAAGCAGTGCAGAAAGGTGCCAATACCACAACCTACATCAACTACACTTGACGGCTTGAACATTTCAATTATAATAGGAACAATTATACTTGGTGATTGCAGATTGTGAACATCTTCTGTATGAATATATTTTATCATTATGGAAATATTTTAGTAGGTAAAAGATCTTGTAAAGAACCAGCTGCTCGCTTTTTTATATCATCTATTGTAGAATTTATTTTTCTTTGTATGCTATCAGTATCAGACTTGCCCGCCTGCAGATTGACAGTATGCGCGGTTATAACTTTTTCATATTGGGCAAGTGGGCTTGAACTTTTTCGTAATTCTTGCAATAAGTCTGCTTGCTTTGTCTTTAGTAAAACTTCTCCTTGCTTTGTTGCAGCAGCCAGTTCTTTTTCTACCAATTTCGAAAGTACTGTTTGAATGGTGGATTCTATATTACTTGTTATTTCTGTTTGAGTAGAATCCTTCTGGCTTCTTACATCAAAACCTAGAGAAATGTTTTTCACTTCTTGCAATATATCCGCAAAAAGATTACGCGCTAATTCGGGCAAACCAGAGAAGCCAGGAATGCTATTGCTATTCCATACTAGTGTGTCTAAAAAAATAGTACCATTTATGTGCAAAGTGTCTTTTGCATCTTCCAGGTTTAGTTGCATGCTGGCTGTAGCATCAACCAAAGGAGAGCCAGGAATACTCAGGTCAAAAAAATTAGACAGAGTTAAACCTGTTGCATTCGCAGTAAAACGATTAGGTTCTGCTTGCTGGCTTGAAACAAAAGAACCTTGAATTTCGATTTTTGCAGCTGCTTTCTTACCTGTTAATTGCAGTTTAACAGGTTTTGGCAAGCCTTGAAAAATATCTTGTACTGTTGCACTAAAGGATATATCCTGCAAAATTATGCCATCTGCGTGCATATTTTCTATTCCGAATACAGGAGCTCTAGTGCCAGGAAAATGAATGATTTGATTATATGGATTGCGATTGGTTTTTAGTTTTGTAGCCGATGGCTTTTTGGGGGCGGTATTGAGGAGTGAAATCAATCCCTTGTATTTATTGTAATTAGTAATAACAGAATCAACTAACACCACTCTATCCATACCAATTATACCAGCAGCTAGTTCTTTTACATCGGGTAAGGCTCCTTGGCGTAGCATTTTTCCTATACTGGTATTGGAAACCAGACTAATTGATTTTTCAAGGTCGGCTTGAAGTAGCTTTGCATCGGCATCAAATGTACTTTTTAAACTAAATACTTGCTGTTGTGTGTTTTCAAGAATTGTTTTGGCCTGTTGTAACTTCTGAAAGGCGGCCTGCAACTTGGGGATATCTTCCAGTTTTGTTAGCGAAGCAAGATTGAGTGCCTTTGCTTCTTTTATAAGCCTTTCAGCTTCCTTTGTATTGCCTATACTTTCAATCTCCTTTTGATACCTAGCTGCAAGGCTGATATATTTTTCTTTTATGGCATCGCCTTGAGCCTGCAAGGGAGCTAATTCGTTCTGGATAAACTTTAACATATCTTCTTTACTAAATTTTGGTAACTTAATATCCAACATTGTAAGTAAATCTTTATTATCATTTTTAGGAACTCTGCCTTTTGTTACCGAAGCGTTTTTCTGATACGTCAGACCTGCTTTTAACCCCGAAGGGCTGCCAAAGCGAAGGCCACGTATAGACATTTCTCGAATATAGGCCTTTTTTCGCAACAGTGCTGCTGTATCCATTGCAAAGTTCGCACTATCAAAAGAAAATATATTTTTTGTCGTATCGTTCTTGTCTGTCCAGCCAAAACCTAAATATCTGACGCTTGTATCGGTAATATTAATACCCCCACCCTTCAGGCTAATGGGAGCACCCGCCAACCCGGAAAGGGTTTTACGCGTTAGTGATAGGAAAAGTGGATTAAGAAAAAAAAGAGCAAATACAATTACAATTGCAATTATGCCAAAACCAAAAATTAGGGCAGGCAATCGAAAAAGTTGCTTTTGGTTTTTAGCTGCTTTTTTAGCATGAAGAGCTTTTTTTTTGGCTTGCCTATCCTGCCTTTTTTTTGCTGCTTCAATTTTCTTGCTGTCGTTCTTTTTACTCATTGTACCTAGTCCTTAAAAACAACTGTTTCTAATTTAGTAAATGGATTAAACCCTTTCAATAATCGGTATACCCATGTTTTTTCATATTTCTCCATATATTTTTCTCTAAATACCTTTACTCCTCTTTTTGTAAGAATAAAAAAAGGAATTGATAAAAGCAATGAACTTAGAAACGAACCCATTACTAAAGTGCTATTAAAATTAGTATAGGGCAGCAAAGGCATACTATACAGGTTGGTCCAAAATGGATACAGGACAGGTAAACCTGTAAGTACTGCAAGACCAAAATAATGCATAGGGGCAGATAATAAAACCGATACCAGCTTAAAAAGAAAAGTAGATAAAGCCATAGCAGGCAAGCTGGTATTTAAGAATAGTGCCAGTAACATAATTATTATGTTATGAAAAGTTCCTAAAGGACTGAGCCCTGTAAAAATACCAAATACCACACCCAAAGCAATAGCTCGTGGGCTGGATGTGCTGGATAAAATGCGCCAAATTTTTTTGTACAGTTTTAATACCATATTGCCTCCTCTCAGAAAAAATACATTGCAGTCTTTTTAAGACTGCTAATATTTTAGGAAATTATTTTACGTATGTTACTCCAAAGATTGCTGTTTTACCTTTTTGTTATGCTGAATCCATCTGCTTTCTGCTTTGGCTATTCTATACATTAATTCCTTTTCGTTAGCACGTTTGGCTAATTTCTTTCTACATATTTTATCTCGTAGCACTGCCCCCAATCGGGAAAGAAGGTGTAGATGCACGTCTGTATTTGGGCTTATTAGCAGAAAAAGCACAGTTACGGGTGCTTTATCGATAGCATCGTACTCGATAGGTTGTTTTAGGAAACAGAGCCTTGCAAGAGAAGTACTTCCTATAGGGATACTCAATTGTGCTGAATTTGGATGACATACATGAGGAATGGCGATGCCTTCACCGATACCGGTAGAACTAAGGGCTTCTCTTTCCATACAAGCCAAGTACAGACTGTCTAAGTAATTAGTAGGAATATGGTTAAGATTTTTAAGGGATTCCTTGATGGCACTAGCTTTATCGCACCCTTCCATATCAAAAACTATGCCACCTGCCATTAAAGCTTCTACAAAGCTTGGAAAATAAAATGGGGATACTTTCTCTGTTTCAGTATCTCCCGATAGAATAGGCAAACCCTGCAAACTTGCCCATTCCAACAATTCTATCCTATCAAAAAGTATTTCCTTTTGTGTGGGCACACTTTGTGTGGGCACCTTCCCTTCAAGTACCATGCGAAGCAGCTTCTTCTCGGAAATTTTGAGGATAAGTGCTGCTTCTGCCAGATGTAAGTACATAGTATATTTTATCAATATATGCAAGCAAAAACTAGTCCCTTATTCGGGGTGCCCAGGGCCTAACATACTTTTGTTAATCTACTCGGATAGCCTTCCTCATTAATTAGAAACCAGTAATTTCATTTTTCAGAATTTATACTTGATAGTTTTTGATAAGGATTCTTTTTATATAAAATACTCTAAAGCTGTCTACCACTGTTATCTTTTTGAATTTTCCTCTTCCTGTAACAAAAATGTAATCACTTTTTGTTTGGTCCTATATGATGCGGCAAATATAATGTTAGTATATCACGCTCTTCTACTCTAGTGCCTGCCTTTTTTTAGTATCAATATTGCTTGCCTTAGCCACAATTTCACCGCATCTGGGATATTGTACTACCTAAATTAAGTGAAGTTATTTATTATTTACTTTTATCGTTTGCCATTGCCCTATTGAAAATCAGGAACTCTATCACCACTTTTGTTGCATTATTTGTGTAGCCAACATGAGAGGGGTTGGCTTTTATATCCCGGTGATTCAGTTTTTAACCTTTTTAACAATTATTCTATTATTTTTTGCTTTGTTAATTAAATCCCGTAGTAGAAAAAGCAGCCGTTTCATGTACTAGCACCTATAATTTTGCAATAGTACTATTAAAACGAGTAGCCGACTGTAGAATAATAAACCTTGATTGCATCCGATCCGTTATCCTATTGTATTGCAAAATAAAAAATCCAGCCTCGATTCCTATTTAGGAATGCGATTATTCACTACTAAATCTCAATAGCTTTATGTACTTTTTATCTTATTCTGGGCTACTGCAGCGATAGCCAAAGGCACCTGATAGGGTGAACAAGAAACATAGTCCAAACCAGCCTTTATGCAAAAGTCTATGTTGTCGGGATTGGCACCATGCTCACCGCATAATCCTGCATGCAAACCTGGTCTGGTTATCCTTCCCCTTTTTACCGCTATAGTTATTAACTCTTTTACCGGTTCTGTAAGCAATGAAAAAGGGTTACCCTGAATAAGGTCGTACAAGGAATAATCGGGCATAAAGGTGTTAAAATCATCCCTACTAATACCAAGACTAGTTTGTGTAAGATCGTTGGTACCAAAAGAAAAGAACTGGCAATACCTGGCTATTTCTCCTGCTAGTAAAGCAGCAGCAGGTAATTCGATCATAACGCCAATTTTAAAATCTATAATTTTGTTTTTTTTGATATATTTTTCTGCAAAACCTAAAAGCCCAAGATACTCGTTACCTTCTATTTTTTTGCCATAGACTAGCAGTTTAAGTTCGGATGGATTCATTACTATAGGTACCATAATCTCTAGTGTAATATCCTTTTGCATAGCACCTAGTGCATACAAAGCATCGATAATTGCCCGCAATTGCATCTCATATATTTCCGGGTAGCTAACTGCTATGCGGCAACCCCTATGCCCCAGCATTGGATTAAACTCGGCTAGGGCATTTGATCTGGCTTGGATCTGCGCCTTTGTTAGGTCTGAAAAATTCTTTTGCCGTGTAAGATATTCTGCAAAACTATCCATTTCAGAGCTGCTATGCGGCAAGAATTCGTGCAAAGGCGCATCTAAAAGCCGTATGGTAATATGTTTACCAGCCATAACTTTAAATATACCTACAAAATCATCTCTTTGCATGGGCAAGAGTTTTTCAAGAGCCCCAAGACGCTCTTCTTTACTATTGGAAAGAATCATCTCTCGAAATACATTAATTCTCTTTTTGTTAAAAAACATGTGCTCGGTGCGGCAGAGGCCTATTCCTTCGGCTCCCAGCTTTAGTGCCACGGCTGCATCTCTTCCGCTGTCTGCATTGGCGCGAACAGAAAAAGACCCGCAATATTTTTTCGCAATTTGGATATAGTCTAGTAAACCCGAAGTGTGCAAATCTGGTTCTATAAGATCTTTTTTACCTTGCCAAATACAGGACTGGCCACCAAAGGGGGCAGAAATACTTATTACATCCCCTTCTGTAATTACAAGATTCCCAATATAGGCTTTGTTGCCTTTGATTTTCATGCCAGGAATTACCATTGACACTTTTCCGTACTGCCTGGCTACAACAGAAGCATGAGCCGAAAAACCACCTTCACTGGAAACCACAGCTTCGGCTACCTCTATTGCCTTAACGTCTTCGGCAAAGGTAGCAGGCATTACTAGTATGGTTCGGGTATCTTCTTTTTGTTGTAAGGCCCGGTGATAGGAATCTATTAGCTTTTCTGTGCTAAAATAGGCCCTGCCAACTGCTGCACCAGGTGCTCCGCTAATTCCTCCAATTGAAAAAGGTAATTTTTTGCCCGTGGCATTATTTATAAGAGGATGAAGAATTTCATTTAAACGCCCAGGGGCGATAGAAGTAACTACATCTGCCCTGGAGATGAGTTTACGTTGATACAACTCAAGTGAAAATCGTAAATCTGCCTGAGCACTTTTGTTCTCTACCTGCTTCTGATCTACAAGCCACAACTTTTTATTTTCTATTGTAAAGCGAATCTGCCTTATTTCCCGGTGTTTATCTTCTATTTTGCGTGCCATTTTTTTGAATTCGGGTAAATACTGCGGGTGTATTTTATGGATTGGAATTCCTTTTGCCCCGCCTTTCGCATCAAAGCTTGCATTGCAATACTCGCCTTGAATTTTGGCTTCTCCACTAATTATATTTCGTGTATAAAATGAACCAGTAGAAGAGAACTTGCCGTAATTGCCATACACCATAGCCTGCACCAAAAGAGCAGTATCCTGAGTATCCTGCTCTTCAAGCTGAATAAGTTTGGAAACGCGCCTAAGAGCCAGAATTAATTGAGCCTCGGCACTGGCAAAAAAACCTTCTGGTAAGTAGGAGGCAAATTGAGCAAGGAGTATATCTGGTTTTTGACCTTGCTGTTTATTGGCTACATTATTACATAATTGTATTGCTGATTCAATTTGCTTTGCAGCAGATTCTCTGCCTTCCAGTGTAGCTATTTTTAATTCGATTCCCAACATGCCTTTAATAAGAAAAAGCATTTCCTGAATTGCAAAACAGGGGCTGGTCCATGCGGCAAAGCCAGAAACTGTATTCTTAGACAAACCAAAATTATGCAGGGTGGGATAACTACTTATGGCTAAATTGGGAGATACAACAATTTTAAATAGGAGTGGATTTTTATTGTTACCTAACTGTTTACCTATGATTTTTTCTATCTTGTTGATATGGGGTCTTATTTCAAGAATAAATTCCTTTTCTATATGCGCTGCAGCGGGGGCGACAATGATAAAACCAGGCACAATGGGTAGGCCAAGAGCGGCTAATTCATTTGCCTGCCGTCCCCTTAACCCCAGCTTGGATACAAGGTCATGCCCTTGTATTGAAGATTTGGGGCTAAAAAAATGAACGTTGCTATTCATGTAATAATCCTTCTTTAAATTGTTAAAAAAGATTCATAATGCTATTTACTGGACCACCTAAAAAGGCTTCAAAATTACTGCTGGCACCTTGTGCTAAATACCTTTGTAGTTTGGCAACATCGGCTATTGCATCTCCTGCCACAGCAAATTGTATTGAAGAGCCATGCTTTACCTTACCCCATTTGAAAAGCGCATTTATATCACTTATATGCTCGCCTTCATAGTACACAAAAATCTTTAGCCCTGGATGCTTAGTCAGATAGCTATTGATAATCCTTTTCCAGGCCTCTACATTACCATTATGAAACAACTCGTTAGTTACCGCCACCGAATAGGTGGGTGTAATTTTTGTTCCTGCTGAAGCTACTCCTTCTGTTAGCACAGAGGTAGCAGGGTTTTCTTTGCTTGTTTTTTGCAAAGTGGGGGCGACTTGGGCAAAGCTACTTAGTGCATTAGCATTACTATGCTTTAGATTGGCATCATGCCAGGTATACCCAGTTCCTTTTTTATTATTGACAGCCTGTTTCCTTTTCTTGGTGTCTTTGGCTGGGGCCTGTATGCTGTTCATAATTTTGACCTTCTTGTACAAGCAAGAACCACTTTGCAGAGGATTGTCGGATGGCACTTCATCCCCTTGAATAAGAGCAAGCAGCACAGTAATAGCTAGATGAGCTTTTTCCGTTGCTAGAGGGTTTGCAAAAGCACCTGCATATACAGTGATTAACTCATTCTTGCTGCACAAACCAAGGCTGGACATGTGCAAGGCATTTTTGGGATTAATAAGTAGGGGGCCAAGGTCGGGATGCTGATATACCAGAACCAGGTCAACAGCATTCCATTTGCTAACCGTATCGGCTATACGAAGGCAATCTTTTGACAAAGCTCTTATATTTATCGATTTACTTGCGTAAGAAAACTTGTCTGAAAGCAAAGCAGATACAAGAGGAAGGCAATCTTTTGCAGATAGAACTTTGGTTGCAAGTAATAATGTTGCAATGTCTGCTAGGTTTTCCTTACGCTTTATTCTGTCTGAAACTTTTAATACAAGTTGCATATAGGCAATCGAAATATTAAAATCCTTTCGACGAGCCAGGTTTTCAAAACGGTTAGATACACTCAATAAAATCATCCTCCTACTAACAAACAACTGTATACCTGAGGCATTGCATTTTAGCCAAACCTGCTACTACATACTATCTGACTTGGATAACTTTAGAGAAAGTTCAGATTTACTTAGGCATCAGTAGTATGACCTATAATTGTCTTAAGCCGCCCTCTTCATCTGTTTTTGTCCTGCTCTGACGACTCTGATTTTTCGATGAACTCTTATTTTTGGTAGCTGCCTTTTTTGCTTTGATATCCTGCGCCAAAGGTTTTGCCAGAATTGCATCGCTAATTGTATCGCTCATTGCAGAACTAGAATCTTCCCCGCCAAGCATTGCCAGATAATCGCCGCCATAATTTGATTCTGGTTCTATCTGGCTAAAGGATTGCGCTATGTCTTCTCTAACGGTAGAACGTCGACGAGAGAAAGATGCAAAAGCAGCGTCGGCAAAGCCTTTAGATACGCCATGTAAGAATTCATTTAGCACATTTGCCATACCATCTAAAGTTACCTTTTTGCGTTTTATAGAGCAGATATCGACATCGAGTAGTAGACCGGGAGCGATGTGATAAGGATTGATCATATAATCAAACCTGTCAAAGGACTTTTGTAAGAAGGATAGTCGTTCTTCTTCAACTCGCCGTTTAATTGGATATTGATATGAGTAGATAGACCTGAGTTTTTCGCGCATAAGAATAAGTTTGTTTTTCATTTTATCTTTTTCGTACAGATAGGTGCGGTTCATCTTTTCTACTTGAGTTTCGGCGGGTTGTACAAAAGAAATACCGTCCCATACTTTTTCGATTTGCTCGTATATTGGGTCGCCTCGTTTTTCTCTGGCCTTGGATATTCTGCGGCGATACACTGCTGCCAAATCCTGAAAATCGGCTATATGCTTAAATCGCTTGCTATCCAGGTATAGCATTTCTAGTGTATCCCACAGATGCTCGACTTCTATTTGAAAACTGCGTATTTGAACATCGTAGGCTTTGCGCTCTTCTATAAGCTGCGCATTATCGTAATATTGCAAACGTATCTGGTATCGCTCGTCAGGCAGAATAGACTGATCCATATCCTCATATTCTCTAATTATAAGCTGGCGACCGTTCTTTAGATTCTCGATATACTGATACCCCATTTTAGAAGTGTCTAAAATGCTTGTGATGGAGTTGACGGCAGTATTATAGCCTCTGTTTCGGATATTCTCTATATCAATGATTTTTTTTAGATTCTCACGGACATTTACCTGATCAAAGGTAGAGGGATCTATTTCGGCTCTAAGATTAATTAGTCTATCCATTAGCTCTTTTGCAATAATGGAATAACGTTTGCTTTTGGGGTTTTCAGTGTCGTCATCGGTAAGATCGGGTACCTTTTTCATCTTCTCGAAAATAATCTCGGTATCAGAGAGCTCTTCCTTGCCTGCATCTATAAAGCTGTCTTTTAGCTTTTCGATTTCTTTATCAATTTGGTCGATGATGTGTTTAGAGATAAGATCTTTTATTAGGTATTCGACTGTAACCTGATAGTGAAAGATAGGTGAAATAAGCTCTGAGTCAAGAATATTTACAGAAAGCTTTACGTTTGTAACGGTTTTTGGTTTTAGTTGATCGTCCTTAAAAGAGCATTTTACTATGGAATAGGCGTTCTCGCCTCGAATAAAAGCACCAACATCTGTTTTTTGCCTTAACAGTGAATTAGTAAGATTTTCTAGATCGTTTACCCCACGCTGAATGTGCCCTTGTAGATGACCGAACATGTTTATCATGGACTTTTCTACTTCGCCTGTATTAAACTTGTCGCGACCACCGACCTGATCCAATAATTCGCTAATTTCTTTTGGAGAGTACCGGGCGAGAGTTTTTACCTCTTCTTTGTCTATGAAATTGCGGATTTTCTTTAACATCTCGTCTTCGGTTGTTACCATGTAACGGTTAAACATGTTTTGGTAATTTTGATTAAAATAGTTGTAGAGCTTTTCTTTTAGTCCGCCCATTATATCCATTCGTTCCAACACTTCTTTGGGAAGGCGAGCCTTTATATGGTGGATAACTTTGTTGGTCTCTTCTTCTAAAAGCTGGTTTACCTCGCGCTGCTGGTCTCTGCCTTCCTGGGCAAGAGAATTGCGAGAACCCACTGCGGATGGTTTTTCGGGATGAAAAAGATTAGGACTTTTTGGAAGTTCTATAGCACCCATGTGTACTCCTTTTATTATTTAATTCTTCTGATTATACTAGCAAAGGGATGTCAAAAAAGCAAGACCTCTGGGTAAATGGTGGTAGTAGTGATTAAAAAAATACCATATTATGGTTTTCTTATAGCGTACTTGCTTTTCTTACCCCTCCTTTCCAGCTCAATTGCCCTTTTGGTTGGTCAGGGTGTACCCGCGGAAGAGCCTAAAGAAAAGCCTCAGGAAGACCCTATTTGGATAGGACTGGGTGCTGGCTCTGATAAACGTACAATTCCTTTAGATTTTGTAATATTGCTGGATAAATCACTTTCTATGGCTCCCTTTTTTGCAAAAGCTAAAGATTACTTGATTAGCAAACTTATCCAGCCTTTACTACAAGAGGGAGACCGCATTACAATAGAATTGGTATACGGTAAAATTACCAGACTTCAATCTAAAACTATTTGGTCTCTACAGGATAAAGAAGATGTTATTGCTTCTATCAGAGCGGTAAAAGCAGATGGTTCATTCACTGATTTAGGCAGGGCTTTAGATAAAGCTCAAGAGCTTATTACAGAGCTAGGAAAGCCAGAGATTTCTAAGTATGTAGTGCTCATAACAGATGAAAAGCAGGAAGCTCCACCCGGCAGCAAGTACCAAAGTTCAAATTATAAACTTATTCACCCGAATTTGGAGTACACTTTACGAAAAGATGCCGGTATGTTTCGGGTTTTATTGCTTGGCTTTAGTTTTTCAGATAAGATAGATTCTGCTGCTTCTCAGCTTATCAAACTTCTGCCCCGCTTTAGGAAAAGTAAATAATGATCGCTTTAGCAGATATAGCCGACTATATAAAAAAGCAGGATAACTTTATTATTCTAACCCACGACAGACCAGATTTGGATGGTGTAGCCTCGGTGTATGCTCTTACCTGCAGCATTGCAATGTTGCATAGAAATGTAATTGCACCTTTTTACAAAGCATTGCCAGAGGTTGTTGGCAAGGTAGATGCTGCTTTATGTTTTACGCAAATGAAGAAGGCAGACACACCCTTTCCTTTTGCCGTTTCTGCGGCAACTGTTTTTATTGTAGACACGCATGGCACCCAGTATCTTTCTGAGGAGGCAGAGCGCATAGTACACGGGGCTAAAAAGTGTTTTGCAATAGACCACCATGAGCGAAGGGCAATTGCAGGAGCCAATGATTTTATTGACTCGAGTAGAGCTAGTAATTGTGAACTAATTTTAGAACTAATTAGCTCACTGAATATAATACCAAGTTTGGATATGGCAGAGGCACTTCTTGCAGGTATAATTTTTGACAGCGGATCTTTTTCATTTTCTAAAACTAATGAAAAAACTTTTCTTGCTGCATTGGACTTGCTGCGGCTGGGAGTTAACCCACATATTGTACACAAGCGATTCTTTGCAATAGAAAAGGCTGGTCTGATTACCCTTCAGAAGGCAGTTCTTGGCAACCTTGAATTGTCGTCAAGCAAAAACGTTGCCATTCAAATTGTACGACTAGAGGATTTGCACAATTCCGGTGCCAGCTACGAGGATGCCGAAGATTTGGTAAATGCCCCGCTGCGTGATATTTCTATCCAGATTTCTGTATTGTTTAAGGAAGATGTTAATGGTAAATTTCGTTGTTCGCTACGATCCAAAAAGAATATAAATGTGGCACATATTGCCCAGGAATTTGGAGGAGGCGGGCATAAGACCGCTGCTGGTTTTACATTGCATGAGCCTCTCCTACAAGTAAAAGCAAAACTAAAGAGCTATTTAGAATCCTTTCTTGCCAATAGCAATGGACACTTCTAAGTACATAGCTTGTAGTTTGTCTAATTCAAGTTATAGGAGTATGTAAAATATATGAAACGGATTTTTAGGATATGTTTTATTATCGTAAGTCTGGCTGCATTTGCCTTTGCAATGTATATAGTTATTCGCGAACAGGGTATAAAATCAACTGCCGCCAAACCTCTTGCCAACAGGCAACTAATCCTTGAAAAACCAGAAGGAGCACCCAAAAGGCTTGCTGTAGAAAACGAAAAACTCGCAGAAGCTATGATAGAAGCATTGCCAGGCGAAATCGTGTTGGATATTAGCTCGTACAGCATTGCCGAAAACGAAAGTGAAGAACAAATTTTGGTTGTACGAAAAAGTAATAACAAAAATACTAATATATTTATTGTAGTTGCAGGATATACTCCTCAAAAATCCTCATGGGCTCGGCTATGGGAAGGAGAAACTCTGGCTACAAAACTAAACACTTTCTCTATCCAGATTAAGGATTTTAGTGGCGATCACAGTATTTTTATCGTATGCACGGGAATAAACGATGCTAACCAGCAGACTATTTCCATCTTTAAACGGGTGAATACAAATAAAAATATATTTTTTAAGCAGGTTTTTTCTGCTAGTGTTAATTCTATATTTATTGATGAAAAAGTACGATCCGAGGCTTATCAACTGGGCACGCAAAAAGCCGAGAGCTGGCCAATTATTACATATAAAGCTAATTCTAATTCAGACAATATGATGGATCAAATCAAAAGCCGCTATGTGTGGAATGCGGTAAGTGATACCTATATCTTTGCAGGAGAAGAAAAAATCTCTGGGGCACAGGTTGAAAGAAATTCTGTTTCTAAGCTTCTTTCAGGATCTGAAAAAGACTTCGAGAAATTCATAAAAGGAGTTTGGTATGCAGCAAATGAGGATCCAGAAAAAGAAGGAACTCGATTTATCGTATTTGATAGAGAAAGTGCCGATATAATTTTTTATAACTCCTATACTCAGGAACTGTATTCCTGGGAAGACTCAAATCCTACCCGCTATGGCTTATACCTTCGAAGTCATAATGTAGCCATTCCAGTGTTGGTACGACTACTGGAAGTTGAACTGGTTGGTCAGGATATGATTTCTATTCGGGTTAACGAAAGTAGCTACATGAAAATGGATAAAGAGCAGAATTGGAATGGTAGCTATAAACGTCTAGCATCTGCTGCTAATTATCTGCCAGGATCGTATACTCCCAGACCCGCCCCCCCTTTTGCTCTTGAAGGCAGTTTTAATGGCAGGGACGGATCAACAATAATATTTGAAAAAGAGTCATATACATATAAAACATCAAAGGGTATACAAACAGGAGAATACCTACTGTATACCTTAGGACAAGCTGTGGTGCTGGAACTAAAAACCGAGGAGAATCAAAAGTTTACAAGAAGAATTTATAGTGCTTCGATAAAAGTTCTAAAATCTCAAAATAGTACAAACCGAAGCCTTACGCTATCACCCGCCAGGATTTCTATAGATGGGCTGGAGTTGTTGCAACAGGATAATTTGATTTTTGATCAGATAAAAGGAAGCTAAGCAAATCATTAATTAGACCAAAAGCCGACGCCAATCATAATTTTGTTATTGATCAGTAAAAGAATCAGAAAAGTCCCGCTTTTTGCATTAGCTATTAATTATTTACAAATAACTAGTCTAAAGGGTATGAATTATAGCCTGATTCTGACAACCGTGTTTGGGTACTTGTCAGGCTATCCTGAACTTCTACAATAACTACCCACCTATCTGCTGCTTCCTTTCCTTGTCCTTCCAAAATAGGTTGGGATACCAACCGGGCAGAAAATCTTTTCTTATTAAGTTCTCCTACAAGGCGAAGTGCATTTTCCTTTTTTGTAAAGTACCCCACTTGCAGGCGAACAGGAAGATTTAACTTTGATTTAGCACTGGGAACAGGAGCTTGCAAAGTGGCACTATTGCTATTTTCCTGTTCTTTTTGTGAACTCATGCTTGCTGACTTTGCTGCCTTCTTGGCTCTTGCAGATTTTATTGCATCGGAAAGTGCAGATAGATACCAATGCGGAAGGGGGGGCAGTACAGCCTCACCTGCAATAATTCTTGCCTCGATTGAGTGAGGAAACTTAATTTGCAACTCGGCAGCAATTGAATTAGCGCGATCCTCACTTGCACCGAGCCAGGCTAAGAAGCCTCCTTCTAATTGCAGAGTGGGATTAATACCATTGGCAAATATTTCTTCTGCAAGGGACTGTCCCTGAACACTTGCTGATTTTGTATCCAATTGCATGCTTTTATGCAACAAAACCCAGGCTTGTAGCAAACTGGCTTTTTGTCCTAGCTCTACCTCCTTCCCTTGAGAATCCTGTACATACCCAATAATTGTCTTGGTATGTTGGGCAGCAATGTCAATGTCTCCTATTGCCAGACGCGACCTGGCAGCCAAGAAAAGGGCTACCATGCTTTGCGCTTGGTTTGTTTCGGCAAGGAGGGTCGATTGATATTCATAATATTGTGCAGCATCTTGAAAATTAAGTGTCAGTACAGCAAGTTCGGCTGCACGTTGCGCCAGTTTTGATTTTCCTTCTTTAGATAGTGTAGTAGCAAATTCCCTGGCAAGTGTGAAGAAATCGGAGGGGGTCACTTTTTCCATTGCCTGAAATAGCATAGCTAGTAGTTTGGTGGAATCTTGTGTTGCTTTTAGTTGTGCTCGTAGAGCGTCTAAGGACAGGTAGCTGCTCTGTACTTCTTGGGTGTGTAAGGGTGGGGACAAAACACCTTGCACAATTAATTCAGATATGAGAAGGGCTAATAATATGGGTGAGACAATTCTTTTTTTCATTTCGTTCCTACTAAGAAACTACTTCCTGAGCCTGAAAGGTAGTACCTTGTACAGTTTGCAGCCTGACTGTTGCAAATTGACCCTGCCTATTTGCAGAAGCGGTAAAAACAAGTGACTCGTCTCTTTGGGTACGTGCCACAACCTGAGTCTTTGATTTCTTAGAAACCCCTTCTATAAGCACCAATTCGGTTTTGCCTATTCGGGATTCCATTTGCTGCTTGCTTAGCTTCTTTTGCTCTTCTATAACGCGGGCAAGACGCTCTAGTTTTACTGACTTTGGAACTTGATTGCCAAAGGTGGCTGCTTTTGTTCCTTCTCGGGGATTGTAATAGTACATAAATGAATACAAAAACCCTACCTCTCTCATTACCTGAAGTGTATTTTCAAATGCTGCTTCAGTTTCGCCAGGAAAACCTACTAGAATATCGGTTGATAATGAAAGCCCCGGAATAGACTTTTTCATTTTTTCTGTTAAGTTAAGAAAATATTGGGTGCTGTACTTTCTATTCATGGCGGCAAGAATAGTATCATCGCCCGATTGAAGGCAAAGATGAACATGCTTGCACAATAGTTTTTCCTGGGCAAGAAGTTCTATAAGCTTGTCGTCTAGGTCTTTGGGGTGGCTTGAAAGAAAGCGAAGCCACTTTATACCCAGTTGGTTTTTATTACAGTATTCTGCAATATTTTTTACAAGTTCTGGAAAATCCATCACTCCCCTGCCACCATCCCAAGCATAGGAATTTACATTTTGACCAAGTAGGCTAACTTCTACCACTCCGGAAGCAGCCACTTTGGCAAGCTCCTGAAGGATGGAATCAGGGGATCGGGAGATTTCTCTGCCCCGCACATAGGGCACAATGCAGAAAGAGCAAAAATTGTTGCAGCCGTGCATTATTGGCACAAGGGCTCTGAAGGAACCTGGTTGATGGTGGGAAGAAGCAAATACAAATTGTGGTTCTTCCTCGACACAATCTAAAAGTTTACCCGATTCAAGGGAATCCAAAATCAATCCAAAAGCCTGTTTTTGAAAGGATCCAAGAACATAATCGATGGCTGTTTGCCTGCTTTGCATAGTCTTTTTATGCTGTTCGGCCATACAGCCTGTTACTATAATATGAGGTTTGCCTTTGGTTTTCTTAATAGAAGCGTATAAATCTATTCTTGCCCAGGCTCTGGTTTCTGCCCCTGCCCGTACCGAACAGGTATTGATGAGAACCATATCTGCTTCCTCTGGGTTTTGGGTACAGGTCCAGTTTCTTTCATGTAAGATAATCTCTAGTGCAGCGGATTCTGCCTTGTTCATCTGGCAGCCGTAGGTTTCGAGAAGATAAGTCATGGTAACTTTAGTTTTAGCTTCTGCTTTTTAAACCTTTGTAGTATTTAAATAAATTCCAGCCACCAAAAGCTACTAGCCCAAAACCTGCCACAGTTAATAGCCAGGGAACAGGGCTTTTGGGTAAGATAGCCAGAATACCAAAGGCAGCAGCTCCCAGAAAGATGCCTCCTCTACCCCTGCTTGCTGAACTCTTTTTTAATAAATTGCTAATACCGTATATAGCTAAACCACCACTAATAACCCAGCCTACTATAGGCAGTTGAAGCAGTGTAGAAACCACAAGAATCCCTACCCCGCCTACTATGGATAATATTCCTGAAGTACCTTGTTTTCTTAAAGTTGTTTGATCTACAGGATAATTGGCAGACATGTGCACCTCCGTACATTAGGAGACTTTAATAAACTATAGTTTTTGTCATCCCAACTACTATAATAGTACTACATCCAATAGAATTTGAATAGTCACACAAGATACAAGGTTAGGAAAATCAATACGTATACTAGCGATTAATACCTTTGGTATGCAAAGTAACTGGAAACGACTAGAAGCTGCCATTTTTACAACTGACAAGAGCGTATGCAGAATGGCTATGAATACTTTCATAATTTTCTGCCTCTATAGTAAAGGTGCCAGAGGGAATAGTATTGCGCAGTTTAAGACCTGCCTCCCGCACCAAATCTTCTACAAATCTGGGATTGTCGTAAGCACTCTCTGTGATGAATTTTTCGTCTTCTCGTTTAAGTAATGTATACAACTGTGCAGAAGCAGATGACTCCACCAATTCTATTACATCTTCTAACCAAAAAAATGAAAAATCCTCGATAGTTACCGTTACAAGACCCCTTTGGTTATGAGCACCTCTTTCCGAAATTGCTTTGGAACAAGGGCAAATTGTTTGCACGGGTATTCTAGCTATCACTTTGAACTCTTTGCAATTTTTCCCTACTGCTCCATAAAAACTACAATCGTAGGAAAGTGTAGAAGGCTGCAAGGAGATGGGAGCTAATTTTTCTATAAAGTAAGGAAAGTTAATTTCTCCGAATACAGTATCAACCGAAAGATCACCACGAAGATCTGATAACATTGCAAGGAACCCATGAAAAGAGAGGTCGGTTTTATGCCGCTCGATAACTGCTGCAAAACGGCTCATGTGTGTGCCTCTACAATTATGGGGCAAGTCGGCGTATAAATTTATACTAGCCGTAGTATGCTGCCGACCTTTTTGTTTATCCCGTACACAAATGGGGTAGCGCAGCGACTTTATACCTACTTTTTGTATTGCTATTTGCCTTGTATCCTGCATAGATTGGATGTCTACCATATTGTTTTTCCTATCCTTGCTTCCGTTGCCTGGATAAGATTAGAAAGAAGCATGGCTATTGTCATGGGGCCTACCCCTCCTGGTACGGGTGTTATCCAGCCTGCCACCTTAGAGACTGCTGCAAAATCTACATCACCTGTTATTGTATATCCCTGTTTTGAATTGGACACTAACCGATGAATACCTACATCTATAACACAAGCTCCTGAGCGTACCATATTGGCTTGTATCAATGTAGGAGAGCCTGCACAGGCTACTAGTATATCAGCAGTCTGACAAATATCTGCAACATTCTGGCTTGCCCTGTGGCAAACTGTAACAGTCGCATTACAAGACTTACGCAGTAATAGATTAGCTAGGGGTTTACCTACCAAATTGGATCTACCAACGATAACAACATGTTTTCCTTGAATGGGTATATTTGCCTGTTCTAATAAGACTACAATTCCCTGTGGAGTACAGGGTATAAAACATGGAATATCCTGCACAAGTTTGCCCATATTTGTTGTAGTAAGCCCGTCTATATCTTTTTCAGGTGTAATAGTTTCAAGTACGCTGTGGATTTGTAATCCCGCAGGCAAGGGTAATTGCACTAAAATGCCATGAATAGAGGTATCCTTGTTAAGTAGCTTGATTGACTTGACAATTTCTGATTCAGAACTCGTTTTGGGGAACAATAATACCTTGCTGTTTATGCCTAATTCATCGCAAGCCTGCTTTTTGTGTTTTACATAAGTGTGCGATGCGCTGTCATTACCTACCAGTATCACTGCCAGTCCTGGCTGAATTCCTTTTGTGCGAAGGGTTGTAACTTTTTTAGCTACATCAGCTTTTATTGCAGCGGCAATAGCCTTGCCATCTATAATGCATGCAGACATTCCTACTTCCCTGCCAGTCGTAAAGATTACAAAAAAATACATGAAAAGGGCTTCTGAATAAAGCACCCAAAGATAGAGGGAGATTTTTATTAAACACATAAAAATTTCAAATATTAGGTGCTTACACTTTCCTAGCGTACAATAAAATCGTGAGTACTACATCTGATATCTTAGCTATTGCAGGGTCGTAGGGTCGTAGGGTCGTAGACCCTACGACCCTACGACCCTGCTAAATTCTATTCTCGTTGTAGTACACTAGACAATCATCTAGATCTTCCTGGATTTCTTCAATGCTCTTGTAGGTTTTTTCTATACACAGATACAAGTTTGAAGTGCGAGAGGAATATCAAAAAACACCTCTCGCAGTGGGCACAGCTTCGCAGTGCATAGTCATAAAACCACTATGCTTGTAATTTCCTTGATTGGGGTGCTTTCCTAACCTTGGCGTACAATGTATGTCGATATGTTCAACTACAGAGAGAATAGTCCATCAGAATAGCAAAGAAATGATAAATAAGGAAAGGAAAGAACTGGACAGCGTAAAGAAGAACAGAGAAACCAAAAGAAATCTACCATTTTTCATAGTATGATAAAAGTTAAGTCTTCAAAACAATAAAAAATGAAATTGTAGAGCTGCCTATAAATTAGTTGCATACTGTAAGTAAATTATAGTCTTACAATTGCTTAAAAAATTCCACATAACGAAGAGCTATATGCCTAAATTCCTCTTCAGGTAAAATCAAACTAAGAGCAAAGTATACTTCTTTTTCCATATCAAAAAAATATCCGGGAAAAGCCCAAATAGATGCCTTGCGCAATAACTCTATATGCAAATCTGCTTCTGGTAACAGCCTGGGTGCTTCTACCAGGGTCGTCCACCCACCGCCAAATGGCAATACTCGATGCGGACAGGCAGGCTGATCGAAAAGCGTTTGCAAAAAGGTAATATTGCTGCTTAACCTTTGTCTCATATACGTGATAAATATATTACTTTTTGACAGTATGCAAGGTAAAGCGTACATTATGGGTGCTGAAGGAGAAAGAAAAGTATCTGCTATAATTTCTAGACGCGCCATCGCCTCTTCTTTACCAGGACCAGAAAAGCCTATCCAGGCTAACTTTAGTTGCGGCAGCCCTGCAAGTTTGGATAAACCCCCAAGACAGGCAGTGAGAATACGAGTTTCGCCAAAAAAAGAAGTGCTAATAACAGGAGTTATTGGAAAGTCCCAAAAAACCTCATCGCAAATAAGAGGGCAATCCCATTCCTGACACAACTCAATAATTGCATCTCTTTCCTGCTGGCTAATATAAGAACCAGTAGGATTATTTGGATGAATTAAAACAATAGCTCTTGCCCTGCCATCCATTAGGGCAAGCTTCAGAGAATCCATATCTATTATCCAACCCCTAGGGCACAAATCCAGCCTGTACTTTCTAACTTCCAGACATTCCAGAGCTGCTAAATACTCAAAAAGTGGATAGCCAGGGCTGGGAACTACAATAGCTTCGCCAGAATTTGCAAATAACTTAAAAAGCCAGGAATATGATTCAGATGTAGAGGAAGTAAAAAAAATATCTTCTGGTTGCAGTCCACTGTAACCCCGTTCATACAGAAGAGCTTGCCTAGCTGCTAAAAGCCCACGAGGATCGGGCTGGTAAGGAAATAGCTTGGAAACAAGAAAAATATCTAACTCATCCAGATATGTATGAATAGTTGCAGGCAAAGCAACTTTTGTAGGGTTACTTTCAGAAAAATCGGCAATTTTATGGCCACTCTGCTCTAATTCCTGCCTTAACAAAAAAGCAGGGTGAATATCCCTTTTTCCGGGAACACGGGAAGAAAAGTGAGTAGTCATTACTGTGGTATTCTTTCATAGTACAAATCCATCTTCAAGTGATAACTCAGGATTACTAGCTCAATTTTTCAATTCCACAAAAACCAGGTATAACTGCAACTAATTGCAATTTTATTCGTCATTATAATATAATGAACGTTCAGTCATTTATCAGGAGACAAAATGTCTAGGACTAAAGGTGAAGGAATACAAGAAAACATTCTTTCGACTGCATATCTTGTTTTTGGCAGTAAGGGATTTCAGGCCACTACAATAAAGGATATCGCCGACAAGGCTGCCATATCTACAGGTGCCATCTATATGTACTTCAAAGATAAAGAACAGCTCTTTATGGCAACAGTTAGCTATGGCTGGAGTCTTATTATTCGGGAAATAGAAGAGTTAGAGCAGGCAAAGTTATTTCAGGAACACAAAATAACTGAACTAATTAACCGAGGTTTCTCCATCCTTGCTTCAGCTTTACCCTTGATACAAGGCTTGCTTTTTGAAGCTAATAAATTGCAAATACTAGAAAAAAATATTCAAAGGGTGTGCATCGCTATCGATAAATTGCTCACACCAGAATATGTAAATACTGAATCAGAAATTTGGAAAAAAGGACAAGCTAAGCGGCTTATCCGTTACAGAATAGTTATTTTAGGGCTCCTTACTTCTACATCGCTTTTGTTGCCGGGTCAATTTGGAAGCGATGCAGAGAATTATAAATCTGTTATTAGAAGCATGATTATAGGAATAGAACAATGAAAACCCTTGCAAAAAAAATCATACTCCTTTGCATTTTACTACTAATCATAATTGATTCGATACTTAGTCAGACGCAGACCAGTAGATTATTAACTATAGAAGAAGCCAAAACCCTTAGCGTGCAGCAATCAGATAGCCTAAAGGCAAGCAATTCACTTTCTCTGTCGGCAAAGCGAGCTATAGATGCTGCCAAAGCAGGCTATTACCCCCACATAAGCGCAAGCATTGCTGGCAGTTATCTTGTAAATCCACCCAAAGGCAAAAAAATAAACGCAGGGGAACTGGGTACCCTCCCTCTTTGGGTGCCTGAAACAGCCAATCCAGGTACTAGCTACAATGGGAACTTTGCCAAGCAAGATGTTCCTCTGCCCGATAAAGAACTTACCATACTGGATGATGCACTTCATAGTTATTTTAAGGTAGGAATAAACCTGGTGCAGCCTATTTATGTCTGGGACAAAATAAAAAATGGAGTAAAGCTGGCAGAATTAGAAGCAGAAATGGCAGAACTAAGAGCACATTTTAGCCAAAAGGATGTGGCAAGAGCTGTGAACGCTGTATATTTTTCGGCTTTGGTAGCCAGTAAAAGTGAAGAAATATTAACAGAACTTCAAGCTAGTATTCGCTCTATTGTTGCAGATTTTGAAAAGAAATATCAGCAAGGAAGCATATCTTACGAACAAGTGCTGGCTACCAAATCCACACTTGCCGAACTAGACACCAAACTACAGGAAGCAAGCACCAACAAAGCACAAGCCTTACTGGCTTTAGAAGTTATGACAGGAATAGAACACCAAAACATAGTATTAAGCTCTACATTTCGTACACAAATCCCCACAGTAGATCCAATCGCTGATCTCCCTCTCGCATTGTTCAGCACTGCAGACTATTCCTATAGCCAGGTACGATTAAAGCAAGCAAGCATTACCCTTGCACTACGAAAAGGACAAGCTATGCTACTGCCCGACTTTAACCTGTTTATAAATTTTGATGTGACAGGACAAGACATACCCTTTACTCGAACCAATTGGACTAAGACATGGGATTGGGACCTTCAAATTGGATTAGCTGCCAAACTAGAACTTTTTGATGGCCTGGCGTCTTACTCCCGAATAGACCAGGCAAAATCAGATCTGGCAGCTGCCGAAGCAGCAACAGCAGCCGAAAAACAGGCTGTGAAATTAAAGCTTCACCAGAGTGCGGGCTTGCTAAAGTCGGCATTTACCTTTGCTGAAGAAAAAGAAAAAAAGAAGGATTGGATGGATATGCAGCTAAAAAACACAAAATCCAGGTATGAAGAAGGGATACTTTCCCGTTCGGATATGAATTTTACAATTATTTCGGCTGCAACAGCACAGTTAGAGTACATTTCTGCTCAATACAACCTTGAACAAAAGATAGCAGATATAGAAAGATTGTTAGGAAAGGAGCAATCTTGAAATTAACAGAACTTTCCGTAAAAAAGCCAATTATCCTTATTGTAATTTTTACAATTATAATTGGACTAGGCATTCTATCCTTTTTTCAGCTTGGAACCGGCTTACTTCCAAAAGTGGATACCCCCGTCATAATTGTTCGGACATGGTACCCTGGATCAGCATCCAAAGAAGTGGAAAACAATGTAACCAAACCTATCGAAAACTCGATTTCTGGGGTAAGCGGCATAAAAACAATTCGCAGTACTTCAGGAGATGGGTGGAGTATTACATTTGTCAAATTTGTTAATGGAACAAAAATAGAGCCCGCGCTTAAAGATGTAGAAAAGGCAATTGATACCATCTCGGGAGATTTTCCTGAAGATGTTACCTCGCCTTCTGTAACAAAATTTGACGCCAACGCAGATCCAATTGTTTTATTAAGTATTTCTGGAAATGTAGAGTACGAAGAACTATGGAATCAAACTGATCTTCTTAAAAAGGAACTGGAAGGTTTACGTGGTATTGGAACTATCAAAATATTAGGTAGTCAAAAAAAAGAAGTGGTTATTAACTTAGACAAGATAGTCATGGATAATTATTCTATTTCCATTCAAACAATTATGGGTGTTATAAAAGGTAGCAACATAAGTATTCCTGCAGGAAAACTAAAACAGGAAGGACTTGCTCGCACTATAAGGATGCTTGGCGAGTTTGCAAACTTTGACGAGATAGGGGCCATTCGCATACCCATTGCTCCCGACAAAAGCATACCCCTACGGGAGGTTGCCAGCATACGCTACGAATTTCCCGATGATAATGGCAAAACAAGAATGTCCAAAACGCAGGCCATTGGTTTGCAAATAAGCAAAGCTAACAACGCAAACAGTATAACTCTTGCAAAAGAAATTAGTACATTAGTGAATAGGTTCTCTACCAAAATGCCTACTGGCATACACTTGCAGTATGCACTTGACACTACCCATTTTGTAAGTGATTCTCTTTCAGAAGTTTTTAGAGATCTCCTGCTTGCAATAGTAGTTACCGCCGTTGTCATACTTGCATTCTTACGCAATTGGCGATCCAGCTTGATAGTGCTTGTAGCAATACCCACTTCCTTGCTGGCTACCCTAATAGTGATAAACCTTCTTGGATTTACACTTAATATAATATCATCCACAGCACTTGCTCTGTGCATTGGAATACTTGTAGATGATTCTATAGTAGTACTTGAAAACATACATCGTCATTTTAGGATGGGAAAAGAAGCTAAAGAGGCTGCAATAGAGGGTCGCAAAGAAATAGGAATGGCAGCCATTGCAATTACACTCTGCGATGTTGTGGTGTTTGTACCTATAGCCTTCTTAAATGATGTTGTTGGTCAATTCTTTAGAGAATTTGGATTAACTATTGTTGCCGCCACACTTTTCTCCTTATTTGTATCTTTTACACTAACTCCTGTACTTGCATCCAGGCTTTTTATCAAACACCTACCGGCAGAAGCACCCGCAGCAAATGCCAAAAGGAAATTCTTTTTGGGGAGGGCAGTTAATAATACTTATGGCTCTATAGTAGAGTGGTCATTAAGGCATAGGCTACTGGTTATTTGCAGTGTAGTTATACTATTAGCGGGTAGCATAGCGCTGCTTCCTCTTGGCATCGTATCCAGCGAATTCATGCCCTCCTTTGATCAAAGCCGGCTTAGAATAAATATAAAATTAGACGGTGGAGCAAACCTGGTCAAAACAGATGAAATGACAAAACAAATAGAAGACAAACTACTTAGTCTGCCCGAAGTAGATACAGTATACAGCAAAATAGGCACAGAAGGCATAGACAGCCAGGCAGAAATATTAATTAACTTAATACCCAAAGCTAAACGAAAGTTTTCGCAATCACAAATCGCAAGCCAATTTAGAGTGTGGGGTTCGGAGTTGCCGGGCATTGATTTTTCTGTAACCGAACCCGCCGTAATGGAACAAACTTCCTTCGAAGGTAAGAAACCCCTGATAATAAATATAAAAGGAAAGGACAGAGATGAGTTAGCCAGGGTGGCAGAAGATATACAGGAAATGATTAACAAAATAAGCGGTGTTGTAGATATAGAAAATAGCATCCGATCAAAATCCCTGGAATACGGCATAAAGATAGATAGAATTGCCTTAAGCGAATCTAATCTGCTTGTGAGCGATGTTGGTATTGCGCTACGTACATATACTACGGGTACTAAGTTAGGAATTTTTAATAGTGCAAACGAAAAGTACAACCTTATTGTCCGCACTAATCCAGACCAGGTAAAAAGCATAAATGATATAAAAAACATACGAATTTATTCCTCACAGGGTAAATCCATAACCCTATCCCAGGTTGCTGCCGTATCTTTAGAGCTATCGCCCACCAACATAGAAAGGCTGGACAAAGAGAGTACCACATCTATTCTTGCCAACCTTGAGGGCAAAACACTGGGTATAGTAACCAGCGAAATAGAAAAAAAATTACAAACCTATACTTTACCCAAAGACGTTACGGTAGAATTCTCGGGTGATGCCAACTTAATGAAAGACTCCTTTGGCAATTTGGCATTAGCACTTTCTGCTTCTATTATTCTTGTCTATTTGGTTCTTACCCTATTGTACAATTCTTTTGGAGCACCTCTTATTCGCATGCTCTCCTTACCTGCAGGAATCATAGGGGGTTTTATAGCTCTGGCAATAACAAATAAAGATATTAATGTAATAACTTATATTGGCATAATAATGCTGGATGGTCTTGTTTCTAAAAATGGAACCCTGCTAATAGATTACACAAATACACTTATTAAAAGAGGTTTGGGTATCCGGGATGCTTTAAAAGAAGCCGTTCTTACAAGACTGCGCCCCATAGTAATGACATCGTTGACCATGATAGTAGGCTTCCTACCTCTGGCTCTTGCCAGTGGTTCAAGTGCCGAAATAAAAACCTCTCTGGCAATATTGCTTATTGGCGGTCTTATCTCTTCTACAATAATCTCGCCCATTCTTATCCCTGTCATTTATTCTCTAATCGCTGAAAAAAGGAGACCTACAGTATGAAAAAAGTTTTTTTGTTAACAGTAGCAGGGGTCCTTTCATCGCTGCTTCTTTTTGTTTCTTCATGTGAACTACAAAAAACATCTATTGGCACCAAAAAGGAAAAGTTAGTGCAAGTGTACTCTGTTGTTCAAAAAGATTTTGAAAGTATAAGCCAGTACGCGGCAAAGATAAAACCTGTGCGGGAGGTGAAAATATTTTCAAAAATACCAGGACGGATAAGTCAGGTCTTTGCACAAATAGGCAGCAGAGTTAGGGAAGGTGATGTGCTTGTAACCCTAGATAATTCTGAATATGGCGTATTCTTTAATCCAATAAAAATAACAACCCCATTATCTGGGCTTATATCATATGTAAATGCCAATATAGGCGAACTGGTTTCTTCCAGCTCTTTGCTCTTTAACATTATCGATGACCGTAGTCTTGTAGGCGAAGTATCGGTAACAGAAACAATAGTTGCACAATTAGCCAAAGGACTTAGAATTACAGGTACGGTACCTTCACTTGAAGACAAAAAAGATGCCCAAATTATTGGAATTATTGATTCAATAAGCCCGGTAGCAGACGAACGCACCTCGCTTTATACTGTAAAGTTCCTTCTTGGCCCATACTCAAAAAACCTAAAACCTGGTATGCTTGTTCAAGTTTCTCTGCCTGTGGCAAAAGAATCAAACAGTATTCTTATTCCCGAAAGCTCTCTTTTTTCAGATAATGGGCAGCACTTTGTTTTTGTCATAGACAGGCAAAATGGTACTACCTTATTGCCTGATAAGGGTCTGGTTACAAAACGGCAGATTATTACTGGTAGTACTGATGGCGTACAAGCTACTGTACAGTCAGGACTTGCCACTGGAGAACTCATCATTGTATCAGGTAGAGACTTGGTTAAAGCAGGCGAGTTGGTTCGCTTTGCCCAATAAATTTGTAATAAGTGGTATACTATTTTTTATTTTACCTGTTATATTTTTGCATGGGCAGATATCCGAAAAAAATATTCAGGATGCCATATCCCAATACGAAGATGCTGCATTTAATAGCGGAGGCATAGATCCCACACTTCCGGATATATTTAAGAATGCATATTCGCTTTACCCAAAGCGAAAAGAGTTAATGGCTTATTGGGGTAGTTCTTTGTGTATTCTTGCAGGCGACCAGAAGGCTTTTAATCTGAAAGTACAATTTGTATACGAGGGTATGGATTTACTGGATAAAGCAATAAAAGATGACCCTGAAAATATTGTCTCCCGATTTATAAGAACTTCTACCTACTACCTGTTTCCTGATATTTTAGGAAAAAGACCCTTAGGCGAAAAGGATGCCGATTTTCTTATAAAAAAGCAAAAAGAAAACCCCAAAGCCTTTAATACTTTGCTTGATATTCGCAGAGTCCTTTATTACAAAGCCTACTATGTATATGTAAAAAATAACAAAAAAGAGGCCCAAGAACTATTACAGAAAGCATTTAGCCTTCAGCCAGCAGAAAATAAAAAAGACGATAGAACCGAAATTAAATTACAAGAACTTAAAACTATGATAGACCAAGGCAAAAAAGCAAAAACTTTTTAGCCGTCGTAAGACGGCTTGTCTTAATCTCTTGTAAGTCGTAAACCTTTATTTAGCTTGATAATTGGGTTTTCATGCATACGAAAAGTTATTTGAATAGGATATTTCTTTTTAGGTGATACAAGATACATAGGTATATTTAAGCAATCTTCTATTTTCGTTACATTATTATTTACAAAAACTTCTAGTCGAAGAGGAAAGAAGGTTAGGTGATTCCCATCATAATATAGTTTGCCACAGTTATAAGGGAACCGTACTAGCTTAATCTTAAACTGGCTCCCCCCCCCCCCCTACCGAGTAGGTTCTACCTGCATGTAAAGTTCTTATATTGGACTCTGGTAGCTTACGTTGCCCTTGCACCAACATTTCTACGGCTATAATTTCTTTCTTTGGTGTGCTTAGAGGTGGGGGCAATTTTGCAGTTGTTCTAATTCTAAATGGGTTTATTGCAGTTAACAAATTACCAAATTGGACAGGAAATACTCTTTTCCTTTTTATCTTTACTGCTTCCGGTGCATTAGATGAAGATCCTTGGGCAGAAACTTTGGTTGTATTAATTATTTTGGCAGTTTTGGGATGTACTTTAGGTAAAGCCCCGGTTTTTGCTATATCGAGACTACTTTGTTTTTGCATAGTGGGAGCAAAGGTTTCTTTGCTATAAGCTACCACTGTAGCCTCTGTCTTGGGTAGTTTCATACTCGGTACTAGGTTAGTGTGAACTGCACCTGAAATGTGTTCAGAAGGGGGTAGCACCTCTTTGTGTGCAAAAGCCTGTTTTCTACTATCGCCTAGGGTAGCCGGGGATGTAGCATCGGTAGATGGGAGCTGCCTAGCATCTAGGGGCGGTATAGGCAAGATTGTAGTTATAGGAAACTGTACTCGGCTGCCAGCAGGCACCTTGCGCAAGAGCCGTTTTGCAAAAATTACAATAAACCATACAAGACAAAATCCCAGAAGCAGTATAAAAATAAATTGCACTACTACAAGAGCAATGCGCCCTATACCTGTAACTGGATTCTTTACTAATTCTATTTGTATAGTTGCAGATCCCGGCACCACCCGTATATTATTAGCAAAGTACAAACGTAGAGGCAAATCTTGCAGTCCAGGCTGCAAATGCGCTGGTAGTTGTATGGGTAGAGACACCGATGCTAATGTATTTTTCTTCAAGTAAATAAAAATTCTTTTTGTTAAGACATTTTCATCTTTTAATAATATTTTTTCCAGTTCTAATTTAATATTACTGTCAGACACATTCTGAAATTGTACATTCAAATTAAAAGCATAGTCCTTTTTTCCTACCGATACAGGATATAGTGCTAGAGGAGAAGCTAGGCTAACAGATTGTATTCCCGTCTTGCTATTCTTCTTGTAGGCCGAAACATCTGCCCCAAGGTACCGTGACGCACTATCTAATATCGACACACCCCCTGCATCCTGCTGGGAAATATTTTGTGGGTTTATTTTTTTTATATCAGTTGCAAAAGCAGGAAGTTTGATAAAACTAATTTTCCAACCTCTGGACTTAAATTTAGAAGATACGATTTTTATTTCGTTCTCCAGCCCTTTATCACTCATTAAGTAGGTAGGATTGTTGGGTGGGGCATTCTGATACCCGTCTGTAATAATTATTATTGTTTTATAACGATTTGTGCCAAGATCCAACACATACTGATACAAATAATTCAGAGCACCTATTAGGTCTGTATGTGTAGCAAGAGGAAAAAGTAAATACAGTCTTCCTAAAATAAGTTTTAGGTCTGCTTCGCTTTGTATGCTCTGCACAATTTCTGTCTGGTTTACCTCGCCAAAACTAATAAGATGAAAGGTGTCTCCTTGTACAAGATAGTCCTGTACAATTCTCGTAATAATATCATTAGTTATTAGGCTGTGATAGGGCAGTATGCTGGCAGATAAGTCAAGAAGAACAATTACATCAGAGGCACTGGTACTAAAAGTAAAATTTTTGTTTGCTTCATCCTGCTTTGGTGTAATTTCGCTTTGTGTCTGGGCAAATACTAGAAGGGTAACAAAAGAAAAATAGAAAATTATTGTTAGTTTGCGTATAAGAACACCCGCACTAAAACTGAGCTGCTTCAATTTTTTCTACTTTATATTGAAATTTTCTTTCGTGAATTAGAAAACTCAATTCCTCACCAGGCTTATGGTTAAGTAAATGTTTACCCAAAGGTGATAGATAGGAAATTATATTGTTTTGAGGATCGCTTTCCCAAGGGCCTAATATTGTATAGGTTTCGCTCTCATTTGTAAGCTCATTCTTTAATAGCGCAACCGTACCAAAGGATATTTTGTTAATACTTATATTGGATTTATCAAATAACTGGGCTCTTTCTATTTCATTTTTTAGTTTGCCCACCCTGCTATTCAATTCGTCCTGCTTCTCTTTAGCCGACTTATACTCGGCATTTTCCCTCAAGTCTCCCAAAGAGAGGGCATAGGCTATTTCCTTCTGATTTGCAGGTACCTCTACTTCCAAAAGATGCTGTAGCACTCTTTGCTTCTCTTCGTATTTACTGGCTGTTACAATTAGACCACGAGATACAAAATGTTTTTCTGTCTCGCCTGTAAACTTAAAGTTAGGATGCTTTTCTACAATCTTCTGCCTAAGAGAAAGTTTGATTGCAGGATCAAGCAGTCCTACATCCATAATAAAAGTATATATTCTTTCTATACTTTCAGTTGTGGCATCAAGCAGATAGTTTTCCAGGTTAGAATTCTTAAATAACATCGTTTGTATTTGCTTATTTATCTTTCTGTTAAGCAGGGTATCGCGGTGACTCTCGATTTCCTTGAATGTAACATCCAGGAGATGAATTAGTACTAGATTTGTTTTCTCTTCGGATATATTCAATTCCTTGTACCAGGGTTCCTTGGATACATTTTTTACCAGCCATATCAAAGCCTCTCTGTAGTCTTTATAATTATCAAAAATGTACGCAACCATAGTTTTTAATTCTTTTGTGTATCCTTCGGTTGTTAAAGTTTCTAATATTTGCATATTCAGGGAAATTGGGAATATTTTTATAAAAGCTGATGACCAGTCTGTTGCAAAATTTCTTATGTGCAGCAAGAATGATCGTCTTAGGTGGGCATCTTTCATAACCTGATAAATACTTGCGGGGTCTTCCGTTTTTTTATACAGATCAGAAAACTCCATACTTGCATAGCTTTTTAGCCTAGGGTTTTTCATTGCCAATTCTTTTATAAGCAAAAAGGAAGAAATGGTATATTCATTGATTGTAGCAACAGATTTAAGGAACCCAGCAAAGTAGTCTATCATTTCCTTGAAATATTCGGAATTTAGATCTGAAGATTCCAACCACTCACGAATAATACCCACACGTGAAAAATATCCTTTTTCTGCTTTAAACTGGTTGTACATTTTTTCTTCGTAGGAGAGTGGCCTGTCGCGAACCAAGTAGGTAGTAATACTATCGGCTGCATTGCCAAAGTCGGAATTAGTTTTTAATGTTTCCCGTGCTTTTAGGGACCAGTTATTCCACTCACTAGGTGTGAGGATTGATGGTACAAGTTCGCTTTTTATTTTTTTTATATCAGCGCAGTTATCAAAACTTTTAATTATTATTTTAAGAGCCCACACAATATCAGATTTGACTCTTTCTCGTATTTTTTCCTTGCTTTGCAGTGCTTTTAGCACCCAAATATGCTCTTTGGATAATGACTCTAGACTAGAGATTGCCATCTTTAATGCCATCTTATGACCGCGCTGTTTTGCAAAATCAATTTGTATTTCATCACCGCGAATGCCGGATATTTTGCCTATATTCCAGGTTCGATGATATACAAAATTTCCTACATCGAAGGCAATGTGCTTTTCAAAATCATCCATTGCATCATGAATAGAACGATAGGAAGCAGTGATATTGGATAGGCGAATGCAGTCTTCCAGATGGGTATGCCCTTTATACTTTTCCCGCAAGCAATCTACAATTTCTTTTCGAATACTGGAGCTTTTTTCGTCGTAGTTAATAATAATTTTTAATATGTCCAATCCTGTAGTCCAATCATTTTGTGATTTGTAATATCGATAAAGCTCCTGCAATAGATTGGCTGCTTTGTCTTCGGATATTTGTTTGGCAATTTTTCTTTGGATAAAAATAAAGAAATCAATATCTTTTGGGCAAAGCTCCACTAATTTAGACCATATTTCTTTAATAGAACCGGCAAGCCCCTTGTTAATATACCGATGCAGGGCTTTTTTATAGAAATCGACGGCTTCGGGGATTTTGGCCTTTTTTTCAAAATGCACAGCCAAATCCCTGGCTTTATCTGCTTCTTCAAAATCTATACTAACCAATCTTTCCCAAACCAAGTACATTTCTTCGTATTTAGATTCTGCTTCATAACACAAAGACAAATAGCGAAGAGCCGACCTGTTTTCGCCGTAGGAAAGTGATTTGTTACAAATAAATTCTACTAAACCCCACTTCTTACTATCCGAAAAAAGATTTAACAACATAGACATGTGTGAATCATCCAACTCTTGTCGCAATAGCGATATTACTCCGCGAATGTACGATGCAATGATGCTGGACTTTGTATGTACCAAATGCTCATCACATAAAATTTTTATTTCATCAATGCATTTTTCTTGTTCTATTTCTCTTAATAGCTTATCCAAATCGGTAAAATTATTTACGGAATATGCGTGTAATGCAGTGCGCGTCCATTTTTCTTCGTTAAGAAGCTCCTGAACTTTTTTAAGCATGGGGGAATCAGACATTTTTACTCCTTTATTCTTTATCTTCCATCTGGGACACTCCCAATAATCATCTGGGTATTACTTGTGCCCAATATACATATCATAAATATTTCTATCTAATAGCTTAAGTTTTAGTAGAATTTCTTCTCTTTTTTTGTTCTTTTCTTGGTTCTGACCAATGTAATAATAATCAAGAAGCCAGAAATATCTGTTTATCAACCTTGGAATATATAAAATGGGATTATTATTCACTTCTTTTTCAAGCTGGTAAGTAGATTGCTCTAATTGTGTTGATTCAATAATTTTTAGTTCCCGTTTAATAGAAAATATTTTTAGGATTTCAGCATATACTGGTATCCATTCTGCCCTAGCCTCCCCGGTTATTCCCCGCTCATCAACAAAGTCTATGAGCTTTAGTATCATTCCCGATTCCAAAAAGTCCAAAGCAATTTTCTGGGCAGAAATATAAAAAGCTTCCCGAAATAGCACCTTGGATTCCCTATCGCTTCCTGCCAAAGCATAAGTGTCTGCCAGCTCGGACAGAATTTCGGCATCATCTTTTCTTTCAACTGCAGCACTTTCCAGCGATTGCAAGGCAGATTCATAATTACCCAGGGCTTTAAAGCAGCGCCCAATTCTTAGTGCAAAGTCAGCTGTATTTCCTGCGGAAGATTTTGCAGCCGATGCTTGAAAGTTTTGCAGCGCAAGCGAAAAAGCGTAGGTCTTAAAAGCAAACCAGGCTGGTTCATTACCCTCTTGATACTCTGGTTTTTGCCGGAATGCACCTGAAGCAATTTTGTATTTTTTATCCTCCCCATATAGTCCATAACCAGTAAAACTGGAAAAAGATTTCCATTTTTCAAGGATAAAATCACCACCAAAAAATAGTTCATCCTTGTCATGTGTCTCTGCAAGATTAGCATCTGTATCATACAGGCTCTCTGTCCAAAATTTAGCAGCCTTTATGCACCATAAGATGGCTGGAGCATCAAATTCCAGTGCTAAAGCCTTGTTAAAAAGCTGGGATGCCCCGTCTAAATCCAGATTTTGTAAAGATTTATACGCATCTGCTACAATTTCTTCAACTTTATTCTGTACTTGCATAACCTTCCAAATTGAAATAACAGACAATAAAACCCTAGTTTGCTGCTATGGTACTTTTTCCTTTCACTGCCAGAAATCCAACCAAGAAAATCCTGCTCATTCTATCAGATTTTTGAGGCACTTATAACAGCCTATCCATAACTTATTTTTTAGTAATGTATGGGCCTTGCAAGGCCAGGTAGCGGAGCGACCTTGTTATTTTGTATATGCTATGATTCCTCTAACCCACTAATACAGTATGATGTACTGATGATTTAGTCAATTCCTACTTGCATTGCCGCTATCTCTCATTTTATCCCAAATATTGATAGGTTCTTTATTGCAATGACAAAATACAAGTTTCATGGTAGACTAACTCTATGTCCGAACTTATAGTCGCTCCTTCTGTACTCTCCGCTAATTTTGCCCGTATTCAATCTGCGATAGAAAGCATTATCCAAGCTGGGGCTGATTGGATTCATCTAGATGTAATGGACGGTTGTTTTGTACCCAATCTTACCTTTGGCCCCAAAATGATTAGCGATATTCGTCCACTTACCAGATTGCCCTTAGATGTGCATTTGATGACCCTAGAACCCGAAAAATTAATGCAAAACTATATTGATGCTGGGGTCGACTACTTAACCTTCCATATGGAAGCCACCACCCACGCTCATAGGTTAATTCAGGCCATCCGTGAAGCTGGGGCAAAACCTGGGGTAAGCATTGTGCCTTCTACCCCAATATATGTTTTAGAAGAAGTACTGGATATGGTAGACCAGGTTCTTATTATGACGGTAAATCCTGGGTTTGGAGGTCAGAAACTAATACCTTCCTGTCTTGAAAAGGTAGTTCAACTCTACCGTATCCGTAAGGCAAGGGAGTTAGGTTTTCTAATAGCTGTCGATGGTGGTATAAACAGTGATACTATCAATGCAGTTGCAAAAGCTTGTCCCGATATAGTTGTGGTAGGTTCTGCTTTTTTTTCTGCTCCCAATCCTAAAAATGTAGTTAGCGAATTTAAAAATACATTTTACAATGCAAAGCGTCCCGGTTCTGGCAAACAGAAAGGGGTAATTGTATGAATCAAAGGACCCTTTTGTGTCGAATTTGTCGTACTAGATGCACTAGGAGCTTTTTGCGCAGTATGCACATTGTTCTTTTTATTTGTTCTTTATCATTTCCTGTCATGCTATTTGCCCAAGAAAATGCAAAGACTACTCTTGCAAAAGGCTTATCTTTGTTTGTTCAGGATCGCTTTCAACCTGCCCTAGAGGAATTTAAAAAAATCCTGTCCAACAAGGCCGGAGTGGCAGAGCAATCAGAAGCACTATATTGGTCTATCCTTGCCAATGTAGCCCTTAACGATTTTAGCACTGGGTTATCAAATGTACAGCTCTTTTTAAGTCAGTTCCCCTATAGTTCCCGAACTCCAGCCGTCCTGTATCAGAAAGGCCGCATTCAGTTTCATCAATCCGACTACGCGGCTAGTGTAAAAACCTTTTCCGAATATATGGTAGCCGAGCCTACTGGCGAGTTTTTTCCTTCGGCCTTGTATTGGAGTGGCGAATGTCTGTATGCGCTGGAGCGACTGGACGAAGCTGAAAGAACCTTTGCTACTGTTGTAGATAAATATCCTCAGAGTGTAAAAGTTGAGGCTGCAACCTACCGGCGCTCTCTTATAAAACTAGAGAGACGGCAAAAAGAGCTGCTAAAATTGCTTTCCTGGAGCAACGAAGAATCTATTCGAGCCTTAGAAGACTTTAAAAGACGCGAGCAAACCTACACTAATTCCCTTGCCCTGTATCAAAAGCAATTGGCAACAATAAAATCTGGTAGTGATGGAGCGGGTGAGGATGCAGTAGATCTTCGCAGCCAAATTGCAGAACTGAGTGCGAAGCTTGCCCAGGCACAAACAAGTATTTCTGTTCTCACTTCCGAGAATGAGTCCTTGCGAATTCGTCTAAAGACTTTAGATTCCGCTAATCCTGTCTTTGAAAACACTCCGCGTATGTATCCCAATGAAACTAAGGAGGCTAGAGGCTCGTTTTTAAAAGAAGCACTGGAAGCTAAGGCAAGTGCCGAAAGACTTCTGCAGTTATACCAAGGAAAAAAGGAATAAGTGCCCAATGAAAAAGTTTTTTTTTCTGCTAGTGTATGCCTGCGTTCTAGCTCCTTTTTTTGCAATGGAGGCTAAAGAAGGATTTATTAAAATCCTCATACAAGACAACACAGCCAGGCTTTCGCTTTTTAGATTACTAAACGAAAGTAAACAAATATATGATCCCCTCTTTTTTGCCCAAGATCCCAGTACAAGTTATGCAACAGCTTTAGTTAATGGTCGTCAACTTAAATTAGGAGAAGGGTCTGAATTACGCCCCAAAATAAGCAGAAGCCCAAAAGGGATAAGGGTAGAGTATGTTTCTAAAACTATTGCGGTAGTCCAAAATGTAGATTTTTACCGAAGCAATGCCGGCGACCACCCGGATGGTATAGCAATACACTTTCAAATAGAAAATATTTCTAATGGCATTATAACACTGGGTTTTCGTTATATTTTAGACACTTATCTTGGAGAAAAATCGGGTAAGCACTTTATTAACCCAAATGGTGCAGCAATTATAAAAGAAACCCAAATCATACCCAGCCTGTCCGATAACTATATTATTTCGCAGGACGACAAACTCTCACTTGTTGTACAAACTTTTGGAGAAGGCACAGCTGGCCCCAATCTGCTTATCCTTTCCAATTGGAAAAGGCTTTATGAATCTCCCTATGAGTTTCGTCTCAATTCCGAAAGAGACTTTACCCTTATGCCCTATTCAATAAATGACTCTGCCCTGGCTATGTATTGGACACCCCATAGCCTAAAGAAAAATGAAAAAAGAGAATTTAGTTTTATACTAACATCCAAAAGCAAAAATAGTATTCTGCTGACAGGACTTGCCACACAACGAACAGACCCCTTCCCCTCTCATCAAAATAAAACCTACGAACAGGAAATTGCTGAGTTGCAAGCTATGCTTGATAATATAAATGCGGTAATCGAAAGAGGGGGCGAGACTAATCCTGAAGAAATCGAAAAGTGGAAAAAGGCTCTTGAAAGACTCCAGCTAAACGCCAAGGGCAACCCCTAACAGATGGCCCGCTCTCTTATAAAAAAAGCAGAAATTCTTTTCACCAAAAAAAAATATGATGAAGTAATAACCCTGCTAGAACCACAGATTATAGAATACAGAGAATCTGACAGGTTTTACTTTATTTTAGGCAGTGCCTGCCTTTGGGTAGGTGATATGGATGGTGCAGGTACCTATCTGCGCTGCGCAGAAAAGTTAAAACCTTACGACATAGCGATTAAGTTATCTTTAGCCGCTTTAGACTTAAAAAATGGTAGAACCGATTTGGCGATAGAGAGATATTTGTGGATAATCGAGAATAAACAAGGAAATAGAAAAGCCAGGAAAGCATTGGATGCCATAAGAAGCATAGCGGGCAAAAACAAAATTTCTGCATTTATCTCGAGTGGCAAGATTTACAAGCTATATCCAAGACTTAGAATTTTCCAACCAAAATTTTTGTTAATTATTATCCTATTTTTACTATTATCAACAGCATCTATTGTAGCACCAAAAGTGGTAGATGCCATGCGCTCTGCCTTTTTAGCCCGAGCTAACCGCCCAGAAGTGGCGGCTATCACATTAAATGATATTGAAAGAGTTTCTCCACTTGACAAAATAGGAACCAAAATCCGCTACGTACTGTCAGAATCCTCGCTTTTAGATTCTTTCGAAAAAGCTAAAACTGCTTTCCAGTCCTACAAAGATAATGAAGCACTAATAGAAATAAACCGTATCTTACACTCTAATGCTATCCCTGGCATTAAAGAAAAGGCAAGGATTTTGAAAAGTTTTCAGAGTATACCCGACTTTCTTACCCTGAAAAGTAGTCCCCTGTACCGCTCGGTTCAGGAGGATCCAATATTGTATGATTCTACCACGGTTGCTTGGAAGGGTGTTGCTACTAACATTCAGACACGAGGTAGAGAAACATACTTTGATTTTCTTGTAGGCTATGAAAATAAGAAAAGACTATTCGGCACTGCCCGTGCTATTGCAGTGGATAACAAAATCCAGGAAGGTCAAGCTTTGGAATTACTAGCTCGAATACGAGTTACTGCCTCTGGCAATCCACCATTTATTTTACAGGTATATGCGGTAAAAGAATTAACTGAGCAATAATTGTCTTGTGCGGGGTGGTATTTACATCTACACTTAATTAGAATATTACAAGTGCTGTATTATTATTTTACAATTATTATGGCAATAAAAATGAAAAGGTGACGCTTAATGAAACAATACAAACAAGTCCTTGAAGTGATGATGAGAAATGGAGGGTATGCTACTCTGGGTTTTCTTAATAAAGAAGTAGATGTTTCAAAGTGGCAATCTAAAACTCCTTTTGCTTCAATCAGAAGAATAGTTCAAGATGGAAAATATTTTTCAAAATAAGGCCTGGACTTTGGGCTTTAAAAACATGTGAAAATAAATTTTAAATTCAAGTTATTTCTAAAAAGTAAAACGAAAAAGATTTTAATCACTCATACTATCAGGGTTTACTTCTTGAGATTGGAAATTTAAAAGGATACAAAACATATATGCCACGTCAAGATAAAAACAAATTATTTCTTGATGAGTCTCTTGGTTCAATCTCAAAGGTTGATACAATACTTGAATTTTCTTATCCCCAAATTATTGGTAGAGCAAAAACAATTGATGTTATTTGGCTTAATGAAAGAAAAATGCCCTATTCATTTTTTGAAGTTGAACATTCAACTGATATGAATAATTCTCTTTTGAAGTTTAATGATCTTCAAGATTTCTATTCAAGTTTTTACATTGTAAGTGCAAAAGAAAGAAAGAGGGAATTTGAAAATAAAATTAATCGCATAGCATTTAAAGAAGTAAAAAATAGAATTAAGTTTATTGATTATGACTTTGTTTCTAAACTTCATACCAAGTCATTTGAATTAGCATCAATAGGAAATTTATAATTATGAAATTACAAGAACAGTACGACAAGATTTATTCTTACCTCAAAACAACTTCTGAACCATTTGATGAATTAGATTGGGATGGTTCAAGATTGAAAATTCTATTGAATGAAAATGTAATTGAAGAATATTCGGTTTCTGATTTAAAAAAATTGATAAATTATTTTTGACACTCACAAAATTCATGAACACAATTTTGACAAAGCACCTTTTGTAATTTCTGCGGGGCAGATTAAACAAGCGACCGCTCATTTCAAAAACACAAACGAAAAAGAAGTTCGCATTCTATGCAAGCAAGATAGCAGAGAAGATAGACCACAAGTTTTTATCGATAGCAATTTATTTCTGCTTCCGACAAGGAACGGAGAATATGCTATTGTGCGAGGTGAAGGATACATTGATATTCCGCCGATACATTCCGCAGCAAAAGTCTACACTTCAAAACTTGATTTCAAACTTGACACTTCGCTAATTGGAAATTCTGAAATGCAGCATTTGGATTTTGCGTATGCAGCAAGTTTGGTTCGGACATTTTTGGAAGATGATAGTTTGGTGCTAACAATTAGAGGAAGAAAATACACACCCAAATTTTCTTTCAATGTCGGCAAGCAAAATATCATAACAGAAAGCGTGCAGACAGAAGTTGATGCAGGTTACGAAGGACAAAATCAAGTTGCTTTGGTTGAGGCAAAAAATAGTAAGACGAGTAATGTAATAATACGCCAACTGTTTTATCCATTTAAACAATGGCAACATCACACACAAAAAAAAGTGAAAACACTTTTCTTTGAGAAGCGTGATAATAATTATTCTCTTTGGCAATTTGAATTTACAGACATCAATGATTACAACAGTATCGCATTAACAAAATCACAACGCTTTGAAATAATAGAAAAGTACATTTGTAAGAACACCACTTTGTTAGAAGAGAAGGACAGCCACTAACATAAAATAAAAAGAAGGGATTTGTTAGGTAATCAAGCAGTGGTGCTTCTAATAAACAGTTGTGGTACTTCAAACAGTCTGGCTTGGGTGGCGGATTTGTCGATTGATAGTGTCGTGGCAAATGCAAATTTTATTGTTCAAAAAAAAGGACGAATTGTCAAGATTCTTGCGCATGAACCTTTTATTTTATGAGGATAGTAATATCTCATATTTTGTACTTTATTTTGGATAATGCAAGAAAAACAAAATCGTTTTACTAGGAAAACTGAGTTTTTATAATACTACCCAATTCTAAAATTTTTTGGCATTTCAACTTCATACCTCATTGTAGCTTTAGTAAATGGATGTACAAACTCAAATACAGCAGCATGCAAAGCCAGCCTGCCAATTGGATTCGACCTGGCCCCATATTTTCTATCCCCTGCTACAGGATGCCCCAATTCTGCCAACTGAATGCGAATTTGATTTTTCCTGCCCGTTTCCAATGCTATTTCTAGCAAAGAGTATTGTGCAGTACCTCCAATACACTCTAGGAGCTTGTAGTGGGTAATAGCCCTTTTCCCATCGCCAGAAGTACAGGAATACATTGCAAGCCCCTTGTTTTCTTTTACAAACGAAAGTAAGGTCCCCTCTCTGTTTTTTACACAACCTTCTACCAGTGCATAATATAATCGTGTGGTAACAAATTCTTCCCACCGGGAACAAATCTCTTTGCAAAAATCTTTGTTCCTTGCAAACATCATTACTCCTGATGTTTCCTTATCCAATCTGTGTACAGTATATAATCCTTGATCTGCCGAATATGTACAAAAATAGTCGCGCAGCAGCGAATACGCGTTTTTCTCTCTGCTATCTGTAGATGCAACAGATAGCAACCCACAGCTTTTATTTATGATTATGTAATTTTTATCAAAAAAAACAATGTGCATACCAGGAATTTTTATCTGCTTTTTTGTATCTATATGTGATTGTATCAAAATCTCGTCTCCGCTAGCCAAAGGAGCATACATTAGAGATACTACTGTGCCATTAATGCACACTTTTTTGTCTCTAATCCAACCCCTAATTGTACTCTTGTTAGTTCTAGGATTTGTCTTGCATAAAAAATAAAACAATATATCTGCCGACTGTACTACAATCATTCCGTGCATCCACCTTCTTCCAGTATTTAATACTATACACTCGAAGAAGGTAGGAAAACCAGTAATTTCGCACAATAAACAACAATTTTCCTCTGCATAGCACTTGAAATAGGCTTTTTATTTTGCTTGCATTGTAGTGGTAGTTTTGATAGTATCCAAGACAGGTATTAAAGTAATTATGGAGGTTACATGAAGCGCAACATTTTCTTAGTTGCTTTGGTTTTTTTTGGTGGGATAGTACTTCTCGCACAGGCTCCGCAAGTACCCGAATTATCTGGCAAATCTGCTACCATTACCCTTTGGACACACGAAGATGCCAATCGCACTCCTTTGGAAAAATCCTATATTCAGGCTTTTATGACAGCGAACCCAGGCATTGTTGTTAACTATGTTACCTACCCCTCGGGTAAAATCCGCGAAATAGTTACCACAGCTTTTGCTGCTAACCAAGGTCCTACTATTTTCAATGTAGAGCTAATTGATGGCTATCCTTTCATAACCAATGGTCGCGTTGCCTCGATTGAATTTAAGATGGCGGGCTACAAAAATGCAGCCGATCTAATTTCTGCCTATAATCCTGGCATGTTAACCCCTGTAACCGTCGATGGCAAAATATACGGGCTACCACTGGAAGTAAACAACTGGTCTCTTTTTGTAAATAAAAAGATTTTAAAAAGTGCAGGACTTAACCCCGAAAAGGACTTGCCCACTACCTGGGAAGATGTAATGAGTTTTTCAGAAAAAATTGTCAAACGAAACGGGCAAATAATCACCCGACGTGGTTTTGACTTTCGCTATCCTTACTATCTTACTTCTGTTGTACCTATGGTAGAGCAACTAGGCGGCGAACTCATATCTAAAGATGGCAAAAGCGCAATAATAAATGATGCAGCCTGGCTTAAGGTATTAAATTACTTTAAGGACTTTGGCCCCAATGGCAAAAATTTGGGTTCGCCAACATATGGTGCTGCCCGCACCCTCTTTGACAATGACAAGGACGAAGTGGCTATGTCTCTTTCCGGGTTATATCAGATAGCAAGGATGAAAACTCGCAATCCCGGCCTTTCATGATTCAAAAGATTGGCTTGTAGTCCCCTTCCCTCAATGGAAGAATGCGGTGCGCAAAGTGCCAAATAACTACTACTTTCAGTACTATATGGTTAATGCGCAAGCAAAAAAAATAGAGCAACAGGCAGCTTGGGCTCTATTAGGCTGGATGCTGTCGCACGGTGAAGAATACCTGGACAAGGTAGCTATTATTCAACCCAAAAAATCGCTATTTGAATCTGCCACATTTAAGTCTATTCCCTACTCTGATGTTTTTGCAAAAGAACTTGCTGCTGCCCACATTGTATACTTTGGGGCTTCTAGCTCTAAGATAGACAGCTTCCTTAAAGAAGCCTTCGAATCGGTTATGCTCACTGGTGTAGACCCACAAAAGGCACTATCAAAACTACGTGCCGATACTCTCGCAGCTTTAAAAGAAGAATAATAATGCAGCGGCGCTCTTCCATGTCGCTAGAGGCTAAGAGAGCCCGCTGGGGGTGGTTTTTTGTCTTCCCTGGCATAATATTTTTTTCACTATTCTCCTTTTTTCCTATCTTAAATGCTTTTTGGACAAGTTTCCTTGACAAAAAACTGCTCTCACTTCGCACACCGCGCTTTATAGGCTTTGACAACTATGTCCGTGTACTATCATCACCTGACTTTTGGAACTCTATTCAAGCAACAATAATTTTTGCAGCAGGTGCCTTTTTTCCTATGCTGATATTTTCTCTTTTATTGGCTGTATTTATTGTGTCAAGGAAAAAGTTTAAAAGAGCATTGCAATTGGCAGTGTACTCACCCGCTGTCCTGTCCTCGGTGGTAGCAGCCCTAATCTGGCTCCTTATTTTTGATCCTCGTGGTTTGGCAAATCAAGGTATAAATTGGATTACTATGCAGCCAGGAATAGACAGGCAATGGTTATCCAATGGCAGTATGGTAATTGTTTCTACTATAATCGTGTATGTATGGAAGTATGTGGGCTATTTTACCATTATTTATGTTACAGGCATTAGTAAAATTCCACAAAGTGTTAACGAAGCTGCAATTATAGATGGTGCCAGAGGGCTTCAAAAGTTTTTTAGGATTACCTTGCCTCTTCTACGGCCAACTACTGTTTTAGTAACGGTTATGATAGTAATTCAATGCCTTAAAACCTTTAGTACGCAATACCTTTTTACCCAAAATGGTGCCCCGCTTGGGCCAATAAATGTTCTTACACTTAATATTTACAACACTGCCTTGCGGGATCAAAATCTGGGCAGGGCCAGTGTTATGAGCGTACTGCTATTTCTGTTCCTGTTGGCTATCTCCTGGATACAATTGCGAAGTTCCCGCACAGACAAGGACGAAGCATAATGGATACTTTAAGAAAGAAGTCAACTATATATTCTCTTTTTGTATGGTTATTCCTACTTACCATGGCTTTGATAATTTTAACTCCATTTATTTTTATGCTCGGAGCATCGCTTATGCCACCGGCAGAGATAAGGAAAATGCCTTATAGTTGGCTGCCCCAACAACCCAAGTGGGCAAATTTTATGCAAGCGCTGGCAGGAAATGATGGCAATTGGTTATACCTTCGTAATATAATAAATAGTCTTTTAGTTTCGCTAACCGTTTCTCTATCTACTGTTTTTTTATCTGGCCTTGTTGGATATGGGTTGGCTAAATTTAAGTTTCGTGGTCGTGGCATTGTATTTATTGCAATAATGGCTACGATGATGATCCCCTTCGAAACGGTAATGATTCCGCTTTACATGCTTATTATAGGCATGGGGCTACAAGATTCTTATGCTGGGCTTATACTTCCTTTTCTTATGAATGCCTTTGGCGTCTTCCTTATGCGGCAATACCTTGTAAGCTTTCCTGATGATATTTTAGAAGCAGCCAGAATAGACGGCTGTTCTGAAATAAAAACATATTTTAGTGTTGTACTTAAAAATTCTGGGCCAGCTGTTACCACTCTTGCAATTCTGGCTTTTCGCCAACAATGGGATAATTTGCTCTGGCCACTCCTTGTAACTCAAAGAGAAGAGATGAAAACAATCCCCGCCTATATTGTAAAGTTTGCAGCAGAAAAAAGTGCTGACGAGGGAGCAATGATGGCAGTGGCAGTAATTGCCTCGGTGCCAATAGTAGTATTGTTTTTTAGCCTTTCAAAATATTTTCTTGGTGGATCGGCAGTATTTTCTGCTGGGAAAGAATAGTTATGTAGCCTACTTATTTACTTAGATACACCAACAGGCGGTTTACATCATCTTTAGCAGTAAATGCAGATATAGGATATACCACCCAGTTCATTGTAACAAGAATAGCCAGATCGGGTATGCCGTCTTTATTAAAGTCTCCCACCCCAATTCTTTTTGAATCATAAATTGCAGGATTGGTAAAACCAGCACCTTTTAGGCTGGTATTGTCAATGACAGTAAAGTTATTTTCGTATCCCCCTCCTGATACGCCAAGCAAGTACCCGAGTTCTGTACCATCTGATACAGAGCGGGGTATAAGCAAATCGGGATATCCATCTACATTTATATCCAGATGTACAATGCCACCATTGCTTCTGCTTATTGGAGCGTTGGTATAAGAAACTTGGGTTGCAAAACTTCTATCCCCTACCAAAGTGCCTGTACTGTTGTACTCTCTTTCAATAACGGTAACTATTTTGTTTGGATCCAAATATGCCTGACGATGTATGGTATTACCATTTGATTTTGTAAAAAAAGAATTACTCATGCTTGGTCTAAAATTTTCGTCTGCAAATCCGCTAACTGTTACCTCTCCTACCCAGGAATTTTTATCGGGGACAAATACCTGACCCGTATTAACCAAGCGGGAAGAAAAAGTAAATTCATCTACAAAAAGATCCAGCTTTCCGTTATTGCCAATATCCACGATATACAAGGAATGAAAGTAAGCGGTGCTACTTGCCTTAGTAGGATCGTTGCTAAAGACTGCCGATTTGGATAGCTCGTTGGTTACACTAAAAGATTTACCATTACCCTTAAAAAAATGTGCCGCCAGTGGTGTACCCGACCCATTAGAGACCGCTATTATATCTAGTTTGTCATCATGATTATAATCCACAATATAGGCTTCGCCACCATGCGTGCCTGTGCTTATAAACGTAGAATTGTGGGAAAATAAAGCATCACCATCTAGTGTAGAGGATATACCTGAATATATTCGAAATCCGTTACCCCAGAAATCATACACCACTGCATCCATGTAGCCATCCGCATTTATATCACCTAAATCCGAAAGATATTCGTTATTGCCAAGTGTAAAATTACCCGCTGCTATAAAACCCGTACCTGTATTTTTGTAAAAGTCGGCTCTGCTGCCACTTTTAGATGAAGGATCCTGATAATTATAAGAAGATCCATTAGAAATAAGTTCTTTATGCAGTACTATATCTAAAAACCCATCGCAGTTTATATCTTTTATAATGACATTATCGTTTCCATATACGGTAGAAAAAGAATCGTCAAAGGAAAGAGGACTTGCATATCCCGCAAAAGGTTTACTCCCCGGGGTTAAAGGCTTAGCCATAGTATTTCGTGGAATTTGATTGCAATTGCCTATGGATTGCTGGTTACAGGTGGCAAATAGTAATAGTAGTAATGGAAAAAAAAGTATAATTTTTCGCATTTAAATGTATAATAATAATAGTTCTATAAAAGTTACAAGGAGTACTAAAAATTGTAGCCCTTGTTTTTAAAAGAGTGCAACCTGCCTTTCCTGATTATACATTTTTCTTGTGTTTTTGCATTCTATCGGTCAATTGCCTAGATCTAAAAACTAGGCGCCCAAGAAGTTGAGTAAGAATTTGCGTCTCTACTTTCGTAAGACAATCCAATAGTTTTCCATTTACTGTATCAAAACCAAGTTGACATTTATCTATTTTATCTAATAGCTCTTCGCCATCACCGGTTAGAACCAAGTAATAGGATCTTCCATCCTGTTCATTTTTTCGACGGCTAACATAGCCTTGGGCAATGCAGGTAGAAGCCAGGGCGGTAATGGTAGGGCGGTCGCTTCCTAAAAAAGAAGCACATAGTGAGTATACTACAGGGCTATGCTGCCTGACAAAACGCAATAGCCTGAACTGGGGCATTGTAATATCAAAACCCCGTACCAATGATGAAATACGGGAGCGTTCAGATTTTATGATTTGAAAGAATGCATCAGCAACTTGCATATAGTTAGTATACTAACTATATGCTTTTTTTCCAATATTCTCCCCCAATTCTTGCCTTTTTTTAGATTAAACTGTATATTCATAGTATATAAAGACCAAAATTGGGTCTACACTTGTTTTCAGCAGGGACAAAAGCCTGCAGCAAGTAAATATTATGATGAAAGGAGAGTGTATATGGCAAAGCAATTGCTTTTCAGCGAAGAGGCGCGGAGGAAGCTTCTCGTCGGGGTCGAGATTATTTCTAGGGCGGTAAAAGTTACCCTTGGTCCAAAAGGACGCAATGTCCTTATTGATAAAAAGTTTGGTGCTCCTACTGTTACTAAAGATGGTGTTTCGGTAGCTAAGGAAATAGAGCTTCAAGATCCCTACGAAAATATGGGTGCTCAGCTCCTAAAAGAAGTTGCAACCAAAACCAATGATGTAGCAGGTGATGGTACAACTACCGCAACCGTATTGGCGTATTCAATTGTAAAAGAGGGGCTAAAATCAGTTGCCGCAGGTTTGGATCCAATGAGTCTTAAGCGTGGAATTGATAAGGCTGTTCACATTGCAGTTGAAGAAATTCGAAAGGCATCTAAAGATATTAAAGAACAGGAAGAAATTGCCAATGTTGCATCTGTTTCTGCCAACAATGATCTAGAAATTGGCAAGCAGATTGCCGATGCGATGGAAAAAGTTGGCAAGGATGGGGTCATAACTGTTGAAGAAGCCAAAACAATGGAAACTTCTATCGACTATGTAGAAGGCATGCAGTTTGACAGGGGCTATGTATCACCTTACTTTGCCACTAACCGCGATACGCAGACTGCCCTCCTAGAAAACCCCATGATTTTAATTCATGACAAAAAAATCAGCAGCATGAAGGACCTTCTGCCCATCTTAGAAAAAATTGCCCAGCAGGGCAAACCGCTGCTCATCATTTCTGAAGATATAGAGGGCGAGGCTCTTGCAACCCTGATAGTAAACCATATTCGCGGCACCATAAATGTTTGTGCTGTAAAAGCACCTGGTTTTGGAGACCGCCGCAAAGCAATGCTAGAAGATATTGCTGTTCTTACCGGTGGTGAAGTTGTATCCGAAGAATTGGGGCTAAAACTAGAAAATACCACTGTGTCGCAGTTGGGTACTGCTAAATCAGTAAAAATTGATAAAGATAACACCACAATTATCAATGGCGCAGGCAAAGCCAAAGATATTCAAGATCGCATTGCCCAAATTAAAAAGCAAATAGAAGATACAACATCTGACTATGACAAGGAAAAATTACAAGAAAGGCTTGCAAAACTTGCAGGTGGTGTTGCCGTAATTAACGTAGGTGCCAGTACCGAAGTTGAAATGAAGGAAAAGAAACATCGTGTAGAAGACGCTCTTTCGGCTACCCGTGCTGCTATTGAAGAAGGCATTGTGCCTGGGGGTGGTATTGCGCTTATACAGGCTGCCATTGCATTGGATAAGGCTGATCTATCTAAAATGGACGACGACGAAAAGGTTGGCTTTAAAATTACAAAACGCGCATTAGAAGAGCCCATTAGGCAAATTGCTGAAAACTCTGGTGTAGACGGGTCCATTATTGCAGAGCGTGCAAAGTCCGAGAAAAAAGGGATTGGTTTTGATGCACAAAAAAATGAGTGGTTAGATATGGTTAAAGCAGGTATTATTGATCCTGCAAAAGTAACTAGATCGGCATTGCAAAATGCAGCTTCGGTTGCTGGTCTTCTTCTTACTACAGAATGTGCTATCTGTGATCTCCCCGAGCCAAAGTCTCCACCTCCTGCTGGCGGCGGCGGTGGTATGGGCGGCATGGGTGGCATGGGCGGTATGGACTACTAACCGCATCGGTAATTGCTTTTAACATTGCTATAGGCGACAATACGCAGGTATCCTTGCGATTGTCGCCTATGTAGCGTACATGTACGATGAGAAAACCAAATGTTTATAACCTTACCCTTCAATCTCCATTTTATCCTATAGTTATACGTAATATATATATTACATGAATATATACCAATTTATTGTTCGTGATGCACAAGGTGCAGAAGTACCATTAAGCATATATCAGAACAAAGTATTACTTATTGTTAATACAGCAAGCCGCTGCGGGTTTACCCCTCAGTACAGTGGCTTGCAGCAATTACATAGCCAGTTTGAAAATCGTAGCTTTTCAGTTCTTGCGTTTCCTTGTAATCAGTTTGGCAATCAGGAACCGGGCACTGATGAGGAAATCCAGTCTTTTTGCACTGTACAGTACAAAATTAACTTTCCAGTTTTTGCCAAAGTACTAGTTAATGGTACTAATGCCGAACCTTTATTTACATATCTTGCTGCTAAGGCACCTGGCGTATTAGGTAGCAGGGCTATAAAGTGGAACTTTACAAAATTCTTGGTAGACAGGTCTGGTGCAGTTGTATGTCGCTTTGCACCAACGCAAACACCCGAAAAATTGCAACAGGATATAGAAAGCCTGCTATAATTCTTGCTGTAGCTGTGCCTCTATAAATATCAGGATAGTTGATAGGTAACTTCTACTGCAACAGCTTAGAGTATACCTCATTTGGAGTTAAATAACCTAGTGACTTTCTAGGTCTATTGTTTAGTAATTCTTCCACAGGGTAGATTTCTTTGGGAGAGATTTGACTGAAGTCTGTACCTTTAGGAAAATACTGTCTGAGTAATCCATATAGTATTTTCATTAGTTCCTCTCTGCCAAGGAGATCGTGGGTCTGCAAAGTAGACGGTTATCTTGGTATCGATAGTAAACTTTTTATGCTGAGTCATTTCTTTGCCTTGATCATAGGTTAGAGTTTTCGAAAAAAGTTGGAGGAATGTTTTTACATTTTTGGTAAATGCAATTCTTACTGATGTGGCATCTTTTTCTTTCAGAATTACAAGTGTACCTTGTTTGGTGGTTCTTTCTACCAAAGTACCAAGTGCAGATTGTGATAATTTACCTAAAACCAAGTCTCCTTCCCAATGTCCTGGGACAGTTCGAGATTCAACTTCCTTTGGTCTTTCGTGTATGGATAGCATATCTTGTATTTGACCCCTTAATTCATCAGATTTCGTCCTCGTAGACTTACTTCTCCTGTATTTTCTCTGCTGTCTTAATCCTTTAATTAAAGTTTTCTTTAATTCTCCTCTGGGTAACACATAAATGTAATAGATACCATTCTGACCAGTATTTCTTTCTATTTCTCTTTGTATGGTACTTCTATGAAATCCTAACCTCCTTCCAATTTCAGCTATCGTTATTTTTTTCCAAAAGCATCTCAATCCTTTTTCTATCTTTCAAAGTTACATTTGTAAATATTTTCATTTTGCAAGTTTACACCACAAGAACCTCTAAGGGCTAAAGCCCCTAGAAACCCCAAGTGCACTAGGCAAAGTAGCAATAGATGTTAGAATTTAACTATGATAACGGAACAGAAAATGCATATCATGAACAAACCAATGTACATTGCGCCGCACAATCGTATTTCTGCAATCCTTACCAAAGTTGGGAAAAAGGTAGTATAGAAAATCGGTTTGGAATGATTAGAGATTCTATCCGAAGAAAACCAATTGGCCCTTGATTACGCAAGTCGAACTTGATAGAGGGGGCAAGAAGATAAACACTCACCCCATGAAGTGTCTAGGCTTCAGAACACCCCAAAAGGTTTTTGTCGCACTTGCTCATTGAATGTGAGTATCCTATCAAAAACATCCGTGCAGTAATTGCCCATAATTCATTCCTCCTTAATAAAACTAAGATTTGTAGGCACTAACCTGTCGGGTAATGATTGCCTAAGGGAGAGGGAATTAAAGCTCACTTCGCCAAGGCGGTTCAGCACCCGCCCTGCTACAGGTAATGCTACTTACCTTGCTTGCAAAGGATAACATTTGTGTTAGCTCCGCAGCGGTAAGCTGTCTAAGCATATCCCTGCTATTTTTACCCCTATCATACAAGTACGCAAGGCAGGCTGCATGAAAACTATCCCCTGCGCCTATGGTATCCACCACTTCTACATAATGTGCCTGTACTTTGGCGCAGGAAATTTTGGTATCTGCACGGGAGCCTTTACCACCCAAGGTAGTTATTACAAGATCAACACCCATATTAAGTATATTATTTATAGCTAATTCTACACCCAGATTAGGATATAACCATGCAAGATCATCTTCGCTAACTTTAAGAAGTGCAGATAGAGCCGCACAGCGATTAAATCTGTGCATATAGGAGCTTCTGTTTTTTATAATAGCAGGACGAATGTTAGGATCAAAGGCAAGCAGCCTGAAACTGGCTAGCTTTTGCAGGTAATTTTGTATTGTAGTACCCGATGGTTCCTGAACCAAGGATATGGATCCAAAAATAAAAAATCCTGGGTCTTGATTGTCATGCTGCTGTGGCAAATCACAATCCGCAAATTGTGTGTCGGCAGCACCTTGTGAATAAAAAGCATAGGATTCGGTAAGAGGGTCATTCATGCCGGGTTTTTGGCTTACAAAAGCTAAAGTTGTTGGCTCGTCATAATGTCTTATTAGCTTTGTGCTAACTGCATTGTCTAGTAATCTTTGCAGCAGGATTTGGGATAAAAAATCCGTGCCCATCCTACCCAAGAAGGCCACCGGTGTGCCCAGCCTGGAAAGTGCAATGGCAGTATTGTAAGCCGACCCGCCTGGCTTGGGTAGCCAAGCTGCCAGTTGTCCTGGCATAGGAACCATGTCTATTAAGGCTTCACCACAACATATTATCACTAGAGAGTCTCTAAATTAAACCGCTACCTTATTGGGGCATCTGATTAAGCGGTCGCTATGTAGCGACCGCTATTAAAAAGTAAAATTAATCGTATAAAAGTGGTTTCATCTCTTCAGAATCGATATTGGTTTTGTCATACCACTTAAAACCTGTATCTATAATCTTGGGCTGCTTTTCACCCTTGAGGGCTTTTACTGCTGCTTCAACAGTCTTATAGCCAATACCAACAGGATCCTGTGTAATAGCTCCTGCCTGTACACCAGAACGGATAGCATCCTTTTGCTGTTTGCCTGCATCGTAGCCAATTATAATAACTTGCTTTCTCTTAAGCTCACGGGTCGCATTTAGTACCCCGATTATAGAGCCTTCGTTAGCACCGAAAAACCCTTTCAGTTTCTTATATCTTTGAAGAATTGTTTTGGCAATTTCGGTGGATTTAAGCTGATCCCCGCCACCATACTGAATGTCGACTACCTTGATTTTAGGATATTTCTTCATACCTGCAAGAAAACCATCTCTCCTATCAATACCAGTGCGGCTGGTTTGGTCGTGAACAATTACTGCAACTTCACCACCGCCAGCACCAATTAGCTTTGCCATCATATCTGCAGCAAAACTTGCAGCCTTAAGGTTGTCTGTAGTTGCAGTTGCAACTGGGACATCGCTGTCTACACCCGAGTCAAAGCCAATAACAGGAATGTTTGCAGATTTTGCTTTTTCCAGTAAAGGAATAGCTGCCTTGCTGTCCAGTGCGGCAAAACCAATCGCTGCTGGTTTTTTGGCAAGGGCAGCACTAAGCATATCCATTTGCTTGTCTACCATAGATTCATTTTCTGGCCCTTCAAATGTAATACGCACATTAAAATCTTTGGCCGCCTTCTCGGCACCTAGCTTAACAGCCTGCCAAAATTGATGTTGAAAACCCTTAGAAATTAGTGGAATGTACTGCTGAGCAAATAGCCCCTGCCCAACAAAAGCGAGTGCAACAGCCAAACCCACTGCTACAAAGAGTCGTTTTTTCATCCTCTTCCTCCTTTACAAAATTATTTTATGTTTCCGAAAGGAAACAAATATACCCTAGCATAAACACCAGCAAGATGCAATTATCTTCATTATCATTGATACCCTTGGGTAGTTTGTACCGAGCCATATAATTTCTAAGAAAATGGTGGTTTTTACTTATTAGTAATCCTATTATGCTATTTTCTTTTGCGAAGAATATCCAAATAAACAGCACCAACTATTATCACACCTGTTACGACTGTTTGCCATTCCTGCGGCACCGACATTATACGTAAGCCATTTGTTAGCACGCTCATTATAAAAGCTCCTATAATTGTGCCTAACATGGTGCCTTCCCCACCTGATAGAGAGGTTCCACCTATAACTACTGCTGCTATGGCATCTAACTCGTACCCCTGCCCAAGCGATGGCTGGGCAGAATTAAGCCGGGCACCTATTAGCACCCCGGCTATTCCACTTATTAAACCACAAAGTGCATAAACCGCTATTTTCCATCTATCCACCCTAATACCCGAAAGCCGGGTAGCCTCCTCGTTACTGCCCATTGCAAAAGTATACCTACCCAACACTGTTTTATTAAGTACAAAGCTCATCACTATTGCTAAGGCAAAAAAGATAATCACCGCATTAGGAATAGCAAAGCCGGGTAAGTTTATAATAGATCCCAGAGCCAAATCGGTAAAGCCAGGGGAATCATTAAAGTAAATTGGTTTAAGCTGAGCAATAACAAGCGAAAGCCCTTTTGTAATATTTAGCATACCCAGAGTGGCAATAAAAGGCGGAATCTTAAATTTAGAAATAAAAACACCCGAAACCAAACCCACAATTAACCCAGAAATAATTGCACCAATAACTCCCACCCAGATAGGAAGGTGTAAATATGTTAAAAATACTCCTGCCATAACTGCGCAAAATGTCATTAAAGTACCCACCGATAAATCAATACCACCAGAAATAATTACAAAGGTAACGCCTATGGCTAGCACTCCATTTACTGCTGTCGCCTGCATAATAGAAATAAGGTTTTCTGCCTCCATAAAGTATGGTGAAATAACAGAGAATAAAATTATCAGCAGTACTAAACTTGCAAAAGCCAATAACTTTTGTACTGCATTGGCGGCAAGCCGGGATTGCTTTTTTCTGGTAGGTACTGTGGATTCGTTGCTCAAAACCTTCTCCTTTTTTGCTTTTTGTTAGCACACTCCAGTTGTACTAAGACTCTCGTTGAGTAGCAAGTTGCATTATTTTTTCCTGAGTTGCTTCGCCTGCATCCAACTCTCCGGTTATTCGGCCTTCGCACATAACCAATATCCGGTGGCTCATTCGAATTATTTCTGGTAGCTCGGAAGATATCATAACAATTGCCTTCCCCTGGCGGGCTAATTCGTTAAGCAGTTTATAGATTTCGCTTTTAGCACCTACATCAATTCCTCGTGTAGGCTCGTCAAAAAAAAGAATTTTGCAGTCGCGCATGAGCCATTTAGCTACTACAACTTTTTGCTGATTTCCACCAGAAAGAAACTTGACTAATTGCTGCTGGCTTGGAGTTTTTATATTCAAAGAAGTTATATATTCTTTGGCTGCTTTTTTTAGGTATTTGGCATTGATAACACCAAACCACCTAAGAAATTTTTGTAAACTAGCCAAGGCTACATTTACTTCTACATCAAGACCAACGGCTAAACCGAATCGCTTTCTGTCTTCAGACAAGTAGCCAATACCCTGCCGGACTGCATCGGCAGGAGATTTTATGATTACTTTTTTTCCCGACACAAAAATTTCACCGCTGTCTATGGGGTCTGCTCCAAAAATAGCCCTAGCAAGTTCTGTTCTCCCTGCACCCATTAACCCTGCAAGACCAAGAATTTCGCCTCGATGTAAAACAAAAGAGGCATTTTTTACAAACCTACCTCTGTTTATTCGCTGGACAACTAACACTTCTTCTTTTGTACCCTTAGGTGCGCTCTTGTCTTGCTTTGCAACAAAAGTATGAAATAACTGCCTACCTACCATAAGGCTAATCACTTTGTCTATGTCTGCAGTTTGGGTAGGAAATGTATCTATGTATGCCCCATCACGCATAATGGTGATTCTATCTGAAATTTGTTTTAGCTCATCCATGCGGTGCGAAATATACACTATGCCAACCTTTTCTTTTTTCAGTTGCCTGATAATTGTAAACAAATCCTGTATCTCGGCTTCGTTTAATGCTGCTGTAGGCTCATCCATTATTAGTACTTGCGAATTGTAAGAAAGAGCTTTTACAATCTCAACCATTTGCTGTTTTGCTACTGTTAAATCCCTAGATTTTGATCTGGGATCCAAATCTACATGCAGCCTGGAAATAAGCTCTTTGGCCATACTATTCATTAGTTTATCATCTACAATAAAAGAGGGTTTTTTACGTGGCTCCCGCCCTATAAAAATATTCTGGGCAACGGAAAGATGCCCCATAAGGTTTAGTTCCTGGTGAATTATGCCTATACCCAAGCATTGGGCATCTCTTGGACCCCGCAGATCAATTTCTTTGCCCTTATATAGCACTGTCCCGCTATCTTTTCTATAAATACCGGCCAAAACTTTCATTAAAGTTGATTTTCCTGCCCCATTTTCTCCAACCAAGGCATGAACCTCGCCAGGAAATAACTCGAATTGGGCATTTTGCAAAGCCTGTACGCCAGGAAAGCCTTTGCATAGTTCTTGGATTTTAACCAGTGGTTCTACCATGATTTATCTATAGTATTACTATGCAATATGTAGTGGTCAAGTAAGCAATTCCAAAGTTCTGACTTGCCATATCAGGACTTTATGAGTAGAATTGAACAGTAATAAACGAAATTACTTGAGAAATGTGTTTTGTGTGTTCTTTTAATTACACCACGGCGTAGCCGTAAAACACCGCTAATAACCAAATTTTGTTATCAGATGGTGAATTATTTTTTTAGGCGAAATGCCTTCTATATGAGGAGTTTATATGGCAACACTTGTAGGCAAACCTGCCCCGGATTTTACTACCAAGGCAGTTATTAATCATTCTATTGTTGATAAGTATACCCTAGGGCAATTTAAGGGTAAAAAGTATGTAGTTCTCTTTTTCTATCCCGCAGATTTTACCTTTGTCTGCCCCACCGAGCTGCATGCTTTTAATGAAAGGCTAACGGATTTCACCGAAAGAGGAGTAGAGCTTATTGCCGCATCTACCGACACTGCCTATACCCATATCGCTTGGCTAAATACTCCCAAAAATCAGGGAGGTATTAAAGGAATTACATATACTATTATAGCGGATATAAATAAAACTATTGCGCGAGATTATGGTGTTCTGCTAGACGAGGGTTTAGCTCTACGCGGTCTTTTCCTAATAGACAAATCTGGCATTGTCCAGCACGAATCTGTCAATGCCAATTCTTTGGGCAGAAATGTTGACGATGTAATCAGGCTAATCGACGCTCTCCAATTTACTGAAAAGCATGGTGAGGTGTGCCCTGCTAATTGGAGCAAAGGCAAAGCTGCGATGAAAGCTACCTTAGAAAGCACCGCACAATATTTATCAAATAATTAAGCACTATGTGCTAATTAAAAGAAGTGTAATAATGAAAAGCGATGTATTTCTTAATACTATTTCTGAAAGACGAAGTATTTATAGTATTTCAAAGGAAAAAGTTCTTTCACAAAAAGAAGTGGGTAGTATTGTAGGTCACGCGCTTAAGTACAGCCCATCTTCTTATAATACACAGCCAACCAGGGCGATGTTGCTCTGGGAATCCGAAAGCGACAAGCTTTGGTCTTTGGCTTTAGATGCACTTTTGGCAAATAGCCCAACCGAAAAACATGAAACATTAAAGGGGATGATTCAGAGCTTTTCAGGCGGACATGCCACAGTATTGTTTTTTATCGATTCCGCAGTTGTTACTGCATCGCAAAAACAATATCCTTCTGTTGCGACACTCTTCCCCGAATTTGCGCTTCAATCTTGTGGCATGACTCAGTTTATTGTTTGGACGGCTCTCGCACAAGAAGGCTTGGGTGCATCTCTTCAGCACTTCAATGCACTCCTTCAAGACAAAGTTATTACAACCTGGAAGCTGCCACCCAGTTGGCATCTTATTTCTCAGATGCCACTAGGCAAGTTAACCAAACCCGCCGCTTCAAAAACTTTTTTGCCTCTTGACGAAAGACTCTTCTTTTTTCCTACAGTGCAGTAAAGCTATGCAAGGAAACGCAGTTATAGGCCAATCAGGCGGACCAACAGCAGTTATCAACAGCAGTCTGGTAGGCGTTATAGAAAAAGCTCAGGGCTATGCCAGGAAAGTCTTTGGTATGCAGTTTGGAATCGAAGGCTTTATGCAAGGCAAGCTCTTCGATTTAAGTGCTCAGAAACCCTCTACCCTAAAGGCACTCCTGCGCACTCCTTCCTCTGCACTTGGCTCTAGCAGACACAAATTGCAACAAGAAGACCTGCCGAAAATAGTAGAAATTTTAAAAAAGCATGATATAAGATGGTTTTTTTTAATCGGCGGCAACGACACAATGGATACAATTCACCGCGTTTGTTCGTTTTGCAAGCAGCAAAATTACGAGCTAATAGGTGTAGGAATTCCAAAAACAGTAGATAATGACTTATTCGGCACAGATCACACACCTGGCTTTGCCAGTGCTGCCAGATCTAGTGTTTTAAATGTATTGCAAGGAGGTATCCTGGGCTACGATATGCGAAAGGTAGACCGGTTTATTATTTACCAGACAATTGGTCGGGATGCCGGCTGGCTTGCCTCCTCTACAGCCCTAGCTCGTAAACGGGAATCCGATCCCCCTCATCTTATTTATGTTCCTGAACATCCATTTAGTAAAGACAAATTTTTATCAGCTGCGGAAGCCTGCGCCAGCCGCTATGGTTGGGTATCCATAGTATGCGGAGAAGGAATCCGCTATGCCGATGGGCAAAATGTAAGTGCTAGTACGGTAAAAGATAGCTTTAACAATATCGAATATGGCTCGGCAGGCGGTGGATCGGCTGCCATTCAGCTTCATGCAATGCTTCGCGAAGCTTTTAACTGGCGTGGAGAGTTTCAGGTAGTCGAATCTTTGGTAATGAGCGACTTTGTTCGTGCTTCTGCACTTGATTTGCATGAGGCAAGACTCTGTGGCAGAGAAGCAGTTCGCCTTGCAAAAAAGGGTCAGAGCGGGGTTATGGTAAGCATGCATAGGATGGATTGCAAAGACTATGCAATTCAATACAGCTCTACAGAACTATCCGAAGTGGCAATAAAGGCACGCCCGCTGCCGGAAAATTATTACGATACTGCTGCCAACTGGCCAACCGCCAGTTGTATTGACTACTGCAAACCACTCATTAGCCCCCTTCCCTCCTTTGGGCGACTGGAAGAAATATGGGGGTAAGTTCATCTACCTTTCCCAAATCCATTGTAGCCTTTGCCGCCCACCCGGACGATACCGAGCTTTTTACTGCCGGCACTTTGGCTTTGCTTTCTGCTCAGGGCTGGGCTGTTACAATTTGTTCACTTACTTCGGGGGGGATGGGCTCTGTAGAGCACAACGAAAAGCAAACTATACAGATTAGGATGAAAGAAGCTAACCGGGCTGCTCAAATTATTGGTGCCGACTTTATTTGCCTTGGCGGCAAAGACGCCTATCTTTATGATACAGAAAAACTTCGGATAAAAGCACTTGCTCTTATCCGAAGGAAAAATGCTGGCGTTGTAATTGGTCATCTTTTTAATGACTATCACCCCGACCACAGAGCCGCTGCTACCATTGTAGATGCAGCAGCCATGATGGCAACTCTTCCCAGTTGCCCAGTAAAAGAAAAACCCCTTTTGCGAACTCCTGTTTTCTATCACTCCTCAACTCTAGGGGCAACAGATCCGCTAGGTCAGCCCTTGCCTCTCCCTCATTTCTTAATCAATGTCAGTAGTGTGCAACAAAAAAAAGTAGCTATGCTTGCCTGCCATGAAAGTCAAAAAAAGTTAATGAAAGTAATGCACCGCATAGATGACTTTATGGCAGCGATGCAAGACTGGGATACAAAATGGGGAGTATTGGCAGGTTGTACATTGGCAGAAGCATTTTGGCAACATCGTGGCGGGGGCTTTCCTAATGATGAATTACTGCAAAATGAATTATCAGCTTGGGTAAAATTTCCTAAGGAGGTGGCACAGTGAATGTACAAGATACAATCTACAAACCATATTCAATATGCAAAGAAATGTTAGAAGTTCCTCTGATTATTAGATCCTTCAATCCATCACTTGAGGATATAGTATCAGCCAGCCTGAAGCACACTCAGATTTTACTTACCGGTGAAGGTTCCAGTAGAATTTTTCCTGCCAAACAAGCTATATGGAAGCATTACAAAACCACCAGAAAAAACCTACGACACATTTTTACTGAAAGTTCCTTACAGGCTATGGAATATGATTTAGCAAACACACTTGTACTTGGAGTTAGCAATTCAGGAAAAACCAAAGAGCTATTGTTACTATTAAGACATGTACAATCCAACTACAAAGAGCACTCCAATGTACAGAGTTTTGGGATTTGTTCGAGCCAGGATAACGCAATGCGCGACTTTACAATACGTACCCATATTTTGTCTTGTGGTGCAGAAGCTGCAGTAGCAGCTACAAAAAGCGTAGTAGAACAAGCCCTGTGTGTAGAATATATTGCAGCTAAATTTGGTGGGGATGTATATAATAAAACTGGACTTGTACAACTTGCAGATGCTTTTCAACTTGCCTTGCAAAGTCCCATTGACAGCAAACTTGTTCAGCAATTTGCAACTGCCAAAAGGGTATATTTTATGGGCCGCAATAACGGAGTTGCCGAAGAACTAACCCTAAAAACCAACGAAATAGTAAGAAAGCAAAGCACCTTTTTAGAAGGCACCTATGCGCTGCACGGTATAGAAGAAGTGATGCACCCCGATGAGGTGCTTGTGTTAATAGATCCTTACAAAAGCGAAGAAGAAAAAATTGAACAGCATTTGGCAAAAACGGTGGGTATAAAAATATTTGCCATTGCCAGCAAGCCAACCCGCTTTCCTACAATCCTGTATCCTGATGTACCAGAATATGAAGCTTATCTTCAACTGGCTTTGGGATGGAATCTTCTTGTCGATGCAGGATTGCATTTACAGATAGACATAGACAAACCCAAGCGAGCCAGAAAAGTAGGAAATTCTTTGGAGGAAGGATGAAAACAAATACAATAGTGGCTACACAATTAGCCCCTCGTGCTTTAGGTCCTTATTCTCAGGCTAGGATTAGCGGAAATTTTATTTTCTGTTCTGGCCAACTGGCAATAGATCCTACAACCAATGTGCTCATTCAAGGTGATATTGCAACCCAAACCGAGCGAGTGCTTCTAAACATAAAAGCAATATTAGAGGCAGGTGGTTCCTCCTTACAGCAAGTAGTAAAAACCACAGTTTTCTTATGCAATATGCAGGACTTTGCAGCAATGAATTCTGTGTATGCAAAGTTTTTTCCTACAAACCCGCCCGCCCGTGCTACCTTTGCAGTTGCAGGGCTTCCGCTTAATGCAGCTTTAGAAATAGAGTGCATAGCAGAAATTACCTCATAGGGAATTTGTAAAACTACAGTTATTAGAAGTCCATTATATTAGCTTCGCAGGTACATTAATCACTATTCAATGCTTTATTAAAGGTACATATCTGACTAATAGGAAGTTGGTTTTCTATATCATATTGCTTTCGCAACAGCTTTACTGCTATGTACTGCCAAATACTACCCTAGCTCATGGATGGGATAAAAGTGCACTATCCTTCTGCATCGCCAAATCACCCCTTTGGAATGGTAAAAAAATTTCTTTGCAAAATGTTTTATTACAGTTTGTTTTTTGCTTTGTAACCTTAATCTCATAAAAGCCTTTACAATATATCAAATACATACCTGGCTAGGTAATAAAAGGACTAACAAATGCTTACTTTAATCATTTTTTCATTTTTTTCAGGAATTATAACCATTTTATCCCCTTGCATCCTTCCCGTATTACCCGTAGTACTAGCGGGCAGTACAGGTACAGGACGAGCAAGACCCTTTGGTATAATAGTTGGATTTACGGTGTGTTTCACCTTTTTCGCTCTTATGCTATCTACTATCGTAAGAGTATTGGGTATACCTGCCGATCTTATGCGATACATTGCAATAGTTATAATATTTACGTTTGGCATAATAATGCTGGTACCAGGATTAAAAAATGTGTTTAGTACCTTTACAGCAAAACTTGCTAACCAAAGCACAAGAGGAACACAAAACACTGCTACCACTTCTCGATGGAAGGGTTTTTGGTCAGGCACTCTTGTAGGAGCCAGTTTGGGTTTAGTCTGGACACCCTGTGTTGGACCAATAATGGCTTCGGTATTAAGCCTTGCCCTTACACAAAATGTTTCTGGTGGTGCAGCAATTATAGCTACATCATATGCAATCGGTACCGCAATTCCCATGCTCGCAATAATGCTTGGCGGCAGGGCTCTACTTACCAAACTGCCCTTTCTTTCCAAAAACACTGGCGGTATTCAAAAAGCAATGGGTGTACTTATGTTAGTTGTAGCCCTGGCTATCGGTCTTGGTTGGGATAGGCAGTTTCAGCTTTTTGTATTACAATTATTTCCTCAATATGGATCTGGTTTAGCAGGAATAGAAAATACAAAAGAGGTTCGAAACGCACTTAAAAAACAATTTGACCAAAAAAGGCCAATGAATTCGGGTAAAAATAATGGTCAACAAAGCAGAGGGACTTTACCTCCTGGGATCACTCCCGTTTCTGTAACTTCAAATACGGGTGAAAATACAAGTAGCTCCCTTGATGCAACCACTGTGCAGTTTCAAGGTAGTTTTGAAGACTCTGAATCAGGCGTAACAGGAAATTTTGGGTTGGCTCCACCACTCATTGCAAAGGGGCCTTGGCTAAACTCTGAGCCACTCACGATGGATAAGCTAAAAGGCAAAGTAGTGATTATTGACTTTTGGACATATTCCTGTATTAACTGTCTACGTACCCTCCCCTATTTGCAATCCTGGTACCAGAGATACAAAGACGCAGGTCTTGTTATAATTGGAGTACATAGCCCTGAATTTGAATTTGAAAAATCTCTAAAAAATGTGCAAAATGCAGTGAAATCATTAAAAGTAACCTGGCCTGTTGTACAAGACAATGACTTTAGTCAATGGCGCTCCTATAAAAACAGGTTCTGGCCTTCTAAGTATTTTATCGATGCCAAGGGTAATGTTCGCTACATACATTATGGCGAAGGCGACTATGCAATAAGTGAAGAAATTATAAGAAAGTTGCTTCAAGAAGCTGGCAATATTACTGCTGCCGATACTTCCAGAATGATGATAAAAAGCAACAAGACGATGGAATCAGACAACATGGATCTGAGTGGTATTACACCCGAAATATACCTTGGTGCTGCCAGATCTGCCCACTTTGCAAACGATCAGCCTCTGGAAGCAGGAAAGCAAAAGTCCTTTGTTGCTACCAAGCAGCTTGTAACCAGCAGTTGGACGCTTAAAGGCGATTGGTATACCGACGGACAATTTATAGAATCTCGGGATGGTGGTGAGTTAGAGCTTAAATTTATAGCAAAAAATTTATTTTTGGTTGTAGAAAGTATGGAAAAGAATTCAAGCGTTAATGTATTTATTGATGGAAAACAAGCAAAAAATACAATAGATGTCAAGGGTGGGAAAATAAAACCAATGGAAAGCAGACTGTATGAGCTGGCAAAATTCGCCAACAAAGAAGAACACCTGCTTACACTTTCTGCAAAAGGTAAACTACGATTTTATACTTTTACTTTTGGGTAAAATGCCTTGTTAAGGCAAAAAATACAGAGGCAATCTGTGGGAGTACTCTCCCTGGATATACACCTCAAAAAGGAGTTTTTATGAAGTTTTCTTTCACAATGCTGGCAATACTGTTAGCAACTGTTTTGTCTACAAGCCTTGTGGCTCAGGACAAAAAGAAGGGAGGAGCTATGATGCAAGCACCAGAAGCTATGATGCAAGCACCAGAAGCTATGATGGAGGCTAAAGATTCGATGATGGCAGAATTTAAGGGCCATGATGAATCAACTATGGAGGGTATGGTTGAGGATCTTGGAGTAGCACCCGAGCTTACTGCCAAAGGTCCTTGGATCAATTCTAAGGAACGTACATTAAATGAACTTAGAGGCAAAGTTACTTTGGTTAGTTTTTGGACCTACACCTGCCCGGTTTGCGCCGCAACTATTACCAATTTAAAACCCCTCTACAATAAATACAAGAAACTGGGTTTTGAAATTATTGGGGTACACGCTCCAGAATCAGAGGCAGCCAAGACTCTTAAAAACGTTCAATCAAATGTGAAAAGGCTTAAAATAGATTGGCCAGTTGTACTGGACAATGATTTTTCACAGTCTAAATCTTTTGGTGGGGCTGTGATGCCTTCTCTTTATTTTATTGATGCCAAAGGCAATATACGTCATGTGCGGCATGGTGGAGGAGCTAAAACAGCAGATATAGAAAAAGTTCTAGTACAGTTAATGGCAGAGGCGGGTCTTACCAAGGCTATGAAAAAGTAAAAATAAGGGGGACTTCTAAAATGTACGAGCCCTTCTCATTTCCATCCTTATCATTACCTTGCAGGTGCTCTTTAATTTTAGAAGTTCCCCCTAATCAATTTATTACATCTGATTGCAGGAGCTACTAATGAAAATGTTAGTTAAAATAAATTTATTTATTATGTTTTTTTTAGGTGGTATTTTTTTTGGTGCTACCCCTTTAATTGCAGCACCTTTGTCTACAAAAGTGGATTCCGGCACTAAAGGAAGCGAAACCGCTATCTTCGCAGGAGGTTGTTTCTGGTCAGTAGAATCGGCATTTGAAAAACTTCCTGGTATACTTGACGCAATATCAGGATATGCGGGAGGCAAAACAAAAGAGCCAACATATCAGAATTATTCCAGCAATGGTCATGTAGAAACAGTGCTAGTTCGTTACGACCCGAAAGTAATTAGTTATGAAAAAGTAGTGGATCATTTTCTGGCAAGCATAGACCCCACCGATAATGGCGGTCAATTTTTTGATAGAGGCCACAACTACGCTCCTACAATATTTTATTCAAATGAAACACAAAGAATAGCTGCAGAAAAATCAAAAGCAGCTCTAATTGAATCCAAAGTATTTTCAAAACCTGTTGTTGTGCCTATAAAAGCTGCACCTGCAGACTTTTGGGTTGCAGAAGAATATCATCAAGACTACACTAAAAAGAATTCAGCGCATTACGAGAGATATAGGGTGGGGTCAGGCAGAGATGCATTTTTTAAGAAATATTGGAACAAGGACCTAAGCATGGAAACAACAAAGAGAGTATCTACCGCAATGGGATGGGGCACTGCTAATGCGACCAACTGGAAAAAACCAGCAGAATCAGAATTACAAAAAATCCTTAACCCCATGCAGTTTAATGTAACACAAAAAGAAGGGACAGAACCTGCCTACAGGAATGAATACTGGGATAATAAAAAACCAGGACTCTATGTAGATATAGTATCAGGTGAAGTTCTTTTTAGTTCACGCGATAAGTACGATTCGGGTACAGGTTGGCCTAGTTTTACAAAGCCTCTAATTCCCGAAAATATTGTAGAACATGTAGACAGATCCTATGGTATGGTAAGAACCGAGGTGCAGAGTAAGCGGGCTAAATCTCATCTGGGTCATGTATTTACTGATGGCCCGCAACCTACAGGACTGCGGTATTGTATGAACTCTGCATCTTTACGTTTTATACCAAAAGAAGAAATTGAAAGTGCGGGTTATGGCGAGTTTCTTCAACTAGCAGGTTTATAGTCCTGCTACCCTTTACCCCTTACCCCGACGCTTGGCTACACACTACACTTTAGTGTAGTGTGATAGCTCATGCTTACAATAGCACTAACACTAGGAGATCCTTCGGGGATAGGTCCCGAGATAGTAGCCCAAACTCTGGCGGGTGATTGTCTTTTACGACAACACTGCCTAGTTTTTGGAGATGGTAAGATATTGGCAAGAGCCTTAAATACACTGGGGCTTGATTGCAAAATACATTCTGTTTCCAAAATTTTGCCAAACAAGCATACTGCTGATGCAATCCATCTATACGACTTAGACAATGCTGACCCGGCTGTCTGCAAACCAGGCCACATTCTTGCACAAAGCGGCAAGGCGGCCTATGAATATCTACAAGCAGCAGTTATAGCAGCAAACCGCAACGAAGTCGTGGCCATCAATACCGCCCCCATTCATAAAGAAGCGATACGGGCTGCAGACATACTACAGTTGGGGCACACCGAAATGTTGGCCGAGCTGACGGGAATAACCCAACCTTTAACTATGTTCCAAACTGGTACCCTGCGGGTTTTTTTCTTTACCCGACATCTATCCTTGCGCAATGCTTGTGATGCAATAACTGCATCAAGTTTGCTTCAATCTATACAAAGATGTTGTACCGCATTGAATATGCTAGGAAAAAATGGAGGCGGGCTTGCAGTAGCGGGATTGAACCCTCACTGTGGCGAACACGGGTTATTTGGTGATGAAGAAGAACAAGAAATCAGACCCGCAATCATAGCCGCTCAAGCGATGGGGCTGCCTGTTCATGGGCCTATTGGTCCGGATTCGGTATTCCATCAAGCTAAAGAAGGTCGCTATGATGCTGTCCTTTCCCTCTATCACGATCAGGGGCATATAGCCACAAAAACTCTGGATTTTCACAAAACAATATCGCTTACTTTGGGATTGCCCTTTTTGCGAACCAGTGTAGACCATGGTACCGCTATGGATATTGCCGGAAAAGGAATTGCCAGCCCCATAAGCATGCAAGAATCATTACATGCTACACTCCACTATGCCCAAATATACAAAGAAAAAGTTGCTATTCATCCTAGTTTTGTTTTGTGAAATATATTAGCATTATAAGGAGGTGCTATGTCGGCAACAATAAAAACATTTGGTCTTCTGTCGTCGGGGCAGGAAGTTAGCCTAATCATCCTGCGCTGTGGAGATTTTCAGGCAACACTCACAAATTTTGGTGCCACCTGGCTATCCTTTATTATGCCCTGTGCCAAAAGCAAAGGGGTAGATGTTATTTTAGGTTATTCTACCCTTTCCGATTATACCAAAAGGCAACCCTACCTTGGCGCGACTATAGGCCGCTTTGCAAATCGCATTGGCCTAGCCAGTTTTACACTTGCAGGTCAGGACTACAAACTTACCGTCAACGAAGGTTTAAACCATCTTCATGGCGGTGTAGAGGGTTTTGATTGCCGCATGTGGGATTATACAACAGAAGAAGCCAAAGCAGGTTCCTCCCAAAAGACCTCTGTTCTCTTTTCTTTGGTTAGTCCCGACTTAGATCAAGGTTATCCTGGTCGTCTGGATGCAAGTTGTTGCTACACACTTTCAGACACAGGCTGCATGCAAATAGCGTACACTGCAAAAACAGACAAAGAAACCTGGGTAAGCCTTACCAATCATGCCTATTTTAATCTGGCAGGTCATAACAGTGGCACCATTCTTAACCACAATCTGCAAATAAATTCATCAGGATATTTAGTTACTGATAAATCACAAATACCTACAGGCAAAATACTGTATTTTAATAGTGGATCTTACGGTGCCAGCGGTCCTTTTGACTTTCGAAAATCCAAAGCAATAGGCAGGGATATAATAGAGGCTGGTGGCTACGATACTAGCTATATTGTAGATGGGGCTGATGGCAATATGCGGGAATGCGCCTTGCTGGCAGAACCTAAAAGCGGTAGAAAAATGGTGGTTTCAACAAGCCTTCCTTGTTTACAAGTATACAGTGGCGAAAAACTAGCTACACTACCCGGCAAGGCTGGTTCTATATATAATTTTCGCAACGCACTCTGTCTAGAAACCCAACTTTGCCCCAATGCTCCTAATCTACCCGAGCTAGCATCAATACCATGTAATACCAGTTTAAAACCAGATCAGCTGTGGCAGCACACAACTTCGTATCAGTTTATTCCTTAAATAGACCAAACTAATTCTGAATCGTTTGCACACTTCCACCATGCATCATGATAAAGCTGCAGATGATCAATAGAAGGAAAGGGGAATGAAATTACTCTTTTGTTATCTCCGATATGAATACCCCCTTTGATGCACCGATACATAAGGCTTTGTTGAGGCAAACGGTCTACGGTTTTTATTCTTTTATGCGCAGCATCTAAAAGACAAGATCTTAAATGCCCCACATTTTTATAAGGCAGATTCTCCCCATTGCCTCTTCCTGGATCAAAAGCCAACCCCGATAACTCAAGCTCTACAATACAGATCTTTGGTACAAAGATTGGGTTATCTTTATCTGTAATAAAGCTAATAAAATCTTCTGCCCCAAGTGTGCTAGCTACTAAAGGGTGTAGTGGAGCAAGCTCACGGTATAAGTGATATTTCCACTCTTTTGTTGCATCCGCCCTGCCCGATTGTAACTTAAGTGTTCGGCCATGTGCTGTTACTAGATAAAGGGAATCCAAAGCATCAAGTGGAACCCTTTCTATTACTCTATACACCGAGGCATACACCGAGTGTTTGGGGCTGCCATCTTCATGGGCCGTGCACTTTTTCCTGGCTTCGGCTAGACCCAAATCCTGGCCATCATAACCATCCTTTAATGAAAAAAACAGAGCCTGACCGCTGCACCTGTTTTCAGTACCAACAGCCATATAACTACCAAATTCTGCTGGATTCAGCATAGATACAATTAGTGATTCCGGAGTCAATAATAAATACTGATAGAGGGCCATATTTTACCTCCCCTGCCTATGTTACTGTACAAGTAGTTTTTATTTTGTACTATTTATTAGCACAATGCAATAACCTGCCAGGGAAACAGTTTTAACGTGTACAAATATATTTTCACTTCCTTAACCCCTAGGTAGTAGCAAGACTTTTATAAATTGGCTACACTACTAAAATGAAAAAAATTATTTTAATATTAGCTATTTATGTACTCGTATTTCCTGGGTTTTGGGCTGCATATCTGCCTGCTCAGAGTAACCAGCAAAGTTTGGAAAGTATCAGAGCTCAGATACTAGAAGAGCTAAATCTAGCACGAACCCAGCCCGCCAAATATGCAGAATTTGTACAAGCATACGCTGAAAAAATAGGGGCAGATAAAATCTACCGGGAAGAAGGAAAAATACCAGTACGGCTAAACGAAGGCAAAGCAGCTACATCTATTGCGATAAAATTCCTCCAAAATCAAAAACCACTCCCCTCTTTGGCTATGTCTTTGGGGATGAACAAAGCAGCGCAATTGCATGCAGACGAACAAAGCAAAACTGGTGCAACTGGTCATATTGGTGTTAACAAATCTACTCCTGGTAGCCGGGTGAATCTTTTTGGCGCATGGGGCAGTACAATTGCAGAAAATATTGCCTACGGTCAAGAAACTGCGCGCATGATTGTGCTTCAGCTTATTATAGATGATGGCGTTAGCGACAGAGGTCACAGAACTAATATATTTAACCCAAAAATTACAGTGGTTGGTATTGGCAACAGTACCCATCCCAAATTCAGAACCGTAACTGTAATGGTGTATGCAGGAAGCTACACAGATAAGTTATAGGAACTTAATATATGATGTATTGCAGTACCAGAAGTAACAACAGCACCAATTCCAGTACGCGCTCTACTACCTTTAGTGCCGAAGAAGCACTTTGGCAGGGTGCTGCACCGGATGGGGGGCTTTTCGTACCCCATACACTTCCTCAGATTAAAACCAATACCCTTTCAGGTCTTGCCTATCCTGCTATAGCACAAAACGTGATTTCTCCGTTTTTTCCTGGTTTTACAATTGCGTCTGCTATTCAGAAAGCCTATTGCAAAAATAACTTTGCAGCTTCTCAGATTGTGCCATTGCAACAATTAGATGCTCTTACTTATATTATGGAACTCTGGCATGGTCCTACCTGCGCTTTTAAGGATGTGGCATTACAGTTGCTGCCTCACCTGCTTTCAGAAGCTGCAATTAAGTTACATAAAAAGAATAAATTAGTTATGCTTGTTGCCACCTCAGGTGATACGGGATCTGCTGCCCTTTGTGGTTTTAGAAATTTGCCAGGAACAGAAGTTATTGTTTTCTATCCCGAAAAAAATGTAAGCTTGGTGCAAAAACTGCAAATGACTACAATGGAAGGCCAAAATATTTCTGTAATTGGTTTGCGCGAGGGGGATTTTGATGCGGCACAATCAGGAATAAAGTCCATATTCGGCGATGCAGATTTTATCGACTCTTGCAAGCAACAAGGCATAGACCTCTGCTCTGCCAATTCCATAAACTGGGGGCGTCTTGTTCCTCAGATTGTGTACTACTTCACGAGTTATCTTTATTGCAGAGAATCTTTTTTTATCAGCACAGATGAAAAACTAGACGTAGTTGTGCCAACAGGAAACTTTGGTAATATAATGGCCGCATGGTATGCCAAAGCAATGGGCTTACCCCTGGGGACACTTATAGTAGCTTCCAATTCTAATTCAGTACTAAGTGATTTTTTTTCACACGGCGTGTATAATAAAAACCGCCCCTTACTGCCCACCTGCTCGCCTTCCATGGATATTTTGATTTCCAGTAATCTAGAAAGACTCCTTTATGAAGTATCAGGACATAATGGCATACAAATTAGTTACTTAATGCAGGATCTTGCGCAAAAAGGATATTACACTGTAGATTCAAATATCAAAGACGCGCTGAAAAAAAGCTTCTTTGCAGGATATACTTCCGAAGAGGAAACTATTACCACGATACGAAATACATACCTGCGACACAAAATGTTAATTGATCCTCATACGGCAGTTGCTTTAAATGTATTACAACAATACAGGCGAATATACCCTCAAAAAAAAGCAATTGTCGCCTCTACTGCCAATCCTTTTAAATTTAATGCCAGTATGATTAAGGCCATACTGCCCACATACAATATCAATGGCAAGAATGAGTTTCAACTACAAGATGAATTGTCATTGCATTGCAGTAACCCCATTCCCCAAGTTCTTTGTCAACTTAGGAATAAAAAAGTTGTTCATTCTGAATCCTGTCTGCCATCCGAAATGAAGGCGGTGTTGGCTAAGAAACTAAAGGTTGCCATATGAAGCTGGTGGTTATTCTTGGCGATGGAATGGCCGACTACCCACTGAAAGAGCTTGACGGTAAAACCTGTCTTCAGTTTGCCCATACCCCACACATGGACACTTTGGCTACTAAAGGTGTGGCAGGTATGGTGCAGCTTGTCCCACCCAGTTTGCCGCCTGCAAGCGATGTGGCTAATTTGGCGGTGTTGGGCTATGACCCTCTGCAATACTACACTGGGCGCTCCAGCCTGGAAGCAGCCAGCATGGGCATAAAGCTTGGCAACTCTGATGTTTCCCTACGATGCAATCTGGTTAGTCTGGGCAGTACATCTTCTACTGCTGCCTACGAGGACTATTCACTTATTGATTACAGTGCAAGCGAAATACCCACCCAAGAAGCTAGAATTTTGCTGTCAGAAATTCAAAACAATTTAGGAAATGACCAATATTATTTTGTACCAGGAATAAGTTACAGACACTGTATGGTTTGGCACAAGGGTAAAACCAATTTATCTCTTACCCCCCCCCCACGATATATGCGGCAAAGTGATAGGACCTTACTTGCCTAAGCCTCATACCTCTGGTGCCTTTCTACTTGACCTTATGAAAAAAAAGCTACGAAATTTTATCAGACCATCCCATCAATAAAAAAAGAAAAGAGCAGCATCTGCTTCCTGCTAATTCAATTTGGCTATGGGGGGAAGGCACAAAACCAAACCTACCCCTCTTTTTATACAAAGTATTCGAAAAAGGGTGTAATGATATCAGCAGTAGATTTGCTAAAGGGATTGGCACTAAGCACGGGTATGGAATCTTTGGATGTTCCCGGAGCCACAGGTCGTGTTGACACAAATTATATTGGCAAGGCAAGATATGCCTTGCAAGCCTTAGCCCAAGGAGCCGATCTTGCGTATATTCACATAGAAGCTCCTGATGAATGTGGCCACCAGGCAAAACTTCAGGACAAGATTCTAGCAATAGAAAAAATAGATGAACTAATTGTGGGGACAGTACTAAAGGAACTACACACACAGGATTATGCAATTATGGTCTTACCTGACCATCCCACTCCTATTACCCTTCGCACTCACAGTCGTGATCCAGTGCCCTTTGCCATTTTCATATCTCCTACCTCAAGGCAAATGCATCCCCCTAATTACACACCCTGCCTTAGTTTTGATGAAGTAGCGTGCAGCAAGACAGGGTATTTTGTTTCTGAAGGGTATACTTTAATGGATCAGTTTATTGCGCTGAGCAAAAAGTACCATACAGTACTACCTAATCCATTATAAAGTATGCGAGGAAAATATTACCCACAAATGCATTTTATTCCCAAAATGTAATAAATGCCGCAGCAGTAGTGGTTATAAGGTGTATAAAATTTATTATACTACATAGTCAATATTGAATGGTATATACAAAAAGAGAAATAATATATATTATTATATTTTTGGCATATTTATTGCTTATCTTAATACTAGAGGTACATTAATGAAAAAAGTAATTCTCATTTTTAGTTTTTTATCACTTGCCTATATTATTGGACAAAGCATAATAGCTCAGGATTGGGCAACAGAGTGGGCTAACGCTTCGCCCAGCCAAACTGACAGCCCTACTAATAACCAAGCTGCCAGCACTACTAATAACCAAGCTGACAGCCCTACTAATAACCAAGCTGACAGCACTACTAATAACCAAGCTGACAGCCCTACTAATAACCAAGCTGACAGCCCTACTAATAACCAAGCTGCCCGCCTAAGGCAAAATGCTAATCCGCAGGACTGGACAAGCGACTGGGGCAGCCCAATTGATACCCAAGCTGCCAGTCCTTCGCCTAGTCGATCTGCACCAGATGGCACCAGAGTTGGTGAATACAGAGATGATGACGGTGACGATGATGAAGATAGTTCGTATGATGACGATGACCAAAAACCAAGGAAAATGAAGAAAAAATCAAAAAACAGTGATAAAGATAGAAAAAAGAGCAATAGATAATGTTGCTGTTAAAAGGAGAATATTTAATGAAATCTTTACTAATAGACAGAGCAGGATTCGGACTGCGCGCACTTTACTTGGCTATTTTTTTTGCAGCGGCAGCGGTAGTAGCAATGACGCCTTTGTCTGCACAAAATGCAGGTAAAAAGCATTATGCAATATTATACAATGGCAATACCGAAAACAACAGAGAAGGAATAAAGTTTATAAAAAAGGAACTGCGCCGAACTGGCAGCAATGTTGTCTTTGATTTTATAGGTAACCCAAAAGATGCTCTTTCAGGAAACTATACTAAAATTATTATATTAAGTACCGCAGCGACCAAGGGACTTGAACCTGTTATTGAAAGTTTTGTTACATCAAACAAGGATAAGGTTGATATTATTATTGTTTCTCTACTGGTGAGAAGCAGGGATACAACTGTGAAGGTAATCCCTGCCAAAGAATATCCGCTGGGAGTAGATGTTATAAGTACAGCAACCCTTTGGGATCACAACGAAATGGCACACCGCACCTGGTTGAACAAGCTATTAAATCTTCTTTAATACTTTACTTCATGGGATACACAATAACAGCACATGTACATTCTAGTAATTCTTTATATTGTATGGCCTGTGCTTCAAGTATGGTTTTATTTAAATCCTGCCTATAGCCTTGTAACTGCAGACCTTTTACCCCCCCCCGCCGAGTTAGTAAATTATATTACATCTATTCTTTGCGCAAATTGGATGGTAGCCAATGTACTACTGGCACTTAGGCTACCATGGCTACAGTCCCGTTTGCCACACGACTATAAAATTAGATTTCATATAATTTTTACCTTGGGCATTGCCCTTTCCTTTCTTTACCACACTTTGTATAAAATTATTGCAGGCAGGTTAATAGGACTAGAAGCATGGATACTTCTTGGTATCTTTTTATTAATGGTTTTCTTTGCAGTATCCTGGGTAGATGTTCCTGGATTTGTACATTTTAGACACAAGGTAACTGGAAAGATCAAAATTTTTATTTTCAAATCATATTTGGTAATGAAAAGACTACATAATTTATTTATGCTGGCAGTTTCCCTGGTTATGATAATACATCTAATTCTTGCAGATGTGCACATAAGCATGCCCTGGTATGGCAATCTTGGGTATTTTATCCTTCTCATGCTTAGCCTTGGCCTTTTTTTATGGTCTAAGATAAGAAGAAAATTCTTGCCTACTCTGCAGATAGCATCCATTCAGCAGCTTGCAGATGTAACACTTCTGCGAATGTTGCCTGGCAAAACTGTACACTTCCGCCCGGGACAATTTGCATTTTTACAATTCGTACATCCCGCGCTTCCCGCCGAATTCCATCCATTTTCCTTCTTAGGTACACCTGGCGAGGATATTGCCTTTTGCATTAAAGCATCGGGAGACTTTACATCTAGGATTAGGGTACTGAATAAGGACGATACCGCCAGAGTAGATGGTAGTTATGGAGCCTCTTTGCGCATACAAGATGTATCACATCCTTTATGCTTTATTGCCACCGGGGTTGGGATAGTGCCCTTCATTGGAATAATAAAGTATTTACTCACTGTAAAAAAGGTTTGTCAACCAATCCTGCTTTTCGAGGCAGCCAAAAGTAAAGAGTACATTCCCGAATTAGAAACTCTTGGTACACTTGCAAAGACGCACACTAATTTTCGCTTTAAGATTTTGCTAAAAAGTAATGGCGATCCGCGTTATTCACTACCCTTTTTTATCAAAGAATTGACAAACTACGCTGACTGGCGTTATTATATTTGCACAAATAAGGTCGCCCGTATTACAATTGTTAGGGCACTAAAGTATTTGAATGTCAAATCATCGGCAATTAGATCTGAAAATTTTGGCTTTTAATACGCTGGAATAAAGCTAATGCCTAATGGAGTTTTTATGTCTATGGTTCCTGCAAAATCCACCGGAATTTTAGGTGGTGCTTATGGCTTAGCATTCTTAGGGGCTTTGCTTTATTTTATTACTACCGCTACCTCTTTCTGGGCGGGTGTACTGGGCATATTAAAAGCCCTGGTGTGGCCTGCTATACTAGTGTATCAGCTTTTCGAGCTTTCCCAAAAATAAAATGTACTAGCATACATAGCTGCCACGGCAGCTATGTATGCTAGTAAAAATGTAAAGGAGTGTATTAATGATAAGTACTAACAAAAGGCTATTTTTAGGTTTTAGCATAGCGGCACTTCTTGCTTTGCATGTGCACACCCAAGTGGTTACAACAAGCGAAGCACAATTTTCCTTGCCTTCAGATCTTGTACTGGATACATCAGACCCAACAAAACTATACGAGGGCATCCTGCCACCCGGTGCTGATAAAGTAATACTTTTTATACAAGGTGGTCCTAGCCTTTCTCTACAAGGTGCAGTTGAAAAAATAATCAATTTAGCAAAAAGCACACCGCCCAGTCTTGGATTACTGCTTGTTCATCAGGTGCAAACTCTGCAACCTTCCTTTTTTGGAAACCGTAATATTACTTTTGAAGAGGCAAAAGCAATACAAAAAAAGAGTGTAGATATTATTAAGCAAGTTGTTACATACTTGACTAATAAAAAAAAGAAGGTATATCTCGTAGGATTTTCAGGTGGCGGTTTGTTGCTTCAGGAATACATAGCCACCTTTGGTTTAAAAGAAGTAGAAAAAGTACTTATTGGTGTTTCCAGACTTGATTTAGAGGAATCATTTTGGAAAATATACTCACAAGGTATTTATGTAATGTTTGACAAACCAGGTTACAAAAAATTAAAGATGTTATTCCGCAAAGACATTTCGGATCGTAATATGCCAATACTGGCTGCTGGTCTTGGATACAATCGCTACACTGCCAAATTGCAGAATGTTGATCTTTCTAAAGTAACCTATGTACACGCCAATGAAGATCAAAATATTGGTCTTACTACCGAAGAAGAGCAGAACTTTCTTCGCTCTAAGAATGCAACTGTTATAGAGCTGGCAGGGGACCATAGTGAAGTCCCTGAAAAGGTACTGCCCAGGGTTGCAGAATTTTTAGGAATTGTGCCCAAAAGCTTAGCCACCAAGTTGGACGAAATAAAAGATAATCTTGGCGGAACTGGTGGTGCAATTATTCTTGTAAAAAAAGGTAACCTCCCCGCTCAGGTTGCAGTAACAGGTACATCTTCATTATTCGAGAATCTTATCCCTGATATGAGTATGGGTATTGGCAGCAACACAAAAACATTTACTGCTGTCCTTATATTCAAGCTCATCGAAGAAAATAAACTTAAACTTACAGACACCATTGGCAGCTTACTACCTGAATTAAAAGGAAAAGCATCTTATAATCCAAAAATTACGGTAGCACAGCTGCTTAATCACAGTTCAGGAATTAGCGACTATCCTTTGGATCCACTGGTTCAAAAATTTCTGGATGACCCAAGCAAAATGCCCGGTATTATCCAATCGCAGAATGCAGTAATAGAAGGGGCAGGCACGCCACGCTTCGTGCCAGGCACAAAGAGTGAGTACTCGAATACTGGGTATCACCTATTAGGTAAAATAATCGAAACTAAAAACGCCAAACCATATCACCAGGTATTACGAGAAGATATTTTTACCCCCCTGGGTATGAAAAATAGTTTTCTTGCGGGTTATGAAAGTAGTGTAGGCAAGGTTGCAAGCTCTTATTACGAGGGGCAATCTATGGAAGAACTGCCACGAGAGAAATGGGAAGGTTATGCCTGGTCGGCAGGCAGCATCTTTTCTACTGTCGAGGATATGGCCACCTTTTACTCTTCCCTCTTCAATTACAAACTAATAAATGCCTCAAGTTTGAAAAAAATGTTAACCACTACATCTTTGCAAGATCTGGATCAAAAAAATTTGCTTCATATGACAGTAAAAAAAGCTAGTGGTATCTTTGCATTTTCCTATAAAAACAAAGTGCTATATGGGCATAGTGGAAAGACTTTTCTAATTTATCTTTCCTTTGCAGGGTATGATGAAAAAACCAAAACTATATATGTTATTTTCATGAATCAGTCGGAGTACCGCTCTGCTACATCGGTAAATCCTTACGAAGAAATACTGGTAAAGCTGCTAGAAGAGTGAACATAGGGGATATGTATTACATATCCCCTGCAAAAGTACACTTGGGTTTTAGCCCATACCGTCTTGACAACAAAGCTATTTTTTTCAGAAACTATGGTTTCTGGCGTTGCCAGACTTAAAATCCCATTTTTACAAAAGAGCAATACGCAATGAAAAAAACTAGTTTTCTCATTATTGTTGGTGCTTTGCTTGGCATTCCTTTATTGTTTGCAGGCGAAGGCAATTTGCAAATACCAGACGCAATAAAAAACCAAGGAATTCTATATGCTGGCTTCCTGGTTACCCTTCTTGGGCTTGCATTTGGTTTTTTCCAGTATTTTAAACTAAAAAAACTGCCTGCCCACAAATCTATGCTAGATATTTCTGAGGTAATTTTTAAAACCTGCAAAGCCTACCTTAAACAGCAAGGAAAATTCCTAGCCATTCTTTTTATTTTTATAGGTGCTGCTGTTGCAGGCTACTTTGGATACCTCTCCCCAATTGGTGATACACCACTTCAGCAATTAGGTTCTGTGTCATTGATCATCTTATGGACGGTCATTGGTATTCTAGGTTCCTATTCGGTGGCTGCCTTTGGAATTCGCATTAACACAATTGCCAATTCCCGCATGGCTTTTGCTTCACTAAAAAAAGATCCACTGCAATTGTCTTCTATTCCTCTAAGCGCGGGGATGCGCATAGGAGTAGTACTTATCTGCGTAGAACTTTTCTTAATGTTATTCATCTTACTAGTAATGCCGGGAAAAATTGCCGGTGCCTGTTTTATAGGTTTTGCAATAGGCGAATCACTTGGGGCATCTGCGCTGCGAATTGCAGGTGGTATTTTTACAAAAATCGCCGACATAGGCTCCGATTTAATGAAGGTAGTTTTTAAGATCGGTGAAGATGATCCTCGCAATCCAGGTGTAATTGCAGATTGTACGGGTGATAATGCAGGCGACTCTGTGGGTCCTACTGCAGATGGTTTTGAGACATATGGAGTAACAGGCGTTGCATTAATTTCTTTTATACTTCTTGCTGTCGGTGGTGTTGCGCTTGGCTTTACAGATATAATTTCCAACGAATTAAAAGTGCAATTGTTGGTTTGGATTTTTGTAATTCGCATTTTAATGGTTATTACTTCGGTAGTCGCATTTTGGATTAATGGTGCCATTACCAAAGCTAGATTCCGTGGCAAGGACGATCTAGATTTTGAAGCACCTCTTTCCAGCCTTGTATGGATTACTTCAATACTCTCCATTGTTGTAACTTTTATTGCTAGTTACATAATGATTCCTAGCTTAAACGGTAATACAGGTTTGTGGATTGTCCTATCTACAATTATTAGCTGCGGCATACTTGGGGGAGCACTGATACCTGAGTTTACCAAAATTTTTACCTCGCCAAAATCTGGCCATGTTAAAGAAATAGTAGCGGCAGGAAGAGAAGGTGGTTCGTCTCTTTTAATACTATCTGGTTTTGTTGCTGGTAACTTCAGTGCTATTTGGACAGGACTGGTGTTTTTTGCACTAATGGTTATTGCATATATTGCAAGCACCTTTGGGCTGGACACTATAATGATTTACCCTTCTATCTTTGCTTTTGGTTTGGTTGCCTTTGGTCTTTTAGGTATGGGGCCAGTTACAATAGCAGTAGATAGTTATGGTCCGGTCGCAGACAATGCACAATCAGTGTATGAACTGTCCCTAATAGAAAACGATAAGGTAACTGCCTCGGCAGAAATAGAAAGAGATTTTGGTTTTAAACCCGACTGGGAAAAGGCAAAGCACTACCTGGAGGCAAACGATGGAGCGGGAAATACCTTTAAGGCTACTGCCAAACCTGTACTAATAGGTACTGCGGTAGTGGGAGCTACCACCATGATATTCTCATTAATTTTGGTTATACAAAGTACTCTGGGTGTAAAGCCTGAACAAATTCTTAACTTATTAAACCCGTATTCTCTACTTGGTTTTATTCTTGGGGGCTGTGTTATTTTTTGGTTTACAGGAGCCTCTATGCAGGCTGTTACTACTGGGGCTCACAGGGCAGTTGCATATATAAAAAAGAACATCAATCTGGATCCAAATGCACCTAAAAAAGCAGATGCAGCAAAATCGGTTGAGGTAGTCAATATTTGTACAAAATACGCACAAAGAGGTATGTTTAATATTTTTATAGGCGTTTTTCTTTTTGCTCTAGCCTTTGCCTGTTTGTCTGCTCCTGCAGGAAATGCGAATGCAGTAGCCCTGTTTATTAGCTATCTGATTGCAATTGCAGTTTTTGGGTTGTTTCAGGCTATCTTCATGGCAAATGCTGGTGGTGCTTGGGATAATGCAAAAAAAGTTATAGAAGTTGACTTAAAAGAAAAAGGCACTCCACTGCATGATGCATCTGTTGTGGGTGATACAGTAGGAGACCCTTTTAAGGATACTGCGGCAGTAGCCTTAAATCCTATTATTAAGTTTACAACTCTTTTTGGTCTTCTAGCTATGGAAATAGCAATAAGTGAAAAGTTTAGAAATATTGCTCCTTTTTTTGGCATTGGCTTCTTGATTATAGCTTTGGTTTTTGTATGGAGAACCTTTTACAAAATGAGAATAGTAAAAAACGAGCTGCAAGATAATTAGTGCTACTACGCATAGTTATTTGTAGCTAGCTTCCCTGCCTTCAAGCTACAGTCTAAAGGCTGTAGCTTGAAGGTGCCGTCTAAAGGATTTTCAGACTCTACCACCCTATTATGTTTGCACTGGCTTGTATATTATAAATACTAACGGGCTATGTATAAGAAATGTTGTTACCTGAGAATGTCTTTTGTTTGGGCCACTTTGCCCTGCCAAACATCCAGTTTCAAAGCTGACATATGCCCCCCCCACTGGTAGTGAAATATTTTCTAGCACTTCCAGATTAGGCTTTTTACTTCAGGATTGTATTTTTGGCAGCTTGCTCTGGACAGGCTGCGAAAAATCCTATGCACAAAAAAATGCCTCGAGTGCACTAGTTCTCGTGAGCACTAGAGCTAGCGGTGTTTCCCTTACCCGACTACCCGATCCATAGCTATCACTTTTTTTGGGAAGGGGGTAGTACACATTAATGTATTCATAATAATGCATACTACATATAATTCACCTGGCAAAAAACCAGGTTATAGCGGTGTGTGAACTTATCTTAATAATACTGCATGTTTGCCATACTGTTTTGCAATTCTTTAACCCTCCTGCATATTGCCAAACAGTTGCTGTTGTTGCTTTTTATTCTTTGATAATTTCTTTAACATAAGTTTTGTTTTTTCAAATTTTTTAAGAAGCCTGGAAACCTCTGCTACTGAAGTACCCGATCCACGACTTATCCTACTTCTCCTGCTGGGGCCAATAATTAAATAATTTTGTCTTTCCTTTTTTGTCATAGATAATAAAATGGACTCTTCTTTTTTTATTTTGGTTTCATCAATAGCATCCTCTTGTATCTGACCTGCCATACCCGGCAACATTGCAACAATATCTTGTATAGAGCCCATTTTTTTTACATTCTGTATTTGTTCCAGATAATCTTGCAAGCTAAGAGTTTCTTTGGCAATTTTCTTTTCTAGCTGGGCAGCTTCTTTTTTATCTACTACAGCCTGGGCTTTTTCTACAAGGCTTACTACATCGCCCATACCCAGTATTCGGGATGCAATCCTTTCTGGCAGAAAGGCTTGCAGATTTTCAGGCTTTTCCCCTGTGGTAATAAACTTGATAGGTTTTCCCGTAACGGATTTAAAGGACAGTGCTGCCCCACCCCTTGCATCAGAGTCAAACTTGGTTAGAATGCCTCCGCTAATGTGTATTTTTTCGTCAAAACCCCGTGCTATTTCGGAAGCGATTTGCCCCGTCATCGAATCGGCTACCAATAAAGATTCTACAGGATTAAGTGCGTCCCGAATGGACACCAGTTCTTGCATCAGCAGATCATCTAATTGTAACCTGCCCGCAGTATCCACAATAACAACATCGTAGGATTTCTTTTTGGCTTCCTGCAAAGCTGCTTTTGCTTTTGCAAGAGGGTTTTGCAAAGCACTATTGTTATTTGCATCAGGTTCGAATACATCAACACCTACCTGCCCACCAAGAATTGTAAGCTGCATAACTGCTGCAGGTCTTTGCAGATCACAGGGGACAAGAAGTACTTTACGACCTTTTTGTTTTAAATGGAGTGCCAGCTTTGCAGCAGTTGTAGTTTTGCCTGCACCTTGCAAGCCAAGAAGAAGAATAACACTTTGAGTATCAGGACCTTTAAGTTGCAAGTCCTTGTCGCCTTGGCTAAGCAGGCTTACCATTTTGTCGTATACGATTTTTGTGAACTGCTGCCCAGGACTAACAGATCTAAGAACTCTGTCTCCTTTTGCTTCTTCAAGGACGCTATTTATAAACCTGCGCACTACTCGAAGGTGTACATCTGCCTCTAGAAGTGCTATTTTTATTTGTTCTACACTATCTTCTATGTTCTTTTCTGTAATAGAGGACTTGCCGCTAATAGTCTTAAATAAATCTACAAATTTCTCGCTAATTTGCTCTAGCATATCAAGAGTATAAGAGTATAAGAGATATTTGTACTAGGGGAGAATAAATAAAAAAACGGTATGCCTGGATGTCTGTAGCATACCGTTTAGAGGTAGAAGCCCCTTTATATAGTATCGGCAGAATTGATTAAAATATAATACAGTGGACTTCCAGGAACTTCAGGTTTTAAAAGTATACCAATATACACCACTACTTCTCACCGTAGGTAGTAGTGATGGTATAATTTAGAAAACTTTTTTTAGTTCTGCTAAAGTATAGAGTGTGGATTCTACACATTTTTCATAATACCTTGCCCTTGTACAATCGTCTCCTGTTTGTATAGGCGCAAGAAAAGTGGCTATATCAACATCTTGCAATTTTTGCAATTTTTCTTTGCAAATATTAAGGTGCACAGTATCTGCTATTTTTTTTCTTGCGTTCATTTCTTCTAGCAGGATCAGGGCAGATTCTAAATTATGAATCAGCTCTTGTATAAAAGTTCTGCTATCCTGATTCTGAATATGTTTTCTTTTATCTGTATCGTGTATAAAAGAATTAATTCGGGTATCTATTTCATATCTGCGCTTGCTGCGTCCTAGCAAGGTTTGTATTTTCTCGTATTTCATTCCTCTAATTGCAAGACTGTTTAGGTTGAGTGAATAGGTTAGAGGTGAATTAGGTTTTTGAAGCCAATGCTCAAACCACCAAGCATAAAGATTTAAATTACTGTCGCTATATGTTTTACCCCCCCCCAAAGTTCGGGCAGCAAAACAAGTAGAGGTGCATAATGGTTTTGCAAGATAGGTTTCAGAGGGTAGTAACCTGGTACCTGTATGTAGACAACTACTATTAAACAAGCTTGCCTTAGCATACACTTTCCCATCAGGATAACCTAAATCTAACCCCGCAAAAAATACTTCGCAACAACCCAGCAAACGCGCCAAATCCCATGCACTTGTTGCTACAGAGCCTCCCGCACCCAAACTGTACTGCCGACCTGCACAATTGTCCAATTTTTTACCCAAAGGTATTTTAGAAGCACTAAAAATAAGACTGCGAGTATGCATATCTAAAACACGCGGCCACACTGTTCCTTCTGTAACCAAAATGCTGGAAGGAGATGCCAGCCCGGCAATGTGTCGCCAGTTCCAGTATTGAGGATCCATTAGCACTATAAAATCTGGTTCTACAGGTAAAATGGATCGTAGAGCTGTATCTACACAAATTATTACACAGCGATCCTTTAGCAACTCTAAGAAAGGCAGTACCTCGTCCAAACTGGGGCCTGCTGCCACTACAAGGGCAGGAATAGTCCCACCTTGCATAAGTCCAAGTAAGCTTGCAAGACTGCCGGCATTGTTAGATTTTTCTACATTGCGTACTGCATTCCGCACCCATAGATGCCCAAATTTTTTTAGTGTGTTTATATTAACATATTTTTTTGCTTTCCAGCGACTTACCCACTCTTGTATTCCCTTGTACCAGGATTGGGTAGAATGTGCCCTAGCGGGTATAATTACAACTTTTTTGGCCCCGCACTCATCCAGAATTACAGGCATAATATCGGGAGAGGTTCCGATTAAAAAAGAGAGACCTTGCATAGTTAATACTTCTGACAAGTCTCTCGATTGCAGACTTGTTAAGAAAAAATCCATTCTTTCTTCAGCAACTATAACCCTGTGTGCTCCTGCATCAAAACATGCCTGCACCAAATAACCCATGCCAAAACCCAACACCAAAGCTGTATCTTCCCCGCCTTGTAGTGCTGCTCTTGCCAGCTTGCTTGCTTCTGCCATAGGATCATAGCGAGAGTGAATCCATACTTCATCTACAGAATCTTTTTGGTACTGCACTATTTTTGCACTGATTTGGCCATTATCTAAGGGTAGGGGAATTAAAAATGATGGCTGTTTTATTACTTCACTCTTACCTAGGTAAGAGCTTGTAAAATGCTGTAAATCCTTTGCTAATGCAGGTAGATTTTTTTGAAGTGCCTGTACATTTTTTTTCAGGTAACTCACTCTAAATCCAGAATAATTTTGGTGCCTTCGGCCAGAGTAGTTCCTGCTTCTGGATTCTGTTTAGTTACATATCCATCACCATTTATTATTACTCGCAAACCTTTAATTACAAGCAAAGGCAAAAGCATTCTCTTTGGTTGTCCTATTAGGTTGGGCATTGTTTTGCCAATTACCAGGGGTTGGATGGGGGAAATAAGAATTTTACCCGAATGCTCTATTGTAGGACTATTGCCACGGGGTAGATCCAAAAGAGTTAATACTGCTTCGGCTGCTTCCTTTACAACAGGGGCGGCTATACGACCTCCAAAATATGACTCACCCTTTGTTGGTTTAATGATAGCCAAATAAATTATGGCTCTTGGCTTATCCGCAGGAAATATGGCCAAAGTAGATGCAATAAAATCCTTGTCGGAGTATGCACGTGTTTCCCTGTTTATCATTTGGGCGGTTCCTGTTTTTACTGCCATCCTTACATCGCTAATGCTGGCGCGCCTCCCTGTTCCTGTATTGCTTGCGCTTTGTTCCATACTTTGCAATATCAGCTCGGCTGTTTTTTCGCTTACCACTCGGCGCAAAAACTGAGGTTGGTTATTAAATGCGATGCTATCATCGGGGTTGGTAATTTTGCGCACAATAATAGGTTTTACAAGCAAGCCCTTGTTAGCCAAAGCTAAGGCGGCTGTGGTCATTTGCACTGCCGACACCAGAATCTCTTGCCCCATCCCAATAGTAGGCCGGGAACGAAGCGACCATAATTCGGGTGCTTGTAACTGGCCAGCCGTTTCTCCTGCCAGAGCCAAACTTGTCTTAGAACCAAATCCAAAATCCTTTAATTTCCTGTACAAGTCGTTACCCGCCACAGTATCTGCTGCATAACCCGCACCCGCATTGCAGGAATACTCCAGTATCTTTTCTATGTTCACTGTGCCATGCACACCAAGACAGGCGATGGTTATTTTTTCTCCTGAAGGGGTTGTGCGATGATAGGCACCATCGCAAAAAAATGTAGAATCTTTATTAGCTCCTCCCAATTCTACCACAGAAGCTAATGTAAAAACCTTAAACACCGAACCAGGCTCATACGCATAAATGCTGGGTTTATCTGACCAGATAGTAGGATCTGATGATAAAAAATCATTCGGATCAAAATCAGGGCTATTCACGTATGCAAGAAACTCACCAGTCTGGCTGTCTAGGGCTAAAAGAATTACTGCTTCTGCCTGGGTTTCAACCCTAGCCTTGGCTGCTATTTTTTCTAACGAATACTGTATGTCTGCATTTATACTTAGCTCCAGATTTTGTCCCCGCTGAAGACCTGAAGAAGGATTTTGTGGAAGAAGAACAGAATTATATTTAGCTTCCAATCCCGACAAACCTTTATTGCCTTCACCTACAAATCCTAGTAAATTTGCTGCTAACTGTTTTTCTGGGTATAACCTACCTGCAACTTTTTCTACTACTATTCCACTTAGCAATCCTTTGGCTTTATCTTCCATAATTACCCGTGCAATCTGAAATGGTAACTTTTTTTTAAGATAAAAAAAGTTAGAATCGCTTTCAGAATACTTTATTTGTATTTCTTCGGGGCTCATTTGAGCTTGCTCTGCAAGCCTGTCTGCCATTTCCAAAAATTTTTTGCTGCTGGTTTCGGGTTTCCACACTGCCAGATTATAACTTGGCGCGTCCATAGCTAAAATTCTGCCGCTTCTATCGGTAATCCTGCCACGTTCAAGCTCTGTTGAAGAGATTTTGTTGCTAGCAGGGCCTTGAAGTGCTAAATACCCATAACGAACTACTACAATTAAGGCAAAAACTCCCAAAATCCCCATTATTATCCAAAAACGAAGTGGTTTATTCACTTATTCCCTCTGTACTTTTTCTCTTAAAAAAGAATTCTTCCTTCTATAGCATCCAGAGTGATACGGCCAAAGGAGCGGGAATCATGGGATAGTGAAGCATTATCCCCACGCAATTCAATGCCTTTTTGAATGCTGGCTACTCGCTTTACAATTCGGCTATTATCTTCAGGACTAAAAGCCGAAACTATCTGACCTACTCTAGGACTTCCCCACACAAAAAGATACGCTCTCTGCCAGGGTATGCGAAGCCCATATGCCAAACGAAAAACAACCACTATCGAGCCTGAATTAAGGCTCGGAGCCATGGATTGCCCTTTTGTGATAGCCAGATCAATAATAAAAAATTTGCAAAAGGCTACACTTGCAATAGCAATAACTATGGCAAATATCGGATTATTTCTTCCTGTCTGCATACATTAATATAAACAACAGTCTTGCTAATGTCGATAAGAAGCATACAAATGAGTACTATTTACAACCGTGACAGCCATGTAATTCATTCGTATAAGAAAAATTATAAAAAGGTATCCAAAACACCACCTTCTGCTGCCTTGCATGTAGGAACTATCCTTTCTCCAAAGATAACCAATAGTAGCTTCACAAATAAAAGGCATACTCATAGAAAAACCACAAATGCAAGACAAAAAGCAAGTTTCAAATATGAAAAGACTCGACAAAAATCTGTTCGTTTTGAACGGGATATAGCAGACCTTATTGCGGCATTAGGAAAAAGGTGTGCCCATCTTGCAAGCTGGCTTGGTATGCTTGCACAAAAACCTCGTCTTATTGGATGGATAGGACTCGGATTTGCTTCTGTGGCAGCACTAACTTTGTATTTATCAAGTTCTCTTGCTATGCACAACTTTCCTGGCTTGCCCGAACTACCACGATCAAGAGAAATGCTTTTGGAATTCAGTGCTCCTGATTGGAATCCTCTGCGCGAAGAACAACTTGAACCTGTATCAGAAGCAGCAAAAGCACTTGCCCAACCATTAGTTCTTTCCACCAAAATATATCAGGTAAAAACAGGTGAAAGTTTGGAACAGCTTTCACGACGTTTTGGGCTACGAAAAGACAGTATCATTTCATTGAATCGACTACAGGATGAAGCTTTGCAGCAAGGCAAGCAATTAAAAATTCCAAATATGGATGGGATAGTCTACCTAGTTAGGGCAGGAGATAGCTTTAACAGTATTGCAAATAGTTTTAAGGTAGACAGAACCAGTTTAGCCGATGCCAATGATCTTCATACAGATCGGTTGCAAAAAGGGCAAAACCTGTTCATACCAGGAGCTAGGTTGCCTGCTTCATTCAAGAATAAAACCGAGGTAATAAAATTAGCATGGCCTCTTCGTGGTATCATCTCCTCGCCATACGGGTTACGTTCCGATCCTTTTACCGGAGTAAAACGGATTCATGCTGCTTTGGATATAAGTGTTGATCTAGATACCCCAGTAAAAGCCCCATTAGATGGAATAATAGTAGAACAAGGTTATAATAATACTCTTGGTAATTTTATAATTCTTAATCATGGCAAAGGTATTCAAACCCTTTATGCTCATTTAGCCTCTTTTCTCCTTGCAAAAGACACATCTGTCAAGCAAGGTGAAGTTTTTGCCCTTTCTGGCAATTCAGGATATAGTACTGGTCCACATCTGCACTTTGCACTTTATAAAAATGGAATAGTTCAGAATCCCTTGAAATTTCTAAAATAAGGCTACCTCTATTTTTTGCAATAAAAAATTCTGTTTTGTTGCACTTTTTCATACAGTTCCTGCTAGAAATCAGATACTCCAAGATTGGTCTTAGATTAAGTCATTATGGCATAATGACTTAATGTAATTACTCTAATTTATTCTTTTGGCATACGAGTTGCTATATCATTAGTATGAAAACACAAAATCTGCAAAGTTTCGATGAAAAGGTACATGATGATCTAAGTATCTATTTTTCACAGATCAAAAAGATTAGGCTTCTGACTGCTCAGGAAGAGCAAGATCTGTCCAAACTGGCATTAAAAGGAGATACGTTAGCCAGAAAAAAACTGGTCGAAGCCAACCTTAGATTGGTAGTACGAATTGCACGTATGTACGAATCTAGCGGTGTACCGCTACTAGATCTTATACAGGAAGGCAATATTGGTCTTATGAAATCTGCTGAAAAATATGATGGAACCCGCAATGTTCGGTTTTCTTCGTATGCAGCGTGGTGGATTAAGCAAACAATAATTCGCTCACTTGCAAATACAAGAAGGCACATTAGAATTCCTCATAGGAAGGAAGAACTGCTTAGGCAAATAAACGGTGCTAATCAGGTTTTAACCCAGAAATTGCAAAGAGCGCCTACTGTTGAAGAGATTTCTGCCGAACTAGGAGCAGCTTCTGCATCTGTTAATGACCTATTAGTGTTGGCAACACCTCCTTCCTCTTTGGATGAAAAACCTACAGATAGTATAAGTCCTTCTAATACTGCTTTGGTGGACACACGGTATTCACCAGAACAGCTTGCTATAAAAAAGGAATTTCTTCAGGAAACTAAAGAAATGTTGGATAAACTTGATACTAAAGAAAAAGAGATTATCCTTACTCGCTTTGAACTAATGGGAAACAAAAGGCAGCCCCTTAAAACTATTGGCCAAAAAATGGGAGTTTCTATGGAGACAATCCGCCAAATAGAAAAAAAGGCACTACAAAAGTTAAGATCATATATTCCTGATAAAAACTTGCCCTTTGTTTCTTAAAGATTAGCGCTTTATGCGCTTTAGGCTACCTTGTCTAATATGTGCATTTTCTCTATTGTATCTTAAAGTTATACTGGATAGCCTAATGCACTTGCCAATTGGAGAAAAATGGATACCGACAATGCAAAAAATAAGCCCACTCAGCAGACAAGCAATACCGTAAAATTAAAATCCGGTAGCTCTTCTTGTATGATAGGCAATATTTGGTCTGCCGAGCTGGTGCAAACCTTCATAGATATTTATCCCAATCTTTTGGACCAAGAACATAATCTAGTATTTTTTTCCAACTTTGTTTTGTATTCAGGACATAAACCCAATGCGCCTACTGGGCATTGAAACTTCCTGCGATGAATGTGCTGCTGCAATTGTAGATAATGGCTGCGATATTCTTGCCGAGGTTTTAGCCACACAAATACCTTTTCACCAGGAATACAAAGGTGTAGTACCCGAGATTGCCAGCAGGATGCACAGCAAATGGATTAATCAGATTGTGCAAGAAGTACTTGCAAAGGCTTCAGTAAGCCCACAAAGTCTGGATGGTATAGCCGCTACCGTCAAGCCAGGATTAATTGGCTCTTTGCTTGTGGGGCTATCTTTTGCTAAAGGAATGGCATGGGCAGCCGACAAAGTTTTTTTACCCATAGACCATATACTAGCTCATCTTTATGCTCCACAACTAACACAAAAAATTGAATATCCTGTAATCGGAGTTCTGGTTTCTGGTGGTCATACAATTATTTCTGTAATGCACAATTTTGATGATATGGAAGTTATTGGTACAACACTAGACGATGCAATTGGCGAAGCCTTTGATAAAGTATCCACTCACTATAATTTGGGGTTTCCGGGTGGTCAGGCTATAGATGACCTTGCGCAGACGGGCAATCCGAATACCTTTCGTTTTCCACTTCCCTCGCTGCACAAAGCCCCCCACCCTTACGATGTTTCTTATTCGGGTCTAAAAACAGCGGTTATTCACCATCTGGAAAAATACAGAATGCAAGGGGATGTATATAATGCTGCAGATCTAGCTGCCTCATTTCAAAAAACGGCTATAGATATTCTTCTTTCTAAAATCGAAAATGCGATAATTGATAAAGGCTTCACAAGATTGATTGTAGGTGGCGGAGTAGCAGCCAATAGTTATCTTAGATCAAGATTGCAGTTATTGTCGGGTGTACAAGTGTACATACCCTGCCCCATCCTTTGCACAGATAACGCTGCTATGGTTGCGGGCATTGCATATGCATACCTAAGCACAGGCAAGGTAGGGCAATTGATAGGTACTGCCTCGTCTCGAGTGAAGGGGTACCGTTATTTAGGAGCCGAGTCTAAGAGCGGCGCAATATCTACGCGCCAAATCCTATGATTATCAAAATCTGTAAAATATAGTTGGTTCTTTGCATGTATTGCAATGCCAAGAGGTGAATCCAGAAGAGCTTCTGCACCCTTCTGAAGGGGGTTTGCAGACCCCTTTGGCCCTTTGCCTGCTATTGTAAAAATTTGCCCTTTGCCTGATGTAGATTGAAGATTATCTGCAATGTACTCATTAACCCCAAGTAAGACTCTAATTCTGTTATTATCATAATCAGCAATATACACATTGCCAACCTTATCTAAGCTAAGACCCATAGGACTGTTAAGAGAAGCCATCAAGGACTTACCCCCCTCCCCTGAAAAGCCTTTCTCTCCTTTTCCTGCAATTGTTGTGATAATACTATTTTCATCTATTTCTATGCTTCCATCCTCGTCATCTCCTGTCCCCCGCATATCTTCTTCTTGCAGGCTATCAGATGCTACTGTATCTGTAGCATTGGTAAAGGCCAATCGATTGTGTACCCACCTAATACGATGATTATTGGTATCAGCGATATACAGTGTACCCGCTTCATCTACAGCCAACCCAAGTGGATAGCTAAGGTTAGCCATACCCGCTTTTCCTCCGTCGCCTGAAAATCCAGCATGTCCTGTACCTACCACTGTGCTTATAATACCGGTAGTCCTTGTGTTATTTGCAAATGTAATCTTTCTTATTCGATGATTAAAATAGTCGGCAATAAATAAGTTATTAAAACTATCCATAGCTACGCTTGCAGGATAGTGCAGCAAGGCAGTTCTAGCAGGACCAGAGTCGCCGGCAAATCCTGGTTTGCCTCTTCCTGCAATTGTACTGATAGTAGCAGAAAGAATGCTTCCTGCATCAGAACGGGTAAAAGTTACCTTTCGAATCCTGTGATTATTAAAATCAGCCACAAATAAATCCATATTTGAATCTACCGCTACACCTGAAGGATAATTTAATAGTGCTACACCTGCCTTGCCACCATCACCTGCAAAGCCCGCCCTCCCCGTACCTGCAAGTGTAGATATTATACCTTTTTTGTTTATCATCCTTATACGATGATTAAAACTGTCTGCAATAAATACATTACCATAAGAATCAAAAACAAGAGCCCGGGGAAAGTATAGTTTTGCCTGCGTAGCAATATTACCATCACCGCTATAGCCAGGAGCACCCGTACCCGCAACAGGATATAAAACTATATTAGGCAAGGTAGCATTTGCAATAACCGCATTTGGAGAAACTTCAGAACTGCTTGTACTAGCAGGGGTTGATTGACAAGAAAAAAAACTAAAGAATATTACACCACTCAACATAACACCACAAGCTTGTACAATTAAAATAAATCTATTATTCATATTACCTCCTAATTGCTGCCAGCAAAAAATATCTACTAAAGCAAAGCCATTACTTTTTAGCTTATTATTGCATGAATTATAAAAATAAACATAGCTCAATGCAAGTAGCTATTATCTTCATTCTGGGAATTATGCCAATAATTCACCTATGTTCAGAAACTACCCAAGAAGATACCCCCAAAGATACTACAATACAAAAAGTAGAATCATCATTTGGCTTTATTGGAGCTGTGCAAGTGTCTTTAGCCACAGCTCTGGACATGCCATTTCGAGGGGCAAATATTGCGTTAATTGCTGGAATCTACTACCTGCATTGGTCAGCGCAGGCACGGGCAGGTATTGCCTATAGCCTTGGCACAGGAATTTTCGACTGCCGCCTAGATCTTCTAGTGGGTTTAGGCCCTGGCATTAATGTTTTTGTTGGTGGTTTTATTCCTTTTGGAGTTGCCACACTGGGGCATCAAAATTCTAAAGCTACAATAAAAGCGGACTTTTGGCTAAGCCGCTATGGTTTAAGTATTTCTTTATTTACTTTTCCTATACCGGCAATATATAGCGATGCTAGCCTGGGTGCAGAAATACTTTATACCTCGTATAGATATGCAGAAGGCGAGGTTAGCAGTCTTTCTGGAGCATCTGCCTTTGCTGCTGCAATAGAAATTAATGTATTATTTAAATTGACATGGGGTGGATATAAACCCTTGCACCGTGGTCTTTCCTTAAAATAGTTAAATTAATACGGCAATTGCTATAGGATTAACACTATTCTACATAGATTATAGGCACCTCTAAAAATACAATTTTTTATTGTTAAGTGCTTTAACAATGCTTTTCTTTTACTTTTTAGGGTACATGGGCTTTACCTCCTCTACTATTACAATGAATGGTAATTTCTATTACATATCTATTGTGTACTATGTACTTGCGCAGAAGTAGTACTTTTAAGCCACCCCGAATATCCACCAAACTCTTTTATCGCATAAGAGATTTTTTCATTTACGCATAGTGCTTTTCTGCCTAATGTAGATAACTGTTTGTGTATCAATTAAGTTAAAAGATATATCAACAAGAGAGAGTCTATTTAAAAATTATTTTTATACTAGGTTGGGGTATCCTACCATTGGTTATATTCCTAATGGTTTTATCTGCATTATTATCTTTTCTCTTAGCATCTAGGTGTTATAAATCTAAAGCAAGGCTACTCCCAAGCTCTTGCAATAATGCTGATAAATCAGATTCTGAAAGTGTAAATGTATCAGAAACACTAATATTGTCTTTTTCTGTAAAGGTAAGTTTACGTAACTCTGCAGTCTTTGTTGTAAAATACTTCCACACCATCCCATACCAGGCTAATTTTAACGCGCTCCTATACAACCTTAGGGATTCCTTATTTTGCATATGAAAAATAATACGAAAAATTTCTTCATCAGCCGCGTTATATTCAGATGTAATCAGCAAACCCTCTAGAGGAAGTTGTATATTTATACCCAACAACTGATTAGCTAATCTTTTTAAGGGCTGTACTGCATACACTACCAAACCGTCTTTGCTTGTAGTGTGCGGAAAAAAATCATACAGGATTTGAGGAATAATGGAAGGGGGGGTATTATCTGTAAAATGAAAGCCGGTACTGTTTTTCCAGGGTTTTCGCACCAGAATAAGGGTAGGAGAAGGAAGCGCAACTTGAATTTGTGATGTTTTATGTACAAAAGTAACTCCTTCCCGTCTCCAGTCTTTGTTGCTTGCAAGGCTCCAGGCTGCAAGAGCACTGGGATAGTCACCTACTAGGCTGGCAATCAACTGGCTTTCTCCTGCTCTGCCAAGTGTAATTGCAATGTTACTTTGCCTGGTTTTTTGCAACAAAGGAATAATTTGGTTGGCAACAGATTCGGGTAGAATATCCTGCAAATTCTTTTGGCTTTTGCCTTTAATTATTAGATACAGATCTGGCTTTTGCATTTCTGAGAATTGCTCGGCTAAAAAATCTAAAGGGAAGTCTATAGCCCGTGAAGTTGGTATGCTTGAGCAAGATGCAAGAAAGATATATACACTTAATGTAAAAAAGGTCAAAATGGGGCGAAACCACTGTATCTGCTTCATTGTATATCCTATTATAGTATATGCTATAAAGACAATTGCGATATAGGGCATTTGTAGGAGGGAATATGGCAAAAGAAAGAACATTTGTAATGTTAAAACCTGGTGTTATACAAAGACGGCTTATTGGTACAATTGTACAAAAGCTGGAAAACAAAGGTCTTACAATTATTGCAATGAAGTTGCGCACAATTGACAAACTTCTAGCAGAATCACACTATGCAGAGCATAAAGGCAAGGTTTTTTTTGCGGAATTGGTGGATTTTATAGTCTCTGGTCCCGTATTAGCCATGCTAATTGAAGGGGACAATGCAATAGCTTTGGTACGCAAACTCTGCGGTGCTACAAAAGTAGAAGATGCAGCTCCTGGCACAATCCGAGGAGATTTTGCCTTGCATACTGGTCTTAATCTAATACATGCTTCCGACTCCCCTACAAGTGCAGAAAGGGAAACTCATCTATTCTTCTCACAGACAGATATTGTGCAGTGGGAGGATCCAAACCATGGCTGGATATAAATGCACGGCACTACCTGTATGGGATCTAGAATCCATTTTTCCTTCTTTGGAATCTCCCGAATATATCGAAGCAAAAAATAGTTTTGCAAGGATTACAAGCTCTTTATTGCAGACCCTTTGTGCTGTTATACCTGAAGGAAGAAAAAACCCAGAATTGACAAATTGGCTGCTAGGTGTATTGGAGAATTTGAATAAAATCGAAGCCACATACGAAACTTTGTCTTCTTTTACCTATGCGCATTTTTCAACCGCTACAAAAAATCCTATTGCCATAGCAGAAATAAATGCAGTTGAAGAACTTGGAGTACAATTAAATACGTTACGGGTACTTTTTAAAAATACTATTGCCAGCAGGAAAAATGATATTCTATTTATTATATCACAGGACCAGCGTCTTAAAGACTATACATTTTTTATACAAGAACAGCTTTTTTGGCAATCGATGCAAATGCCGGCAGAACTGGAAGCACTGGCTGCAGATTTGTCACGACCTGGCTCTCTTGCATGGTCCAGATTGCAGGATACAATTTCTTCTAATGCTTCTTGTCTTTGGGATGCGACTGGGCAGCGTAAAACAATTGTCGAATTAAGAAATCTGGCATATTCAGTTGATAGATCAGAAAGAGAGAAAGCATGGAAACTGGAACAGGAAATTTGGAAAACATACGAGTTAGCTCTGGCAGCATCCATAAATGGGGTAAAGGGTTTTGCGCACTGCCTAAACTCCAGACGAGGCTGGCATAGTAGCCTGGATAAATCCATAGCACAATCCCGTATTAGTAATAAAACACTTACTGCCTTGCTTACGACAATGGAAGATTCCAGAAGCTTGTGGGTACGATACCTGAAGGCAAAGGCAACACTATTAGGGCTGGCTTCCTGCGCTTTTTACGATTTGTTTGCACCTCTGCCGGGTTTGGAAAAAAGGTTTGCATACAGCGAAGCTCATGAGATAATAGTTAATAAATTTTCACTATTTGACCAGTCAATGGGCGATTTTGCAGATAAGGCTTTTGCACACTCTTGGATAGACGCACAACCTAGAGAAGGTAAGGTAGGCGGAGCCTACTGCACCGATTTTCCTCTTGCCTCTTGCAGTAGGATTCTGTGCAACTATGACGGTAGTTTTAATGCGCTTTGTACAATAGCCCACGAGCTAGGACATGCGTACCACTCAGAGCAGGTAAGAAAATTTCCCCACCTACACACACAATATCCCATGACCTTAGCAGAAACAGCCTCTATTTTTTGCGAAACACTGGTATACGAAAGCGCAATAGATCTGGCAGATGAAAAAGCTAAAATTAGTTTAGTAGAAAGTCGTCTTATGGATTCTTGCCAGGTAATTATAGATATACTTTCTCGTTACTACTTTGAAAAAACACTATTCGAGAGAAGGGCAAAATGTGAATTGACGGCAGAAGAACTCTGCCAGTTTATGCTATCGGCACAAAAAGACAGCTACAAAGATGGTTTGTCTCATGACTACCTGCACCCTTACATGTGGGCTGTTAAATCGCATTATTATTCTGCCGAGTTATCCTTTTATAACTTTCCCTATGCCTTTGGTTTACTTTTTGGAGTAGGATTGTACTCAAGATACAAAAACGAAGGCCAGAGTTTTGCACGGGTTTACACAACTCTATTAGAAAATACCGGTAGGATGAGTACAAAAGATCTGGCTGCAACAGCGGGTATGAATATTGAGTCTGAAGATTTTTGGCAGGATGCTATGGGTGTTTTTATTCCTCAGGTAGAGTTTTTAGAAGAAGCTGCCAAAAGGAGAGCAAGATGAGAAGGCGGGAATCAATTGCAATATTAGGAGCTGGGGCCTGGGGGACGGCACTGTCTAAAGTTTTAGCCGAGCAAGGGCATGATATAACACTATGGTGCAACGAAAGCGAAGTTGCCAAATCTATCAGAGAAAAGCGAGAAAACACAAAATACTTGCCCTCTATTATCCTTCCGGATTCAATAAAAACCAGTACTGATTTATTGGACGCAATGGTAGATAAAAAGGTTGTTTTTCTGGTAACTCCTTCACAATATCTAATCGGAATAGTTAAGAAAATGGTACTTTCTCCAAATATTTTGGATGGTAAGTGTCTTGTTGTGGTGGGTACAAAAGGGTTTATTTCTGGCCCGCACGGTTCTAACTTGATTTTAGATGCAATAGAAAGTTATTTACCAGGGTTTTACAGAAGCAATACGGTGTATCTTTCTGGGCCAAGCCACGCCGAGGAGGTATCTCGGGGTATGATAACCGGTCTTGTATCTGCCAGCCGCAATGGCAGGAATGCAATAATGGTACGGGAGCTTTTTAAGGGTGGGCAGTTATTAGTTTTTCCTAGTTTTGATGTAGTGGGTGTGCAGGTTTGTGCTGCAACAAAAAATGTTGTGGCGATAGCCTTTGGCATTATGGATGCTATTTCAGAGTCCTCGGTAGTAACAAAACAGAATAATACATATGCCTTTGGGGGCAATTCCGAATCATTATTGCTAGCCGCAGGTTTAAACGAAATGCAAGCTCTTGGCAGGGCAATGGGAGCAACCCATACCGAAACTTTTACAAATATTGCAGGAGTAGGCGACCTAGATGTAACTTGCCGGTCTAACTATGGGCGCAACAGACGTTTTGGGCGAGAAATAGTTAATAAAAATATACTTAAAAATTTTAAGGACGCCAACGATTTGTTGGCAAGAATAAAGGAAATTGGCTATTTGCCTGAAGGGGCCTTTGCCTCTGTTCATGTGCAGGCAATAGCTAAAGAAAAAAAAATTACATTGCCTATTATGCAAGGAATCTATGATATTCTAAACAGGAAGATAGAGCCATTGGAGTTTTTTTATTATTACATTAAATCTCTTGCAAATAAAAGGCTAGATAAATACTGTATCGAGTAGTAGGTATGGTACGGTTTGTAGACACCACTTTTTTATTCGGGTTTCATTGTAGGAAACAAGATTACATCTCTTATTGAGCTGGCATTGGTTAAGAACATTACTAGTCTATCTACTCCAATACCCATGCCCCCTGTAGGAGGCATACCAACTTCTAGTGCTGCAATAAAATCATCATCAAGAACATAGGCTTCATCGTCTCCTTTTTGTCTTTCCTGCAACTGCTCTTCAAAACGTACTTTTTGAACAAGTGGATCGTTTAGTTCGGAATATGCGTTAGCAATTTCCCTACCAAAAATAAATGCCTCAAACCTTTCGGTTAGTGATGGGTCACCGGGTTTTTGCTTGGTTAGTGGAGAAATTTCTACCGGATAGTCCAGTACAAATGTAGGCTGAAGCAAAGAGCTTTCGGCATATTTCTCGAAGGCGGCAATAATAATATCACCCCTGCTGCAATTTTCTACGCTTTTTTTTAACGCAGATTCTAAGTTGAGTTGCTTGGCAACAGTACGAGCATGGACATCATCCTTTATTTTATTAAAGTCAGGGCCACCACCCTCGATGATTGCATTGTACATTGTAACTCGTTTCCAGGGGGTGGTAAAATTAAGAATGTGTCCCTGATACTCAACATGAAAGCTGCCGCAAATATCTTGAGCAAGTCGTGATACAAGGGGTTTCTAAAAGGATCATCATATCGTTATAATCAGAATATGCCTGATAAAGCTCTATCATTGTAAACTCGGGATTATGTCTGGTATCTATGCCTTCGTTTCTAAAATTTTTTCCCATGTCATAGACCCTTTCCATCCCGCCCACGATGCAACGTTTAAGGTACAGTTCTGTGGCGATTCGAAGGAAAAGCTGCAAGTCCAATGCTTTTGACCAGGTAATAAATGGCCTGGCTGCAGCCCCGGATGCAAGAGTTGCCAGAATTGGTGTTTCTACTTCTATAAAATCTCTTTCTGCAAGAAAACTACGAATGCCGGAAATGACAAGGCTTCGCTTTAAAAAAGTATCCATGCTAGATCGGTTCATTATTAGATCTAGATAGCGACGACGGTAACAGAGTTCGGGATCTTTTAAACCGTGATATTTTTCTGGTAGTGGCTCAAGTGCTTTGGTTAACAATGTTATTTCTTTGGCTCTAACAGAAATCTCGAGTCGTTTGGTGCGAAATACAATTCCTGTAACACCAACTATGTCGCCTATGTCGTAACTTTTTATTCTTGCAAAACCATCCGCTCCTAGTTCATCGCTGCTGCAATATATTTGTATGCGCCCGTAACGGTCTTGTACATCTGCAAAGGCTGCTTTGCCCATATTTCTAAAGGACATTAGCCGACCTGCTATAGAAACAGTCTGCGTTTCTAGTTGTTCAAAATTGCCTTTTATTGTTTTGGAGTGGTGAGTTTGTTGGTAGCGAACAGTGGCAAAGGGATTATTGCCGCTCTCTTGCAGACTTAAGAGTTTTTCTCTTCTTATTTGTTGTTGTTCTGAAAGAGTGTGTTCTTTATTATCATCTTTTGTATCCATAATAACTATAATCCTTATAGAGTGGGGCTTTGTCAAGTTTGCAGGAATGAGGTAGGAACAAGGATACAGCTAGGTTAAAAATTATCCCATAAAGAAGACAGTCTGATTAATATAGAATATCATTTTTATATTCAATAGTACTTCTATACCACAAAGAAGAATGTGATCTTTGTCTATTGTAAAATTTTAAATATAATCAAAGATATTGCTCACCGCTTTTTAAAGTTACAAAAAACGGCATTTCCGGTAGGATAAGCCTGCGTTCCCTTTGTAGATGAGCTTGCCTGCCCTTGGTACCCAAGCGGGGTTGTTTGTGTGCATAACACATTGTTGCAATTCATAGTTTTTCTCCTCTGTATATCATAAAACCATGATCTATTGATTGTAATTGTGAGTCATAAATTTTCTTTAATAAACTGCGAAAGAATTGGTAGTACATCAGGTGCCAAAGGCAATAGCGGGTTTGTAAACTCTTCATCCGATACTTGGTTCCCTCCCCTTATTTGTTTTAATGTGTGGGACATCCCAGGTACCAACGCAAAAGTACCTTTATCCTTTTCATATTCCTTGCAAAGTATAGATGTAAAAAACTGCTGGCTGTCTTGTGCACTTACCTGCCTATCATCTTCGCCCGCAATAATTAGTAAGGGTAGTGTAATGTTTTTTAAGGCAGATACAATATCATACCTAAATAGAGATGCCAAATATTCCTGTCTGTCTGGATTAAAGTAACTTTCGTAGTACACACTCGGATACTTGTATACCCCCCCCTGAGCAAGACGCTCTACTATTAACCTTCCTTCTTCCTTTTCCTCGTCTGGTCCTTCCTCTATAAAACGTGTTATTATATCCTTCTCGCTTTTAGGGCTTGCTGCAAGAAACACCAACCCCTTGCAAATATCAGGTAGAGTATAACTTAATTCACTTATTGCATACGAAGCTACCAACGCACCTTCTCCATACCCCATAACGTATAGTGAAGAAAAGCGAAGATCCTGGCCTAGTAGAACAATAGCCTTTTTTGCATCATCTATAAAATCCTGAAAACGCAGTTCCTTTTCATCAGGTGCTAAAAGATATGATTCTCCTGCTCCTCTTTTATCGTAACGCACAGATGCAATACCCAATTTTGCAAGACCCTGACTTATCAACTTTAGGCTGTCTGATTTGCCAGGTACTGATGGATTATTACCATCCCTGTCCATAAATCCTGAATCCGAAAGTATTAGCAAGAGAGGCCAAGGACCATCCATTTCTGGAAGCGAAAGACTTCCGTATATCATGCCCGCATTGGTAGCAAGAAGAAAAGGAGGATCTTCTTCTACTTTCCTTGACAAGGAAAACATACCTTGGCTGATTGTACCCACTTTGTATCCATTGGCAAAAAGAAAACCGGTACCTTTTACAATACCTGCTGTATCTTCTGCAAGGGTATCTGCTTGTAATTGCAAAATACCAGGGAAGGGATAATCGTCTATAAAAAGCAATGAAAGCGTAGTATCACTTTTGCCTATAACAAAAACAGGATACCCATATATTTTTCTATCGGGTAAATCAATTAAAGCCGTGGAACTAAAACTGTGAAGAGGAGGGGGAGTACTAATGCGAATAGCAAAGGCTTCCTTACCCTTGTCAATGCCAATAAACCCCGTCCAAATTCCGGGAGTAAATATATCTCTTGCATAACTTTCTGGTGCATTAGTTGTGTCTGTCGTAGTAAGTAGGGGCTCATAAGAATGAAGCCAGGTTGTAGTGTTTTGCAAAACCTGCAAACTCAAAATAACAAGGGCTATTTTTTGCAGAGAAAACTTTTTACCTGCCATTGCAATATGTTCAAGCTATTGCTTTTTCAAACAATGCCATCACTTCATGTATGTCGCCACGGGCATCGATGTTTTTCAGTATTTTTTTATTGCCATACCATTGCAGGAGCGGAGTTGTTTGCTTTCTGTAACTATCTAATCTAACTTGAATTGCTATTGGGTTGTCGTCCTTTCTTGTATATAAAATGCCTCCATCTACATCACAGATACCTTCCTTCAAAGGTGGCATATTTGTAATATGATACAGCTTACCGCATGTGGGGCATTGCCTGCGACCGGCAAGCCGCAATACTATTTGTTCGTTGTCAAGTTCCAGGTTAACAGCAAGATCGGGGACTGCAATACCTTCCAATGCCTGAGCCTGGACAATTGTCCTTGGGTAGCCGTCCAATATCCATCCTGCTTCATTTTGCAAACCCAACATTTTTTTTGTTAATAACTGGATAGTCAGATCGTCTGGAACCAGGGCACCTTTTTCCATTATCGCTTTTATTGTATTGCCCAGTGCGGTTTCGGCTTTGACCTCTGCTCTGAAAAGATTACCTGTAGATATGTGGGTAAACTTATAGCGCTTTATCGCCAATTCAGAGACACTGCCTTTGCCTGCGCCAGGAGGGCCTAATAGTACTAGTTTCATTGTATTTCTCCTTATAGTTTTTAGTATAGACACTTGAGCTACAGTACGCTATACAATCCTGATGAAATTTAAGGCAATAATTTTTGATCTGGATGGAACCCTATACCCCCAATGGAAATTATACCATAGGGCACTACCCTTTGTATTATGCCATTACAAGTTATTCCTGGCAATACAAAAAGCAAGAAAAATAATAAGAGCGCAATATGCCAACCCCGCCCATAGTGCTGAGGCAATTAAAAATAGCAATCACTTTCGACTGATTCAAACAAGCAAAGTGGCGCAACTTATGGGCATCCCCATTCAGGAGACAGAAGACCGCCTAAAGAAAATGCTTTATGGCACATTGGAAGGGTATCTGATTGATATGCCACTTTATCGGGGAACCAAAGCAATGTTGCAGTTATTCCAGGAAAAAAATATAAAGTTAGCCTTACTATCGGATTTGCCTCCTCAAAAAAAAATTGCCTACTTACAGTTAGAAGATATTTTTTGGCCAGTCTTAGGGTCTGAAGAATCCGGGTACTTAAAGCCCTCACCTCATCCCTTTTTAATGGTAGCCCAAAGTTTGCAGTTTCATCCAAGAGAGTTTCTTGTAGTTGGCAATTCGGTAAAACACGATGCACTAGGAGCCAGGCGGGCAGGAATGCGTGTTGCGATACGAAGCTATTTTCGATGTGGTACAGCAGACTTTTTTTTTACTAAGTGGGAAGACTTAATAAAATATGTGCTAGAAGAAAACGGGTAATGGGATTTTAGTAACAAAACCGCTTTTTATAAAGCCATTAACCACTTTGCCATACATCCAACACCTGAGGCAGATCTTTTATTTTTTGCAATGCTTCATTTTCTGATGAAATACAAAACTCATCTGAAGCTTTAATAACTATTTCAGTTTCCTGATTTGAATCCTCTCTTTGCAGTACTTCGTTATAACGTGGTGTGTGAAAATACACTGTGCAATTTCCTGGATGTTCCAGTATAATATCCTGCAATCCTCGTATATCATCGTCGCTTTGGGGATTATATGCAAGGCGGATATGAACATCCCTATACTGCGTGAATTCTGCATTTGCCAGATCCAAAACTTCTTCTACAATAAAATTAGGCTCTTCACCCGATTTATCTATATTCCCTCTAATACAAAGTATAGAATCCATAACAAAATGGTGCTTTAAATCAGTCCACTTTTTTGGAAATATAGTTATTTTTATTGAACCGTTGGCATTTTCTACCTTTCCTTCTGCCATTTTATTATTATCCCTTGTGCTTCTTTCCTTTATTTGAGTTAATAAAACAAGAAAAGTGTAGGAACCTGTTTGACTTGACAGAGATCGCTTATAGTGATTTTTTGCAGTGTCGATTAAGTTTTCGGGTTTTGAAAGATCTGCGGTATTACATTTTTCGCTTAGGTGCTTATATTGGTCTAAAGGATGCCCAGAGAAATAACAGCCTAGTAGTTTCCTTTCCTTTTGTAATAATTCGATCCTGCTAAATTCGGGTATTGCTGGTATATCTGGGTCTGCCTGTACTCCTGTGGAAGCTTCAGAGAATAAGTCTGCCTGACCAAGAACTGCATCATGTAATTTATAAACACTTTTATCTAATTCTGAAAGGCTGCGTCGGCTGTAGCCTAAGGAATCAAAACAACCTGATTCTACAAGACAGGCAAGCGAATTGCTTTTAATTACAAGAGTAGACATTCGGCGTAAAAAATCATAATAAGAAAGGAAAGGATTCTTCTTCCTTTCTGCAACTATTGCTTCTGCTATGTTTACCCCCATACCTTTTATAGCCAAGAGCCCATACACTATCTGCCCATTCTGAAGCGAGAAAAGAACATCTGATGTATTTATATTGGGGGGGGATATTGGAATACCCATTTCTCTGCATTCGGTTATGTACTCACTTAGTTTATCTGAATCTGATAATTCGTTGGACAAGTTTGCAGCCATAAAATGAGAAGGATAATTTGCCTTTAAATATGCGGTTTTATACGCCAGAATTGTATAAGCCACAGCATGAGAGCGGTTAAACCCGTAGTCGGCAAAAGGTATGAGAATATTAAATATATTCCTTGCCTCGCTTTGGCTGTAACCTCTTTTTATTGCCCCTGAAACAAAGGGTTCTTGTGCTGCGGTTATCTCATCTTCTTTCTTCTTACTCATTGCACGTCTAAGCAGGTCGGCCTGAGCCAAGGTATACCCTGCCACCTCTCGTGCCACCTGCATAACTTGTTCCTGGTATACAATTACGCCGTAGGTGTTTTTAAGATATTTTTCTAGCGACTGGTGTGGATACACAATGGGGGTGCTTCCATTTTTTGCATTTATATATTGGGGAATGTTCTTCATGGGTCCTGGTCTAAACAATGCCATTAGTGCCACCAAGTCCTCTATGGATGCTGGCTTTGCTTTAATTAGATTTGCCTTCATCCCTGAAGATTCAAACTGAAAAACACAGGAACTTTTGCCGAGCGAGAGCATTTTAAAAGTGGCTTCGTCATCCTCCCGAATAGTCTCTTCTGTTATTGTTATACCATCCTGCTGCAATAGATTAATAGTGTTTTTTATTACAGTAAGAGTTTTTAACCCCAGAATATCCATCTTTACAAGACCACATTTTTCCAAATGCTCCATTGTAAATTGGGTTGCAATAGTGCCAGTTTTTGTATCCATATACAAGGGTACTATTTCGGAAAGGGGTACTTTGCTTATTACTACCCCCGCAGCGTGTATGCTAGAATGCCTATGTTTGCCTTCTAGTTTTCTTGCAACCGAAAATAATTCGCTGTATTCGACCTGAAGTTTTTGTAGTTCCTTATCAGCTTTTATGGCATCGTCTAATGTTATCTTAGGATCGCCAGGAATATGTTTTGTTATATTATTTACTTTATCCAAAGGTATTTCTAAAACACGACCAACATCTTTTATTGCCTGCTTGGCCTTCATTGTACTGAAGGTTATAATCTGGCCCGTATGGTCTTGCCCATATTTTTTTGTTAAATATGCTATAATCTCATCACGTCTTTCTACACAAAAATCTATATCAAAATCGGGCATGGTAACCCTAGCTGGATTTAAAAACCTTTCAAATATTAAACCAAATCGTATTGGGTCTATATTGGTTATTTGCAGAGCATACGCAACCAAAGAGCCGGGGCCAGAACCCCTACCAGGACCAACAGGAATGTTTTGCTCTCTCGCCCAGTGAACCATATCCCAGATTATAAGAAAGTACCCTGTGTATTGCATACTTATTATAATAGACAGCTCATATTCGGACCTGGTAGAAAGCTCTTCATTTAAGCAACCGTATCGTGCATGCAAACCTTTTGTAACTAAATGACGCAAATAGTCTTCGGGACTTGCAAATTCAGGCGGTGTGGGAAAATCTGGCAAAAGCAGGGTAGGAGGGGGTGTCATAACAAATTCCGACATCTGGGCAATACGCAAGGTGTTTGTTAGTGCCTGTGGTACTTCACTAAATAGATTGTACATTTGGTTTGCATCTTTCATGTAAAAATCAGAACCAGAAAAACGCATTCTATTGGGATCTTTTAATTTAGCTGCAGTGCCTATACAAAGAAGAATATCATGGGCTCTATCATCATCCTTTTCTAAATAATGAGTGTCATTTGCGCACACCAGAGGTAATCCAAGTTTGGTAGACATGGCTACAAGAGTTTTGTTTATTATCTTTTGGTCTTCTAGACCATGATCCTGCAATTCTAAAAAGTAACAATCCTTTTCAAATATCCCTGCATAATACCCCGCTGCTTCTTTTGCATCAGTCTCTCTGCCCTGAAGAATTAACTGAGGCACTTCTCCTTGTATGCACGCGCTTGTTCCTATTAGTCCCCTACTGTACTTTTCTAGAATCTCTCTGTCAATTCTTGGTTTGTAATAAAAACCTTCGGTATAGGCTAGTGACGAAAGTTTAATAAGATTAGAATACCCCTCGGCATTCCTGGCAAGCAGAATCATGTGATAGGATTTATCTTTATTATCTTTGGATTTGCGTCCTCTTGGGGCTACATAAAATTCCACACCAAGAATTGGTTTAATTCCTACACTTTTGCACGCAGTTGTAAATTCTATGGCACCAAACATGTTTCCATGATCTGTTAATGCCAAAGCCTCCATGCCTAAACTCTTTGCCTTTTTTGCCATGGCATATACATTTGCATTGCCGTCAAGTAAGGAATAATCAGAATGGTTGTGAATATGCACAAAATTTGGCATACAGAAAGTATAGAGCCATTTTTTTCCTATGTCTAGATGTGTAGAGTATAAAAGGAACTTCTACAAACTATGAATATCTTGTTCAGGATTTGGTTTTCTATCCTGCAAAAGAAAAACTACTCTTTGTGCATTAGGGTTATGAAACTGTATAAACGTACCATTGCAGCGTAAAGCAAATAGGTTATGCACAGGTCTGTGCCCTCCGAACCAGGTGTCTAATCCGGCAAAATATCCTTCCTCGAAGAATTCTGATTTGTATTTTTGCAATTGTTGTATAGTATGAAACACTGCATCAGGATGTGCGGCATCATTATCTGTCCAAATTAATGATTCAACAATACGGGGGGTTTCTCTTGCATGTATTATGTCGTCCACTCGCAAAGGAAAGGCGGGCTCGGAATGGCTTGCAACAAAAAAAGTCGACATAGCAACCAATGGCAATCGCGCTTCAATATCTTTTATTGTCAATAATATGTGTTGTCCATAGTGGCGCAAAATCCAGGATTGAGTCATTGGCCCTTCTTGGGCAAATTTATAAAATGAATGATCTCCTCTACCCTCTTCATCGGTTATATTATCGTGATTTCCTTTTAGCCAATGGACTGCAAGAGGAAACAATATTTTTAATTGCAGGATAATTTGCAGGCAAGCCAGATTAAATCCCATCTCTTCAGTCATTGCTTTGCTATGCTTCCATGAAAGTAAAAATTCTTTATAGGCTTTGCGCCAACGTTGTGGTGCATCTTTGCCTTCTGTATGCATAATATCGCCTAGAAATATAAGGTTAATACGCTGCTGCATCAAAGCCTGCATTACGTTACAATCCCACCCTGGGATAGGCCAAGTAATAAGTGATAAAAGTAAATTCTTCCTGCCGTGTATATCGGGAATAAGAATCGTGGGCTTAGATGCCAGTGTTATCAGCCCACCGGGATAGCCATCCTTTGTCCTGGGACGAATGCTGGGGGGGTCATTACCTAGAGTTTGCTGTGCTTTAGCACCTAGCTCCTCTAATGTGTCTAAAACTGGCAAAGAAGCCAGCCGCTTTATAGTACGAACAACTTCGTCAAGTCTCGTATCCATAGCCCATTGTTCCTATTGTCAATAATTTGCAAAACAGCAAAATTGTAATATAGTACATATACATTAACTTTATTCCTTCCATGGGAATATCATTCCTTTTATTGTACGTTTGCCAACTAGCTCCTTTTCTTCTATAAGCAAATCCTGCCAAGGAATATTCTTTCTTGAAACCTGTACCTGTTCCCTGGATTGTGCGTCCAGATAATCGTATTTGTACATACGAAGCCGTAACGCAACATTTTGAGCCAGAGCTAAACCTGCAAAACCAGGCAGCAAAAAAGCAGAAAAAATAGAAAGTAAAAGCATTGCAGTTGTAAAGAACAGGAGAAAAAAAGAAAATAGTACATTATCCAATACTAATAAAAATGATTTTCGTATATTTTTTATTATCCCTAGCCCATACTTATAACTTAATACAAAATAATATTGAGAGGAAAGTACAATGCTTACCATAAGCCAAAACAATAAGCCAGCAGCCGCAACTCCAAAAACATTCTTAAATGAAAGATAAAGAGGCAGTCCAAAGCTTAAAATAAACCAGATTACAATTGCAATAATTGCCATCTGAAGACCTGGTAAGATAGATGCAGCCAGAAAGGCAGGAAAATTGCGCCATTGCACTTTTTTGTAATCGGCAAGACTTTGCATTGCCTGTATAGCTAAAGCCCACCACACAGACAGGAAGAATATCCAAAGTACACGAAACAGTATAAAAACCCAACCTGCTAATCCCAACCAGGCAGGAACAAAATACAAAAGTGCCAAAATAATAAACCCAAGATTAACGGCTGCTACAAGATATAGGTTGTCCCAAAGATCGAAAAACCATTTCTTGATAAAAAAAATTATCATATATCCTCCTTGGTATTTTATCCGAGTATGACAATAATATCCAGAGGTCCTTAATACTTTCCCTTATTTTATTTTGTATATGTATATGCTAAAATATAATTATGACTTACAATTTTGAAATGATTCAACCGGATTATCAAAAAGCTCTTTTTATAGCACCAAGCGCGCAAATTATAGGAGCTGTCTTTTTAGAAGAAAATGTTACTGTCTGGCATCAGGCAGTGCTTAGAGCCGATTTGGCAAAAATTAAAGTGGGCAAAGCAAGTAATATACAGGATGGAGTTATAATACATGTTGATCAAAACAGCGATTGCATAATCGCTTCATACGTAACCATTGGTCATGCTGCAATACTTCATTCCTGCACCATAGCAGATAATTGTGTAATTGGCATGGGTAGTATTCTGCTTAACGGATCCCATATTGGTGAAGAGTGTATAATTGGGGCAGGTTCCCTAGTAACAGGAGGTAAAAGTTTTCCTCCACGCAGCCTTATACTAGGTAGCCCTGCAAAAGTTGTGCGACCATTGACAGAGGAAGAAATTTCTGCGTTGCCCCTCCATGCGCAGGACTATGTACATCTGGCGCGCAGAACTATGTCTTCATGAATTCCAAACCTTCAAAGCAGGTACCGCCTGCGGGGACTTCTACTATTTTTTCTTTTCTTGCCGCGATATTTGATACATGCAAATATTTTATTCATACAAAGTTAGACAGTGGCCAGAACAAGATTTTATTTTACACGCTATCTTATTCAATCTACGGGATTTTGGTCGGTGGTTTTGAAATAGCGGTCTTGCTTAGAATTTGGAATAGCACCCCCAGAGTATTGTTGATGCTATCTATTTCCTTTTCAGGAATATTCATTGGTTTCCTGCTGGCAAAATTGTATCTTGCCCAGGGAAGAGCCAGACCCCCGCTGCGCGCTAGTCTCTTGTTGCAGGCAAGCTCCTGTTTGTTTTTCGTCTTTATCATGGGTGGGACTAAAACAGTGTTCACTAGCAAGTTAGTGCACACCGATTTGCTTTGGTTATTCTTTCTTTTTAGGGGAATTGCAGATGGGTTGTACTACAGTACACGAAATATTGTGATATTAGAAGCAGTGGAAGATAAGGAAAGAGACCGCTGGGTTTTACGACTTCAATTTATTTTAACATTAATGGGGATGGTGCTGCCTATAATTTCTGGGCTCGTTATTACACAGCTAAGCCATTTGTTACAAAACAGTACTAATATTCTACCTTCGGGATACATGATTGTTGCCATTTTGGCATCTTCTCTTGCTATTCTTGCTTTTATTGTGGCACCAAAATTATACATAAAAAGTAGAGATTTTAACCTAACAATTCTCTTGGCTCCTCTGCAACTACTAATCAGAGACAAAAGCCTTAGATCATGGTTCTTGCTTGTGATTGTTACTTCGGCAAATGGGGTAGGAGTTAGCATTGCCATTGGAATACTAAATTTCTTTGTATTAAAAAACGAATTAAACCTTGGTATTTTTGCATCCTGGACTGCATTAGCCAGTGCTGCATTTTTTCTTACTTTAAGACGGATGCAAAATACTAGAAGATTTTCACGACTGCTCCTTGTAAGTTTAGGTTCTGGTGCTGAAACACTTTCTCGTCTTTTTTATTCCAACTTTACTAGTGTGGTAATTTTAATTGGAAAATCCTTCCTGGACAGTCTTATAGCTCCATTAAGAGGTCTTATAGGAGAAAATATTGTAAGGCAAAAACAAGAACTGGTTGCAAGAAAACATTCCCTTTCTTTTGCAGAATTAATATATATGCAGGAAGGTATTATTTTCCTTGTGCGAATTACAACTTGTGCACTTATTTCACTTGGATTTTATCTGTTTGCAGTTGATACTGTTTCTTTTTGGCGTACCATACTTCTTCTCTCGGTACCGGTAACCATTGCAGAATTCTTTTTGCTAAGAAATGTCGAACACCAGTCTGGCTGTAATGAAAAGTAAAAGTTACTCTTCATTCGCTAATAGCAGGCGATTTCGTGCTCTTACTATTGCTTTTTTAGAAGCTTCTATGTTCCAACTGGGGATTTCCCCCGACAGTCTTTGCTCGGCCCTTGCTATTGCCTTCATTGCTCTTTCTTTATCTATGTTCTCTTTCCACTCTGCTGAATCTGCAAACACTTCTACAGTATATTCCTTTTCGGAATCTACTGTGCTAGTGGTTATGAAATTGCCTCTGCTTACCCGCAAGAAGCCACCTGAAACAGCTGCTTTTTTTTGTTCATTTGCATCCTGAATACGAATGATGCAAGTTTTTACAATAGCGACTATGGGTTCGTGAAAGGACATTATTTGAATTTCTCCGTCTTCCAGAGTTAGAAACAAAGATAACACCCTACCACTGTATAAGTGGCGGTAGGGGGTAAGAATATCCAGGTAAAACATGCGCTATGCCTTGCTTGATCTGGCTTTTACTTCATCAATAGTACCTGCCATAAAGAAGTCCTGTTCGCTAATATGGTCGCATTTACCATCCAATATTTCCTTAAAGCCTCGAATAGTTTCGGCTAAAGGTATGTATCTGCCTTCCATCCCTGTGAATTGGATGGTTACGTGAAAGGGCTGGGAAAAAAATCTTTCTATTTTACGGGCACGGTATACGGTAAGTTTGTCTTCGGGACTAAGTTCGTCCATACCCAAAATGGCAATTATATCCTGTAGCTCCTGGTATCTTTGCAGTACTTCCTGAACCCTTGTAGCCACTTCGTAATGTTCTTTGCCTATTATATTAGGATCTAATAACCTAGAAGTTGAAGCCAAAGGATCTACAGCCGGGTAAATACCTTTTTCAACAATTTTGCGTGAAAGTACAGTTGTTGCATCCAGGTGGGTAAAGGTTGTAGCTGGTGCAGGATCTGTTAAGTCGTCTGCTGGCACATATACAGCCTGTACAGAAGTAATAGATCCTTTATGGGTGCTTGTTATTCTTTCTTCTAAGCCTCCCAATTCGGTAGCCAAAGTTGGCTGATACCCTACAGCACTGGGTATTCTGCCCATTAGTGCAGATACTTCGCTACCTGCCTGTACAAACCTAAATATATTATCAATAAACAACAAAACATCCTGGCCGTCCTGGTCTCTAAAATACTCGGCCATTGTAAGACCCGAAAGAGCGACTCTCATTCTGGCCCCAGGTGGCTCATTCATCTGGCCAAAAACAAGAGCAGTATTTTTTATAACCCCCGATTCCTTCATTTCGTGCCAAAGATCATTTCCCTCTCTGCTTCGCTCTCCTACACCTGCAAAAACTGAAAAACCGGAATGCTCGGCTGCTATGTTTCGTATTAGTTCCATTATTATAACAGTTTTTCCTACTCCTGCACCACCAAAGAGCCCAATTTTGCCTCCTTTTGCATAAGGAGCTATAAGATCGATAACCTTTATTCCTGTTTCAAGAATTTCTGTGGTTGTACTCAGGTCTTGCAGGGGTGGGGAATCGCGATGAATGCTATGCCATTCGGCTTGAACATTAGGCAGCCCATCTATTGGCCTTCCTGCCAAATCAAACATTCGCCCCAACACTGCTTTGCCAACGGGCACGGAAATAGACTTTCCTTTTCCAATAGCCTTTAAGCTGCGCGATAGACCTTCGGTGGCTTCCATAGCTATACATCGCACTATACCATCTCCTATATGCAAAATGCATTCTGTAAGTACCCGTCGCCCATCAGGGCATTCTATCTCTACAGCATCCAAAATATTTGGCATAGCAGAGACATCAAAACGCAAATCCAAAATAGGACCTGAAACTCTAATTACTTTTCCAATACATTCAGCCATTTTTTACTCCCAAAAGATCATTTTAAATCATGCTACATAGTCTGTTGTATTAGCAGGGTTAAGCCCTGCAAAGCAACCTAAATCCTGCAAGCCGCCTTAAGCCCCCTGTAAGCAGCCTTAAGCCTGCAAAGCAGCCTTAGGACTGTTTTGCAGTGAAGACCCAATTAAAAAATCCTATGCATCTTCTAATGTAGAGGCACCTGCTACAATTTCAGATACTTCCTTAGTAATTGCTGCTTGTCGTGCCCTATTGTAGCGCAACCTTAGAGTATCCAGCATTTCTTGTGCATTTTTACTTGCAGAATCCATTGCGGTCATCCTGGCAGCCTGCTCGCTTGTAAAAGATTCTATAAATCCACTGTAAATTATACCCTGCATATATCTTTCTACCAGTATATCAAAGAGCGCGTTTTCGTTCGGGTGGAAGTGATACCTATCTTGTATGCCCGCAGAACCTTGATAGTTAGGAACACTTTGTGCCTTGGTTAATAAATCCTCTTTGTTAAGAGGCAAAAGATCTATTACCTTTGGCAACAACTTTACTATTGAATACATTTTTGTAAAAATAATCCTAAATGCATCAATCTGACCATTTAGATAACTATTTATAATAAATGTCGCAGCCATGCGGGCAAGGTACACGGCGGGTTCTTTAAGCTTTGTGGTGAAGTCCTGGATTATTTTATAATCCTTCTCTGTAAAATATCTCTTTCCTATATTACCAACCAGTATCAGATAGGAGCCAGGAGGACAATTTTCTTCGGCGAATTTAATTATATTATTGTTATAGCCACCTGCCAATCCCTTATCTGCTGTTATTACAAGCGTGGCTACTCTCTTTTTTGTGTCCTTACTTTTTTGGGTGGTATCAACAAACCATTTGTGATCCAACGATTCGCTTTGCAGTATTATATCCCGCATTGCGGATTCTATATGATCAAAATAGGGTCTGGCAGCTTCCAGGTTTTTTCTTGCCTTTCGTAGCTTGGAGGTGGATATAAGTTTCATCGCATTGGTTACTTGCAAAGTTTGTTTTACTGTTCGTACTCTGCTGCGAATATCACGTAGTGTATCCATTACCTATCCTTGATTTTGGCATCTCTAAGCTCATCCAGAGCTGCCTTTAGGGTGGCTTCGCTTTGCACATCCAGATCACCGGTTTTTCCTATTTGTTCAAGTAGAGAAGCGTGTTTGTAGGACAAACTTTGACGAATTTTTGTTAAGAAGGGTCTTACTTCTTCTACCTGTAGCTCGGTAAGGTAGCCATTGACAGCAGTGTAAAGCAAAACTATTTCGTCCGCCAAAGACAGTGGTTCGTACTGACCCTGCTTTAACACTTCTACCATTCTGCGACCATTGGCAAGCCTCTCTTGGGTTGTTTTGTCTAAGTCTGCGCCAAACTGAGCAAAGACAGCCAACTCCCTGTATTGAGCAAGATCTAGGCGCATGCGACCTGCAATTTTTCGTATTGCCTTTACCTGCGCGCTGCTACCTACTCTGGAAACAGAAAGACCGACATCTACAGCGGGTCTTACTCCTGAGTGAAAAAGGTCGCTCTGAAGAAATATCTGACCATCGGTAATCGAGATAACATTTGTGGGTATGTAGGCCGAAATATCACCCGCCTGGGTTTCGACAATGGGAAGCGCAGTAATAGACCCACCTCCTTTGGCGGGGTCTATACAAGCTGCTCTTTCTAGGAGTCTGGAGTGTAGATAAAACACATCTCCGGGATAGGCTTCTCTGCCAGGGGGGCGGCGCAGTAGCAGGGATAGTGCACGGTAGGCAACTGCATGCTTGGATAAATCGTCGTATATTACCAGAACATCTTTGCCCTGGTCCATAAAGTATTCTGCTATTGCACAGGCAGAATAAGGGGCCAGATACTGAAGAGCAGCACTCATTTTTGCAGTTGCTGCAACTACTACTGTGTAGTCCATCGCATTGTATTTACGCAGAGTTTCTACTACCAGTGCTGTGGTAGATGCTTTTTGCCCAATTGCGGCATACACACAGATCACATCCTGCCCTTTCTGATTGATGATTGTATCCAGGGCTATTGCAGTTTTACCGGTTTGTCTGTCGCCTATTATCAGTTCTCTTTGGCCACAACCAATGGGTATCAGAGCATCAATAGCTAGGATTCCTGTTTGCAAAGGAACAGTAACACTTTTGCGATCTATGACCGAAGGTGCGCGTCTTTCGATGGGCATTCTTTTTACAGCCTGAATTGGTGCCAGGCCATCTTGAGGTTGCCCCAGAGAATCAACTACTCTGCCAAAGAGTGATTCACTTACGGGTATATCAACTATCCTACCAGTACGCTTTACCATCTCGCCTTCGTGCACAGCTTCCTGGCCAGAAAAAATAATGCAGCCTACATCATCTTCGTCCAGGTTTAGTGCCATGCCAATGGCACCTGATTCAAATTCTACCAGCTCACCGTAGTAGCAGTTATCAAGACCATATGCACGGGCTATACCGTCTCCTGTGGTAAGAACTGTACCAACTTCTTGTCTATCTACTTTGTCTTTGTAGTTTGACAGCCTTTCTTGTAGTATGGCCGTAACTTCATCTGGATGTAGTGCCATTGTATTAACCCCTTCCTTCACTAATTAGTTGTGTGCGAACTCTTTCTAGCCTACCTTTTACCGAATAATCCAAAAGTATAGAACCTGCCTTTAGCCTGTACCCTGCTATTATGCCAGGATTATTCTTTATGGTTGTTCTGCAACTGCTGCAACTGCTTTGCCGAACCCATGCCGAAGCAATTCTGTCTATTATTGCAGGATCTGCCTTTCCTGCTACTTCTATCTCTAGCGGGCAAACATTTTCTGATTTGTCCTTTATATTTTGAAAGGTTCTTGCAATATGAGAAATAATATCAAGTCTTTTTTTTGATAATAAAAGTAAAGTAAAATTAACAAATACTTTGCCAAGGTTAGGAGGTACGACAGGCCCTAGGCTTTGTACCAGCAACTGAGCTTTTTCTTCTTGTTGGTTGGCAGGATCCTTTAAGAAATGTGATAGTGTCCCCCTATTTTGCAGGTTGGCTGCAATACCTGCCAGGGCTGTACACACTTGTGCTCTGTCTTCGGCTGCAACTGCGTTGTACAATGCCTGAGCCCAGGCAGATCTTCTATCTGCCATTACTTGATTCCAAATCTTGGGTTATTGCCAAAGCTGCATTGGCATTTATTGATTCTGCATTCTGGGAAAGAAGTTTGGCTGCTACATCAGTTGCTAACCTTGCCATGTCTTTTATCAAAGTTGCTCTTGCTACTTCAAGTTCGTTCTGAAGTGCCAATTCCTTTACTCTTCGGTTTTCGGCGGCTTCGGCTTTTGATTTTTCTAATAATGTTTTGCTCTCTTGCCAAGCTTTTTCTTTTGCTTCTTTTAGTACTTTTTCCGCTTCTGCATCTGCCTCTTGCATTAGCAGATCATAACGCTTTGATACGTCTTCGGCTTGTTTTGTAAGTGCCGCCGCATTAGCCAGGCTGTCGGCTATCCGTTTTGCCCGGGCATCTAAAAATTTCTTTACCGGCTTGAACAAAACCTTCCTAAGGATGAAGAAAAGGATAATAAAATTCCCTATAGTGATAAGGAATGTAACTCCGAAGTTAAGCACGAATTTCCTTCCTTTCCTAGAGAATGCCACAAATAGTACAATGGTAATTCTTTAGTACTATTACAAGGCATTTTTAGGACTGTATCATGATACATTAATGCATCTACACTCATTCCCTTTATTAGAGTGAACCTGCGCAGCTACCCCGCTACTTTTAATAGTTTGCTTTTGTATCTGTAAAATCTCATTATAGATATTAATTTATCTAAATACCAAGAGCAGGGCAATAACCAACCCATAAATTGCTGTAGCCTCGGCAAGGGCAATACCTATCAGAAAAGTTCCTGATATTTTTCCTAGTGCCTCGGGTTGTCGCGCTATGGCTTCGGATGTTTTGCCTGTTGCAATACCTATTCCTATGCCAGCTCCAACTCCTGTAAATACCGCAATGGCTGCGGCAAGCAACGCTAAATCCATAAATGCCTCCTATTCTACTGCCTCGGCGAGATAGATCGTCGAGAGGAATGAAAAGATAACAGCTTGTATTAAGCCGTCAAAAATATCGAAATACATAGCTGCAATTGGAGGAGCCACGATTGGCATAACAAGTTCTACCAACTGCATTATAATAAAAGCTCCTAGTATGTTGCCAAAAAGCCGCAAAGATAAGGATACGGGTTTTATCATATATTCTAAGACCTTGAAAAAAATCATAAAAGGAGCAGGTTTTATAAAGCTGCCTATCCAGCCGCCGATTCCTTTATACCTAATTTCTGCCCCTATTACAGTTATTATCACCACCACTGCAAATGCTGCAGTGATATTTATATCACGGGTTAGTGGTTTTATTACAAAAGGTGGATGAAAGCCAAAGCCACCCAGTGGAGTTAGAAGTGGAGCTACATTGGCTACAATAAGAAAAATAAAAATTGTGCCTAAAAAAGGAGCAAAAACTCTACCATGATGGTGAATTTTCCCTTCTACAAATGAATAAATAAAATCTACGAGGCTTTCAATTATCAGTTGTGCCCTGCCGGGTATATCCTTAAAATTTCGTACAAAAATAAGTGAGACAATGATGAGCAACGCCATGACTATCCAACTGGTGATTACTGTATCAGAAATAGGAATGTTGGCACCAAAAATATTGATGGAAAAAACTTCATGTATGGCTATAGCTTCTGTTAGTTTTTCGCCAACGCCTGGTTTTGCTACTTCGGCTACAGTCTGGCTCATTGGCTTCCTCCGGATAGTACTGTATTGCCTTTTAATAGCCTAAAACCATGGATCAGTGAAAGTGTCAGATGTATAAGAGGGCTAATGCAAGTGGCTAGGATCACCCAAATTATTAGCGTCTTGGCTTTGACAATTGTAAGCCCTACTAGTAGGAGTATGAAAAGTAAGCCAAGCATCCACACGCTTAGGGATACTATTGACTGCCTGGAACCTACATGCCTTGTCCAGTGGCCAAGAGCAAAAAACCGTACAATTACAAGCAGACCAATAGAGGCAGTTAGAATAAATGCCTGTGTTGAATTAAAGAAAGCGGCTACAGCAAAGAGCAATTGGCAGACAATAATAGCTAAAAAATGTTGCCTATAGATTTGCAGCGGAGGATTCCAAAATGCAGCACGTAAAAGCATATAAAGAAATTAGCCCGTCTTTTAAAATAGGTCAAGGTGCTAAAGGCGAAATCTAAAAGATGATATTGTGAATTGACGCTTTACCAATAACAAGCTACATATAAATAACAGCACCACCAAACCAGCCTATCATCATCTGGCCACCTGTCGCAGCAAAGTTAAACCCTGTTTGCAAACCAATATAGCGACTAATTTTATATGTCATTTCCAGTGCTGCCTTGCCACCTACCCAAAACTTAAAACCAGTAGTAGTAACAAGGTAAAACTGACCTTGTAACCATAAATTCAGGTCCCATTTCTGATTTCTTATTATATCTAGTTTTAAGGTAATTGGAATGTATCCATTAAAAATCAAAGAGCCCATTAACCCAACCTCAAAACCTATTCCTATACTGGGTATAAGCTGTAGTTGCTGCCACCGGAACACGGCGGGGGTATAATGACCTGCAAGTGCCCCAACGAAGCTATCATCAAAGTAGAAAAGAGTGGCTTCGGTTTTCATGTAATCATAGTTAAAAAATACATTGCTTAAATGAGAACGAAAAGTAAATGCTTCGGGATTTTTTGGGAAACGAAGCCCGCTTGTTGAATAATTAATTATTGTACTAAAGCTAGTTCCTAATTTGGGATAAAGTGTATAAAAAAGAGAGAAATCAGCTGTAATTGGTCTTTTGGCTGTGGCAGCCTGCGCCACCAAATGGGTAGCAGATATGCCTGCAAAAAAAATAACCATAATAACAAAAATTTTTATTTTTTGCACTTTGTTGTTCATATTCCACCTTTATACACACCGAGGTTCTTAGCTTCCAAGTCTGGAAACTTTATCTACTCCGATATATGCTTTATTGCAAGTGTACCCTAATGTAAGAAAATTGCAAAGCCTTATCTTGTATTTTCGGTAAAAAAAAGACTAACTAAAGCAGGGGTATAGTAGCTTAAATTTTACAAGGGTACTATGTAAAAGCAGTATGTATTATGAAACAAAAGAATAATTTCTTCGACAAACTTAACACCTTTCAAATCGACTTTTCCTCGCTTTATGGTGCTGTAGAAGTCCCAAAACAGCGGTATCGCTACGCAAATTTGCTTGAGAAAACGCTTGATATTGTTGCTCACCCAAAAAATAGTATGCAGTCCAACCAGGAATTAGCTTCTCTACGCTTTTATTCTGCTCCTGGTCGTACCGAGCTGGGGGGGAACCATACCGACCATAATCGGGGCAAGGTACTCTGCGCTTCTGTTGGGCTGGATATTGTAGCCTGTGTACTACCAAGAATTGATAGCCAAGTTTTGATTGTTTCCGAAGGGTATCCACCCATACAAGTAGATCTTGCTCAATTATCTGTGCTCGCTGCGGAAAGGGGTAAACCTGAATCGCTAATTCGTGGGGTTGCCAAGGGTTTGTATGACCGAAAAAACCAGCAATCGCATAGGCCAGGTGAGCAATTACAGGGGTTTTCGGCTTGCATACACTCGGAAGTGCTACCTGGGTCAGGGCTATCAAGTTCTGCCGCCTTTGAAGTTCTTATTGCCACCATTATCGCCGACATACATCAGATGCAAATACCACCCCTAGAGATAGCCCAAATATGCCAAAGTGCCGAAAACCACTACTTTGGCAAACCCTGCGGATTGATGGATCAAAGTGCTTGCGCAATAGGCGGTGTGGTGCATCTGGACTTTGCACACCCGACTAATCCTGAATTTTGCACGCTACCCTATAATTTTGAAAACGAAGGTTATATTTTGTTGGTGGTAAATACCGGGGGAAGCCATTCCCAACTTACCCAAGACTATGCAGCAATACCACAAGAAATGAAGTCGGTGGCAGCTTATTTTGGGAAAAGTTATCTAAGAGAAGTTAGCGAAATGGAAATTTTAGAAAATGGTATGCAGCTAAGAGAATGCTGTGGCGATAGAGCTGTGCTACGTACCCTGCATTATCTTAGCGAAAACACAAGGGTCGATGCCATGCTCTCTGCCCTGCAAAACAATAGATTACCGCAGTATTTTAATGTGGTTCGGGAATCAGGTGACTCATCCTGGATGTATTTGCAGAATATGGTACCTTCTGCTGCACAGCAATCAAAAGATCAGGGTCTGGGATTGGGGTTGGCACTTAGTAAAAGTTTTATTGGTAACCAGGGTGCGTATCGTGTGCATGGAGGTGGTTTTGCAGGAACTATACAGGTGTACTTACGTAAAGAAAAATACCCTGAATACTGTCAGCTTATGCATAGGTACTTTGGATCGGATTCTGTCATACCCCTTTCCATTAGACCTTTTGGAGCGTGCAAAATTGCTACCAAAGTAGCAGATAACCAAGCAGCCAAAGACTACAACTGAGCAGCATTCCCTCATCTTCCTCTAATTCTACGTTTTGCAGGTACCATTTACCAAATTTCTATGTAGTGTACTCTAGTTTTTGCTACGTGCCATTATAAAGGGACGGTATATATCGCTTGTAATAGGAGATGTTATGGACACAATAAATAAAGCTGTTGCTGCACTTTTAGACTCATATAAAACAATTGGGGGAATAAATCATCGTCATGGGGCAAATCTGCCTAGTAGAAATACTGTAATTGCAGCCTTGATGGATGTGCAGACTTTGATTTTTCCCGGTTTTCGGCAAGAAGAAGGATACGATGATGAAAACCTGGCATTTACAACTAATGAACTCGCCCATCGGGCAGCCAAGTTTCTTTGCCAGGAGATAGAGCGCAGTTTGGTGTACAAGGAGTGCCATTCCCGAGGTAAAAATAGTTCTACCCTTCCCGCAAACCCCGTTGTTTCTAATTACCGCGAGGCGGCGATGGAAATAGTGGCTAGCTTTTTCTATTTTTTGCCCGCACTTCGATCATTATTGTTAGAAGATGTAGAATCCGCCTTTAGCGGAGACCCTGCTGCCAAGAGCATAGAAGAAGTTATCCTTGCTTACCCTGGTCTGGAAGCTATCGTGGTATATCGGATAGCCCATTTTTTTTGGAAGTGCGGTGTCCCTCTTATTCCCCGAATAATGTGCGAATATCTGCACTCTAAAACAGGCATTGATATACACCCAGGGGCAGAAATAGGCGTGGGTGTATTTATAGACCATGGGACAGGGGTAGTAATAGGAGAGACTGCCATTTTAGGAAACAACATACGGCTCTACCAAGGGGTAACTCTTGGAGCTCTTTCAGTACAAAAGGAAAAAGGTCAATTAAAAAGGCATCCTACAATAGAAGACGATGTAACAATTTATTCCGGAGCAACAATCCTGGGCGGCTCAACAACCATTGGCAGGGGCTCGATAATTGGAGGAAACGTGTGGCTTGTAAAATCTGTGCCGCCCTTTTCCCGTGTCTATGTACCAGAAGAACACCAAACCCGGATAGAAAGGCAGTTTTTGGACCGGGGGTATGACATATAGTGCGTAAGCATTGCCAGCAGTTTTATTAGGCAGGATGCTACTTCCAGTACTATTCAGTGTAATTTTACCTATACCCCTTGTAGACCCCCTCTCTTGAAATATTACTTTGTTTTGTACATAATTAGTGGGCACATACATGTGGCGTAGAAATTTGGTATATTTTAAAATACAGTTTTTTGAAGTGCCAATAATTATACAAAAACAAGGAGTGTTGTATGAAATCACAAGACAAACAAAGATCTGAAGAAAAAAGAAAGCCTAAAAAGTCTTTAAAAGAAAAACGGGCAGAAAAAAAAGCTAAGAAAGATAAGCCTAGTTAATACCAAGAATAAATTTTACCTTTAAGAGAAATTTCTTAGGACTTGGGCTACTATTAATAAAAAGTTCACCATTCTTGGGGAGTGCTAATGTAAAGAGCACAAACCATTTTTAAGTGTACAAAAAAAATTGTACACTGCCCTATTGCGGCGTGAACTACATTGTCAGGCATCATTTCCCTGTTTACAATCCTTTACACAGCATTTGATATTGCGAGATGTATTCTTTTATTCTATGATTTGTTTCTGGAATTTTTTCCTTACAATTATCTAGCCAAGTCTGTATTGTCTGTTTTTTTTCCTTCGTTATCGTTAAAAGATAAAGTAGTAATTTTCATCGGTAGTTTAGCTGGTAGTTCTGTTCGCCAGTCCTTTGGCTTCTGGGTACTTTGTTCGTCATAGTTCTTACCTGAAGGATAGCACTAAGCTGTCTTTTCTGTGCGGTGGGTCGGGGGGAACCTCAATATTTCGCTTGGTTCAAAAATGCTTTCAATGTAATAGTCATTATGCCTAACCCTTTTGCTTTAATTTGCAATCCATTATCCGAAGTAAGCATTATGGGGTTTTCACTTTTGTATCTTAAAGCAACTGAAAGAATAAAATTGTCGGGTGATTCTTTATTAAAGTCATTTGGTAACAAAGCCAGGTCGGCTGTGGCCATTTTGATATTTCGTTCGTCAAAACCTTCGTTGATATGGTTGATCGCTTTGTAAACATTTTTCCTTTGTTCTTCTGTCGATGAAATTTTCAAGTAGTCCAACTCGTCAATGACTTTTGCAGATAATATTATTTGATACTGCTAGTCAATTTTTGAAATAATGTCGGGACAATCAACGAATACATTTGTGTCAATAATGTAAAGGCTTTCTTTGTCTTTTTTGATTTCTTTTTTCGATTTTTCAAATTTTGAAAGGTCTATTTTTCCAAGAACTTTTTAACTTGTTGGGTTTCTGGATTTTCTTCAGCTTGTGTTTCTTTTGGTTCTATAGTTTTGCTTTCAATTAGCTTCTTTTCAGTTGTGTAGTAAAACGAATATTCGTCATTTAGCTTTTGAAGATACATTTTAACTTCTTCGTCTAAATAGCGATAAGAACTGATAATGTCTTTGTCAGAGATAATAATTGTATGCCTTTTTGCACGACTTGTTGCAACGTTAAATAATCGTTTTTCTAATGAATGATTGTAGTCCGAATTTGGAATTACAAAAATTGTTACGTCTGTTGTTAGCCCTTGTATTCTTGCAACAGTTTCTATCAGCAAATTTTTAGGATCATCCATTGAGCCGTATATACTTTTTTGCAATGCTTTTACCGTGTAAATGTAGTTGCTTAAAACAGATATGTGTAAATTCTCATTAACTGTCAATAAATGAGTAACTAACAATTTTGCTATTTCTAAGGCATTTTTAGGGTTTTTGATACCAACCTCTAAATCTGTTTTAATTAGTGTTGGACCACCTTGTGGATTAAAAACATTTACATTATTTGGGATTTCTGGAAATGATAGCCGTATATCTATTTTTGCTTTTGATTTTAGACTGTTGTTGTAAAATAAACCTGTGTAATCAGAACCCCTATTTGGTAAACGGTACGTTTCTGTAAGCTGAAAAACAGGAACTGATGAAGTGTCTGAGAGTGCTTTCAAGCCATCCACTAAAATGCCATAATTCTTTTTACTTACTTTATCTTCATTGATGGCAACAACAGGCGGTAACTGTTTTGTGTCACCAATCCAAATGTTTTTCTTCCCTAAAAGTTTTGCTGTACCAAACATAGCAAGCAACGCTTGGCTTGCCTCATCAACTATTACATAATCGAAAGGTGGTTTGTCTGTTAGATTTACAGCTACACTACTTGCCATAAAAAACGTTGATAAAACTAAATTGCCAGGTTGTGGATTTACTTCTTTAGTCTGCTGTAAACTTGGAAATTCTTTGTCTTCGTCTGTTGATATTTTGGTTTTGAAAACCTTCCCTTCATCTAACATATTTTTTAATGCAGGCTTTTCAATTACTTCAATTAACGCCTTATTTGCAAGTGATGTAACTAAAACAGATTTTCCCTGCCCACATAAGCGTTTACAGATTTCGGCAATTTGATAGGTTTTTCCTGTACCGGGTGGACCAATTAAAACAACTTGGTCGGTTAATGCTAATTGACTTAATATGAAATTAGGAATGTCGTTATTATTATCAAGTAATGAAGGTTGCCAATTTGTTGTTAGAAAATCTTGGTCTAAAATCAAGCTTACGTTTTCTGAATAATTGGACTGAACTATTTCTTTAAGATTGGCAATGTATTCATATGGTGGTTTTTTCGGACCCAAAAGCAAAATCATTTTTTCTGCTTCTGAAATGTTTACCGAAAAAGCTAATTCAACACCACGAAAACCTGCGATGTAAAAATCTTTTTCAAGATTTCCGTCTTTATCTTTTGATGGTGCTTGCCACACACAAACCGTTTCTGTAAAATTTGCTTTCTCTTTTATTAAATCTCCGTAAGTTTTTTCACCCCAATTTCTGAAATCTCTCAATTCTTTCGGAACGGTAAAACAATACAAGTATTCACCTTTCCGTGGCAAGTAACGTTTAGTTGAGAATTTTAATATCATTTCTCCGTCTTTGAAAGTCAAGAATTGAGCAACAAAAAGTTCTTCTCGTTCTTGAAGCAAAAAAGTAGCGGAAGTATTTAACTTTTCGTAAAACTCTTTCGTTTGGGCTTGAAGTTCTTCTTCAAGAAAATTGCTATGTTCTTGTCTTGTGTATTTCATATTTTATAATAAGCTATCATCATCACCAGTTAAATCTTCTTCAGTTCGTCTTTCACTAAAATGCCTAAAGTCATTTGCTACCTTGCTTGGCATTACACTATTAAAGTTAAAATGCACATTCCCAAAGTACTGTAATAATTCTGCAAATTTCTCTAATCTGTCCTCTTCATCAAGATTTTCTTTTCTGAAACTAATTGTAAGTTTATCTTTAGTTCTTAATAATGTACCGAGTTCTAAATAGCCAATCTTCCTATTCCCAAAATGAACACAAAAGACAGAATTTGGACGCATTAATTGTATCCATTCCTTTGCACCAATTTTTAATGGTGCGCCTTGGTATTTGTAACTTTTTACCACAAGCGGATATTCAATTCCGTCCCTTATTACTCCGTCAATCGTAGAAAATCCGTCAATGCCATTTGTAAACTCAAATCCTTCGCTTTCTAATCTTTCCTTAACAATTTCTTTTGATTCTCTATTCGCTTCTCTTTGATCGCTTTCGCTTATACCATCATCATAGCTTATAGCTATCTCAGCAATTTCATCATTCTTTATTCTAATTTCCCCTTCAATGAAGTTTATTTTTAGAATTTCGTACAATTTATCAGTCTCTTCTTTTGACAGATCGTACCGATCGTACCGTGAATGTAAGGTCTGCTTGGTGAGTTCTTTTGCCGAAACAAAATCTCCCTTTGCATTCTGCAACCATCGCTCTGTACGAAGACGTTTTGCTACATTAGATTCAAATAATTCTTGTTTTTTAAGTTTGCGGGAGAAAAACCTAATGTATAGAACATTGTTTTCAGAAGAATCGGAACTGTCGTTTATATATCCAATCTTAACAAATTTGAGCAGTTCAGACCATAACAACTCAGAAAGGTCAGCATTTTTTTCCTTTACAATCTTATCAATTACTTCCTCACAGCCATCAATTTCTTTTACCGTCCATTCATTATCTTGGGTTGAATAAGCGTGAGGAGGATTTTCTATTTGCGAATATTCCTTTTCGCTTAGTGGACGGGCAAAGACTCTTTGAACATCTTTCACGCCCAGATCAGTAAAAAATTTTTTTAGATCATCCTTCTTATCTTCCCCCACCAGTTTAAGGTATTCATTATAATCGAGGAATTTAGTTTTTGGCTTAGTTTCGAACCATTCTTTCAAAGGTTTACAGGGAAAATAAAACTCTCCGGGTTTTCCTCTACACGTAGTTTCGTTGTCTAACGAAGTGTACAAAGCAAAGTCATATTTCCCAATATCCGAAAGGAACGACTTGGCCTTATCTAGAGGGCATTCCTGATAATAAAGAAAGAATTTCTTAAAATAAGATAATAGAGTATTAATAGGAGTATTGTCATTCAACTGCTTAAGAATAATATTTATCTCATCACAAAGAGAGTAGTTTCTAATTCCAATTTTATTAATAAAATCTGTAGTATCCTTATTCTTCAATAAATCTTCATTGACAGTGTCGTATCCACTACCATCTCGAATTGGCAAGAATAGAAGAGCCTGTTTCTTTTCATCGAAAGCCGCTGCCGCCTTCTTATTTTGATTGAGGAATACTGGCATGGTTTTAGCCTGTGTAGTGCGATTCCCATTTTCCGACATATACTTGTAGAAAGTGTGAAGCCATTCAATTTTCTGTACTTCAATAAATGAATTGTTAATCTTATTGACTAGGGCAGTTGCTGAAACTTTGTTATGAATAATTTCCTGTATGTAGTTTAACTTTTCGGAACTAGTCGAAGGAGCACCAAGAGATGCGAAAGCCCAACTTGCCTTTTTATTCCCGGTTAAGACAGCTAATTGGTCATTCGAAAATACTTTAGCTAACTGGCTGTTATCTCTACCGCCCCAGTAGGCATCGGTTGATTTCACATAACCATTTTCCAAAGTTGGTATAATCTCTTGCTCGCAAAAAGCCGTTCGGATAGCTTCGTAAAAAGGTTTGAAAGAAATAGTGTTCTTGCTGGGGACTTCTCCAAATTCGCTCTCATTGCAAGGCACAATATCTAAGATATTGTCATCGATTAATGGCACCCTCTTTGATTGTCCTATGTCCCTAAGATAAACAAGACTGTCGGCCGCTAATGCCGACAACAGCGAAATCATATTATGGTTGTCCGTCATACCTGCAAGAATTCCCTCGCGGTTTTTGGTGGTGAGAAACGGAGCATGAATGATAAAATTTAACCCTGTGGTTTCTTTGGTCGGGAAAAAACAAAACGCGCTTTTCTTTTTATTTTGCAAACGCCACTTGTCGTTTACAAAAAATCCTACGGAGTAGGCGTTATATTTATCATTATTGCGGGTAAAGATCCATAACATTTTTCCGTTCAGTTCTTCACGGTTACCGTCATCATTTTGGGTAAGTGTAACTAACTCGGCTCTTGTACCATTAAAGCTCTGCTCTTCAATTACTTCCTTTCCGTATAATCCGAGTTTGTTTGAAACTTTAAACTTAATGTTCTTTAGATTTGGCAGGAATAAAAGTGGGTACTCTAAGGAGTGCAATTTTTCATCGATTTCGTTATACGCCTCTTTTTGCTTATCGTTGGCAAAAGGAAAGATAAACAAAGTTTCATCCTCCTTTCTGTCCGGATAATCCTCTTCAAGTTGGATTGGCACAATGTGCTTCTCGATTCTGAAAAAAATGTCGCGGCTATAGATGTGCGGGGTGGTGGTGTACTGGAAAACTGCCTTAAATCCCACACCGAATTTGCCTATTCTAGTTTCGCCATTTTTATTAGAATTACCGTATGAAGTGATCGCATTTATATCTCCCAAAGTGCCGTGCTCCCTGTCGTGATCTTCTTTTAAGGGATCTGACACGGAAAAGTGTCGCGTTCCATCATGGGCAAATAAAAGTTTATTTTCGAATAGCTCAAAGCGCGCAGATGTCGCTTTTGCATCATCAGCGTTTTGGAGTAGTTCGTATATGAAGTGTGCTTGATCGGAGTATTGATCAGATGTTATCACACCCCGAACACATGGTTGGTCAAGAGAGTCTGCAACCCCTCTACGACTTTCGGTCAATTTCTCAAAAAAAGTTGCTTGTTGATTACCCAACACTCTTGATATCCTTCCTTATGAATTCAGATGTATACCAGTATTTAGAGGTGCCTTAAAGAAGCACAGTCATTGTAGAATTGCCGCAAATTCTCTGCTCAAGCTTCCTGCTTAGGCTTCCTGCTTAGGCTTCCTGCTTAGGCTTCCTGCTCATCCCATTTTACGGGCAAGTAGGATAGCTCGGTATCTCTATCAAAAAAATGCGCCTTTTCCATTACGGGTTTGAAAAAGATACTATTGCCCATCTTTATTTGATGATGCGGTGGTATGCGGGCGGTCATACTGCTTTTATCTGTTTTGGTGTATAGGTTAATATCTGCACCTAAGGGTTCTACCACGGCTACCTTAGACTTAATAAGCCCCGTTTCTGCACCAACTGAACCAACAATGCCTGCAAATTCTAAATCCTCGGGGCGAATACCAAAAATAACTTCTTTGCCAACCGCTGCCTTTAATCGCACTGTATGATCTTCATTTAAGGGCAGCCTGAAAGAACCCTCATCTATGAATAACTGCGAGTTCTCTTCTATTATACGAACAGTCATAAAATTCATCGGTGGGGTGCCAAGAAAACCGGCAACAAATTTATTTATGGGATGGTTGTACAAATATAGAGGAGAGCCTATTTGCTGAATTTTACCATCTTTCATTACCACAATTTTATCACCCATAGTCATAGCCTCTACTTGGTCATGGGTTACATAAATCATAGTGGCATTTAAGCGATAATGCAGATCAATAAGCTCGGCGCGCATTTGGACGCGCAATTTAGCATCTAGGTTAGAAAGTGGCTCATCAAATAAAAATACTTTGGGATTTCGTACAATGGCTCTGCCTACAGCAACCCGTTGTCGCTGACCGCCCGATAACTGCTTTGGGCGTCTATCCAATAATTTTTCTATGTCCAGCACCCTGGCTGCTTCTTTTACCCGCTTTTCTATTTCTGCTTTGGGCAACTTTCTAATTTTAAGACCAAAGGCCATGTTTTCGTACACGCTCATATGGGGATAAAGAGCATAGTTTTGAAAAACCATTGCTATGTCTCTATCTTTTGGGGGTACATCGTTTACCAACTTCCCATCGATAAATAATTCGCCTTCGCTTATATCCTCCAGACCTGCCACCATCCGAAGAGTAGTGGACTTGCCGCAACCAGAAGGACCAACGAAAATGACAAATTCTTTGTCATTTATTACAATGTTGGCATTATCAACAGCTCGAACGTTTCCATCGTATACTTTGCCAATTTTTTTAAGTTCTACTTTAGCCACAGCAAACCTCCAATTGCTAAAGTGTACACTAAACAAGAGGACTGGTCAAATATGTTTAGAATTTTTTAGAGGCAAAATAAGGGAATAATGAGTGTTATGAAACTCTTATTAGTCTGATTCAGTTCCTAAAATTTGATTGGTTATTTTATCAGCAGTAGCCTGAATTAAAGCATCTGTAATATATGAACCAGATTGTAGCTTTTCTTTTAACGCGGCAACTTTATCTACACGTATGTCAGGACTTGACTTGGCTATCTCTATAATTCTATAGATTTCGGCCATTTTTGCAGCATCTTTTGATATAAGAATACTGTCTTTACCATGAACCTGACTAATCCTATCATTTGCCTGGCTTTTCTGAGGATCACGAATAGGATCTATGGAGTTAAGCCTGTCTATTGTCATCTTACACCCCTTGCTATGAGATTATCGGCATGTACCTTCGTAATCTTAATTAAAGTCCCGCTTTTTGACAAGCACCGAAAACTCGCCTTTAGGCACACCCCTGGCTTTTAATTCTGCAAGACATTCTTCTGCCCTCCCAATAATGAACTCTTCATGAATTTTCGTCATTTCCCTGCCAATACATAAGACCCTATCCTTGTCTATACGGGTAATAAGAGCCAGCAAGTCTTCTATCCTATGCGGGGCCTCATAGAGAACAAAGGAAAAGTCTGCCGACATAAGGGCATGCACCCGGCTATACCTTTTTGTTGCCTTGGTCGACAAAAAACCATCAAAGAGAAAGGTTTTGCCTCCTATACCGCTAGCACTAATAAGTGTTGCAAAAGCACTTGGCCCAGGTAAGGGTTGCACCTGATGCCCCGCCTGCCTTGCAAGTTGCACAAGTCTGGCACCAGGATCCGAAACACCAGGAGTACCCGCATCGGTACAATAGGCTACTTTTTTGCCTTGGCTAAGAGCAACTAAAATTCGATTACTTTCCTGTTGTGCAGCATGCGCATGATAGGGCAAAAGCTGTTTTTGAATACCATAATGGGAAAGCAATTTGCCACAATGCCTTGTATCCTCGCAGGCAATAAGGTCAGCACTTTTTAGTGCTTCCAATGCTCTAAGAGTAATATCTGCCAAATTGCCAATAGGAGTGGCAACTACCCATAGTAGACCCATATAACCAGTATGAAATTTTACATCTATTTAGACAACCCAGAGGGGACAACCCATTGGGAAATACCTAAAAGGCAAAATAGATTGCGATAGTGAAGTCCTTATCCAAAGGGGACAGAGGCACTAGAGCCTACTTTTCACTTTTCCAAACAACCAAGGAGGTTTTATTTTGATTTGACTTAGGTTGTGTTTCAAAGTATACTATTAGAGAAGAGAGGATATAATTCCTAAAATTTCAATAAAAAAACAGAGGCAAAAAAATGAGTTCAGAACTAACAGTAACCACCTCAACATTTAACAATCTTGTGCTGGAGTCTAAAATTCCTATCTTGGTAGACTTTTGGGCAACCTGGTGCATGCCTTGCCGTGCAATTTCTAAATCTATCGAAGAAGTAGCAAATATCTATAAAGATAAAATGGCGGTTGCAAAAATTAATATAGACGACGAAAGCGATTTGGCTATTCGCTATAATATAACTTCTATCCCTACTTTAATGATATTTAAGGATGGCAACGCAGTAGCCACAAGAATTGGAGCACTTCCCAAGCAAGAAATAGAAAATATGATTAAAAAGCACATAGACGCATAGGTATTACTCTAAAAATTAGGCAAACCAGGGCTTTGCGCACTAGAAGCAGAAATTACCCAATTAATACTGCCCACTGCTAATGTTTTACGGCAAATAGTCCTGGAAGTAGATGGATTCCACCTAAAAGAATCTTCCCAACTTAGATTATCCCCTTGTTGTTCCCATGCACCTGCTTCTATCAAACTCATTACCATAGCCGACAGCTTATCCTCGCTCAAGTTGCCTGTTTTATCCTGATCACCATAAAATAAACCCTCGTCAAAAGGACCGTCTGGTCTACGCCTAATGCCAATAGCACCACTTGCATCAGGAATACCCCCTGCAGCAGACCAAAAATCCCGCGCATTTGGTGTTGCATCTATACCACCAGACAAAGCAAGATCGATTCCCAACTCATTTTTTTCTATATCTAAGCCTTCTGGACTAAGGTGGATAACGATGTAGTCGCCTTTTTTTACTTCGGCACCAGGAAAGGTAAAGCTATACGTTTTTACTGTACTAGACCACACAAGTGCCATACCGCCAAGATTGCCATCTGCATCGGCAATAAGCTCCACAAAATCACGATGTGGTTTGGTAACCGAAGTGTTTTTGCTAGTCTGAACTTCATTAATTATTAGCTTGGGTGCCCTGGCATTGTATCCCGAAAAGCGAATTACATATCGCGTTCTATTACCGCGGGCATCTTTTACTTCGCCTGAAAAACTATAATTTTTGCCTGGCTCCTGATCTTCTGATAGTTGCAAAGTAAGTCTTGCACCTTCTACCAGGATTGTACCAGGTATGTACGGATCCATAGTCTCGCTACCCTGAATATGTTGAATTGTTTCATCAAAATCTATTATTAAAATCCGTGAATCTTTAGGCACTGCTGCCAACATAGTGGGCGGCAGAAAATCGCTGTCGGGTACAATAGGCTTATCGTTGCCCGAACAGGAAAAGTATACAAAACAGGTAAGCAGCAAGGCAGGGATAAAAATAGTTTTCATAATTACTCCTATTATTTTTACAGCAGGCTTTGTCTTTCCTGATTGAAGCAAGTTGTACTTTTCTGAAGCTGCCAACTATAGTATAGTTATAGCTATGAAGATATTATTAGCTAATGATCATGGTGCGGTGGAACTAAAACAAAAAGTAAAATTATGGTTACTTAATAAAAGGTATGAAGTTACCGATCTGGGAATAGCCCTCTCTGATACAATAGACTATCCCGATAAGGCAAAAGAAGCCTGTTCTGTCTTTTTGCAAGGTGGCTACGATTTTGGAATCCTGTTTTGCGGGACGGGAATTGGCATGTCCATCTCTGCCAATAAGGTAAAAGGTATTCGCTGTGCTCTGGTACACGATGAGTTTTCGGCAACTATGGCCAAAGCGCATAACAATGCCAATTTTCTGGCTTTAGGTGGTAGGATACAGTATACTGTAGATGTTACAAAGATAGTAGCAGCTTTTATTACAGCCACCTTTGAAGGTGGCCGCCATTCCAATAGATTACATAAAATTGACTTATTAGATAAGGACTGTTGCTAAAAGTCTGCACTTGGTACTTTGGTAGAAAGAACCACCAGACAAGTTAAACTTGTAATTCTGAAAGAAAAAGATGCCACATCAGTAAGAATTGCATTTACCAAAAAAGTCAAAACATTCCCCCAACTTTTTTCGAAAACTTTAACCTATGATCAAGGCAAAGAAATGACTCAGCATAAAAAGTTTACTATCGATACCAACGATGACCGTCTACTTTGCAGACCCAAGATCTCCTTGGCAGAGAGGAACTAATGAAAATACTAATGGATTACTCAGACAGTATTTTCCTAAAGGTACAGACTTCAGTCAAATCTCTCCCAAAGAAATCTACCGTGTGGAAGAATTATTAAACAATAGACCTAGAAAGTAACTAGGTTATTTAACTCCAAATGAGGTATACTCTAAGCTGTTGCAGTAGAAGTTAGAAATTACCTATATAATAGCCAGTACTACATCTGACCTCTTAGCTATTGCAAGTATTGTAAAGTTAAACATCATCCCTGGTGGTACTTTTATTTTAATGGAAGATGATGCGATGACGCCCAGAAAAAAGAAGGTAACGGCAAAAGATCCAGATGCCAAACTTGCCTATAAGCGATTATCCGTAATTCAAACTTGCTGAACTACTTGAAAATGTTACCAAACCTTTGGGATCGAAGGATTAAAAAATCTTCCCCCTATCCATCATAATCATCCTCAAGACTACCCCACATTTCAGACAGCAAATGAAAAAGCGTATTGCACCTAAAATTTTATAAGCAGCCTACTATACATAATTCATGCCTTCCCCAAAAGCAAAGCAGCGATTGTAGAGTTGGGCGGCACAGGCTTACCATTGCAAGTAAAAACTACAACCACCCGTGCATCAGCTGCTATGCTGCCATCTTCCTTTACTGCCTGCTGTGTAAACACAATACGCAACTTGCCTTCTTGGGCTACACTAAGCCTTATTGTACACTTGTCGCCCGAATGCAAACTGTGCTTGTATGTAATTTCAAGGTGGTGCACAACAGCATCCAAACCTTCCTTGTGCATTGTTTCAAAATCTAAGCCTACATACCTAAGATACTTATGTCTTGCATGCTCAAAGTAATGTAGGTATACAGCATTATTTACAATACCCTGCATATCTAGCTCATAGTCGCGTACTTCTAGTGGACATTCAAAGCACCCTTTATCCAAGTTCATAACCTTGACCCCGCTTTACAATTAAAACCTTTTGTATACCCTTGTCCAGTAAAAATTTTTGCATAGCCAACAAGCCCTTGGACTCACCATGAACCAAGAACACTGTTTTTAGTCTGCGCAAATCCTGACAGGCAAGATACTCCCAGGCTTCCTGATAATCGGCATGGGCACTAAAAGCATGCAATTCCTGAACACTGGCTTTTACTTTATAAAATTGCCCATGAATTTTTACTTCTTTATCCCCACGTGCAATTTTACTACCCAAAGTGTTTGCAGCCATATAGCCTACTATAAGAATAGTATTGGCTGCATCAGATATATTGTGCATTAGATGGTGTTGTATCCGTCCTGCCTCGCACATACCATCGGCAGAAATAATAATTGCAGGACCTTTTAGCGTATTTAGCTTTTTAGAATCTTCTACCTTAGAAACCAAATGAAGCTGATTAAACCCAAAGGGGTTTTCATGATGCTGCAAAAACAAGTCCTGAGTTTCCTTGTCGTAACACTCGGGATGTATGCGAAAAATAGATGTGGCATGTACCGCCATAGGAGAATCTATATAGATTGGTACAGAAGGAATACTTTTTTTATCGCATAATAAGTGAAGAAAAAATATCAATTCCTGGGTTCTTTCTATTGCAAAGGCGGGGATAATAATCTTACCACCGCGCTTTACAGTGTGGTTTACAATATCGGCCAGCTTGTCCATGGCTTGGGTTAATGGCTCATGCAGACGGTCCCCGTAGGTAGCTTCCAGAATTAGATAGTCTACAGGAGGAATACTTTGCGGATCGCGGATAATGGGCTTTCCTTTTCTGCCAAGATCTCCTGTAAATGCAATGGAAATTGGTTTGCTGCCTTGCACAGGTATGTCCAACACAGCTATTGCAGATCCTAGTATATGCCCCGCATCATACAATGTACCCTGAATATCCCCTGCCAGATAAAAGGGACGATTGTAGGAATGCGTAGTGCACTGGCTTATGGCTTTTACTACATCGCTTTCGGTGTACAAAGGAGAATAGGAAAAAGCCAGTCCTTGCAGTAAAGCACGCTTGCGCAAATAGTCATAATCCCGCTCTTGTATATTGGCAGAATCCATGAGTACTACGCTAGCCAAGTCTCTGGTAGCTGATGTAGAAAAAATATTGCCTTTAAATCCCCTTTTTACCAACAGTGGAATTAGCCCACAATGATCAAAATGAGCATGAGTTAATATTAGTGAATCCACACTTTCTGGCGAAGTAATAAGAGCTAGATTCTTTTCGTAAGACTCCTGTCTTCTTCCCTGAAAAGCACCGCAGTCTATTAGAAACCGTTTGCTACCAATGTGTAGCACATGTTTAGAACCAGTAACTTCTTCTGCTCCACCTTCTGAACTAAGGTACATATTCATACCTAAGTATAGGCAGAATATCTATAAAAACACAGTAGGGCTTTGGGCAGGTACGAATTATGTGTATGTAGTGTAAATAGATTACATTAAAGGTTATTGTCGATTTTTAAAAAACCATTTATAATTAAAGTTGGTATCGAATTAAGTAATTCAACAAAAATAGATAGTAGGAGGTTTGCAGCATGGCCATTATTACAATTGCAAGGGAATTGGGTTCTCTTGGCGACGAAGTATCGGAAGCATTAGCTGCACTTACGGGATACAAAAGAGTGCGAAGAGAGTATATAGAAGAGCGACTAAACGATATTGGTATAGACAGCGTAAAAAGGCTAAAATACGATGAAAAAAAACCAGGTTTTTGGTCTTCGGTTTCCCAAGAAAGAGATGACTTTTTGCATTACCTTCGTATGACCTTATATGAAGAGGCGGCTTCGGGCAATTGCATAGCCATTGGCAGAGGTGCCAGTGCTATCTTTCAGAATGTGCCCAGCCACTTTTCTGTTAAGCTCATTGCACCACTAACTATTCGAATACAGAGGGTAATAGACTGGTATAAGTGCCAAGAAAAACAAGCCAAACAAATAATAGAGCAAAGCGATATAGACCGAGCGGGCTATTACAAGTATTTCTTTTCTTTGGAATGGAAGGACCCGGTAATCTACAACATTGTAATTAACACTGCCGATCTTCCACCGGATAAGATTGCCCGCCTAATACAAGACAGTTGTACAGTACTAGTTGGTAAAGTGCAGGAAGCACAGGGTAATAAAATTATTTCAGAGCTTTTGCTTGGTCAAAAAATAATAAGCGACATAATTTATCGCAAAAATATTTCTATTCACTTTTTGGATGTTATTGTAAAGGAAGGCAAAGCTATTTTACATGGCGTCTCTAATTCGCAAAGTTCTATAGATGCAGCCCTGGCGGCTACCAACTGTTTTCCTGGCATAGTAGAAGTAACTAGCAATATTCAAATTGTACAAGAATTTCCTATTATGCCTTAACCAGAGATGAATATTGATTCTTTTCACGGTATTGAAGCCTTTCTTCTCAAGCCCGATATTGCTAGTAAAAATTGCAAAATTTTACTCGATAAAAACAGTTCTCTAGGTCCCCGTATAAAAAATATACTAGGTCTTGCGCAAGAAAAGTGTATTCCCGTGCAAAAGGTAACTTGGAAGGAGCTAGATAATCTATCAGCCTACCATAAGGGTTTGGTATTACAGACAGATTCAGAACTGGGTAGTGGGGTAATTGATTTTGTTTCTTTTCTTAACATAAAAAGAGAAAGAGCTCTTGTGCTGGTATTGGATCATATAGAAGACCCAAGAAACTTTGGTGCTATACTGCGCTCCTCGCTTGCCTTTGATGCAGATTTAGTAATTTGCCCAAAAAAAAGAGCAGCTTCGCTAACAGAAGCGGTAAGTAGAAGTTCTGCAGGAGCAAGTGCTTTTGTACCACTATTATTTGTACCTAATGTAGCGAATGCTTTAATTAGCCTAGGTAAAGCAGGGTACACCCGTTACGCGCTGGACATGGCGGGAACTCCACTGGTAGCTGTGGGGTTTAGTCCATGTACCGTACTTGTTCTAGGAGGCGAAGGCAAAGGAGTGAGCAGGCTAGTAAAAGAGAATTGTGATAGTACTGTAGGAATACCCATAAGTACACAGAGTCAATCATTAAATGCAGCCATTGCCTGCTCGATAGCCTTGTATGAATATAGAAGAAATTTTTTGTTACAGGAAACGCAAAAACAATAGTTTTTTAGGTGGCATAGAAGCGCCAAATAGAACCTGCATTCGTCAAATTTTGCAAATCTTCTATTTATTTTTTTACGATATGTAGCCCTATACCTAGCCTATATCTATTAAATACCGCTAAAGTGCCATATAGGTAGCCATATAAAGAACAAACCGTTTTAAAAAATTATGTTATGAAATAGTTGATAAGTCGCTTTGCCATAATAATGTAAGTACAGTGTACTATGCTTTTGTATAGTATTTGGCAAAATATACAAAAGATCCTGAAAAATCAAAACTACTAGCCGTAGGAGGGTTAAACCCTACAGTTGAAGAGAAAATAAAGTGGATGGTTCTACTATTTATAAAACAGATTGGACTTCTTTATATGCGGCTATTAATGTGCAGCTTGAAATAAAACGTGAAGCTCGACTTGAAAAGCACATTATATTTTTGTTACAAGATATACAAAGATGGCTAGGTCATTTTGGGTTTGGCTATTCACTCCTTAGTACCCTAGAAAAAATAGAGATAAAACCTAAATCGTTAGAGTACTTCCAAGGATTGGAGGCAATTAGTACAGAGTAGCTAGGATGGAAAAGAATTTTTTTAGCACGGAATGATTACAATCTGTATGCAGATTGTTAATATTATTTTTTTGATCGTTAAAGGAGGCATTTATGAATAAAGATGAATGTGAAAAAGCCCTAGAAGAAGTTCGCAAAGCGTATCGATTAATATTTGAATATGAAAAAAGGGTTGATGCTACAATGCAATATATTGCGAAAGCGATTTCTTATAAAACCAGAAAGAAACCGGAAACATACTGGTTAGGAGATTATCAGTGAGGAAATTATTATAATCCTGCTTTTCTCTTTGAACCCGTCAAACTGTCCAATTCGGAAAAGAAAAAGGGTGTTTCTATTTATTTAATTAGTGATACAGGGTATAATGACGATGTAGAAAACATTGTAACTACAAAGGGATTTAAAGAAGTAAAAGAATATTCTAATACATATTGTATTTTCATCATGCAAAAAAAGTCCACGAAACCTATGTGGGATTGGCATGATATTATTGACCCAATAATTAATAAAAAAAGCCTACTTTTAAATGAGAAGATTATTACGCAATAAAAATATAACCTATCAGACTTATTAACTTAAGAGGATATAAAAACTAAAATAAAAGATTTTAATGATTCTCTTCCTGAAGGCTATACTAAATTAGAACTTAACAAATCTGAAAGTTCTTGAAGTCTCCCACTACCATACATTTATTCTTACTCTAGCGCATAAGCAATAAAGTAGAAAGAGGAATACTTACTATTCTTGGGTCATCAGTTGCCACTTCATCGCTTGCCGTTATTAGAATACCAAAAGGCGCATTGTACACAGATTTTTCAATAAAACCCCGAAGACCTAAGGTATCCTCCCTATTAACTCTTGTGCGGTATTTTACCTCCAAGGGTATTCTTTGTTCACCAAGCGTCAGAATGTAGTCTATCTCTCGTTCTGCACCCCGTTCAGGAAAATGGGATACTTCAAGATTTATAATGGATGATAAGAAGTAGCCTGCTGCACTTTCGGCAATGTGCCCCGCCATATCGCGAAGATGATCGTTTTGCTGTAGAACATCTGTATCTAGTGGAACGGCCTCCTGCATCCAACTCGCGCGCAGTGCATGATCGCATAAGCACAGTTTTGCAGGTCCCTTGCGACGCTTCAAACGTAATTCCAGGGGTTCGATAAGTCGTAATAACAAAGTACCATCAAGAAACCTTAAATAAGATAAAATCCTTTGCCACCCTATATTTGCCAACATTGTTTGGCGAATTTCATTTACATACAAAGATTGTTTTGGCGATTGTCCTATGTATCTGCAAGCCAACCTAAAAACTTCTTCAAGCAAGTGGCTGTCTCTTTTTGCACCTTTTGCACCAAAACGCAAATCGTGCTGTATTGCCCGACGGATAACCGTCTCATTTAACATATCTGCAATCTCTTCCCAGGAAGAATCCATCTTTTGATGTGCCATAGGATAGGCCCCGCGTGTAGAAAATTCCTTAAAGGCCAAATCACGAAGTTCTTTGTTATTCAAACCAAATTGTCTTAGCTCTACCCAGAAATTTTTGTCGCGCACTTGCCCTAATCCATTAAATGGCAAATAGGGTGCAATTTGACCTATTTTGCGAAACTCTGCGATTTCGCGAAGAAACAAGGGCCCCATCTCTAAGGTGCTTATTCTACCCGCTAGACTATCCCGTCCTTGTTCAATACGCAATGCAGAACTGCCCGTTGCCAACACCCGTATGGCGCTGGTATCCACAAGAAATTTTAACTGTGGTGCCCATGAATCAATATTTTGCACCTCATCTAAAAAAAGATAGGCAGGCTGGCTACTACTTGTAGCTTCGTTAAACGATTTTTTTAAAATGTATTCCTCTATCCAATCTGCAAGACGTAGAATTGGTTCCTCTAACTTGCGTAATCCTGGTAATTCATCAAACTGTAGGTAAAAGATATGGTTAAATGGCACACCTTCCTCAAGCAATGCATTAATTAATTGTAATACCAAAGTACTTTTGCCCACTTGCCGCGGACCACGCAGGACAGTTATTTTTGCTAGGCCATCCTTAAGTTTAGACATTGCAATTGGAAAGACCCAGCGCTTTGTTGGTGGTATGGGCTGCTGGGGTTTTCCTTGCCACCAAGGGTTTAGACGGTATACGTTAGCTACAAGACCAGAGCTTATAATAGGAAATAGAAATTTTTGTTTCATAGGAGTACTAGTTTTATTATTATTAACCTTATCATATCAGTTAACCTTTGTGGAGTAATTTTAAGAAACTAATTTTACAATCGCACTACTTACGTAGTATAATAATAGCAGAATTATTCCGCCTTGTGAATACTAGACTAACTCCAAAAAAAGTATTTGTCGTCTTCATTCTCTTGTAAACACGGCATAGGTCTCTATGTGGCTGGTTTGGGGGTAGTAATCGTACAACTCTATTACTGGCATACTATACCCCGCCTGCTGCAGTAATTTGCAATCCCTTGCAAAACTGGCTGCCATACAGGAGATATACACAATAGCCCTAGGCTGTAATTTTAGTAAATTATCAATAACATTTTTACCCACCCCTTCGCGGGGAGGATTTACCACAACCACCAGGTTTTTGAATTTCGCATTCGCTTTATTTTCTGACAGCCACGCTTCTACACTTGTATTGTACAAGCGCACCTGAGAATTAATGTTATTAGCTAGTGCACAGTTGTAAGCGGATCTATTTTGTTCTATTCCTATTACTGTTGCAAAAAAAGGAGCAAGAAAATACGTATACATACCAACTCCGCAGTACAAATCTGCAAGGATACTCTCTTCTTTGCCTTTCATTCCTACACTTTTTACATCGCTTGTTAGCCTACTTATTAGCCTTGGCAGAAGACCTACATTAGACTGCAAAAAAGCATCTGTATGGCACAGGAAGTCTTTTCCCATAATATGCAGTGATATTTTATCTTTTCCCAACACAAACGCTTTATCATGAACACCAATAACGACTAGCCTCTTAACATCCGTACATTGCCAAGGTGTACGTAGAAAATCTTGAATTTCCTTGCATGCAACAAGACAATTACTCACCGGAATTATTTCGTCCCCTCCCCTCTTCCTATAACCCCAACTACCAACTGTTGATTGTACATAGTGCAATTGCACACGATTTCTGTATGCCCAGGGCGTAGAAGGGTGAATAGGCACATCTGCAATAGACACACCCCCAATACGATAAAGAGTATCAGTGAATATTTTAATTTTTGCAAACAATTGATCTTCATAACCCAAGTGCATCAAATTGCAGCCACCACAAAAACCATAGTAGGAACATGCGGGTTTTATTCTCTTTGGTGATGGTTCTATAACTTCCAAAACTTGAGTTTGTACATAATCCCGCCTATCCCGAATTATAGTTGCATGTACTAGCTCTCCTGGTAGTGCAAGAGGAACAAAAGCAGCCTTCCCCTGCAAAAATGCCAGTCCTATGCCTCCATCTATTAACTTCTCTACTCGCAGTTGCACAGGCTTCATACATACAGAATACAAAGGATGCTAAATTATAGGAAGAGACACGAACAAAGATATCTATTATGCTAGTACTCATGAAAGCACTAGTTAAAAAAATTGCTGGCAAAGGATTATGGCTAGAAGAAAAACCTATGCCTAAAATTAGCCCTAAAGATGTTCTTGTAAAAGTACTAAAAACCGCCATCTGCGGTACAGATGTACATATTTATTCTTGGGATGATTGGGCAAGTCGTACTATCCAAACGCCATTAATAATTGGTCATGAATTTGTTGGTGTTATAGTAGAAGTAGGCGATGAAGTAAGAGGGCTAAAAGTAGGCGAAAGAGTTTCTGCAGAGGGGCATCTTATCTGTGGCCAGTGCAGAGCCTGCCAAGCAGGCAAACGGCATCTTTGCCCTAACACTCAGGGCATTGGCATTCATCGTGATGGTTGCTTTGCAGAATATATTGCAGTTCCTGCCACAAATATATGGAAAATATACAAAGATGTTCCCGACGAAATTGCCGCTATCTACGATCCTTTAGGCAATGCAACTCACTGTGCCTTAAGTTTTGATATGATAGGGGAAGATGTACTTATTACCGGCGCAGGTCCTATTGGCTGTATGGCTGCTGCTATTTGCCGCCACAATGGTGCAAGAAATATCGTGGCAACCGATGTAAATGAGTATCGTCTTAATCTAGCCACTATGATGGGCGCAGATAGAATTGTACAGGTACATAAAGAAGATTTGCGAAAGGTGATGGCAGAACTAGATATGGTGGGTGGTTTTGACATTGGGCTAGAAATGTCTGGTAGCACGGCTGCACTCTCGCAAATGTTGGATACAATGTACAATGGTGGCAGAATTGCACTGCTGGGTTTGTTGCCTAAAAACACCGCCATAGATTGGGATATGGTTATTTTTAAGGGTTTGATTATTAAAGGCATTTATGGCAGAGAGATTTTTGAAACCTGGTACAAATTAGAAGCCATGTTACGATCTGGTCTTAATGTTTCTTCTATAATTACTCATCGATTCAATTTTGAGGATTTCCAGAAAGGCTTCGATGCCATGTTGTCGGGTATGTCGGGCAAAGTTATATTAAGCATGGAATGAAAGGCATACCTACAATTACAAATCCACCTTCTGCTACCCTATTGTCTTGCATTCAGCCCAACCCTTCATCACTTGCGATATTGGAACAACTGGGAGGCATAATAAATGAGTCAGATCCTCTTTCTGGCAAGCAAGGTTGGGAAATAAAAAAAAATGTATTGGAATTATGGCAACTTCTTACAGGGAAAAAAGAAATTCGCCACTCACTCTATTTAAATACATCCCCTGCCATTTCAGCTTACCTACGATATTTTTTACCATGGAATGTATTTAGAATCTCGTCCATACTAAGCAGCTTTCCTGTACATATTGGTACTGATGATCACTTGACAGATCTGGGAAGTGGGCCACTTAGCCTGCCAATTGCATTGTGGGCTTGCCGTCCAGAATTAAGAAAGCATAATCTGCAATTTACTTGCCTTGACAGATCAGAAAAGTTGCTAGAGAGAGGGCTCTCTATTTTTGAAACAGTAAATATCCGAATGCAAGGTTTTTTATCTCCTTGGAAGTTTACTCTTGTCAAAGGCGATATGTATACGGGTAATGCAAAAACAAAGTTGCCGCACAAGTTGGATACTCATAACAGCGACTTTGTCGCTGCTGTAAATGTATTAAACGAAATTAAATGGAATAGAAACTCCAGCCTAGACGAGGCAGCTCTGCGAATGTCAAAGGTATTGCGTAGATACCTTAACCCATCGGGACAACTCTTTCTAATGGAACCAGGAAATCCTGCATCAGCAACGTTTCTTGTTGCCATAAGAACTCAATTGCTTGCACTTGGGTTTGATACACTATCGCCCTGCCCCCACCAGGATCAATGTCCAATGCCAGGAAAAAATACTCGACATGATGTACAAAAATCATTGGTTCTCCCAAAGGTGCGCGCAAAAGCTCCGTGGTGCCACTTTACTATAGACACAAAACATGCACCTACATGGTTGGCTACATTTTCTGATTTTATTGGGCTCCCTAAAAGCAAAGTAGTTTTTAGTTATCTTCACGCGCAATACAAGAACATAAAAAAGAACAACCAGGATACCATTCAAGCTCGCATAGTCTCCGAGCCTTTTTCTTTACCTCGTGGTTTACGAGGCTATTATTCCTGCACAAAGTTAGGCTATACATTGCTTACCCAAAGCTGGGCTGCAAAAGCCTGGAGTTCTGGCACTTTGCTTAGTATTGTAGTACCCAAACAAAAAGCACCAATGATAAGAGACCCAAAATCAGGTGCTGTCATTTTGGATACTTGACCTTCATTGCCCTACCTTGTACTGTCTATGCTAGAGAATATACATAGGTTTTTACTTTGGGGGCGTAGCGAAGCTGGTTATCGCGCTGGCCTGTCAAGCCGGAGACCGCGGGTTCAAGTCCCGTCGCTCCCGTTGTCCTTAACTTGGGTTTATTTTTCACAATGCCGCTTCCCCTGAATGTATCCTTCGGGACTTTCCCAAAGGGACTTTCCCAAAGGGACTTTCCCAGAGGGACTATCCCAGAGGCGAGCAATCTTGGATTTGTAGGGTAGATTTTTCCCAAATCCTTTGTGTTTATTGGCTTTTTGTAGTTTTTAGCCTTTCTTTTATCCTACGAATATCTGAAGCCATTGATCTAATTAGAAGTAGCAATGTATCCCAAGAAAAAATAGTTTTCTGTCTTTGAGAAGCTACGTAGAAAATCAATCAATTTTTATTACAACAGCAATAAAAAGCATGAACAGGAGGATGTCTCAGAACTTCTAAGAGTGCACAAAACCTGTGATTTGCTTCACTCGCAATTGCCTAACAAAGAATATCCACTGCTTTCAATGCTCATTGCAAGTATTACAATATGCGGTTACTATTAGATATCATAAAATCACTGTTTTTAGTATTGTGGCAAGTAAAACCACACCCATATTAACAAGAGGTTTGTGATTAGCCAAAGATAGAATGTCTATCCTTCGGGCTGTAGCGCACGGGCTGTAGCGCAGTGGCTAGCGCGCCTGGTTCGGGACCAGGAGGCCGGTGGTTCAAATCCACTCAGCCCGATCAATTCCGCATTTAGAAAGTTGACAAGAATTATTTGAAAGCTAAAAAAAGGGAATAATTTATATAATGAGAACTGCCGTTTCTGGCATAATAAAAATAGGACAAACGGATAGTGCTAATTATGAGAAGCGTATGAAACACCTTGAAAAAAATGGCTTTGGTACTGTTACAGGGTTGAAAAGATTTTTTGCAATCGAACTCACTCTTCACACGGTTAAAGAAAAATTATTGAATGAAATTTTTAGCACACATCAAGTCGGGGGAAGCGAGTTATTCGCTTTGGATTCTGCATTAGTTAAACAGCTACTTTTGGCATTTGATGGGAGGGTTGTTTTTCCGAAGGGTGATGACAAAGAAAAAGAATTTGGAGCAGTGTCAAAGACTAGAAAGCAGGGGATGCTGTGTAGTTTTTATAAAAAGGGATTAAAAGACGGTACTACAATTATATATTGCTGACAAAACAATAACTGCAAAAGTTTGTGGTGAGCGAAGTGTTGAGTATGACAAGCAAACTTGGACATTATCTGGTCTAGCTAAGGAGATCTACCGAAGAAAAGGTGCATTGATTCCTAGCGAATATTATCAAGGATCAGCTCATTTTGAATACAATTGCAAAAAATTGAAAGATTTGCAGTAGTTATTCCTGATTAGTAAAATCCTGTACCGTAGTTTATACTTGAGAAAATAATGAAATGAAATTTGTGCAAGTACGAAGCGCGAGGCAAGACTTTTTAGGAGTGGATTAAAGCACTCATACCACATTACATACAAACTCATGCCGATGTAATGAACAACCCTATAATTAGGAAAAGAAGAGTACCCAAAATGGATGGCTAAAAATAAGGGCACGCTTTGATAAAGCAATAGGTTTACAATGACAAACAGAAATTAGAATATTTCAAAAATTTAATTCAATAATTACATATGAATAGTATGATTATTATTTAAGTAGTCTTGCGTGTGTTTTACTGTTGCGCAAATAATCTCCCTTCATTTCTACACTACTAATACCCATAAAGACCAGTTTTTTTTCCCCTTGCTATGTACATTATTGACACTCCACACTTTAATTCATACTATGCAACTATGAATAGTCAGATTTTAACTTTAGAACCAGGACAAATTTCTGAAATTGTTTCTTTGGAAGGTTCAAAAGCAGAAATATCCCGTCTTAGGAATATGGGTTTTACCGCGGGTGCATCAATTACAATTATTCGCAATGATATAGGGAAAGTTCATGGCAACACCATTAACACCCTTAAAGGTCCCCTCTTAGTGCGAATTAGAGGAGGGAATATAGCCTTAGGCTACAAAGAAGCCAAATGTATCTTTGTCAAGCTACCTGGTTCTTCAAACAGTACTAATACCAAAGAAGCAACTACTAATACTAGCAATGTTACCAGTACTACCACTGTACAATCAGATAACTTTTCTGTTACATGGTCTAAGAACCACATCCCAAAAAAGACTGCCAATCGTCACTTTACCCTGGCTCTTGCAGGGCAACCCAATGTAGGAAAATCTACATTATTCAATCACTTAACCGGGGGTAAGCAGCATGTTGGCAATTGGCCGGGTAAAACAATACAAAAGAAAGTGGGTGTGTTACAATTTCGGGGTAAACAAATAGAAGTAGTTGATCTGCCAGGGGCCACAGCACTGTCTTCTCATTCTGAAGAAGAATTAATAGTACGAGAATATGTAATAGAATCACCACCCGATCTTGTGGCAGTCGTTGTAGATGCAAGCAATATGGAAAGAAGCCTGTACCTTGCTGCCGAAATACTTCTATTGCCTGTTCCTGTAATTTTGATATTGAACATGATAGACGTTGCCGAAAAGGAAGGCTTAAAAATAGAAGCACAGGTATTGGAAAAGGCTATTGGTCTTCCTGTGCTGCCTATGTGCGCTACAAGAGGCAAGGGCTTGGAATTGTTATTGTCAATAATTGATAAAATGGCATCTTCTAATTATAATTACAATCCTCGTATCCCAGAAGTATTACCTAGCCATCAGTCTATCTTGTCAACTATTCATTCAATGGTATGCAATTTTGTACCAGAAAAATATTCTTCTTGGTGGGTAAGCCTTAAATTGTTAGAGGGTGATGAAAATATAACTATTTTAATACAAAAATTACTACCACAGGATATTTGGATAAAAGTAGAAGCCTTGATTTACCAGCACGAAGATGCAGTATTGGATATTGTAGGAGGCCGATATAAATGGATAGGCAGAATGGTACGAGCTGCAATCGTAGACCCTCCCTCATCCAAAATAAATCTTACAACCAAGCTGGATCGTTTTCTTATCCATCCCGTATTTGGCAGCCTTTTTCTTGTAGTATGCTTAGGTGCTGTGTTTCTTCTTACCTATACTATTGGAGCACCAATCCAGTTATTGCTAAGTAATATGTTACAAACTCTATCCCAACACATTATGGGATTTTCGCATACTTCATCGCCCTTTATTGCAACCTTGCTAAACCTTTTATCTGGCGGTATTATTGGTGGCGTGGGAATGGTGTTAACTTTTATACCTATTCTTGCAATTTTTTATTTTGCCCTTGGTGTATTAGAAGACACAGGCTATATGGCAAGAGCAGCCTACCTTACAGATCGTTTTATGCACACACTTGGCTTGCATGGCAAAAGTTTTATGCCCATGGTTTTAGGATTTGGTTGCAATGTCCCTGCTGTACTAGGAACCAGAATAATAGAGTCCAAGCCTGCCCGACTACTCACCATATTACTCATACCCTTTATCCCCTGCACAGCACGGATGGTAGTGGTTTCTGTGTTAGCACCCATTTTCTTTGGACCCGCCGCCTTTTGGGTTACCTGGGCTTTAGTGGGGGGTAATATTCTTATAATGGCAGCAGTAGGTTTGCTGTTACATCGTTCTGCCATGGGCGACAAGCACATTCCCTTCATTATGGAGTTGCCCCTGTATCACAGACCAAATATAAAAACTATTGGAGTGTATATTTGGCAAAACCTAGTTAGCTTCCTGAAAAGAGCTGCTACAGTTATCCTTGTGGGGGCGGTAATAATTTGGAGTCTGTCCTATTTTCCTACAGGTGAACTTAGCACTAGTTTTTTAGGCATACTGGGTAATTTCCTCCAGCCACTTGGCCAGCTGCTGGGTCTTCCCTGGCAGGTTTTTGTAGCCATACTTACAAGCCTAGCAGTAAAAGAAAATACCATTTCTACTTTAGGAATACTATACGGGGATCTTGCTGCAAATCTGCCAGCAGTTTTAAGCTGGACATCGGCATTGGGGCTTCTTGTATTTCAGATGCTTTTTATTCCCTGTATAGCCACAATCGCATCAATAAAACAAGAAACAGGATCAATAAAATGGACGCTACTAAGTATTTTTTCTATGCTCTTCATTTCCTTGATATTTGGGATTGGCATATATCAGTTGGTTCGTGTACTATAAAATGAGTAGCAAATGTTATTGCAATTACTAGCCCTCTTGCATAAAGGTGGGTATATAACAACTAATGATATGATGCACAGCCTTGGCATACGCAAAGAGCAAATACCCCCCATGCTAGAGCAACTATGCAACTTGGGATATATTAGCAATCTTAATAGCCCACACGAAAAAGTGGGAGCTTGTGGTTCCTGTTCTGCCTGTTCTTCACGGAACAAGAATTTTCCAGCGTCAATTGCGCATGTGTGGGCTTTAACCGACAAAGGCAGGAAGGCACTACAATCATACAATTAATTCATGATACCGCGCTTGGTTTTTATTTTATATACATGGAGCTACAATGCCTTCATCCGCTAGAAGCAGGTTATTGTTCAAAGCAGGAATAATAGCCCTTATGGGCAACTTAATTCTTGCCCTTGCCAAATTAATTGTAGGTGTTATTTCTGAATCCCTTGCAGTAATAAGTGATGGTATAGATTCATCTACAGATGTACTAATAGCCATTGCTGCTCTATTTACTTTTAAAATTATAGAAAAACCAGGGGATGAAAATCACCCATACGGTCATAGTCGTGTAGAAACAATAACCACTGCCCTAATCGCCTTTGTCATCTTTTTTGCGGGCTTACAACTTATGATCAGTGCTATAAAGAGCTTTTTTGTAGCTAATACAATAATTATTCCTACCCGCGTAGTTCTTCTTGTAACTGCATTATCTATAATTGGTAAACTTATTCTAGCAGGAAGCCAGTTCTATTACGGGAATAAAACTAAATCAACTTTGCTTATTGCCAATGCAAAAAATATGCGTAATGATATTGTCATCTCGGTATCCGTAGGTATAGGGCTTGTACTTACCATTTTGTTACAACAAGCAATTTTTGACAGAATCATCGCGTTTCTTGTTTCTATTTGGATACTACGAGTTGCTATTGTTATTTTTTTGCAATCCAATACAGAGCTTATGGACGGCAATACAGACAAGAAAATGTATAAAGAATTATTTACTGCCGTGCATTCGATTAAAGAAGCCAGTAATCCACATAGGGTTCGCATACGCAAACTGGGTACAAAGGCTGTTGTAGACATGGATATAGAAGTAGATCAAAATTTAAGTGTGGCAGAAGCGCACAAAATAGCAATGCGGGTTGAAGATGCGATAAAGATAGCCATTCCAGATATTTATGATGTGATGGTGCACATAGAGCCCACAAACAATCAGGAAATATCTGAAGGTTTTGGGATCAGAAGTTCTGTGCTCTGCGATCAGAAAACACAGATAGCATCTAGCAATACCCCGCGCAAAAAAGGAATGTAAAAATTAAAAAGTTAATTTCTTTTACTGCATTTTTTTTCTCTGTAATTTTTATATTTGCCGAGATATTTAATTCTAGCACAGGTTTTACAATTGACCCACCCGAAGGCATACAGCTTAATCCTGGCTCTACTAATACATCTTTTACATTTTCTGATTCTGATAAAATTATAGAGTTTACCATTATTATCTATAACAAAGGGCGTTTTTCTTCAGTACAGGCAATGTCTAAAGATTTGCTAGGTAAACTGAAAAGCGCAGATACTTCTACTGCCTTCCAATACCAGGGCAGGGATAGTGCATTTGCAAATACTACTTTTATATTGGATGGCGAGCCATATAAAGGATATGCTATATTTATTTATTCACCCGCCCATTTTAGTTTTGGACTTTATGCCAATACAAAAGCATTGCAATTTGATTCATATAAAGAATTTCTACTCTCTTGTCTTGATTCCTTTTCAATAGATATGGCTGCCCAAAAACGACCTGGTCTTGTAAGTCAGTATTATTTTTCCTGGCCACCACTACGGCCCCAAACAAAATCCTTCACATTACCCGTGCCTATTCATACCTCAGAAGGAGATGCCCTTATAGGAAGTAGGCCAACAGAAGTAGAAAATGTCTTGCTACCATGGAATACAAAAGAGCTAGACACCGAGCTTTCTATCGTTACAAGAGAACATAAAGTACTTAGCACCTATACCGATGATAAAATATTAGCTCTGGCTGCCTGGGCTCGATTTTACAGAATAGTGTATAAAGATTCAGCTGCCAGATTAGACAACCTGGCACTGGAAATGCTAAAAAGATTATCACCCACAAACAGGACAGATCAAGCACGGCAGGTTTTATTTTGGGTACAGAGCTTTGTGTATGAAAGAGACAGCTTTGGGATAGATTTTATACCTATGATGCAATCCGCGTATGAGAAAAGAGGCGACTGCGACTCCAGGGTAATGGTTGCAGCAGCAATATTGGAAAGAATAGGTATAGATAGCATTCTTCTTGTTTCTGATGAATACTCTCATGCTTTGCTTGCTGTAGATGTACCAGGTGGCGGGCAACGTTTTATATTTAAGGGCAAGGGTTATCTTATAGGAGAAACTACAGCAGCAGTAGGGCTAGGCATGATGCCCAAAGAAATGTCCGATTCCAGAAAGTGGATAGTAGTAGATCTTGGCAATTAAATAAATGGTTCGATAGTTAATATCATACCAATTAGTACACCTTACTCTTTTTATTAGAGCGAAGCCCCCGTCTTGTACTTCCGGGAAAAGTGGCTAAATATACTCCTACCACTGCTACTCCGCCACCAAAAAATTGCAATAGCTCCAGCCTCTCGCCCAAAAAGATAAAACCTGTGGTTACTGCCACGACAGGAATTAGGTTTATGAATACACTAGTCTTTCCGGGACCTAAGCCCGCAACTGCAATATTATACAGCCAGTAGCCTATTGCCGAACAAAAAACACCAAGATATACAACATGTAACCATATTGTAACATCAGGCAACTGCCAACCAGATGTCTCTGTTAAGGCAAATGGTATGCAACCCAAGGCCCCAAAAAAACACTGCCAAAAAGTCATTTTTATTTTAGTTATTTTTCTTGATATATTTTTTATCATAAAATTATAGACTATCCATGAAAAGGCCGCCAGTGCCATAAACAGAAAACCTAAAAGCGAGGACTTGCCACCCCTGGATTGGCTTACAATAAGCGCTACTCCTGCAAAAGATAATAAGACACCGATGTATATTCTTATTTTAAATTTATTTTTATAAATAATTCTATCGCAGATTATTATAAATATGGGTATAGTGCCAATAATTAGTGATGATTCAGACACACTGAGTAGGTTAACCCCATTATTCTCGCCAAAAAAGTAGAGTGTTATACCTATAAGACCACTGGCGGCAAGGCTTGGCACTTCCGCTAATCTAAGACCAAGACTTTCTCCGTTTAGGCGGGCAATAATTGCCAACACCGAGCAGGCAAGCATAAATCTGACAAAAGCTAGTGTCATAGGCGGAAGGGCAACTACAGATACTTTGATGCTGAGAAAAGAGACACCCCAGATAACAGAAGTGCTAAGACCAGCAAATAAAAGAAACAATGCCGACTTCTCTGCTTTCATATATGGACTGTATATGAAATGCAATATTTCAGTCCATATATGGCTATACCAAGTTATCCAGCTTAGTAGTATTATTGGATTATGAATAAGAAGGAAACATCAGGCCTGGATCAACTCACACAGGTACTGGACTATATATTAAACCAGGCAAATGCTGTAGAATTTGATGTTATTATTAAAGCGTGCCATCGGCGAATAAAAGATACCGCTCGCGATCGTTCAGGGATTGCCAATCCTTTACGGGATAGCCGTTCTCTCTCTCTACAGTTGGATACCTCGATACAAAAAACAATGCAGAGTTTACGCCATCAGGCCCAGGGAATCATGTCCCATATTGTCAAGAAAGAAGTTCCTGGAATATCAGAAACCCAACTCTCTGCCTTGTGGGCAGAACTTAATGCAACAGAACCAGATACCGCCAAAGCGCAATCTTTACCATCTCAAGCAGTTCTTTCTATGGTCAGAGACTTTATAGCTTATTCGACAGGTCTTATGCCACCAACACGGCAATTAGAACTTTGGCAGCTCTCCTCGGATTGGAAAAAGAAATACTGGTCTTCATTTTCACCCGAAATTAAGGCATTGATAAAATCCTACCTTGAGGGTACTATAGAAATAACCATATTTGAAAAAGCACTTTTAAGTATTCTGGAATTATAAAATTGCTGCTATAGTACTTCTTTTTCCTGAACTGCTTTACACAAGGAAAAATATTGGTAATGTAAAGGAACCTAAAGCCGTAGTGATAAAGTCTGCAAAATGCATTCGCCTACAGCATCCCAAACAATGCCTTGTGCAGTAGTGAGAAGCCACAATGCCTTTATTAACAGGTATTTATATTAGTGATATGGTTACGATAATTTTCTACTATTGGAGGTAATATGCCTGTAAAACGGGATTTTGGTGCAAGTTTTACACGAAGTAATCCTTCTGATCGTTCAAGGCTTATTTCATATATAAACTTAAAATTAGCCAGTCTGGGACTTCCTTATTATGAAAAGGAAGGTACTGCCTTTGTTAAGCTAGCAAGTGACATGTTAGAAAATGTTCGCGAAAAAGATATTTTATTACATGATTATTTGCCACCGGTAGATAGACGCATTCAAAATTTTCTGAATTTTATATTTGCAGAATTGGGACTGCAAACCATTCCCCGCTTACCTTCCCGTACTCTGGTTTTAGACAGGTATGGTATGGCTCGCGAATTATCCTTACCACCCGACAAGCATGAGTACTCATCACCCACCCTACATTCCTACCGCATTCGTAACGGTATATTGCACAATCCTGCAAATGATCGCCGCACAACCGAAGGTGTTTTTCATGTCGTAGATATTGGGCTACCTGTTCCTCCTGATAAAAAAGCCGTACCACTACTGGCTTTTGCCAGGCTCCTGCAAAGAGCTCTGCACCCACCATTAGAATTAAGTGAACTTCCTTATACTGCTAGTTGCGATAAAAAAGCACATGCCTTTCTTTCTTTGTTGCTTCGTCCCATTGTAATACCAGAAGTACCGAACTGGTGCGAAGAAAGATCCATGGAAATACGATTTTTTGCTCCGGGTTCGCTTGCTGCAAATGTTGATTTTATCGAATCTATCTTTGGCAACGCAGGAAACCCTTACATCTGGGCAAACGATGCAGCTTTAGAGCCTCCGGGCTGGTCATATACAACTGGCTGCATAATCCTAGCCACTCATTTGGTGCTCTGCAACAAGAAAGATCTAGGGTTGCCGTCTTGGGATCTTGCAACAGAAAGACAAAAAAAAGATGGAATGGCCTGGAAAAGTGAAGATGAATTATACAATGATGGTAAACCATTTAAAATTTGCCTTCGCAGTGATACAGGAGTAATTGTAACTATTATTGCAGATAATTACTTTGGGTATTCAAAAAAAGAAGTAAAGGCGCAAATATCATATACTGCAAACCTAATGGGTTTGGCAGAAGAAGAACATGCCGGTGGTGCTCTTGTTTTTCCTTCCTACAATCTTGGTACGGTCTTTGTTCCTGATACCAATTTAAGACCACATGGGCACAGCTTTAATAAAATGATGGAGCTGCAAGGTGATGCAGTAGTTCTGAATAAGGATGGGTATGCTGTCGATCATGCCTTCCCTAATCTTATCTACTTGCCTGATAATGCAACCATATCTTTGGAAGATCAGAAAGCTTATTGGAAAAATTCTGAAGGCCAGGACAAATTCATACACATACAACCAGATAAAGTGTATATGCACCCCACGGGCTACCATGTGCGCATGGAAAGGCACCCCGCATCTGGTGCCTGGCGGCTTATAGGCACCGCTGCCGAAGGTCTTCTTTGTCATAAACCTTGTACGGTATCGGGGGGGGGTAAATCCGAAATAGCAAAATCTATCTTAGATGCTATAACTTATTCACCTATTATAATAAGCGATTATAATCAGGATATGAATCTATTACAAAATATATTGCAAAGAGATTATTCTGACCGTTTTAAAAAAGGAGGAAAATTAGGAGCGGGTTTGGTAGATACCAGAGGAATTCTTAGCCATCAACGATCTTTGGGTTCGGTTATCAAACTGCTATCTCCTTCTCCTCTGTACAATGAAGAATACTCGGCCTGGCTTGCGGCAATACCAGAACGTATAAAAGCCCTTGTCTTTCTTGTCAAACGATTTTACAGACCCGACTGGGGATCGGATTGGAGCAGGCATTTTTCTGTAGATGTGGTAAATGGCACTAGCGGAAACATATTAAAGTTTGAGGGCCGTCCTGTACTGGGTTCGTATCTACGGGTAGGTAAAGATAGTAAAGGTAGATGGCGAACATTTAAACTACGACAGGACTTTATGCCCGCTGCAAAAATTCAATGGGAAGATGACATAACCGTAAGTATTACTGTTCCGGCAAGAGGCATTGCCAATCTTCCTGCATGGGTTAGCCTTCAATCCAACCTATCTCATACGCCAAGCGTAAAGTTTTGCAAAAATGTAGAAGCCAGATTTTTTCAACGCCCCGATGATGCCGTAATAAGAGGATATGACAAGCAGGCAGAAAAGGATTTATCGGCAAGTGATAATTTTATATCTAATTTTGAACCACAGTTACGAGGCACTATTATAGATATAAGCCAGCAGACTGTTTTGCTTTGCGAATATTCAGAACCAATGCGCTCTTTTATTCAGAAAACTGCATTAGATCCTACCTTTGAATTTAGTGCAATTTCCAACAAGCCCCGGCTGGTTAATGGGGTACCTACAAAGAATCCTCGTTACCTTCAACTTGATCCAAACCATGTAGATAGCTTCCCCTATCACATTGCAGAAGTTTCCACACGGCTATTCAGAAAAATAACAAATCCAAATCCGGTGCTCTTTCCGGTGGGCGCTATTCTTCCTGGTAGGCGAAATAACCCTGCCGATCCTAAAACAGGCTTTAGACCTTTGGCTGTGTATGGTCCCATTCACTATCAGGATTTACCGGAACTCTTTATGGATTATATTTGCAGCCTTACAGGTAAGAGTCCTTCTACCACTGGTGCAGGTAGTGAAGGTGCGCTTACAAAAGGCCCCTTTAATTCTCTTGTCGCAACAACGGATTTAAACAATGCGCTACTATCAATGATCCTTACCAAGCACCCCGGCTATAGTACTGCTGCCGGGTACATTGGCAGAGAATATCAGGTTGAACATGATATTTCTCTTTTGATTCCTGAACTCTGGGCACGTTTGCGTCCTGACGAAAGGCATCCTGAATTCTTAAAAAGAAGTGGGTACCTAGAGAAACTGGAAGACTTCGAATATAAAGGAAGAACTATTCCCGCATCTAGGCTAGGCTGGCGCATTACAACGCTCTTTGCATCTACCTATTTAGGAAGAATTTTTGATACTCCAGCAGCAGTGTTTTCAGAAGATATGCTTAAACCCGAACTGCAATCTATGGATGATTTTGTTGCAGGGATAGAACATATTGTAGAAGCCCAGTCTAAATCTGCCCAAGCCTACATTGAAGATGGATCTGCAGAGGCTGCAATACCTCCATTGCAGGCTCTTTTGTATATTATGGCTAGGGGAAATTACAAAGGGATGAATATACATGATCCACAAATAAGACAGTTGTTTTCTATTGATTATGTTCTCTCTTCTGATTGGTATAAACAAAGGCTATCTGCCTATTGTGCCCGCGAGCTTGATTTAGCAAAAAAATCATACATCCACTTAAAGCACTTTCTTGCAAATAGCGCGGAGGAAAAAACAATACCCAGTATTCTTGCCGAGGTTGCCCGCATAGAAGAAAGAATAAGACGGCTTGAAAACCCTGAATATCTAGATTTTATAAAAGGTAGCATCGGCTTAGATTCTATTTTTAAAAGCACCCAATAAGTAGTATGTACATTTTTTAACAATATAGTAACTTATACTTGTATGTCTTTTTTAACTAGCGTAATTCTACTTATTACATAAATGCTTATTGCTACTATTACCGTAACAAAAGCAAAGAGCATTGGAACTTTTATTTTCTCTGAAAAAATAATAACACCCATTACTAGCTGGAGACTAGGCGATACATATTGAATAAAACCTAGTTTTGTAAGGCTTAACCTGTTTGCGGCAGCCGCAAAGAAAAGTAAAGGTAAGGCAGTAACAGGCCCAGCTAGGATAAGTAGTAGTACCTCGAGCTGTATGTGCGAACCTAAAAAACTTCTAGCACTAGTATTCTGAATTCCTTGAATATCACCAAACCAAAAACTATATGCCAGAAAACCCAGAGCCAAGGGGGTAATAAGAAGCGTCTCTGCTGCAAGTCCTTCTAGCGGTCCTAATCCTGCTTTCTTTTTTACAAGCGAATAAAATCCAAAACTAAAAGCCAATACAAGAGCTACCCAGGGGAAGGTAAACAAAAGAAAGGAAGCAATAACAATGCCCAACCCAGCTATAAGTACTGCAACTTTTGCCCAAAAATCCAGCTTATCCTTAAAAAACAAAGCACCTAATCCAACTGAAACCAGGGGGTTAATGTAATAACCCAAAGATGCTTCTGTTACATGGTGGTTATGCACCGCCCAAATATACACACCCCAATTTATCGTAACAAGGACGCCTGCCAGAAATGCTAGGTTTCTTCTCTTGGGATTGGCAAGTACCTGAAATAATGATTTTAACCTTCTAATACCTAGTAGTAGTACTACTGTAAAAATACTTGCCCAGATTATTCTGTTGCATAGCACAAGAACAGGATGCACTTTTTCCAATGCCTTCCAGTAAAGAGGGAAGAGTCCCCACATTGCATACGATATCAGTGCCATCATGGTACCTATTCTAGCGTCATTCGCAATCATGTCTTTTTTCTGCATTGTTCATAGTAAACCAGATAGTATTATTCTACTAGATTTAGCGTAACCATGTTTTGTGCTTTTTATAGAGTGTTTATATTTTTAATTAGGCGTAAAAAAGAAGGATAGCACTCTCCGGTTTTTATTCCTGGCAGTGTGCTATCCTTATAACAAGAAAAACAAATTGTATTACTGTTTCTACAAAACTATAATAGCTCCTTTAGCCCTGTGCACGATTAGATAACACAAATTCGATTCGCCTGTTCTTCCATGCATTTGCAATATCTTTTGGGTCAACTAGTTTTTTTGAAGATCCAAAACCATTGGTGCTTATCCTACCAACAGCTATGCTTTTACTTACAAGATAGCGCTTTATAAATTCGGCCCTGGCTTTAGATATAGCAAAATTATCTTTAATATCTTGTGGCCCATCTCCACGTTCGTTCATATAGGCATTGATAGTAATATTGTAAGACTTATACTGCTGAAGTATGGCAACTAAACGAGAAAGGATTTTAATATTATTGTCAAGGGTTTGTTTATCAAGACCCTTAAAGTCTGCATTGCGTGGTCTGAAAATAATTGAAGAGAGAGTAAGAAATATTTTACCTTCATCCCTTTCCACTGCTATATCTACAGGGATAGCGCCATTAATTGTGGTTACATTATCCATTACATCTTTAACTTGCAATACATAAGGATAGTTTGCAGCAGATACAACCAGATCGCCTCGGTCAGATCTGCCATCCCAATTAATTTCATCAGGTGGTTCGCCTTGGCCTGAAAAAGATTTAAAAACTTTTGGTTTTTGCTTTTTACCATCCTGGCTGCCTTCTATAAGAGCTATATCATAAATCTTCAGTGTCCAGTCGGCTATATTAAATTTTGTAGATGTGTTGATATTAATACCAAAAATATCATTTATTCCATCATTGTCTGGAGTAAAAGGATTAGCAGTGTGTTTTACTCTTATTCTAGGAGCTGAATTATTAACGGTAAAAGATTTGCTGATAAATTCAATTCTTTTACCGTCCATATAGTTTAGTATCAAATTACCTACATATTCACCATCGGGGGCTATCACTTCATTCATATCTCTGCCTGTCCATACAATCTTGTCGGGCACGGGTGTCCCACGATTAGAAAACAACACATATCTTTTGCCATCCACTACATCATTGACAAAAAACATCCAATCTTTTATCCCTGAATACGCTTGAATACGAGGGGAAAATACTATGCTGTTCTTTCCGCCTCCATCCCTTTTGGGAGACATCGCAAGAACATTCTTTTCAAGAATTGGACCTTGGGTTGTTGTTACTTTTGATTCAATAGTAGCTGGCGGTTTTTCCTGACCCCGATCTACTATAATGCCATCTCCTGTACTTGCCCCATTTCCATAATCGATTTTCCCATCTGTATAATCAAATCCATCGCTTTTGCTTGCTGTCTGCGGTGTAGTTATGTCGCCACCCACTATCCAGTCGGGAGGAGGGGTTGCATATTCTGGCGTAGCTTTTGCCGGCGGAGCAGGGAATGCAGAAGGAGGAGGGAATGCAGAAGGAGGAGGAGTTACTAAGGCTTGGGGAGGAGGCTGCACTGGAGGTTGCTCTGTAGGTGTTACCCTTGCTGCACCCATATCTTCTAGCGTAAATTCTCCTTGGCCAGTTCCTCCCTCTAAGGGTTGCAATCCATCAACCTGTCCATCCTCTCCTGTACCTGATACTATTGGGGATTCTTCTTGCGGAGGACTATCACTAGCAAGTGGATCAATATCCAGCCCGGCACCATCATCAAACTCACCTGCCATTCCTGTTCCATCTAGATTATCGCTTGTAGCTTCGCCTCCGCCTTCAGGCTGTGTCAAGGGATCTACCATGCCGTCTTCTGTTATGCCACCTTCCATTTGCGTACTTGCTGCGGAATCTTGGGCTACATCCGGCTCTGTCTGGTTTTCTGGCACAGATTGACAACTGATAAAAAAGAATACCAGAACAATACTGATACCTACGCTGATTAACGAAACGAGTTTTTTGAATTTCTTCATGGCTGATCTCTTCCCCGATAGTAGTTTTTCAGAATCACAAAAAGTATTATACTTTATGCCTTCTTTATTATCGGAAAGATTTAGCGAGAAACAATAACTAAAAGTGCAATAAGTGATAAAACTGTAGTGCCACGCCACACCCATAGTTCTATATCTGTATTTTGCGCCTTACTTTGGGCTTGCTTCAGCAATTGATCTGAGTTTTGCAGTAAGGCTTCTGATTGTTCGAGTGAGGTAGATAATTCTTTCATTTGCATCTGCGATTTTTGCAACGCTTCCGATAGCAGCAGCAATTGATTCCTGGCCTTCTCTAGCGATTCCCGTAGCTCTATCGAGTTGCTGCTGGAGTCTTTCGCTGCTTCCTCGAGCTTGTTCAAGAGAGCGTCCAGATTCTGCCAGCTCGCTTCGGGCGAGGGCAAGGAGACTTCTGAGTTCTTTGGAACTTCCCCTACCGGCGAAGAAACTTGCTCCTGCGCCGATAAGTATACCAAGCACTGCAATACCAATAATAGGAATGCGGTTTGGCATTTCATTCCTTTAAAACAGCGTGAGTAATTCCTAATTCCTTATTAAGTTAAACTCGACTCTGCGGTTCTTCCATCTATTTGCAGCATCAGCCAGAGATACAATTGGATTTTTAGAACCCATACCAATAGCCCTCATGCGATTTGCAGAAACCCCATTTATAATTAGCTGTTGCATAATAAACCTTGCACGTGCTGTAGTTAGAGGCTCGATAATAGTTTTTTCCTGATTTTGTACCACAGCCTGCGCACTCTTTTGTATTGCGGCAGTGTTATTGGCAAAACCTACTATATCTACCCTATAAGAGGGATAGCTATTAAGAATAGTAGCTACACGGGCAATAACCCTATTGTTATTTGCAACTATGGCAGCGGGCAATTTATCAAAAGTGTTGGCATTAGCCTGGAAAACAATTGACGGCACTTTAAGTTTTAAATTATTACCAACTCGTATAACCAACACATCGACAGATATAAGACCTTTATCGGTTATGGTTTTCTTATTGTTGTCTACTATTTCCATTAGATATTGGTAATTGGTAGCCGACTCTACCTGCATATTATTGGTGGATTGTCCATCCCACTTTATATTTGCAGGTGGTATACCGGAACCAGTCCAGCTTTTGAAGACTCTTCTGGTCTGCTCACCTATTCCTTGCTCTATTACACTGAGCCTCCAGGCGGTTATTACTCCTTCTCCAGAAGTAGAAATTGCCATATTTAACTCATCGTTGCGCCCATCCCCATCTGGGCTAAAGGGCTGCGGGCTGGCAACTACTTTTACCTTTAACCCAGGTATGCCGGGATCAACTGTGGTATCAGTCCCAATTGTAATGTTATTAGAGAAAGCCTCAGCTTTCACTCCATCTTCGTACTCGACAATGAGGCTACCCACATATGTACCATTTGCAAGCGGCACATTATTACTATTGCGACCGTTCCAAATAAATTGTTGTGGAATTGGAATACCAGGAGCTGCAGTATTTAAGAACACATCTGTTCCATTAATATCCTTAACAACAAAGCGCCATGCCTTTATACCATTTCTTTCTTTTAAATCCGGGAAAAAGGTAACAGTGGTTCTTGGACCACCACTATTGGGTGCTAATAGCGTGTCTGATGTTCTAATAAGCCTACTTAATCTGGTTGCAGGGTCAATTATTACTCGCGGAGTTTGTACAACTGGTTTAGCTGCGACAGATGCAGATTTCGGTTGTGTAGGTTTGGTGGTTACGGCTGTTTTAGCCTTGGGTGGATCGGGAATCTTAAAGTCTAGACCAATTCCTACAGAGATTGTATGCATTAGTATGGCGTAAGTTTTGTCGTTTTCACCAATATTGGCATTGTAGGTACCTTGAACAAACAAACCAACAAAATTGGTAAACCAGATGCCCAGTTCTACAAAGCCTTTCGCATAAATGGTAATACCTTTATAGTAATTTATACTGTTGTCATTTAGAAGCCCAAGATAATCAACTCCACCAGCAAAACCTAATTTAGCCAAAAATCCAGGTGTTTTTCCTATTTGAAAAGTAGAACCCAAACCAGCACGAATCATAAAAAGCCCATCAAAAAAATTTTTATTCGCCTCTCCGGTGAAACTTGCACCAAGTTCTAAATGTGGCTCCCAAAAAGCAACGTCGATACCTAGCTTTAAGTTAAGACCAGCACCCAAGCCTAATGGTGCATATAAGGGAGTGTTATCTACTGTAGTACTAATGGGAATACGTAATTCGGGACTTATTGTAATATCTACAGGTATAGCGACTGCTGAAAATCCAAGAAAAATTGATAGAATAGTCGAAAGGAAAATCTTTTTTGATACAGAGCCCAACCTTGATACACTTGATTTATACATAGGTCCCTCGCTTTTTATATGGCCAAACTAAGGAGTAAGATTCCTGCCTTTAGTAATGTTTCGGCAGCTTATCCAGCAGGGATTACATTTCTATCCTGAAAATAGATTTTCGGGACCGAAGTATGGCTTTTGAGTACCATAAACTGAATAGCAATAGGGTACCCAATCTAACTATATCACACTTTTTGCATTTAGCCAAGTATTGATAAGAAAACAATTTAATGAAGGAAAAAGTGGGTTATTGGGGATTTACAGGAGCATTTTTTTTCTGATTGCTTATATGAGCTTTGCATGTTTTGCAGGTTTTGATCTTTTTACCTTCTAGCTCCTGTTCGTAAATTACTTTTATTCCTCCCCTTTTGCAAAGCGGGCAGGTATCCCTTCCTTGTGATTGTACATCCTTTAAGCCTTTTCCTCGATGGGATTTAGACATTAATTCCTCCTTAAGAAGCTGCCTTTTTGTTCTCTTTAGTTTTTTTGGTTGATTTGGGCTCTTTGGCAATTTCTCGTCTTTCTACTAGCTCAATTATGGCCAATTGGGCATTGTCCAACCTCCTGAAACCAGTGCGAAGAATTCGGGTGTATCCGCCTTTCCTTTCCTTAAATCTTGGACCCAGATCCTTAAATAGCTTGGATACAATAGCTTTATCCTTGATTCTTCTACCTGTCATTCTTCGATTGTGTACTGAATCTATCTTGGCTCGAGTTAATTCTTTTTCAGCAAAGCGTCGTAACTCTTTTGCCTTAGCCACTGTGGTCTGAATTCTTTCATATTTGAACAAAGAGACCATCATATTGGAAAGCATTGCACGCCTATGTGCGGTGCTAATATTAAGCTTATTAAATCCTATTTTGTGCTTCATCGATTATTTCCTTGGATAGGCTGGATTTTAGATATTCTTTTAAGTTTTCAAGATCTTCTACTCCAAGAGTTAGATGCCATTCCTGTAACTTATCCCTAATCTCTTGCAATGACTTCTTTCCAAAATTTCTGGTTTTTGCCAGATCTTCTTCTGTTTTCTTGGTTAAGTCACCTATGGTCTTTATATTAGCACCTTTTAAGCAATTGGCACTTCGTACAGTTAGCTCTAGTTCTTCAACAGGAGTATTAAGAACCTGACGAACTCTTTCTAACAATTCCTCTGACTCTTCCTCTACACTTTCGGAGGTTTCATCAAAATTTACAAAGACAGAAAAATGATCCTTGGCAATCTTGGCTGCTTCAGCAAGAGCATCTTCTGGTCGTAGAGTACCATCTGTCCAAATTTCTAGGATCAATTTATCATAGTCGGATCTTTGCCCAACTCGTGTTGGCTCTACCGAGAATTTTACCTTTCGCACAGGAGAGAATATAGCATCCATCGCAATAGTACCTATAACTTCGATATATTTCTCGTTTACTTCTGATGGAATGTACCCCCTTCTTAAATCAACCTGTAGTTCCAAGTCTAGTCGTGCATTTTGCATTAAGTTAGCTATTTTTATCTCAGGGTTTTTTATTTCCAGTTCTCTATCTCTGGCAAAAAAAGCTCCAGTCAGCTCTAAAGGACCTTTAATTTCGTATAAAAAAGTTTGCTGCTCTTCGTCCCGGGGTAATTTAACCCGTAACTGCTTTAAACCATTTATCAGTTCTATTGTGTCCTCGATAACTCCTGGAATAGTCTCATATTCACTGCTTACTAGATGTTGATTATTCTCTGAATCATAGTAGCAAATCTTAGCCCCTGTTATTGCATAGCCGGGTATGGATGAAAGTAAAATCCTGCGAAGCGTGTTACCCATTGTAGTTCCATAGCCTGGTTCGAAAGGATAGGCCAGAAACTTGCCGTATTCTGAGGTTGACTCGCTTTGCTCATAACTGATTCCTTTGGGCTTTTTAAAGCCTTTTATCAGATTTTTTCTTGCCATGATGGCTCCTTACTTAGAATAGAGTTCTACTACTAGTTGTTCCCGAATATCGCTCATATCGGTTATATCTTGTCGATGTGGTACAGACTTAAAAATTCCAGACATACTATCGGGATCTACTTCTAGCCAAGGCATAACACCTGACTTGCCGTATTCTTGTAATGCTTCTTTCACTATTGTTAGTTTAGAGGATGTACTGTGCACTGATACTTTGGAACCTGGTTTTACAAGATAAGATGCAATGTTTACCCTCTTGCCATCTACATCTATATGTCCATGCAATACAAGCTGCCTTGCCATAGACCGGGAAGAAGCAAAACGCATACGATACACTACTGTATCTAGTCTTCTTTCTAGCAAACCAAATAAGTTCTCGCCCGTTTTACCCACCATTCGCAATGCCTTACTAAAGGTATTGCGAAACTGCACCTCCATAAGACCATACATTCTCTTGAGCTTTTGCTTTTCGCGCAACTGCACAGCATAATCGCTACGTTTTGCTTGTCTGCTTTTTGGAGCTTTACCAGGTGGAAGGGCCTTGCGTGTTATTGGGCATTTACTACTAAAACACCTGCTGCCCTTTAAAAATAACTTAGACTGCTCTGTCCGGCATAGTCTACATACAGCACCAGTATATCTTGCCATTATTTTCTCCTTTCATTAGAAGTGGTTTTCCTTAATTATAAAACCCCAACATTCTTATTCACCAACATGTTAAAAACGCCACTACAAAAAGTAGTTATTATTGCGCTACTTTGCCTATACAATTTTACATTCTTCTGATTTTTCTTGGCCGGCATCCATTATGTGGTATTGGAGTAACATCGCTTATGCTTTTTACCTTAAGACCCAATACGCCTAGTTGCCGAATAGCCGATTCCCTACCAACCCCAGGTCCTTTTACAAACACATGTACATCTCGCAAACCCACTATAAGTGCTTTTTGCACAGCTGTTTCTGCGACAGTTTGCGCTGCAAAAGGAGTAGATTTTTTTGCACCTCGAAACCCATGCCCCCCTGATGAAGACCAGGATATGGTATTCCCTTTTAGATCAGTTATAGTTATAATTGTGTTATTAAATGTAGATTGTATATACACATTGCCTTCAGAAACATTTTTCTTTTCTTTTTTTTTCTTGGCTACTGCCACTTATAAACTCCTTACTCTTAAAAACAAAGATAAACAAACATATTGATTATTGGGTTAATAAACCCAGTAGATACTTATTTATAAAAAGCATTCTGCAATTAAATAGCCTTCTTCTTATTGGCAACAGTCTTTTTCTTGCCTTTCCTTGTGCGGGCATTGGTCCTTGTTCTTTGACCATTTACAGGAAGCCCCTTACGATGTCTAAGCCCGCGATAACAACCAATATCCATAAGCCTCTTAATGTTTAAGGCTGTTTCAGATCGAAGCCTTCCCTCTACTTTGTAATCGTTTTCTATTACCCGTCTTAGATCGTTAACTTCTTCGTTATTCAGATCGCTGATTTTTTTGGATATTGATATATTTGTTAACTTGCATATAGCTTTTGCACTTGATCTGCCAAGCCCATAAATATAAGTTAATGCAATATCTACATGCTTATTTGGCAGATCAATACCTGCAATGCGCGCCACGTATTACCTCCTAACCTTGTTTTTGCTTATGCTTTTTGTTAATACAAATGATGCGAACAATACCCTCACGACGTACTACCTTGCATTTATCGCAGATTTTTTTTACGCTCGCTCTTACTTTCATTTTATACTCCCTTACCTACTATTACAAATTTCTAGAACGGATATGCCCCTTTTTCGTTAGCCCTTCGTGATGGTGCATTTTTAAAAAGGCATTTATCTGAGACATTGTATCTAAGTCTACTCCTACTAGAATCAGCAATGAGGTACCTCCTAGCAAGTAGGCTAGTTCAGCAGGAAATTGAAAAAAACCCTGCACTACTGTTGGAATTAAAGCAATAAAACCTAAGTAAAGCGAACCAGGCAATATAATCCTGTTTAAAATTTTCACCAGGTGTTCTTCCATTTTATCGCTTCGAATACCTGGAATGGAACCGCCATTCTCTCGTATGTTTTTTGAAATCTGCTGTGGATTTAAAGTTACCTGAGTATAAAAATATGCAAAAAATACAATTAGAAAAAGATATATAGTATTGTACAAAAAACCCGAAGGGCGTAAAAAAGAAGCGAAGTCCTGAAGCCATTTAATGTTCATTCCTGGGGATGAGGCAATTTGTAAAGGAAAAGTTAGGATTGCACTTGCAAAAATTACAGGAATTACACCTGAAGGATTTATTTTAAAAGGTATATATGTATTTTGAGCCCCGTACATCCTTCTCCCTACCACTCTTTTGGCATAGTTTACAGGAATTTTTCTTTGACCCTGCTGCTCGTATACTACCAGAGCTACAACCAAGATAAACATTAAAAACACAACCAAGGCATAGATTCCATTTAACTCGTCGTTTTGAATCTTTTTTACCATCGCAAAAATGGCATTAGGTAAGCGAGCAACAATCCCTGCAAAAATGATTAGAGACACACCATTACCAATACCCCGTTTTGTGATTTGTTCGCCAATCCAAATTAGGAACATGGTACCTGAGGTAACAGTGAGCATTGACAACAATGTAAAGCCAACACGATTAATAATTATTGCGTCAGGAATTTGGCTGGCGAAGGCAGTAGCCACGAGAGATTCAACCATAGCTACAAAAATTGTAGCTAGGCGCGTCCATTTAGCTATTTTCTTTTTACCACCCTCTTCTTCAGATATTTTTTTTAGTTTTGGAGATACTACAAGTACCAACTGCATTATTATTTGAGTACTTATATATGGCATAACCCCTAATAAGAAAATAGAGAAATTTTTAAATGCCCCGCCAGCAAAAAAATTTAAGTAATCTGTTATGCCTCCTGCGATAGCACCTTGATTATTAAAATACGTTTGAAGAGCAAGTGTATTAATACCTGGCAGTGGTATGTAGGTTCCTAATCGGTATATTGCAAGCCAAAAAAGTGTATAAAAAATACGCTCTCTTAATTCCTTTATGCGGAACATCTCTACAAGTGCTGTAGACATTTTTATATTCCCTTACTCTTAACTGAAGAAGCCTGCCTTAATAGGACACGACCACCGGCTTTTTCTATTTTGTCTTTTGCAGCATCACTTACTTTGTCCACTTGCAGTGTTAGAGCTTTAGTTATCCTTCCATTAGCCAAAACCTTTATACGCTTTGCAGATTTCTTAACTAATCCTAGTGTACAGAGTGCTTCTGAATCTACCGTTTGCCCGGGAGTAAAGTACCGGGAAAGCTGCGCTAGAGTTACAAGCTGAAAAGGTTTTGCAAAACGTACATTTGAAAAGCCCCTGTGAGGTATTCGGCGATATAGTGGCATTTGGCCACCTTCAAAACCAGGATAGGTCTTGCCACCTGACCGGGATTGTTGCCCTTTAGATCCTTTTCCGGCAGTTGTACCAAGCCCAGAGCCTTGACCCCTGCCAACTCGTCTTCTTTTTGTAACCGCTCCTTGAGGTGGGCGCAAAATGTATGCTGGCATTAGACAAGCTCCTTTACATCTACAAGATGCTGCACAGATTTTATCATGCCCAGAATAGAAGGACTGGCATCGTGCAAAACTTGCGAATTAATTTTTTTTAACCCAAGACAACGTAGCGTTGCTCTTTTTTTTGGTTTTTGGTGAATCTTACTTTTTATTAAAGTTATTTTTACTTTTTTATACATTGTATTATCCCCAAAAATCCTTAGAAAGCTTACCTCGATTCTTGGCTACCTTCTTTACATCCATTAGTCCTTCGATTCCATTAAATACCGCTCTTATAACATTAATCTGACTTCGGGAGCCAACACACTTTGTGAGTATATCAGTTACCCCTCCCGCCTCCATTACAGCGCGCACAGGACCACCAGCAATAATGCCCGAACCTGGGCAAGCCGGTTTTAACAAGACATGACTAGCTTTGTACTGTCCTATTATTTCATGTGGAATTGTACCTTTTTTTAATGGCAGACTAACCATTGCTCTTTTAGCCTTGTCAACACTTTTTCGTATTGCTTCAGTTACATCTTTAGCTTTGCCAAAACCAAAACCAACTGTGCCATCCTTATTACCTACTACGGTAAGTGCTGAAAAAGAAAAAGTTCGTCCACCTTTGGCTACTTTAGCTGTGCGATTTAGTTTTACTAATTTTTCAAGATAGCTGTCGCGAGTGCTATCTGTAGAGCTGTCATCTCTTTTATTTCTTTCCACACCGCCTCCTAAAACTGTAGCTCGGCTTCTCTGGCACCATCGGCTATTGCCTTAACGATACCATGATATTTATAACCGTTTCTATCAAATACTACTGATAGTATATTTTTTTCTTTTACACGTTTACCAATGATTAACCCCAACTGATGACCACCCTCTATATTTCGTGTAAGAGTTTTCAGATCCTTTTCTAGAGTAGAAGCAGCAGCAATAGTATGCCCTGCTTCATCATCTATAACCTGCACATAGAGTTGTGCATTGGATTTATACACAGACATTCGAGGTTTTTGGGCAGTGCCGCGCAGAGATTTTCGAATATGACGTTTTCTTTGGCATTTTCGTATTGTTTTATTATCCTGTTCACTACAACTCATAGGTATACCTCATTTTACCCCTGTTTTTCCAACTTTCTTGCGTAATACTTCATTTTCGTAACTTATTCCTTTTCCTTTGTACGGCTCCGGTTGTCGCAGGCTGCGAATTTCACTGGCGAATTTTCCTAATAAGGCATAATCGTGACTCTCGAGCACTATTTTCTGACCATTTGCTTCGACTAGAGCTTTAATACCGCTTGGAATAGCTACGCCAAAATCACTAGAGTAACCCAGGCTAAGTACTAGAATTGGACCCTGTAGCTCTGCCTTATAGCCTACGCCGCTGATGATTAAAGACTTCTTAAAGCCTGTACTTACGCCTATGACCATATTATTAATAAGATTGCGGTAGAGCCCATGACAGGCACGGGCTTGCCTTGTATCTGACTTCCTAGTAACCATAACCATTGAATTGTCAACTTTTATTGACACTTCGGGCAGGTATTCTTGTGCAAGCTTGCCCCTGGGACCTTCTACTACAATTGTATTTGGAGTAAGAGTAACCTTAACACCAGAAGGCAAGGGAACTGCTTTTTTTCCTATCCGTGACATTTCGTCTTCCTTACCATACCGAGCAAATAATTTCGCCGCCTACTTTTTTTTCTGCGGCTTTTCTACCAGTAGTTACACCTTCTGAGGTAGATACTATTAGAATTCCATAACCATTATACACACGTGGTAAATCTTTATATCCCGAATACAACCTACGACCAGGACGGGATAATTTGGCAAGACCATGTATTACAGGGTCGTTGGACTCATCATATTTTAAAAATATTCTAATGATATTGAATTTTTCGTTTGATATTTTTTTAAAATTCTTTATAAAGCCTTCGGTTTTTAAAGTTTTTACTATCTCTAATTTAAGTGAAGAGGTGGCGATATCAACTTTTTCATGCCGTGCCATACTGGCATTTCGTATCTTTGTAAGCATATCTGCAATAGGATCAGTAACGCTCATCTATACCTCCTACCAACTGGATTTTGTAACACCGGGGATAAGCCCTTCGGAAGCAAGTTTACGAAAACAAATTCTGCACATACTAAACTTTCTCATATAGCCACGCTGGCGTCCACACAGCTTGCACCTATGCACCTGCCTTGTCTTGTACTTGGGCTTCTTTTCAGCCTTTAAAATCATTGCTAAACGCGCCATCTCTTCCTTCCTATTTTTTAAAGGGCATTCCCATCTTGACAAGAAGACTTCGTGCTTCTTTATCATTTTTGGAAGTCGTTACAATTGCAATATTAAGCCCTCGAATTTTTTCTATCTTATCAAAATCTATCTCAGGAAATATAATTTGCTCTGTCAAACCTAAAGAATAGTTCCCACGACCATCAAAACCACCTGGGTTAAGACCTCGAAAATCCTTTACACGTGGAAGAGCGACATTAAGAAGCCTATCTAAAAACTCCCACATAATCTTGCCACGCAATGTAACCCTTGCCCCTATCTCTTGACCCTGCCTAATCTTAAATGTTGCTATGGATTTTTTTGCACGGGTCTTTATTGGCTGCTGTCCAGTGATAAGTGTTAAATCGCTTAAAGCAGAATCTAAAAACTTTTTATTCTCTTTTGCTTCGCCAACCCCCATCGATACTACTATCTTAACAAAGCGAGGGGCCTGCATAACCGAAGTATAGCCAAATTCTTGTACAAGATCGGAGACTACAGTGTCTTTATATTTTTGCTTTAACCTGGGTATATAGCCTACAGGCAATGGGGCAGATACTCCAGTAGACCTTTTTACATCGCTCTTCTTTTCTTTTTTTTCAGCAGGCTTGCTTGGTATCTTGTCGGTTACAGCAGCCTGCGGTTTTTTATGCATTTTTCTTTTATCAGCTTCTGCCATAATTATAGCCCTCCATGGCACTTTCGGCAGACTCTGATTTTTTTACCCTCGTTATTAATCTCGATAGCTGATCGTGTTGGCCCGCATTTGTTACAGATTATCATTAAATTAGATAAACTGATGGGTGCTTCAACCTGTATAATGCCCCCTCTATCAGTTTGCTTGCGTTTTTTCTTTGCCTTTTTTACAAGGTTTACACCCCCTACAAAGGCTCTTGCACGCACTCTGTCCAGTCCTATTAGTTTACCCCGTTTTCCTTTTGCTTTACCTGCAATGACAACTACTTGATCATTTTTTTTTAGCTTTGTTTTGGTTTCTGACATTAGGACTTCCTTATAGCACTTCGGGAGCCAGGGATACAATTTTCATATAATCCCTATCACGCAATTCGCGAGCTACCGGACCAAAAATTCTTTTACCTTTTGGGTTTTTATTAGCATCGATTATAACGCAGGCATTGTCGTCAAATCGTATATAGGTGCCATCAGGCCTGCGATATTCTTTATGGGTTCGAACAACCACTGCCTTTTCTACAGTACCTTTTTTAATTGCAGAATTAGGTACTGCTACCTTTACTGCTACCACTATTATATCGCCGATACTAGCATAGCGTCTTCTTGTGCCTCCTAAAACTTTTATGCACTGCACCATTTTGGCTCCAGAGTTATCTGCTACTACCAGCATCGATTCTACTTGTACCATAGCTTCCTTTACTTTGCCCTTTCTACAATTTCGGAAAGCCGCCAGTGCTTTTCTTTAGATAGGGGTCTGCATTCTATTACCCGTACTCTATCCCCTATTTTGGCTTCATTTTTCTCGTCATGGGCCTTTAGACTTTTATTTTTTGTTACATATTTTTTATAAAGTGGATCTAATTTTCTAATGGTTATTTTTACCACAATTGTTTTATCCATTTTATCACTTTTTACTATTCCCAACTGACTTTGCCGTGATTTTTTAATAACTTTATTCTCTGGTTCCAAGTTACTTCTCTCCTGTAGTCTGCGACATTACCTGTAGCATCGCCTTGTCCTGCGCTTCTATTTCATGTAGCCGTATCCTGGTAGACAATCTTGCTATTTGCCGGCGATATATTCTATTAAGAAGCGGATTTTCGACATGGCCTACCACAACCTGAAAGCGAAGATCAAAATACTTTTTTCTTAGCTCTGTTAGTTTTGCCTGCAGCTCATCGTGCCGTAACTCCTTAAAACTATTTTTCATAACTACTCCGTTTGCGACCGTAGAGTAAACTTTGTTTGTATTGGCAACTTTGAACCAGCAAGCCTCATAGCTTCTTCTGCCATTTTTGCGCTAACTCCAGATAACTCGAAAAGAACGGTTCCCGGTTTAACTACGGCAACCCAATATTCCAAATTACCCTTACCCTTGCCCATTCGTGTTTCGGCAGGTTTCTTTGTATATGGCTTATCAGGGAAAATGCGAATCCATAACTTCCCACCCCTTTTGATAGATCTATTAAGAGCTATTCGGGCTGCCTCTATCTGACGATTTGTTAACCAATGTGGCTCCATGCACACCAGACCATATTCGCCAAAGGCAATAGTAGCACCACGTGTGGCATTGCCATGCACTCGTCCTCTTTGTACCATTCTATGTTTTACGCGCTTTGGACTAAGCATGGCTTATATTTTCTCCTGAGAATCTTCATTAGAATTTTGTGCAGTTGTATCCTGCCCAAACAGAGAATTTTCCTCTTTTTGTACAGGCAATGGGGCTTCTACACCCTGGATTGGCAGTGAAGTTGCTGGGGTAGAACCGTTTTGTGCAATTGCAGGTGAAGCACTATCTTCAGAAGTCTTTTCTGTAGGTCGACTATCCTTGGCAGGGGGTGAACCTCCTAGTTTTCTTGCAGCAGGGTTTGGCTTTCTTTGCCCTGAGGTCCGTGTTGGCCGGGTACCGGGCAGTACTTTGCTAATAGATGGCTCTTTAGTTTTTTCCTGACCTTCTTTTGATTTTTCTGGTTTTGCAATTAGTGAAGGAGCTTCTACATCCCCAGAGGAGCTTAGATCATCATGCTTTGTTTTTTTTATTAGCATACCTGCGTCTTCGTTTTTCTCGGATTGATAGAGCATACCTTGGTATATCCAGACTTTTATGCCTATTTTGCCAAATGTAGTAGAAGACTCCGCAAAGCCATAGTCTATATCGGCTCGTAGCGTATGCAAAGGGACTCTGCCATCTTTGTATTCTTCGGTACGAGACATATCTGACCCACCCAAACGGCCCGATACTCTAATCTTGCTGCCCTGAGCCCCTCCCTTCATTGCATTGGACACAGCCATTTTCATAGCTTTCCTAAAAGAGCCCCGATTTTCTAACTGCCTGGCAATAGACATAGCAACAATTTGCGCATTGGTATCAGTCTTTTTAATCTCTTTCATTTTTATTTGAATTTTTTTTGTGGTTAGTTTTTGTAATAAAGTTGTAATATTTTTAATATTATTGCCCTGCACACCAATAAGCACTCCTGGGCGGGCTGTATGTATTACAATTGTAAGCCTCTGAGGCCAACGCATAATTTCGATATCTGCAATCTCGGCACCTTTGCATTCGGGCAAGGAGGAAAGTTTAGTTCGGATAGCAATATCCTCGTGCAGAGTTTTAGAATACTCCCTTGGGTCTACAAACCAACGGGACTTCCAGGATCTGTTTATACCAACCCGCAGACCCAAAGGGTTTACCTTCTGCCCCACCTTTAACCCTCCATCTTTTTTTGCTTCTCGGCAACAACACAATAAATGTGGCACATTCGTTTTAAGAACATATCGGTTCTCCCCCGTGCACGAAACCACACACGCTTCATTCTTGGGCCATCATCTATTCGCAATTCCTGTATATATAACATGTCCTCTTCTAACTTATTATTTTCGCTTAGAGCATTTGCTCCTGCTGATGATAAAACTTTTTTTATAAGCCTGGCTCCTTTGTTAGGTATGGTATCTAATATGGATAGAGCCTCGGTATAGCTACGTTTTCTTATAAGATCTGCAACAGGTCTTACCTTAGAAGGAGAAGCCATAAGCCACTTGCCTGTTGCTTTATAACTAATTTTTGCCAAAGAAGCCATTTTATTTCTTTTCCACCTTTTTATCACTACCTGCATGATTGCGGAAAATCCTGGTAGGAGCAAACTCACCTAATTTATGACCGACAAGATTCTCGGTTATGTACACAGGCATCCATGCCTTTCCGTTATGAACAGAAAGAGTAAGACCTACCATCTCAGGAATAATGGTGGAAGTACGGGAATATGTTTTTATCAATCTTTTTTCACTACCCTTGACTTCCTTAGAAACCTTTAGCACCTTTTGGAATAAGCTCTTATCTATAAATGGACCTTTCTTAACAGACCTGGACATGCCTACCTCACCCTGCTTTTTACAATAAATTTATTTGAAGGTTTACGTTTATGCCTTGTCTTGTACCCTTTTGCTGGTTGGCCCCAAGGAGATACTGGTTGCTTATAACCCTTACCGCGACCTTCGCCACCACCGTGAGGATGATCTACAGGATTCATAACAGTGCCTCGAACTGTTGGCCTAATACCCAGCCAACGAATTCGACCTGCTTTTCCAAAACGTTGGTTCATGTGTTCATCGTTGCCTACAGCACCAATACAAGCCATACACTTTTTTAATACCATTCGCAATTCACCCGAAGGTAATTTAAGAACAGCATGATCGCCTTCTTTTGAAGCTATCACTGCGCTTGCACCAGCAGATCTTGCCATTTGCGCGCCCTTGCCTAAAGTTAACTCGATATTATGAACAGTAATTCCCAGGGGGATATTGTCCAGTGGCAGTGCATTGCCCACTTCGATGGGAGCTGTAGGACCAGACATAACTTTTTGTCCTTTCTGCAACCCTTTAGGGCTTATAATATAGCGCTTTTCACCATCAATGTACTGTATAAGAGCAATGTTGGCAGAGCGATTAGGATCATACTCGATGGCTTTTACTATTCCACTTATTCCTATCTTGTCCCGTTTGTAATCTATAATCCGATACTTCTGCTTATGTCCCCCGCCTTGATGCCTAACAGAAATTCTTCCGTTAGATGCCCTTCCCCCTCGTGAAGCCTTGCCCGCAGTTAAAGATTTGGTAGGCGTGCTTTTATTACTACTTATTTCTTTATTTACTACCTGCACAAAATGACGAAGCCCTGGAGTTTTAGGCCTATAGGTTTTTATACTCATTTTTATGCACCCTCAAATATGGCAATTTTATCGCCGGATGAAAGCTTGACAATTGCCTTTTTCCAGGATGAAGTTTTTCCTGCACGATTTCGCAACCTTTTCGGCTTTGGCTTAACATTTATAATGTTGCATGAAATTGGTTCTACTTTGAATAAAATTCGCACAGCTTCCATAATCTCTTTTTTGTTAGCATCCTGGCTTACACGAAATATATAATGGTGAGCATCCCTGTCAGTGTTGCTTTTTTCGGTAAGCACCGGGGCTAAAATAATTTTCTCGGGTATTATCATAGTGAAGTCTCTGTTTTAGAAAAGAATAGATTAAGTTCTTTTGCTGCAGATTCAAAAATTAAAATTTTTTTACTGTACAATAAGTCGTGTGCTCGTAAGCGATTAAAACTAAGATACCGAAGCCAAGGGATATTGGAACCGGCTTGTCGCAGTCCTTTGTCAAGTTGAGCACCTGTTACAAAAACAGTACGTTGCAAGTCTACAAAAGCAGCAAAGGGTTTTAGATAGGTGATAAGATCGCGGGTTTTGCCCGACTGAATGGTAAAATCCTCTATTATTGCTATGTTACCCTCTGCATACTTCAGGCTAAGTATGCTTTTAAATGCGAGTCGCTTTACTTTCTTAGGTAAAGAAAAGGAAAAATCTCTTGGTTTTGGACCGAAAGCGGTACCGCCCCCTACATATGTCGGAGATTTAAAATCTCCTTGCCTTGCCCTTCCAGTACCCTTTTGTGCATAAGGTTTGCGATTAGTGCCATGCACTTCCCCTCTATCTTTTGTGCAGGCTGTTCCTAGACGTAAATTCGCCAACTCGTTTGTAATAGCGTAGTAGATAACATCATTGTTCACAGCTTGACCAAACACATCAGTGTCTAGCTTGATGGTGCGAACACTTTCTCCTTTAGGAGAGAGAACGGTAGCTTCCATGGTTTTATCTTCGCGCCTTCTTTTTTGCACTGCTCACCAGAACGGTGCAGTTTTTCGCCCCAGGAACACAGCCGCGAATCAAAAGACAAGCACCTTCTTTATCTGCTTTTACAAGAAGCAAATTTTGGGTAGTAATCTTTTCTCTGCCCATACGACCAGGTAGTTTTATATTTTTGAAACTATGGTGTGGAAAAGTAGATTGACCTGTAGATCCTGGCTCCCTGTGAAATTTGGAACCATGTGTGGCTCTACCACCACCAAAGTGCCACCTCTTTACGACGCCTTGGAAGCCCTTACCTTTGGAAATTGCTGAGACATCAACATATCGATGTCCTTCAAGCAAGGATGCATCCAGAATATCCCCAACCTGAACTTCTTTTTCAAAATCCCGAAATTCCTTTATTATTTTTGTAACGGCAATACCCTGTGAAAATTGTCCTGATTCAGGTTTAGTGATATTCTTCTTTTTCTTTTCATGTACACCGACAAGGATTGCCTGATAGCCATTTTTCTGTGCTGTTTTATGACCAATAACTATATTTTTTGGTATTTCGATAACTGTAACGGGCACAAGCTCGCCGGTATCGCTAAATACCTGCGTCATACCTGCTTTTTTTCCTATAATGCTAATCACACTTATCTCCTATGAAAAGTTAGCTCTACTGCTTTATTTCAACATGCACGCCTGCAGGCAACTCGAGCTTCATTAAAGCATCCATTACATCAGGCGTTGGATTCATAATATCAATTAAACGTTTATGCGTTCTCATCTCGAACTGCTCTCGTGATTTCTTGTGCACAAAGGGAGAGCGAAGAACCGTAAACTTATTAATACGGGTAGGCAGGGGAATTGGCCCAGCCACTTTTGCACCTGCCTTTTGTACTGTTTGCACAATACCACGAGCGTTATCGTCGACTAGACGAACATCGTAACCTCGAAGTTTGACCCGCAACCTATCTTTCATTTTTGTACATCCTATAAAGAGCAACTGCTATCGGTTACACCGACCGTACCCTGGCAGGCGCGCCGATGCATTTCGATGCTGCCATTACAATAAATGGCTGTTATACAACTGGGTATACATTACCCATACGAATAAAAATAATGAATAGCACCTTGTTAGGTAAAACTATTGCAAACATACAATAACACGAAGGCTATTTATTGTCTAGCAGTATTGGTGTTTGCACCACCCAAAAACTAGCTGATAATCTCGGTTACCTGCCCTGAGGCTACGGTTCTACCGCCCTCTCTAATTGCGAACTTTAAGCCCTTTTCCATAGCGATTGGGTAAATTAGCTCGACAGTAATTTCGGAATTGTCTCCCGGCATAATCATTTGCGAGCCTTCGGGTAAGGTTACAGTTCCAGTAATATCAGTGGTTCGAAAGTAAAATTGTGGCCTATATCCTGTCATAAAGGGACTATGCCTGCCGCCTTCTTCCTTATTAAGACAGTAGATCTGCCCCTTAAATTTGTTGTGAGGAGTAATTGTACCTGGTTTAGCCAGAACCTGACCTCTTTCTACTTCCTTTTTCTCAATACCGCGCAACAGTGCACCTATATTATCGCCGGCTCTGCCTTCGTCCAATAGCTTGTTAAACATTTCTACACCGGTAACAACGGTTTGTTTTGTTGGTTTTATACCCACAATTTCTACAGCTTCGTTTACCTTAACGATACCTCGATCAATTGCTCCCGTAACAACTGTACCACGCCCCGGAATAGTAAAAACGTCTTCGATAGGCATAAGGAAGGGCTTATCCAGTGCGCGAACGGGTTCGGTGAAAAAGCTATCCATCGCATCGAGTAGATCTTGAATGCACTTGCTTGCTTCAGGATTTTCAGGTTCGGTCATGGCTTTAAAAGCTGCTCCTTTTATTATAGGCACTTTATCGCCGGGGAATTTTTGAAAATTAAGCAAATCGCGAATTTCTTCTTCTACAATTTCTATTAATTCCGGATCATCGACCAAGTCTATTTTATTTAAAAATACAATAATTGATGGCACTCCTACCTGCCGTGCTAGTAGAACATGCTCACGGGTTTGGGGCATAACCGAATCAGGCGCAGAAACTACCAATACAGCACCATCCATTTGTGCTGCACCAGTTATCATATTTTTTATGTAGTCGGCGTGACCAGGACAATCTATGTGAGCATAGTGCCTTTTTGTTGATTGATACTCCAGGTGTCGCGTGTTAATAGTAATACCCCGTGCCTTTTCCTCGGGTGCATTATCTATGTCTTCGTATTTCATCACTTTGTCGCCAAACTTTTTGGCACAATACATAGTGATTGCAGCACTTAGGGTGGTTTTTCCATGATCAATATGACCTATGGTGCCCACATTCATGTGAGGCTTATTGCGCTCGAATTTTTCTTTAGCCATTGTGTTACTCCTTCTTGGGCACTAACCCTGAAATATAAATTATATGAGAGAACTGCATGTACTATTGTTGCTGATGGGCACAAGACCTGCAAGCACTCATTATAGGATAAACTGCGAATAAAATCAAGCAGGGTATCTTACACTAACAATTAGTTTAGATAGTGTTGGGAAAGGCCAACACTTACCAGCGATAGTGCGCAAAAGCTTTATTCGCTTCTGCCATTTTGTGGGTATCTTCCTTCTTTTTTACTGCACTACCAGTATTATTAAAAGCATCCATTAGCTCATCGCTTAAATTATCTGCCATAGCCCTACCACCACGCTTCCTGGCAGCCGTGATAATCCAGCGCATTGCCAGTGCTTCCCGGCGTGATTCCCGGATTTCGACTGGAACTTGATAAGTAGCACCCCCTACCCGTCGGGATTTAACCTCTACAACAGGCTTGGCATTGTCGAGAGCCTTTATAAAAATTTCGAGCGGTGGAGCTTTACTTTTTCTCTCGATTGCATCTAAAGCTCTATACACCACTGCAGTGCCTATTGATTTTTTGCCTTCCTTCATCATTCTGCAAATAAATTTGCTTAAAAGAGTGGAATTGTATTTTGCATCGGGTTGATGACCCCTATCAATTGATTTTTTTTTGCGTCCCACTTTTGTAACCCTATGCCTTTGGGCGCTTAGCACCGTATTTGGAGCGCCCTTTCTTGCGATCTACCACACCCAGAGTATCTTTGGCACCACGAATAATATGATACCGCACACCAGGAAGATCTTTTACCCTGCCACCACGAATAAGTACTACCGAGTGCTCTTGCAAATTATGACCTACCCCAGGAATATATGCGGTAACTTCGATACCATTGGAGAGGCGAACCCTTGCGACCTTTCTTTGGGCAGAGTTGGGCTTTTTAGGGGTTACTGTTTTTACCCTAGTGCAAACTCCACGCCTTTGTGGACATTCCTCCAGGGCTGGGGCCTTATTTCGCCAAACGGAAACCTTGCGGCCAAGTCGAATTAACTGGTTAATTGTAGGCATTGCTGTACACTATACTCCTGTAATTGCCAAAATTCTATTTGCAAATCAAAAACTAGACTTAAGAGTTTATTCTACAATTGGCTCCTTGGTCAACATAGGTTCAAAATTGAACCGTTTCATTCTACTATATAACACCTGTTCTTTTCAAGTTTTTATTCTGGATCCACAATGTCGTCCTGTGAAGGTGGCTGGTTAAAAAGACTATGCACTGAATGGGTTGCCATTTCTGCTGCGCTCATTTTTGGTGTTGAGGTACCTTGGCTTAAGAATGCTTTTTCTTTTTTGCGCTTTTCTAGCACATCTGCAACATACAAGTCCAAATCCTCGTTTGAATCGTCAGAAAGCCGCAGGTGCTGATAATCTTTTATTCCCGTTCCTGCTGGGATTAAATGCCCAATAATTACATTTTCTTTTAAGCCACGAAGATAATCTACCGATCCAGCTATGGCTGCATCAGTGAGCATTTTTGTTGTTTCCTGAAAGGATGCAGCAGATAAAAAGGATTCGACCATTGTGCTGGCTTTGGCAATACTAAGCAGACAGGGGCGACCAATTGCGGGCTGACCTCCTTCTTTGAGTACCCTTTCATTTACTTCGTGAAATTTATATTTGTCTACCTTTTGACCATAAATAAAGGAAGTGTCTCCTGGACGTACAATCTCGACCTTCTTCATCATTTGGCGAATGATAACCCCAATATGCTTGTCATTGATTGTAACTCCTTGCTGCCTATATATGTGCTGGATTTCATTCATTAGAAAGCGTTGACATGCCTGGTCGCCTAGAATTGCGATTATATCGTGGGCGTTTATAGAGCCATCACAAAGTTGATCTCCTGCTTGTACTTCGTCTCCATCACGGATAAGAAGTCTGCGGCTTATGGGCACCATGTGTTTAAATTCCTTGCCAAAAATATCACGGACTACTACCACTCTGTTCGCCTTGGCTATACTATGAAAAGAAATTACGCCCGAAGCATTTGCAAGGACTGCTGCTGATTTCCTATCGGCTTTGGCTTCAAAAAGTTGGGTAACTCGCGGCAATCCTCCTGTTATATCCATAGCTCTAGCCGATTCTTTTAATGTTCTTGCAAGAGTCCTACCTGCTTTTATAGGCTCGCCGTCTTCAACATTTAGATACGCACCCCCAGGAATAAAATAAGTTATTATTTCGTTACCTGCTTCGTCTGTTATGCACAGCCTTGGCTGCTTTATATCTTTATCGGCAGAAAACTCTGTTGTACGCTTTTCTACATTTCCTGTTTCTTCGTTTATCTCTTCTTTTAATGTAGAGCCAGGAATTATATCTTCATAACGCACATATCCATCGTGCTCGGAAATAATTGGATCAGAAAAAGGGTCAAATGTGGCAAGTGTACCATTAGCAGATACTATATCTCCTACTTTAACTATGACTTCTGCCCCGTTTCTTACCTCTATTTTTTGATCTTGGGCAACCAGTAGAAGTGTATTACCACGAACTCTGGCATAGGATATATCGGATGCCAATTCGGTTTTGCCATCGGCACGATGAATAAGGGGATCACCTTTTAAAATGCGCTGATCATTTTTGACAAGAATTGTATCACCTTTGCCTGCTTCTAGATTGGTAAATATTTTGCACGCATGTATAAGACCTTTTCTTGTAAAAAGAAGATGCTCCTGAGTAACTTTAACAAAGGTACCAACAATTTCTGTGATGAGCACCGGATATTTTAAGTAAATGCGGTTTTCTTCGCTTACTTTGGTTGCAGCACCACCAATATGAAAGGTTCTCATAGTAAGCTGGGTTCCTGGTTGGCCTATAGACTGAGCAGCAATTATGCCAACAGCCTCTCCTATTTCTACTGTGCGTCCTGTAGCAAGATTGCGCCCATAGCACTTTTTGCACACCCCGTGTTTGGCCTCACAAGTTAGTACTGTTCGTATCGTTACTTCTTCTATCCCTGCTTCGTCTATCTTGTCGGCTACTAATTCGGTAATTTCTTCGTTGGCTGCAATTATTAGATCTGCGGTAATGGGATGCCGGATTGGATCTAAAGTATACCTACCTATAATCCTTTCCCGTAGGGCTTCTACAATTTCTTCGCCATCTTTAATTGGCGTGTGCAAGGCACCATTTATTGTGCCACAATCTTCCTCGTTAATTACTACATCCTGCGAGACATCCACCAATTTTCTTGTTAGATACCCGGCATCTGCTGTTCGCAATGCAGTATCGGCCAAACCTTTCCTTGCGCCATTGGTAGAAATGAAAAATTCGATAACTGACAAACCTTCACGAAAGTTGGAACGAATGGGTAATTCTATTATATCTCCAGTTGGTTTGGTCATTAAACCGCGCATGCCCCCCAACTGTCTAATTTGGGTAGTACTACCTCTGGCTCCAGAATTGGACATCATGTAAATATTGTTAAAGCCATCTCTATCCTTTTCCAGATTCCGCATCATAAAAGTAGTGATTTCTTCGTTTGTCTTAGTCCACACTTCTACAACGCGATTGTGCCTTTCTTCCTGTGTTATATGCCCGTCCAGATATTGCTTTTGAATTATTTCTACTTGCCGGTTTGCGGTTTCTATTAGTGGGCCTTTCTCTTTAGGAATAACTATATCGTCCATACCTATGGTGGCTCCAAAAAAAGTAGCATAGCTAAAACCTTTTTCTTTTATTGCATCTAACATAAGAACGGTAAGATAGGGGCCAAATTGTTTGTAAATAGCCTCTATTAAAGATCGTAATTCTTTATCACCCATTGCATAATTTATGTAAGGAATCTCGGCAGGCATTGCCTCGTTTAGCAAAGCTCTTCCTGCTGTGGTATCAAAAATTGGGCCCGAGTCAAACTCTGCATTTGCGCTTTTCCAGATGGGTCTTTTCACAACTGGCACTTTTACCAAAGCCTGATAATCGCAAGCTCCTGCCTCGCAAGCCATTAGCAACTCAAAAACACTGGAGTAACGGGTGCCTTCCCCCTTTACACCGGGCTTGTGCCGTGTAAGAAAATTTATACCAAGTACCATATCCTGAGAAGGGAAAACAATTGCCTTGCCGTTTGCAGGATTTAACAGATTTCTGCTGGATAGCATAAGTGTCCAGCATTCGGTTTGAGCTGCAACCGTAAGTGGAATATGAACAGCCATTTGGTCGCCATCAAAATCGGCATTAAAAGCATGGCACACAAGTGGATGCAAACGAATGGCCTTACCTTCGACAAGGACAGGCTCAAAGGCCTGGATACCCAGTCTATGCAGAGTAGGAGCACGATTTAACAATACAGGATGCTCGCGTATTACTTCGTCTAATATGGGAAAAATTTCTGGTGCCTCAGACTCTAAAATCATCTTGGCTCTTTTTATATTGTTGGCAACATCTTTTTCCAACATTCGACGCATAATAAAAGGCTTAAACAATTCCAGTGCCATCTTGGTAGGCAAGCCGCACTGCCACATTTTTAATTCTGGGCCGACAACTATGACAGATCTACCAGAATAATCTACTCTTTTTCCTAGTAGGTTTTGTCTGAACCGACCTTGTTTACCTTTAAGCATATCGGAAATAGATTTTAGCTCCCGTTTAGTGCTAACTTTTGACGACTTTGATTTTTTTGGACTATCAAAAAGCACATCGACTGCTTCCTGTAACATCCGCTTTTCATTACGTATAATTATATCGGGAGCATGCAAATCTAGAAGTCTTTTTAGCCTATTATTTCTATTAATAATTCGACGGTATAAGTCATTAAGATCGCTGGTGGCAAAACGCCCTCCTTCCAGTTGCACCATAGGCCGAATATCAGGAGGTAACACAGGGATCACATCCATAATCATCCAGGATGGTTTATTTTTGGATGCGCGAAACATCTCGACAACTTCAATTCGCCGCAACAGCCGTTTCTCGGTTTTTACGCCTTTGGCAATCATTTTGGCGCGCAATTCATTTACCAAATCATCCAGATTAAGCCTTTCTAATATAGTGCGCACCGCTTCGGCACCCATACCCGCATTAAAAGCTGCACCAAAGCGAGCCACCGCTTCTTCGTATTCCTCTTCAGTGAGGAGTTGGTTGACTTTTAATTCGGTATCGCCGGGATCGATAACTATAAACTTTTCATAGAAGAGTATGGGTTTTAATGATTTCATTGGGATATCTAAAAGCAAACTCATTCGGCTTGGTGTGGATTGGTAATACCAGCAATGCGCCACCGGCGAGGCTAACTGAATGTGTCCCATTCGCTGCCTCCTTACCTGAGAATGCGTAACCTCTACTCCGCATCTGTCGCAAATTACCCCCCGGTAACGGATAGACTTGAATTTGCCACAAAAACATTCCCACTCTTTTGTGGTTCCGAAAATCATTTCACAAAATAGACCATCTTTTTCTGGACGAAGGGTTCGGTAATTTATAGTTTCTGGCTTTTTTACCTCGCCATAGGACCAGGCTTTTATCATTTCTGGACTAGCCAAACCAATAGAGATACTGTCAAATTCTTTTATATCACGCATATACGAACTCCTGGGCCCTTGCTTGCCCCTGAAGGAACCTTGCAAGGTAGCCTAAAGGCTACGATTCCTTTCGTGTAAAAGATTGTATTTGTAAATAAATATTAATGAATATTCTACACAAGTGCCTAAGCGATACAGATCGCCCAACACTTAAAAAACACCTATTTTATTTATAATATCTTCGTCTCTTTCAGACAGGGGAATTTGCTCGCCTTTTATATTAAAGACCTTAATTTCTAAACCAAGCCCGCGTAGTTCCTGCACCATTACATTGAAGGCTTCAGGAACACCCACAGAATCCTGGGGCTCGCCTTTTACTAGAGATTCATAAATTTTTGATCTTCCTTCCATGTCGTCCGATTTGATGGTCATTAACTCTTGCAAAGTATTGGCTGCGCCATACGCTTCAAGTGCCCATACTTCCATCTCTCCTAGCCTTTGCCCACCAAATTGTGCCTTGCCACCAAGGGGCTGCTGAGTAACAAGAGAATAAGGACCAGTAGAACGGGCATGCATTTTATCGTCTACAAGGTGGTGAAGTTTCATAAAATACACTACACCTACTGTAACTTTGTTCTTAAAAATCTCTCCTGTTCTGCCGTCTCTTAACCACACTTTAGAGTTAGTGGGCAAACCTGCCTCTTTTAGTTTGCCTTCTATTTGCTCTTGCGATGGCGATTGGAAAACATGGCAAGAATACCATTCGTCCAATTGGGTGGCAGCCCAACCTAATTCGGTTTCCATTATCTGACCTATATTCATACGAGAAGGTACACCTAGGGGATTAAGACAAATATCCAGGGGGGTACCATCTTCCAGATAGGGCATATCCTCGACAGGTAGCACTCGTGCAACAACACCTTTATTGCCATGCCTCCCTGCCATTTTATCACCCTCTTTAAGTTTTCTTTTTGCAGCGATAAGTATGGTAACCACTTCCTGCACACCAGGAGAAAGATCATCGCTCTCGCTTCTCTTTAGCCTTTGGACATCTATAACTCTGCCTTCTACTCCATGAGGAACCCGCAAGGAACTATCCCGTACATCTCGTGCCTTCTCGCCGAAAATAGAATTTAATAGCTTAAATTCAGGGGTAGTCTCTGTTTCGCTTTTTGGGGTTACTTTACCTACTAAAATATCACCTGCACTAACCTTAGCACCTATGCGAATAATACCATCCAGATCCAGGTTATCAAGAATGCGCTCGTTCATGTTGGGTATATCTCTGGTAAGCCTTTCCATTCCTAACTTGGTATCGCGCACCTCTACCTGGTATTCTTTTATGTGAATAGAAGTAAACAAATCATCCTTTATTACTCTTTCCGAAATAAGAATAGCATCTTCGTAGTTATACCCATTCCAGGGCACAAAGCCGGCAAGAATATTCTTGCCTAATGCCAGTTCGCCATAGCGGGTGGCAGGGCCATCGGCTAACACCTGACCTTTATCTACCTTATCACCTGCCTTTACGATGGGTCTTTGTGTATTGCAAGTATCCTGATTACTGCGCTGAAACTTAACTAATATATATTCGTCTCGAGCCTTCACATCTGCATCGGGTTTTACCAGAATACTCCTTGCATCTACATATTCCACAATGCCGGATCTCTTTGCTTTTACCAAAACTCCAGAATCGTAGGCGCATTTTTGCTCTACCCCAGTACCCACCCGTGGTGCTTCTGTAAACAGAAGTGGCACTGCCTGACGTTGCATATTAGAGCCCATAAGTGCCCGGTTAGCATCATCGTGTTCTAGGAAAGGAATAAGCGCAGCCGAAACACTAATAATTTGTTTAGGCGACACATCCATATAATGCAACTCAGAGCTGGGTCTTGTTGTGTAGTCGCCCTGGTGCCTGCAAGAAACTCTAGTTTCCTTAAAGTCTCCTAACTTATCGATTTTGGCATTTGCCTGGGCTACATAAAACTGGTCTTCGTCTATGGCGGAAAGATATTCCAGTTCCCTTGTTGCCTTGCCGGATTCTACCCGACGAAACGGAGTTTCAAGAAAACCATAATTATTAACTCGTGTATAGGTTGCCAAAGATACTATAAGCCCAATATTAGGACCTTCGGGTGTTTCGATAGGGCACATCCTGCCATAGTGAGAATAATGAACATCCCTGACTTCAAAAGTAGCGTTTTCTCGAGGAACACCACCTGGCCCAAGCGCGCTTAGTCTTCTTTTATGTGTCAATTCTGCGAGTGGGTTTACCTGATCCATAAATTGAGACAGCGGGGAAGAACCAAAGAAATCTTTCATTGCCACCACAATTGGCTTATTGGAAATAAGCTCTTGTGGGCGCAAAGTTTCTGTTTCTTTAGTCGAATTCATTTTATCCTTTGCAGATTTTTCCATTCTTGTAAAGGCAGACTTTAATATATTGGATAAAAGCTCGCCTACAGATCTAATCCTTCGATTGCCAAGATGATCTATATCATCTAATGGCAGTTCGCCATAATAAACATTCATGAGATATCTCATGATAGCCAAAATATCATCTTTTTCTAAAATTGTGGTTTCTTTTGGCTCTGCATACCGCAGTTTCTTATTTAGTTTGTAACGCCCCACTTTGCCAAGATCGTATCTGCGAGCAGTGAAGAAAAGATTAGCCAAATCCCTTTCGGCAGCTTCGGGTGTTTTGGATTCTCCTGGAGATATTGCAGCAAACACACTGGCAAGAGCGTCTATCTTGGACGGCTCATCTTGCTCCGGATCTTCCTTCTCTAACTTTACATCTTCTCTTTCAAAGCAGTTTAGTATCATAGCAAAATGCAGTGAAGCTTCATCCTTAAAATCTATTACATGCACCGAAGTAATACCCCGGTTTACCAATTCGTCCACATCATGCAAGTGCAATTTAACACCCGCCCTGAACAACTTTTTAATTCCTGCTTCAGACTCTGTATAGATAGCTTTACTCAACACCATGTTTACAATATGTTCATTGCGCTCTCTGTCTTTAGAGATGGGCAACTCTATCGATTTGTGAAATGATTCAATTATGCTTTCGCGGGAATCAAAACCTATGGCGCGTAGAAACATAGTAGCCAAGATTCTTTTTTTCCTGTCTATCCTTACATAAAGGAGCTCTTTTTTAGGCTCAACCTCTATCTCTAGCCAGGATCCTCTATAAGGAATTATTTGTGCTTTATAGAGTGGTTTGTCTTTCTCTTTGTGAAACACAACCCCAGGCGACCTATGAATTTGTGAAACTACCACTCTTTCGGCACCATTAATTATAAAAGTGCCCCTATCCGTCATTAGAGGCATATCACCTAAATAAATTTCTTTTTGACGAATTTCTCCCGTTCTGTTGAAAATAAGATTAATCTTAGCTTTTAAAGGTACCGCATACGTTAAGCCTTTTAACCTGCATTCCAACTCGGTAAACTTCATTGCTTCTTCGTCCAAATAGTAACGCTCAAATTCCAGAGTTAGATCCCCGTTAGAGCTTTCGATAGGAAAGGATGATCTGAATACCTCTTCCAAACCGACAAGCTCTAATTTTTGTCCCTGATGCGACCTTTCTCTTTGCAAAAATTTTTCGAATGAAGCCATTTGGATTTCGATTAGATTAGGAATAGGCATAATTTCGTCAAAATCTTTTCCAAAATATTGCCGCTTAATTATATTATTATTTACCGACATCATCACCCCTGGCAGACCTTTGCAGCCTGCCTCCACTGAAATATCAGAAGTCTTTTTAAAATGAGATTTTTATTATCGTATTATAAAAACCCTTATTCATGCGATTGGCGAATACACAAACGCTAACTGCGTAAAGGGCTTGCCAACTTTAATTTTAGGTATGGCTTAGCGAATTTCGACAGAACCACCAGCATCCATGATTTGCTTTTTTATTTTCTCGGCTTCATCTTTGGATACATTTTCTTTTAGTGGCTTTTCCCCGGCTTCTACCAAATCCTTGGCTTCCTTTAAACCCAGACTTGTGATATTGCGTACTTCTTTAATAATAGAAATCTTCTTGTCTGCTGCTACACCACCTTTAAGAATAACGGTGAATTCAGTCTTTTCTTCTGCCGCTGCGGCAGGAGCCGCGGGAGCTGCTGCCACTGCTACGGGAGCAGCAGCACTAACCCCAAACTTTTCTTCCATTGCCTTGACTAAATCGGCAATCTCCATGACAGTCATAGATGCGATAACATCTAAAATCTGATCTTTGTTAATTTCTGCCATATTATCTTCTCCTTTAATACTAATAAAATATTGCCTTCATACGAAGCGCAAAACAAAACCAACAGGAACAGCAGTAAAGAAGCCTGAAGGCTGTGATTATTACCGTTTGATACTTTGTTAACTAATTCTTGCTTTTTTGCTCCTCCAGAGCTTTAAGCGCGCACACAAGTGATTGTGGAATCGCTTTTAAGAGATATACCATATTCTGAGCAGGACCTTGCATAACAGACATTAGCATAGAGATAAGCACAAGCCTGCTTGGCAGTGCCGAAAAGGCCTCTACCTGTGAAGGTGTAATAAGATTGCCATCTACTAATCCTGCTTTTACTTTTAATGCGGGTGCATCTTTTGCAAAGTCCAGAAGTACTTTTGCAACTTCGTTGCTGTCTTTCTTAGAGTAGGCAATAGCCATCGGACCCGCCAAAACAGCGGTTAAACCACTTGGCATAGAAGACTTTTCAAAGGCTATTCTAGCCAGGTTATTTTTAACAACATGAAATTCGGCTTGCCTATCCCCTAGTTGTTTGCGCAAAGCCGATATTTGCTCGACAGTTAAACCCCTATACTCGGCAAAAATAAAATCTTTGTTGTCCTTTATTTTTTGCTCCAGCATTTTTATTTCGGCAGCCTTAGCAGGCTGAATATTTTTTGCGCGCATACCCATACAGCTACCTCCTCTCTGATTTTGCCTGGGTAACTTTTACCGAAGGACCCATTGTAGAGCAAATGTACACCGATAGCACAAAATCAGTTTTCGTATCACTTCTCTTGCGATTAATTTCCTGTAACAAAGTGGCTAAATTATCGGAAATAGCCTCGGAAGGCATAGATACCTTGCCTATAGCCAGATGAACTATATTAGTTTTATCTACCCTAAATTCGGTACGCCCCTGTTTCAACTCATTCATTGCAGCTTTAAGATCGTGAGTAACAGTTCCTGTTTTAGGATTAGGCATTAAACCCCGACGGCCAAGAACCATACCAAGTTTACCCACATCTTTCATCATATCGGGAGTTGCGACTGCTATATCAAAATCCATCCAGCCACCTTTTATTTTTTCGATTATTTCGTCAGAACCAGCAAAATTAGCACCCGCATCCAGAGCCTCTGCCTGCCTTTCTGGTTTACAAAAAACAAGAACCCTCTTTTGTGCGGTGAATTGATGTGGCAAAACTAAGGTATCCCTGACAGTTTGATTCTTTTTAAGCCCCAATCTAATATGAGCCTCTACTGTTTCATCGAACTTGGCATAGTGCATTTCTTTAACTAAATTACATGCGTTAATAAAATCGTAGGATTTTTCGGCATCTACTTTTTTAAGAGCCTGTATATATTTTTTCCCGTGTTTCATAGTTGCTACTTTACCTCTATACCCATAGATCGTGCAGTGCCGGCAATAATGCGCTTTGCTGCCTCAATATCTTTAGCATTAAGATCAGGCATTTTTTGCTTTGCAATAGCCTCTAACTTTTCATTAGAAATACTTCCTACCTTTACTTTGTGTGGCACACCAGACCCCTTTTCCAAACCCGCGGCTTTTTTTATTAGCACCGAAGCAGGCGGCGTTTTTAAAATAAAAGTAAAGCTCTTATCTACATACACCGTCAGAATAGCGGGAATTATAAGACCCGCTTCCATAGATTTGGTTCTTTCATTAAATTGCTGGCAGAATTGCGGTGCCGAAACTCCATGAGGACCAAGAGCTGGCCCAACAGGTGGCCCTGGGGTTGCTTTGCCAGCAGGGCATTGCAATTTAATTAAAGCACTAATTTTCTTTTTTGCCATAAATACTCCTAAACACTTATAACACTCTTGCTAACTTAGTTAGTAATTAGAGGTGCATCCTTGAGGTACCTCTCAATGTGATAATACCTGTGCTATGCCTTTTCTACCTGCTGCATATCTACATCTACAGCAGTAGACCTGCCAAAAATACCTACCATAACTTTTAGGCGAGACTTTTCTTCTATTACTTCCTCGATTGTACCTGAAAAAGTTGCAAAAGGACCACCAGTAATTCTTACTTGATCGCCCTTAGAAAAATCTTGCCTGGTTTTTATAGGTGCCTCACCTTTTAGCTCGCCGGATCTTTGCAGCATCTCCTTCGCGCTTTCAGTGCTAATATGCACGGGAATCTGCATAGGTTTAGAACCTACAAAACTAAGCACACCATCGATAGCACGAATAGAGCTACAGGTAGCCTTCCATTCTGAGAGGGGCAGATCCATCTCTATCATTACATAACCAGGAAAAAGCCTTTTTTTTACCGTCTTTTTTTTACCACCCTTGATCTCGGCTACAGATTGGGAAGGAACTTTTACATCGGCTACAATTTCTTTTGCGAGCTCTCCTGTTTCCTGCATTAGTTTGATTCGCTGCTCTACCTTGCCTTCAAAACCAGGTTTTGTTTGAATAATATACCAATACATTGCCATTACAGGAATTTCCTATCTAAATAACACATTGATGCCCAGATTAAACAGTAAATCAAACATTCCAAGTATAATCGCCATTACAATAGTAGAAATAAGTACTATTCTGGTAGAGGCATACACATCCTCTTTAGTTGGCCAGACGACTTTTTTGAGTTCTGCAACGCTGTCTTTACAAAACTGAACTACCTTTTTCAAACTATTTCCTTTTTTTTATATGCCCGACAACCTAAAGCAGGCCAGGAAGGACTCGAACCCTCAACATCCGGTTTTGGAGACCGGCGCTCTACCATTAGAGCTACTGGCCTAGGACAAGGTTACTTTACCTTGGATTCCTTATGCAGAGTATGCTTTTTATCCCACTTGCAATACTTTTTTAGCTCTAGTTTATCCTGATTGGCCTTGCGATTTTTTACAGTTGTATAGTTCCTTCTTTTGCATTCAGAGCAAGCAAGGGCTATGATTTCTGTACTTTGCTTCTTTGCTGCCATTTCCGATCCTTTTATACAAGCTGGCTAGGCATTTAGTCCAAAATAAAAATTCTTTGGAGCTACTAGCCCTCGAACGGAATCGAACCGTTGACCTTATCCTTACCATGGATATGCTCTGCCAACTGAGCTACAAGGGCAATTTCCTAAAGAAAATCCCTGCCATGAGTCATCTCTTGCCAAGTAGATTGGCAGATTTTAACAAAATAGTCAAGTATAGTAGAATATTTGCTTGTGAGGCATAGAAATTGCTGGAGCACCTTCTTGTTTTATGAAAAATCTTGTACTGGCTTTTTCTTTAAACGCTGTAACAGGTACTTGCTTGTGTCGTCCTTTAGTAAAAATAAGACTAGCCCCCCCATGCCCAGATAAGCTACACCAAAAACTAATAGAGGCAGGGCTAGGGCAAAAATTTTGGTTTCGCCAAAGCCTAGTGTCCTAAACACCCAATCTTTTATAAGCCAAAATGGTAATGCAAGAAATACTGAAACAAGTAAAATTGTAATAAAATACCAAACCGCGCGCAAAATTTGCTCTCGCAACCCTGGTATTTTAGCACGTGCCAATGCAAGTAGCAAAAAAACCGTATTACAGCTACTAGCAATTGATAATGATAGCGCGATACCAGGCCCACCAAGACCAGTTACTAGTATTAGTGCAAATACAATATTGATAGCAAAAGAAATAATCCCCCCCATTGTAGGGGTTTTTGTATTTGATAAAGCATAGAAAGCAGGAGTTACTACCCTGTTTATAGCAATACTGGCCATACCTATAATATGAAAAGCAAAGATATTAGCAGTTAAAATAACAGAATTTTCGTCAAATGCCCTTGCCTTGTACAACAATGTTATAATTTCTTGGCGGCAAAGAAATGCAAAAACGCAAAGGGGCAATGCTAATAGTATAATTAGCCGAATACTAATGCTAAGGCTAAGCGAAAACCCTGCCCAATCTGCCTTGTTAGCTTTGGTAGATAGGTGAGAAAGCAAAACAGTACCTGCCGAAACAGCAAAAATACCCAGAAACAGCTCTTGAATTCTGATGGAGTATTGCAAACCTGCTGCAGCTCCAACTCCCGATGCTAATGAAGTAGAAACCAAGTCGTTTATTTGATAGGCAGCCATTCCCAATAAAGTAGGGGCTATTAAGCCAAGCATTTTCCTCATGCCTTTATTTTTAAAAGCGCGCAGTGGATTGATAAACCCAAGATGGTAGCCACACCTAAGAATTGCAGGCAGTTGACACACGCCTTGCACTACTCCACCTACGATTACGCCAACTGCCATTCCTCGAGCGGGGTTGGGCAAAAAAGGGGACAGAATAAAAGGTGAAATAATAAAACACACATTGAAGAGAATAGGCCCCAGTGCAGGTATAGAGAAAATACCAAGCGCATTTAAAATTCCCTGAAATAATGCAGCAAGCGATACCAAGGCAAGAAAAGGAAACATTATCCTTGTAAGAATGATTGTTTCTTGTGCATCTGTATTAAATAAACCTACCAGCCAAGGGCTAAATGCAATTCCTGCGGCAACTACCAAAAGCACCAAAATAATTAAAACCGTTAACGTGGCAGATAAAAACTCGCGGGTAGCACCTTCATCTTTTTCGTGAATATATCCGGAAAAAGTAGGAATAAAAGCCACCGACATAGAGTTTTCGGCAAACAATCGGCGGAAAAAGTTAGGCAATATAAATGAAACGGTAAAGGCTTCGGCTAAGGCACCTGTGCCAATAAAAGCTGCTTTTGTCATCTCTCGTAGTAGCCCCAATATGCGCGAGACGAGTGTTAAAATAGAAAGTTTGCCTCCTTCATATAATAGTCCTGATGCTATTTTTCTTGCAGGCGGCAACTTTTTTGGCATGACGAATAGTATATTTCAAACTGTACTTAATACAAGAAGCACCAGAACCTGTAGATATACACTGCAATTAATTTTTTACTAGAACTGGTAGTATGTATATGAGACTTCACAGACATTACCTAGCCAGTAATGTATCTGCAATATTTATTTGAAGTACTTTGTTTAACTCTATATCTAATCTGTTTTGTATGGCATACTCCCTGCTGATATTGATATGCAAATAATTCGTAAAATACTAGTTGTGTATTTGCTGGTAGGATTTATTTCGTTGCCCTTTGCTACCTATAATGTAATTGGTCAGGAAAACCAGGAACCTGCTGCATCAATTACTGATTCTGCTTCACATCTTAATCAAGATAATCTGCCAGGAATGCAAGAAACCCTTGCCCTTGCCAAAGCCTATCCTACCCGAATCACCTTGCGTACAATACAGGATGGTCAGTGGACATTTAAACTTGACGGACTATGGTTTGCTTGGGCAGAAGGCAGACTTCTACTCAAGTCAGATCTTGACAAGGGTAAACAATACTCATCCTTTCCTTTTTACAACTACCCATTAAAACTTCCCCCTTTTAGGCAGCCAGATACCCAAACAGTTGCTTCTATCAGAGCCAGGATAAAAAACTTAAAGGCAAACCCACCCCTAAGAAGTGATGATTTTTTGGGAACTTTGTACAAATCTAAAACAAGAGCAGCCACAGAGAAAAATCTTGTACAAGCTATGGTAGACGGCAAATCAACCACGGTGCATAAGGATATAAAACCTGCTTTACAAAGGGTTTCTGCTGCCTTGCAAAAGTTAAAAAAAAGTAATGTAACGGTAGCGGCATTTCTTAAAACTATTAAACAAGTTCAGGGCTATAACTATCGTGTAGTAAACGGAACTTATTCCCGTAGTTATCATAGTTTTGGGTTGGCAGTAGATTTAGTACCAAAAAATTATGGGGGAAAGCACAGTTACTGGCGTTGGTCCATGCAAAAATATGAAAACTGGTGGACAATCCCCTACAAGGGGCGCTGGATGATTCCAACTCCAATAGTAGAAGCATTTGAAAAAGAAGGCTTTATTTGGGGTGGTAAATGGCGATTTTTTGACACACCCCATTTTGAATACCGTCCCGAGATTTTGTATCTGGCGCGTCAAAATAGATTTTTAGCACCAGATACTGAAGTTCACTAAATTTTAGAAATTTACTATGTAATTGAATAATAACCAATTAAAGACAAACCAATAACGTATTTAATGAGTATAAGAACTAAGACTATCAACTAGATAATAAAGTCTCTTTATTTGCAAAAGCCTTTGTCCTGTATTAGAGCAAGAAAAAATGCAATGAAAACTTCAGCGAAACCTCGCATGGTTTCCTATACATACCAACAATGGTATTTGTAGGGAACTTTTGGTCCTTCCCTACGCTTTTTTCTATAAGCAAAAAACCTTAGCCACCGCAACCATTGTCTAGCATGGTAAAAACAAGTAGCTATACCCCTTGTCTTAAATAATCGCTACTTGCACAGGCACCTTTGCCTCACATTGACTGTAAAGATTCCCCGCCATAAGTTAAGCCAATTAATCCGTTCGCCAGACATCATTTTTGTAAACACCATCATAACCCCCAATCACCCAGAGTTTGTTATTAAATTCCACAGAGGTATGAGACCTACGAGCACTAAACCCTGCCGAAGCTGTTTCTTCCTTCCAGGTTTTGCCATCTGCCGAAGACCAGACATCATTTTTGTAAACACCATCATAACCCCCAATCACCCAGAGCTTGCCATTAAATGCCACAGAAGTAAGAGACCTACGAGCACTAAACCCTGCCGAAGCTGTTTCTTGCGCCCAGGTTATTCCATCAGCCGAAGACCAGACATCATTTTTGTGGGCAGAACTATCAATACCCCCAATCACCCAGAGCTTGTTATTAAATACCACAGAGGTATGAAGTTGACGAGCACTAAAGGCAGCCTGAGCGGTTTCTAGTGTCCAGGTTTTGCCATCAGCCGATGACCAGACATCGCTTTTATTATAAAAAACACCATCATAACCACCAATCACCCAGAGCTTGCTATTAAATTCGACAGAAGTATGGCTATTACGAACACTAAACCCAGCCGTAGCGGTTTCTTCCTTCCAGGTTTTGCCATCCGAAGAAGACCAAACATCGTTTTTGGTAGTACCATCATATCCCCCAATCACCCAGAGCTTGCTATTAAATACCACAGAGGTATGATGTTGACGAGCACTAAAGGCAGCCTGAGCGGTTTCTTGTGTCCAGGTTTTGCCATTAGCCGTAGACCAGACATCGTTTTTGTTAGCACCATCAATGCCACCAATCACCCAGAGTTTGTTATTAAATACCACAGAGGTATGACCACTACGAGCACTAAATATAATCTCCTCTTGCATCCAGGTTTTGCCATCAGATGAAGACCAGACATCGTTTTTGTAAACACCATCATAACCCCCAATCACCCAGAGCTTGCTATTAAATACCACAGAGGTATGATCATAACGAGCACTAAAGCCAGCCTGAGCGGTTTCTTGTGTCCAGGTTCTGCCATCCGCCGAAGACCAGACATCGTTTTTGCGGATAGAACCATCAAAACCTCCAATCACCCAGAGCTTGTTATTAAATATCACAGAGGAATGGGCATTACGAATACTAAAGGCTACCTGAGCGGTTTCTTTCGTCCAGGTTTTACCATCAGATGAAGACCAAACATCGTTTTTGCTCGAACCATCATAACCCCCCATCACCCAGAGCGTGCTATTAAGTACCACAGAGGTATGACCACTACGAGCACTAAACCCAGCCGAAGTCTTCTCTTCCATCCAGATTTTGCCATCCGCCGAAGACCAGACATCATCTTTGTTAGCACCATCATATCCACCAATCACCCAGAGTTTGTTATTAAATACCACAGAGGTATGCCCCCAACGAGCACTAAACCCAGGCGAAGCGGTTTCTTCGGTCCAGGTTTTGCCATCTGCCGAAGACCAGACATCGTTTTTGTAATCACCATCATATCCACCAATCACCCAGAGTTTGTTATTAAATACCACAGAGGTATGCCGAACACGAGCACTAAAGGCAGCCTGAGCTGTTTCTTCCGTCCAGGTTTTGCCATCGGTTGATGACCAAACATCGTTTTTTCGGGTAGCACCATCAAAACCCCCAATCACCCAGAGCTTGTTATTAAATACCACAGAGGTATGCTGAAAACGTTCACTAAACAAAATCTTTTCTTGGCTAAAGGTAAGTACTTTAGTTTGTAGCGGTGTTGCAGGATCTGGGCAAGAGATAAACAACAGAGCTGCACCTATGGTGGCACCAATAGTGGAAAAACCAATAAACCCTTTAAGTAGAAAGCCTGTAATTCCTAATATAGTTTTATGCCTGCGAATACCACCAGTTTTCTTTTGTACTCTTTGTTTTTGGGATAGAATTTTGTCGTTATTACCCATAGTTTTTAAACCTCCCTTGTGCAGTTGCAGTGCATTTTATTATTTGCTATTACATTATAACACCAGCAATTACTATTGTCCAGATAGGTTCAAGTTTGAAATGCGAAAAAGAACTATAGATGCCGCAGGCTTTTGTTCTTGGGATAGATTTTTGTGCTTGCTATTCATAATTTGATAAACCTTATTTTTCAGGTACACTGCATTGTCATATTGACCTATCACATTACATCACCTGCAATTGCTTTTGTCAGGTGGTATAAAGTTTGCAATACGAAAAGACTTTAGAAGACACACCGTAAGTTCCTTGTAATTTTTAGTGTACACAAAAACGTACCCACAAAAAATGTTTTGCATTTTGTAATAAATTGCTTACTATTACCAATAGCAAAATATCCAAGCACATTCTGCACCTTGTTTTGGTTGTTCTAGGAAATATTGACATAAAAGCAATAATGAAAAGAGACAAAAAACTTTGGCATTGCAAGTATGTGCCTGCACAATATTTTTTGTGTAAATAAATGAAGTCTCTTTATTTGCAAAAGCCTTTGCCCTGTATTAGAGCAAGAAAAAATGCAATGAAAACTTCAGCACACCTCGCATGGTTTCCCTACACATACCAACAATACTTATTTGCAGGGAACTTTTGGTCCTTCCCTACGCTTTTTTCTATAAGCAAAAAACCTTAGCCACCGCAACCATTGTCTAGCATGATAAAAACAAGTAGCTATACCCCTTGTCTTGAATAGTCGCTACTTGCACAGGCACCTTTGCCTCACATTGACTGCAAAGATTCCCCGCCATAAGTTAAGCCAATTAATCCGTTCTCCAGACATCATTTTTGTAAGCACCATCATTACCCCCAATCACCCAGAGCTTGTTATTAAATACCACAGAGGTATGATGTTGACGAGCACTAAAGGCAGCCTGAGCGGTTTCTTGTATCCAGGTTTTGCCATTAGCCGTAGACCAGACATCGTTTTTGTTAGCACCATCAATGCCACCAATCACCCAGAGCTTGTTATTAAATACCGCAGTGGTATGACCATAACGAGCACTAAACCCCGCCGAAGCTGTTTCTTCCGTCCAGGTTTTGCCATCTGCCGAAGACCAGACATCGTTTTTGTTAGAACCATCATCACCCCCAATCACCCAGAGCTTGTTATTAAATACCGCAGTGGTATGACCACTACGAGCACTAAAGGCTGCCGAAGCTGTTTCTTCCGTCCAGGTTTTGCCATCTGCCGAAGACCAGACATCTTTTTTGTAGGAACTATCAATACCCCCAATCACCCAGAGTTTGCTATTGAATACCACAGAGGTATGGTTACTACGAGCACTAAACCCTGCCGAAGCGGATTCTTCCGTCCAGTTTTTGCCATCGGTTGAAGACCAGACATCGTTTTTTGGTTTATAAGTTTCATTACCCCCAATCACCCAGAGTTTGTTATTAAATACCACAGAGGTATAACCATACCGAGCACTATAGGTTGCCGAAGCGGATTCTTCCGTCCAGGTTTTGCCATCTGCCGAAGACCAGACATCTTTTTTGTAGGAACTATCAATACCCCCAATTACCCAGAGCTTGCTATTAAATACCGCAGAGGTATGCCCACTGCGAGCACTAAATTCTGCCGAAGCTGTTTCTTGCGTCCAGCTTATGCTATTCGGAGTTTCTTGCGGTGCTGTTGGGCAAGAAATGAGCAACAGTGATGGACATATGGTGGACAAACCAATACACCCTATAACTAGAAAGCTAGTAATGCCAAATATAGTTTTTTGCCTGCGAATACCACTAGTTTTCTTTTGTACTCTTTGCTTTTTGAATTGAATTTTGTCGTTATTACTCATAATTGTTAAAGCTCCTTTGTACAGGTAAAATGCACATTATTATCCTTTAAAATTATATCACCTGCAATGACTTTGGTCAGGTGGTATAAAGTTAATAGTGTGAAAAAGAACTATAGATGCCGCAGGCTTTTGTTCTTGGGATAGATTTTTGTGCTTGCTATTCATAATTTTTAGGCTTATTTTGCAGGTGCACTGCATTGTGATATAGACCTATCACATTACATCACCTGAAATTACTTTTGTCAGGTGGTATAAAGTTTGCAATACAAAAAAACTATAGAAGACACACTGTAAGTTCCTTGTAATTTTTAGTGTACACAAAAACGTACCCACAAAAAATGTTTTGCATTTTGTAACAACTTGCTTACTATTACCAATAGCAAAATATCCAAGTACATTCTGCACCTTGTTTTTGTAGTTCTAGGAAATATTGACATAAAAGCAATAATGCAAAGAGACAAAAAACTTGGGCTTTGTAATTATTTACCTGCACAATATTTTTTGTGTAAATAAATGAAGTCTCTTTATTTGCAAAAGCCTTTGCCCTGTATTAGAGCAAGTAAAGGCGCAATGAAATTTTCAACGAAATATCGCAAGATTTCCTTTGCACAGCAACGTTTATTTGCAGGAATAACTTTTACGGATTCTTTGCGTGCTGTCTGGTAGGAAACCGTCTTTCCTACTGCAACTATTGCAATGAAAACTTCAGCGACACCTCGCATGGTTTCCTTTACATAATAACAATGCCTATTTGCAGGAAACTTTTGGTTCTTCCCTACGCTATTGACTATAAGCAAAAAACCTTAGCCACCGCACCCATTGTCTAGCATGGTAAAAACAAGTAGCTATCTCCTTGTCTTAAATAATCGCTACTTGCACAGGCACCTTTGCCTCACATTGACTGCAAAGATTGCCCACCATATGTTAAAACAATTAATCCGTTCGCCAGACATCGTTTTGATTAGCACCATCATATCCCCCAATCACCCAGAGCTTGTTATTAAATGCCACAGAGGTAAGAGACCTACGAGCACTAAACCCTGCAGAAGCTATTTCTTGCGTCCAGGTTTTGCCATCAGCCGAAGACCAGACATCGTTTTTGTAAGGACTACCATCACCCCCCCCAATCACCCAGAGCTTGCTATTAAATACCACAGAGGTATGGCTATCACGAGCACTAAACCCTGCCGAAGCGGTTTCTTGCGTCCAGGTTTTGCCATCAGTCGAAGACCAGACATCGTTTTTGAATGAACCATCATAACCCCCAATCACCCAGAGCTTGCTATTAAATACCACAGAGGTATGATATTGACGAGCACTAAAGGCAGGCGAAGCGGTTTCTTCGGTCCAGGTTTTGCCATCAGCCGAAGACCAGACATCTTTTTTGAATGAACCATCAAAACCCCCAATCACCCAGAGCTTGTTATTAAATACCACAGAGGTATGAGCATTTCGTGCACTAAACCCCGCCGAAGCTGTTTCTTCCGTCCAGGTTTTGCCATCAGTCGAAGACCAGACATCTTTTTTGTAGAAACTATCAAAACCCCCAATCACCCAGAGCTTGCTATTAAATACCACAGAGGTATGATATTGACGAGCACTAAAGGCAGCCTGAGCGGTTTCTTGTGTCCAGGTTTTGCCATCTGCCGAAGACCAGACATCGTTTTTACTTTTTGCACCATCAAAACCTCCAATCACCCAGAGTTTGTTATTAAATACCACAAAGGTATGAGCATTTCGTGCACTAAATATAATCTCCTCTTGCGCCCATGTTTTGCCATCAGATGAAGACCAGACATCGTTTTTGTAAGAACTACCTTCACTCCCCCCAATCACCCAGAGCTTGTTATTAAATACCACAGAGGTATGGCCATTACGAGCACTAAACCCTGCCGATGCTGTTTCTTTCGTCCAGGATACGCCATCCGAAGAAGACCAGACATCGTTATTGATGTTAGAACCATCAAAACCCCCAATCACCCAGAGCTTGTTATTAAATACCACAGAGGTATGATCCCTACGAGTACTAAATGCAGCCTGAGCTGTTTCTTGCGCCCAGGTTTTACCATCAGATGAAGACCAGACATCGTTTTTGACAGAACCATCCAAACCCCCAATCACCCAGAGCATGCTATTAAGTACCACAGAGGTATGACGCCAACGAGCACTAAACCCAGGCGAAGCGGTTTCTTCGGTCCAGGTTTTGCCATCTGCCGAAGACCAGACATCGTTTTTGTATGTACCACCATAACCCCCAATCACCCAGAGTTTGTTATTAAATACCACAGAGGTATGACCCCAACGATCACTAAACCCAGGCGAAGCGGTTTCTTGTGTCCAGGATACGCCATCCGAAGAAGACCAAACATCGTTTTTGGTAGTACCATTATATCCCCCAATCACCCAGAGCTTGCCATTAAATACCACAGAGGTATGATATTGACGAGCACTAAAGGCAGCCTGAGCGGTTTCTAGTTTCCAGGTTTTGCCATCAGCCGAAGACCAGACATCGTTTTTGCGGATAGAACCATCAAAACCCCCAATCACCCAGAGCTTGTTATTAAATACCACAGAGGTATGCTGAAAACGTTCACTAAACAAAATCTTTTCTTGGCTAAAGGTAAGTACTTTAGTTTGTAGCGGTGTTGCAGGATCTGGGCAAGAGATGATCAACAGAGCTGCACCAATGGTGGCACCAATGGTGGCACCAATAGTGGAAAAACCAATAAACCCTTTAAGTAGAAATCCTGTAATTCCAAATATAGTTTTTTGCCTGCGAATACCACCAGTTTTCTTTTGTACTCTTTGCTTTTGGGATAGAATTTTGTCGTTATTACTCATAATTGTTAAAGCTCCTTTGTACAGGTAAAATGCACATTATCCTTTAAAATTATATCACCTGCAATGACTTTTGTCAGGTGGTATAAAGTTAATAGTGTGAAAAAGAACTATAGATGCCGCAGGCTTTTGTTCTTGGGATAGATTTTTGTGCTTGCTATTCATAATTTTTAGGCTTATTTTGCAGGTGCACTGCATTGTGATATAGACCTATCACATTACATCATCTGCAATTGCTTTTGTCAGGTGGTATAAAGTTTGCAATACGAAAAACTATAGAAGACACACCGTAAGTTCCTTGTAATTTTTAGTGTACACAAAAACGTACCCACAAAAATTGTTTTTCATTTTGTAACAACTTGCTTACTATTACCAATAGCAAAATATCCAAGTACATTCTGCACCTTGTTTGGGTTGTTCTAGGAAATATTGACATAAAAGCAATAATGAAAAGAGACAATTAAACTTTGGCATTGCAAGTATGTGCCTGCACAATATTTTTTGTGTAAATAAATGAAGTCTCTTTATTTGCAAAAGCCTTTGCCCTGTATTAGAGCAAGAAAAAATGAAATGAAAACTTCAGCACACCTCGCATGGTTTCCCTACACATACCAACAATACTTATTTGCAGGGGACTTTTGGTCCTTCCCTACGCTTTTTTCTATAAGCAAAAAACCTTAGCCACCGCAACCATTGTCTAGCATGATAAAAACAAGTAGCTATACCCCTTGTCTTGAATAGTCGCTACTTGCACAGGTAGGGGTGCTCACATTGACTGTAAAGATTCCCCGCCATAAGTTAAGCCAATTAATCCGTTCGCCAGACATCGTTTTGATTAGCACCATCATATCCCCCAATCACCCAGAGCTTGCCATTAAATGCCACAGAGGTAAGAGACCTACGAGCACTAAACCCAGCAGAAGCTATTTCTTGCGTCCAGGTTATTCCATCAGCCGAAGACCAGACATCGTTTTTGAAACCACCAGAACCATCATTACCCCCAATCACCCAGAGCTTGCCATTAAATACCACAGAGGTATGATCATAACGACCACTAAACCCCGCCGAAGCTGTTTCTTCCTTCCAGGTTATTCCATCAGCCGAAGACCAGACATCATTTTTGTATGAATCAAAACTATCCCAACCTCCAATCACCCAGAGCTTGCCATTAAATACCTCAGCGGTATGGCTATAACGACCACTAAACCCTGCCGAAGCGGTTTCTGGTGTCCAGGTTATTCCATCAGCCGAAGACCAGACATCGTTTTTTCTAGTTATAGAAGTATCCAAACCCCCAATCACCCAGAGCTTGTTATTAAATACCACAGCGGTATGATAATAACGACCACTAAACCCCGCCGAAGCTGTTTCTTCCTTCCAGGTTTTGCTATCAGCAGTAGACCAGACATCATTTTTGCGAGCACCAGCATAACCCCCAATCACCCAGAGTTTGTTATTAAATACCACAGAGGCATGGCCATAACGAGCACTAAACCCAGCCGTAGGCATCTCTTGCATCCAGGTTTTCCCATCCGCCGAAGACCAGACATCGTTTTTGTTAGCACCATCAAAACCCCCAATCACCCAGAGTTTGTTATTAAATACCACAGAGGTATGAGAATTTCGTGCACTAAATATAATCTCCTCTTGCGCCCATGTTTTGCCATCAGATGAAGACCAGACATCGTTTTTGAATGACCCATCATTACCCCCAATCACCCAGAGCTTGCTATTTAATACCACAGAGGTATGATTAGCACGAGCACTAAACCCTGCCGATGCTGTTTCTTTCGTCCAGGACACGCCATCCCAAGACCAGACCTCGTTATTGATGTTAGAACCATCATAACCCCCAATCACCCAGAGCTTGTTATTAAATACCACAGAGGTATGATCCCTACGAGCACTAAATGCAGCCTGAGCTGTTTCTTGCGTCCAGGTTTTACCATCAGATGAAGACCAGACATCGTTTTTGTTAGCACCAGCATAACCCCCAATCACCCAGAGCTTGCCATTAAATACCACAGAGGTATGACCCCAACGAGCACTAAACCTAGGCGAAGCGGATTCTTCCGTCCAGGTTTTGCCATCTGCCGAAGACCAGACATCATCTTTGTTAGCACCATCATTTCCACCAATCACCCAGAGCTTGCCATTAAATACCACAGAGGTATGACGCCAACGAGCACTAAAGGCAGCCTGAGCGGTTTCTTCCGTCCAGTTTTTGCCATCAGTAGTAGACCAGACATCGCTTTTGGGTGCACCATCATAACCACCGATCACCCAGAGCTTGCCATTAAATACCACAGAGGTATGATTTTGACGAGCACTAAAGGCAGCCTGAGCGGTTTCTTCCGTCCAGGTTTTGCCATCAGATGAAGACCAGACATCATTTTTGCTGTTAACCCCAACCTTACCCCCAATCACCCAGAACTTGCTATTAAATACCACAGAGGCATGCTGAATACGTTCACTAAACAAAATCTTTTCTTGGCTAAAGGTAAGTACTTTAGTTTGTAGCGGTGTTGCAGGATCTGGGCAAGAGATGATCAACAGAGCTGCACCAATGGTGGCACCAATAGTGGAAAAACCAATAAACCCTTTAAGTAGAAATCCTGTAATTCCAAATATAGTTTTTTGCCTGCGAATACCACCAGTTTTCTTTTGTACTCTTTGCTTTTTGAATTGAATTTTGTCGTTATTACTCATAATTGTTAAAGCTCCTTTGTACAGGTAAAATGCACATTATTATCCTTTAAAATTATATCACCTGCAATGACTTTTGTCAGGTGGTATAAAGTTAATAGTGTGAAAAAGAACTATAGATGCCGCAGGCTATTGTTCTTGGGATAGATTTTTGTGCTTGCTATTCATAATTTGATAAACCTTATTTTTCAGGTGCACTGCATTGTGATATAGACCTATCACATTACATCACCTGCAATTACTTTTGTCCAGTTAGGTAGCTGAATCTATCGTGCCATGCCAATTACATTATATAGACTGAAATTAATTTTATCATGCAGCTGCAAGTTGCAATGGAAAAAATACAATAAAAGACTCCCTATGTTTCTGGTGAAATGTAATTTACAATGCAAATTACTAAAACCTATATTTTTCATTTTGTAACAATATGATTACTATATTGACAGGAAAAATACATAAGTACATTATGCACCCTGTAATTTGGTTGTGTAGGCAAGTTCTTAAAATAAAAGAAAAATGGAAAGAGAAAAATAAAACTTTGTCCTTTTAGTATTTAGCTGCACAATATTTTGATGGTAAGTAAAATAAAGTCTCTTTGCTTGCAAAAGCCTTTGCCCTGCATTAGAGCAAGAAAAAAACCAATGAAAACTTCAGCACACCTCGCATGGTTTCCTTTACATAATAACAATGCCTATTTGCAGGAACAACCTGTACTCTTTTCTTTTCACGCGGTCTATAGGAACCTGTCCTTTCCTACTGTACCTATTGTCTTGACTAATCGCACATTGTGGTGTAAATACCTACTCAGTTCTCCAGACATCATTTTTGTAAGCACCATCATTACCCCCAATCACCCAGAGCTTGTTATTAAATTCCACAGAGGTATGGAGATTACGTGCACTAAACACAGCCGAAGCTTTTTCATTCGCCCAAGTTTTCCCATCCGATGAAGACCAGACATCGTTCTTGCGATTAGAACCATCATAACCCCCAATCACCCAGAGCTTGCTATTAAATACCCCAGAGGTATGACCATAACGAGCACTAAAGGCTGCCTGAGCTGTTTCTTCCGTCCAGGTTTTGCCATCTGCCGAAGACCAGACATCGTTTTTGTTAGAACCATCATCACCCCCAATCACCCAGAGCTTGCTATTAAATACCACAGAGGTATGACCATAACGAGCACTAAAGGCTGCCGAAGCGGTTTCTGGCGTCCAGGTTTTGCCATCTCCCGAAGACCAGACATCTTTTTTGTAGGAACTATCAATACCCCCAATCACCCAGAGTTTGCTATTGAATACCAAAGAGGTATGGCCTCTACGAGCACTAAACAAAGCCGAAGAGGTTTCTGGCGTCCAGTTTTTGCCATCAGATGAAGACCAGACATCGTTTTTGCGGCTAGAACCATCAAAACCCCCAATTACCCAGAGCTTGCTATTAAATACCCCAGAGGTATGAGCATAACGAGCACTAAAGGCTGCCGAAGCGGTTTCTAGCGTCCAGGTTTTGCCATCTGCCGAAGACCAGACATCTTTTTTGTAGGAACCATCAAGACCCCCAATTACCCAGAGCTTGCTATTAAATACCAAAGAGGTATGGCCACTGCGAGCACTAAATTCTGCCGAAGCTGTTTCTTGCGTCCAGCTTATGCTATTCGGAGTTTCTTGCGGTGCTGTTGGGCAAGAGATGAGCAATAATGAGGGTACAATGAAAGACAAACTAATAAACACTATAAACAAAAAACGAGTAATTCCAAATATAGTTTTTTGCCTACGAATACCGCCGGTTTTCTTTTGTACTCTTTGTTTTTGGAATTGAATTTTGTCGTTATTACTCATAGTTTTTAAACCTCCATTTTGTAGGTACAGCGAATTTTATTATGTGTCTATTTAATTATATCACCTGGAATGACTTTTGTCAGGTGGTATAAAATTAATAGTGTGAAAAAGAACTATAGAAGAAACACGCTTTGCTTTTGGGATAGAATTTTGTTGTTGTTACTCATAATTTGATAAACATCCATTGTGCAAGTACATTGCATTTTTTGTTAGCCTATTACATTTTACCACCTGCAATTTCTATTGCCCAGGTAGGTTAAAATTTGAAATTCTAAAATTGTTATGAAGACACACCCTAAGTTTCTTGTAAAATACCATGTACACAAAACTAGCAAAATTTACTGCGATGCCCTATACCCATTTTACGGATGATTAGTGCGCAGTGCTAACACTACTGTGTTACAACACTACTGTGTTACAACACTACTGTGTTACAAAATTACAGCTCTAATATCTTTTGTATAGTAGATATAGATTAATTGGTCTAATAGCACCAGAGCAAAAGCATTCGTACTGGCACATTTCACAGGAAACAATATATCAAGGTTTTTATAGTGAGTACCAGCAAAGAAAAGACAGGATAGTTATTGTTACCATTGTAGTCATACCACATTGCAAAATTAGATAGTGTATATTCATCTCCGTAATTTGATAGCTTGAAAAAAATATTCGGAAGTATATTATGTTATTTAATAATAACATATTTAGACAAAGTAATAACCTATTTATAGAGCACCAGATTATAAAACAAGTTACTAGATAATGAAGTCTCTTTGCTTGCAAAAAATTTTGCCTGCATTAGGGCAGACAAAGGTGTAATCAAACCTTCAGCAACACCTCCCATGATTTTCTTTACATCATAACAATTCCTATTTGCAGGAAACTTTTGGTTCTTCCCCACGCTTTTGACTATAAGCAAAAGCCTTACCCACCGCAACTATTTTTTAGCATGGTAAAACAAGTAGCTGTACCCATAGTCTTGAATAATCGCTCATCGTGGTGTAGATACCTACTCCGTTCGCCATACATCGTTTTTGTCGTTTGTACCATCAGTACCCCCAATCACCCAGAGCTTGTTATTAAATACCACAGAGGCATGACCATAACGAGCAGTAAATGCAGCCGAAGCGGTTACTAGAGTCCAGGCGATGCCATCCCCCGACGCCCAAACATCGTTTTTGTGAGAATTATCATAACCCCCAATCACCCAGAGCTTATTAATAAATACCAAAGAGGTATGGAGATCACGAGCACTAAATTCAGTCGAAACGGGTTCTTCCGTCCAGTTTATGCCATCAGCCGTCGACCAAACATCGTTTTTTAAAGTACCAGACTTATCAAGACCCCCAATCAGCCAGATCTTGCTATTGAATACTACAGAGGTATGGCTATTACGAGCACTAAAGGCTGCCGAAGCTGTTTCTTCCGTCCAGGTTTTGCCATCTGCCGAAGACCAGACATCATTTTTGTTAGAATCACCAAAACCCCCAATCACCCAGAGCTTGCTCTTAAATACCACAGAGGAATGGAGTCTCCGAGCACTAAACTCAGCAGAATCTGTTTCTTTCTTCCAGCTTATGCCATCGTCTGTCGACCAGACATCATTTTTTTCAGTACCAGAACTATCACTACCACCAATCACCCAGATTTTGCTATTAAACACCACAGAGGTATGGCCATAACGAGCACTAAAGGCAGCCTGAGCTGTTTCTTCCGTCCAGTTTATGCCATCAGTAGAAGTCCAGACCTCCTTTTTGGCAGTGCCAGAACTATCTCTACCACCAATCACCCAGAGTTTGCTATTAAACACCACAGAGGTATGGGTATGACGAGCACTATACCCAGCAGAAGCTGTTTCTTGCAACCAGTTTTTGCCATCAGAAGTTTGCGGAGGTTCTGAAATTTGGCAAGAGATGAGCAATATGGAGGGAACAATGCTGGACAAACCAAAAAACCCCTTAAGCAGAATCCCAGTAATTCCCAATATAGTTTTTTGCCTACGAATACTACCTGCTTTCATTTGCGCACTTTGTTCTTGGGATAGATTTTTGTCGTTATTACACATGGTTTATTTAACCTCCATTTTTAATGTACAGTGCATTTTATAATTAGCCTATTACATTATATCACCTGCAATTTCTTTTGTCAGGTATATAGTTTGAAGTGCGAAAAGAACTAAAGAAGCAACACCGAAGCTTTTTGGTGAAAATTAGTATACAAAGCAACTTTCCTGAAACCAATGTTTTGCAAATTTATAAAAAATTGCTTACTCTATTGACAAGAGGAAAAATACCTAAGTAAATTCTTTTGCCTTCTTTTTTGTAGTGTAGGAAAATTCTTGACATACAAGAAATAATGCAAATAAAAAAATAAAACTGATACCACAGGTCTTATATTTTTAATTTGGCTAATTTGCAAAACAAAATTTAATTATATAGTCTTCACTTCCGCAAACCACCAGGGTGGGCACCAGGGTGCCCACCCTGGTGCCCACCCTGGTGCCATCGAGTCAAAAGGCTACAGAGTCAATAGAACCAGTCTGTTGCCCTGCACTGCTAAAGGTGCGAATTAAAGCCAAGTGCTGAATTGCCTGAATTAGGGTAGTGTACCTGATATTGGTGTGTAACATTGCTCTAATAGCTTGAATGCTCCGGAAACTTTTTCCTAGCGGTTCTCGCAAAATAAAAAGGCGGCCCTTGTACTGCGACCGCCTTTTTACATTAAGGAACCAATAACTATAACTTGTGATTAGACTGCGCCTTGTGCACCTTGCACACTAGGCTAATTCATAACCAATTGTAATAATTATCTGTTAACTTAAAGACCCCAAATAGCATACAAAGTTGTTGGCGAGGCATTGGGGATTAGATAGTTGTCACCTTCCTTATATGTTGGGGTAGTGGCATTGGCATTTATATCCCAACCCTTAAAAACATAGCCAGGATTTGCGGCAGGAGCTGTCATAGCACCCTGACCTGGCAGAATTACCATTTCGTCTATAGCAAGGTGCAGCGAGCTTGGGGCAGTGCCACCCCCACCATTGGTATTATAATTTAAAATAACAAGCCAGTGTGCATACAATTGTACAATGCTAGTAGCAATAGTTATCTGTTCGCCGCCTGCATAATCAATACCTTTACCATTCGCTTGGTCGTTCCACCCGCCAAATATCCAATCTGTTCTTACAAGAACACCTGTATTCCCGACAACAGTAGCCTTTTCGCCTGTCTTATAGCTAGTTGCATCTACGGGGACAGTCCCACCTGTATTCCCATTTCCATTGTAGATAACACCAAATGCAGGCAACCATACAGCATACCAAGTTACCGGTGATTCATCTGGCACTATAAATGTTGCACCCGCGGCAAAAGGAGTAGAACCATCAGTACTTCTGCTCCAGCCACCAAAAGTATAGAAAGGTGTAGTCGCAGGAGGGGTCATCGTTCCCTGACCTAACAACTGTATTGATTCGCCAACTTCTCGTGCTAAATGATCAGTAGGTGGATTTGTGCCGCCGTTGGCATCGTAGTCTACAGCAACCAGCCACTGGGCATACAGGTGTACATCTGCATTGCCAATAGTATTAAAACTATTTGGGGCATAATCGATACCACTACCATCTGCTTGAGTATTCCAATCGCCGAATATCCAGCCTGTTCTTACTAGAGGATCAACAAAATCCTGCCCAATTGGGAAAAAAGGCTCCCCCGTAGTATATGTTGCGCCATCTACAGGAACCTTCCCACCCGTAGCACCGTTTGCATGGTAAATAACCCTATAACCCGCAGTAATTCCAGTTATAGCAATAGATGTAGCTTGTAATGTAATGCCGTTTTTAGTTGCACTAATACCTACGGTAATACTTGCGCCTATATCCTCAGTTGCGAGTGTGTACGTATTGGCAGTAGCCCCTGTTATTGCAGTACCATCCCGTTGCCATTGATAGGTATAGGCTGTTGCACCCCAATTGTCAGTAGCGGTAAGCGTCTGACCCACCACCGGATTACCCGTAACACTAATAAGTGAAGATAATGTAATCCATTTAGCATACAAATGCAAATTAGCTGTGCCTATTGTAATTTGCTGATTAACAGCATAATCGGTGCCAGTGCCATCAGCAGCGGTATTCCAGCCTTGTACCAAGTATCCCGTCCTTGCCAGTACCGCATCAGACATTATAGTTGCTGTATCACCTTCCAGATATACATTGCTGTCGGTAGGGGCAGTGCCAGTTGTTGCATTATTGGCGTCATAAGTAATTGTATACGCATTCTTAAATTCGGCATTAAGGGTAACATTGGCTGCCCCCATAACAAAGGTTTGCCCGGGGGTGTAGGTAGTTGCAGGCGTCTGTGCATCAGACCAGCCTATAAACTTTTTCCCCGTTACAGCGAGATTACCTGCACCCAATACTATTACTGTTTCTCCTTGCAGATAACTATTGTTGTCTACAGGGACTGAGCCTGTTGCTGTAGTTTCAGAACCTTTACTGTAGGTTACTGTATATGTTACAGGAGCAGTCCATACAGCATAGAAGGTTACCGGCGATTCATTTGGTACTGTATATGTTGCACCCGCAGCATAAGGAGAGGAGCCATCAGTACTCCTGCTCCACCCGCCAAAAACATAGGTAGGCGTGGCACTAGGAGCCGTTATTGTGCCTTTGGGTTTAAGTGCTAAAGTAGCACCCACATCTTGTGGGATTTCTGTTGGGGCTGTGCCTCCCCCGCCATTGGCATCATACACAATGCGCACTTTATACACAGAATACAAATCAACATTAGCATTAGCTATTATGTAGGCAACCCCAGGAGCTCGCAACAATCCGGTACCATCCTGCATGGTATTCCAGTTGCTAAATACCCATCCCGCCTTATCCAAAGGAGGTACACCTATATTACCAAGTACGGTATAAGAGTCTCCATTTTTATATAAAGTAGTATCTGCTGGTGGGGTACCTGTTTCGGTTGTACCGGATGTATGGTAGCGTACCGTATATGTTTGGGTAGCTACCCAATTGGCGTATAAGGTGATATTAGTATTGGATATTAAGAAAGTAGAACCTGCTGTATAATTTTTTCCGCTGCCATTTTGCAATTTATTCCAACCGCCAAAGGTAAATCCAACATTAGTCAATGTTCCTTGATCTTTAACGGTAACTTTTTCTCCTGCCTTATATGCCGTTGCATCTGTGGGGGGAACTCCTGTGGCAGTAGGACTGTTTTTGTCGTATGTGAGTGTGTAGGTGTTTGCACCTGAATCACTAACCCAGATAGCATATAGTATTATATTGCTATTGGCTATTTTTATTTTATCTCCTGGATCGTACTCGGCACTGGTAGCATCCTTGCTTATACTCCAGCCAATAAACACATAATTAACCTTTGTTAAAGTACCTTTGTCCAGCAGTGTAGCCTCACTGCCGGGTGTATAGTTTGTTAGATCGGCTACCAAACCATCTGCCCCATTGCCATTGTAAAAAACCCTATAGGTAGGGCTCTGATACTCCGGGCAAGAAAGAATAAACAATGTAGAGCCGAAAAGAATAACCTGAAACAACTTAAACACGTTTTTCATACGATAGCTCCTTCACAAAACAACAATTCTAATTTGCAGCGAACTTTTGGTCTTTCCCCACGCTTTTGACTATAACAAAAAGCCTTACGCACCGCAACTATTTTTTAGCATGGTAAAACAAGTAGCTGTACCCATTGTCTTGAATAATCGCTCATTGTGGTGTAGATGCCTACTCCGTTCGCCAGACATCGTTTTTGTCGTTGGTACCATCAGTACCCCCAATCACCCAGATCCTATTATTAAATACCACAGATGTATGGCTATTACGAATACTAAATTCAGCCGAATTTGTTGCTTCTGTCCAGGTATTGCCATCTGTCGAAGACCAGACATCATTTCTGTTGTTAAAACCAGAATAACCCCCAATCACCCAAAGCTTGTTATTATATACCACAGAGGTATGAAATTGACGAGCAGTAAATGCAGCCGTACCGGTTACTTGAGTCCAGTTGATGCCATCATCCGAAGACCAGACATCGTTTTTCTGAGCACCATCAAAACCCCCAATCACCCAGAGTTTGTTATTAAATTCGACTGTGGTATGCCTAATACGAGCAGTAAACCCAGCCTGATCTTTTACTTCCGTCCAGGTTTGGCCATCATCCGAAGACCAGACATCGTTTTTTCGGGTAGTACCATCAAAACCCCCAATCACCCAGAGTTTGTTTTTAAACACCACAGTGGTATGCATAGAACGAGCAGTAAACCCAGCCTGAGCTTTTACTTCCGTCCAGGTTTGACCATCATCCGAAGACCAGACATCATTTTTCTGAGCACCATCATTCCCCCCAATCACCCAGAGTTTGCTATTAAATACCGCAGAGGTATGTTTTTGACGAGCACTAAAGGCAGCCTTTGAGGTTGCTTCCGTCCAGGTTTGGCCATCAGGTGAAGACCAAACATCGTTTTTGAGTTCACTACCATAACCCCCAATCACCCAGAGCTTGCCATTAAATACCACAGATGAAGGGCTATTACGAGTACTAAAGCTAGCCGAAGGGGCCTCTTCTATCCAGGTTTTGCCACTCGAAAATACTACAATCCATTTAGCATACAAATGCAAATTAGCTGTGCCTATTGTAATTTGCTGATTAACAGCATAATCGGTGCCAGTGCCATCAGCAGCGGTATTCCAGCCTTGTACCAAGTATCCCGTCCTAGCCAGTACCGCATCAGACTTTATAGTTGCTATTTCACCTTCCAGATATACATTGCTGTCGGTAGGGGCGGTACCAGTTGTTGCATTATTGGCGTCATAAGTAATTGTGTACGTATTCTTAAATTCGGCATTAAGGGTAACATTGGCTGCCCCCATAACAAAGGTTTGCATGGGGGTGTAGGTAGTTGCAGGCGTCTGTGCATCAGACCAGCCTGTAAACTTTTTCCCCGTTACAGCAAGATTACCTCCATCCAATACTATTACTGTGTCTCCTTGCAGATAACGATTGTTGTCTACAGGGACTGCGCCTGTTGCTGTAGTTTCAGAACCTTTACTGTAGGTTACTGTATATGTTACAGGAGCAGCCCATACAGCATAGAAGGTTACCGGCGATTCATTTGGTACTGTATATGTTGCACCGGCAGCATAAGGAGAGGAGCCATCAGTACTCCTGCTCCACCCGCCAAAAACATAGGTAGGCGTGGCACTAGGAGCCGTTATTGCGCCTTTGGGTTTAAGTGCTAAAGTAGCATCCACATCTTGTGGGATTTCTGTTGGGGCTGTGCCTCCCCCGCCATTGGCATCATACACAATACGCACTTTATACACAGAATATAAATCAACATTAGCATTAGCTATGCTGTAGGCAACCCCAGGAGCTCGCAACAATCCGGCACCATCCTGCATGGTATTCCAGTTGCTAAATACCCATCCCGCCTTATCCAAAGGAGATGTACCTATATTACCAAGTACGGTATAAGAGTCACCATTTTTATATAAAGTAGTATCTGCTGGTGGGGTACCTGTTTCGGTTGTACTGGATGTATGGTAGCGTACCGTATATGTGGTAGCTGCCCAATTGGCGTATAAGGTGATATTAGTATTGGATATTAAGAAAGTAGAACCTGCTGTATAATTTGTGCCGCTGCCATTTTGCAATTTATTCCAACCGCCAAAGGTAAATCCAACATTAGTCAAATTTCCGTGATCTTTAACGGTAACTGAGTCTCCTGCCTTATATGCCGTTGTATCTGTGGGGAGATCTCCTATGGCAGTAGGACTGTTTTTGTCGTATGTGAGTATGTAGGTGCTTGTATTTGAAGCACTACCCCAGATAGCATATAGTGTTATATTGCTATTGGCTATTTTTATTTTATCTCCTGGAGTGTACTCGGCACTGGTAGCATCCTTGCTTTTACTCCAGCCAATAAACACATAATTAACCTTTGTTAAAGTACCTTTGTCCAGCAGTGTAACCTCACTGCCGGGTATATAGTTTGTTAGATCGGCTGCCAAACCATCTGCCCCATTGCCATTGTAAAAAACCCTATAGGTAGGGCAGGTAGTGCTCCTATACTCCGTGCAAGAAAGAATAAACAACATAGAACCTAAAAGAATAATATAAAACAACTTAAACACGTTTTTCATACGATAGCTCCTTATTTCTACAATATTGAAGTTAGTTGTGCCTAACTAGGATTACATAGAAATTATTGTCAATATACTCACCAATATTGTGGTTAATTAAGCCTACTCTTTGTAGCACATAGTACAAAGTACTACCATAGTCTATAACATTCACCGCAATCATTAAGTTACAAATAAAACCCAATGCAGAAGTTATTGTTCTGCGACCCCTAGGTTGACTGTAATATAATTGTGTACTATCATTTATTCAAATGCAATTTGCATTTGAAAGCCAATACATTGCGAGCAATGCTGGACTAATGATATTAGTGCATATTATGGTAAAATAATGAAGGAGCATATTTGGTACCTTATTTTTATACTATCTACTACGTCCTGTGTTGTCTGTGGTGGGGGCTACCTGGTACCAAATCCTGATAGGGGCAATATATCTATTACCTATAATGCAAATGGAGCCACTGAAGGAACAATACCCAAAGATGAAAGGATGTACCGCAAAGGTGATGTTATAATTATACTAGCAAACACCGGAAATCTTAAAAATGGTTCACATCCATTTATTGCATGGAATACAAAAGCCAATGGCAGTGGCGATCAATTACTGCCAGGAAATTCCTTGCTGGTGTCTGGTTTCAATATTTCTTTGTATGCCATCTATGAATCCCTTACTTATTCAGTTGTCTACAATGAAAACGGTTCCACCTTGGGCAGTGTCCCACAGGATAGCAAAGCATATAAAAAAGGCGATACCGTTGTTGTACTAGAAAATTCTGGATTGCTTGTGCGTGGTTCTGAAGTTTTTGCAACATGGAATACTGAAGCAAATGGCAATGGTACTTCTTATGCGCCAAACAGTACTCTTATTATGGGAGAATCCAATATCATACTTTATGCGCTGTACCGATCCAATCAGATAAAAGACTATACGATTACCACTTTTTCCAAACTGGAGGACTATCCCAGAGGAATGGCTTTTACAAGTAACGGGGATATTATAGTTGCCACGGATTGGAGATTATATAAAATTCTAAACACAGGCAAAATAGAAGTTTTTGCAGGCAATGGCAAAAGAGGTTATGCAGGTGATGGCAAAGATGCAACTTTGGCAGAAATGGATATAGCCATGGATGTAGAAATAGATAGCCAGGATAGGATTTATTTTTCTGATTTAAGAAATGGTGTTATAAGGAAAATAGACAAGGGCATAATTACAACTTTTGCTGGTAACGGAAAGCAACAATACAGTGGAGACAAAGGTCCTGCTATCAAGGCAAGTATGAATTGGCCTCATGGTTTGGCAATTGATTCATCGGGTAATGTGTATATTGCAGAGGAACGTAGCAATAGAATTAGAAAAGTCGATAGTAGCACCAATATTATAACAACATATTACGGGAATGGAGACAAAGCAATTTTGGGACAACCCAAGGGGATTTTTTTTGATAAAGATAATAATAACTTATACATTGCCGATTGGCTAAATAACCGTATTGTTAAAGTTAATCCCAATGGAACTGGAACGATCGCCATTTCTTCCATAGATGAGCCCTCTGATGTAGTAGTAGACACGGAAGGCTCACTATTTGTTGCCGCTATAGGCATGGATCAAATTTTTGCTTTTCCTGCTGAAAATTCAAAACTCATTCCAATAGCTGGTAATGGATATACCTATTATTCCGGCGATGGTGGGCCTGCTATCAAGGCAAGCTTACATGCACCTTCCAGTATTGTGCGTAAGTCCAACGGAGACATTTATATTAGCGACGAGGGGAATAAGGCCATAAGAAAATTAGCACCCACACCATAAACCCCCCTTATATCTTAACCAAAATTATCTGAATACATATGTTCTGATTTTACCCCTTTGCCTTGCAGCAATGATTTCATATCATTTATAAAATCGCTACCACCTGCAATAAAGTATATTTTATTATCATATTCTGTAATGTGATTAGAAAGAGAAGTTTCATTAAATCTGGGGCTGCTTTCTGTATAATTAAGTACCAAAGTACATTGTGGCAGTTGCAACTTTTGCAACCAATCTACATATAAACTACTGTTTTTATTTTTATTCGTATACAATAAAAGTACTGGGTATTGATAGTGCATATTAACTAATTCTGATAAAATAGAAATAATTGGGGTAATGCCTATGCCCCCTGCCAGAAATACCAGATGCATAGGTGCTTGGGAGTAATCTCCTTTTTTGGGTAGGGCAAAATCGCCATAAGGGCCTATTATGTGTACAGGGTCATTAGATTGCAGGTTTTTGCACGCTTGTTTATAAGGGGTGTTACTAATTCTCATACAAAACCTAAGTGTCTCTTCATTGGGATGCGATACCATAGAAAGCTGTCGTAGTGGCATGTCCAGTATACCCGCCTTTTTGTCCTGTAGTTCTACCACCGCATATTGACCAGGCTGGTAAGTGAAATTGTCTGGTTTGGAAAACTCCAATTCTACTATATCTCCATTAAAAAGTGTTTTATTCACAAGTCTTGAAGAAGTCCTATTGGATAAGCAACTATACAATGTGCTGTCATTATGTATGCTTTGTTTTGCATTTTTCCTTTTTTTGCTAGATAGCACCGCATGCGCAGCCATCCAGCCACTTGACATAGCACCAGTAAAACCACCTCCAGGATTTGCCCAGGCTGATGCAAAATACAAGTTTTTTACTGGCGCAGAAACTGGCATTCTGAACATACCCGCTTGCCTTGGTATTTGCGCAAAGCCATAAGGACTTCCATCGGGGTTTAATGTATACTTTTTGATAGTCCGCGGTGTTGCAACTTCATAACTGTGAACCAGATGTTTTATTCCTGGAATTTCCTTTTCCAATCTGTCAAGATACACCTCAAAAACTTGGTCTTTCTTTTTTTTGTACTCTTCTTCGGATAAATGTTCCCAATTATGAATGTAATCTATTGTGCAAATAACCCCAACACTCTTCCCAGGTGGTGCAAGCATAGAATCTACTACACCATAATCCACAAATACAAAGCCGCGGCTTTCATAACCAGCTTGCATATTGTTGTAGTATTCTGAAGGGGTTTGCACATCACTATTGTAAAAGGTAGAATAATTGCTATGCCCTAGACTGGATAGTTTTTTGTTAAAACAAATGTACACACTTAATAAAGAACAAGAAACCTTTTGTCTAAAAACTTTTGATTCAAGTGCGCCCCTTGCAATTTTAGGCAGCATCCCTACTGTGTGAGGAATACTTGCATTAGATATAATAGCATCCGCATACAAAGTGAAGGGTTCTGAATCCAACTGTGCTGTCTTTTTATATCTAAGCCCTATTGTCTTCTTGTCCTGTACGATAATTTCACATACCATGTGACCTAATAAAACTATCCCCCCCCATTCTTCTATACTTTTTCTTAAGTAATCGGAAAGCTTTTGGGACCCGCCCTTAATAAAGTAGGAGCCAGTAAAATAACCTGCCTGAGCCACCGAAAAATAAATTAGAGACAGGGTATAAGGATCGTCATGATAATATGCAAGATTTGCCAGCAAAATAACTTTAAGTTCGGGATTAGTAATTATAGAATCTAAAAAAGTACCAATATTCATATATCCCCAGCCTACTAAATTAGGATGAAAGATATAAAATAAAGGATTCAAATGCGAAATTATTTTATGAAACTTGGAAGAGCATAGAGTCACATGTGGAAAAAGCACAGGAAACAAAGGTTGTAGTAAGAGCATTTGCCATGTTTTTTTAGGCAACTTGCCCACCTCTCTATATATGGCATTTATTATTGTAAAATACTTTTTTATACCCCTTTTTTCGGCGGGATATTTTTTTGTTAATAGACTTATACATTCTTCTGAATCACTGGGAATTACTAAATCTATGGTTTTGCTTTTATATCTATAAAAATCATGAGTGGGTAAAAACTGCACGTTTTCTAGAATCCGCAAATCCTTAAACAAGATGCTTTTTGCATTATACCTGTCCTCTACTCCCTCTGTTTCGTGCAATCCTACTTCAAGTACAAAATCTTTGCGTTTAAATGTTGTTGCGCAACCTCCAGGCACATAGTGTTGTTCTAAAATAATTACCTTTTTGCCTTCCTTTGCCAGCTTTGCCCCTGCTACCAAAGAACCAAGACCACTTCCAATAATTGCAACATCAAATTCTGTCATTTATTATTTTCCTTCTTTAGCTGCTTTTTCCAATTTTGTAATCAGTACAGCTGACAATGTGCGAATTGGCTCGGTTGTGGCTATTGCCAAAGCATCCCTGGCGGTAGTAAGGCCAACTTCTTTTTCCTTCCCCCTATTTTGAAGCATTGCCTTATAATAAAGAATCCATGCAGGATCTAAAACTTTTGCAAATTCTTGCTTGTCTTTATTGTATTCTGTGCTCATATAGTCTATATCTTCTTGTACAACTTGGTCTTTATTAAAAAACTTGGGCAATTCCAGGTAACTTGCTATTCGTGCAATCCTAGATTCGTAATTGTTATTATCTTCCTTAATTGCTTTGTCTAGAATGCCAATACCCTGATTAGCAAGTGCTAATTTTGTCAATCCATACTTATTATCCCGCGCTAGCAGTAGTAATGCACTACCCCTATATGCAGCCAATTGTTTTTGGTCTGGACGCATGGTGTATAATTCTTTAAATGATTTTTCCACCTCCTTATCTAGTGGTTTTCCATACAAAGCTGCATTATTATACAAAACCATAGTAGCCTGTAGTTTTGTTACATATTCATTGCTTTTATCAGAAGTCTCCTGTGCAAAGAAAAAAGAAGGATACATTGTGCATAAAATAAATACCATACAAAAAAAGTTAAATTTCTTCATAAAATACTCCCCGATATGTATTAAGACGACATTTTTGTTCTGTAGGGCAAACTGCCCCTCCAAAGAAAATGTAATGGTTTGCATAGAGTAGGTATAGAACAGCTACCTTTCTATTACCGTATAAAAATATATGCTTGTCATAGAGAATATACAAGGAAGGGTATGAAAAAGCGGATAATATAAGGACAAGAAAGCCAGAAACTAGGATAAGAAGGAAAAACCGGGCTACTCCCTGTATTCCACCTTGTCTTTTTGCCTTTGCAATGATTTTATCAAATTTTGTAGTTCGTGTATTTTAATAGCAACATATACATTACTAATTAAGCTAGCTCCAAGAAACCCTAGTAGCAAAAAAACTGGTTCTGCATTTTCGTACACTAGCATATACCCAAGAGTAGCTAGGGCAACAAATAGCGTATTTATAATAAAAACCACTAGTAACTTATTTTTGCATATATGAAACACAATCTCGATTGTAAACTTAGAAAAACTTCCACAAATAGCACCAATAGCAGCCAGCAATCCTGCAAAATATAAAGGAAGGCTAGTCTGACCAGAGACTATCACTATAAGAAAAGCTACAACTATTCCAAAACTTGCAGAAAAAATAGCATTGCGAATATAATCCAGTAGTATTTTCATCATAGTATCCTATAAATCAAGGCGATCTTTTAATAGCTTGATATAGTTACGAGAAACTTCAACCTGAGTCTTGTTGCCAAAGCTCAGCATTAGATTTCTGCCAAACCAGGGAAATATTTCTTTAATTCTAAACAAGTTAACTATGCAGGACTTGCTAATCCTACAAAATTGATTTCGGGGTAAGTTGTTTTCAAGATCATACAAAGTTTCATGTATTTCTCCTTTTAAATCTTCTGCGATGCACAAAACCTTTTTCTCTTTAGCCTGAAAGTACAGTACCGAATGTAGGGGAACCAAGGCAATTTTTCCATCCAAAAACAGCGCAATGTTTATTTTCTTTTTTTGTAAAGTAGAAATAAAAGTATCAAGAAAAAAAGACAAATCCTTAGGATCGTCAATGATTAGTTTTATGGCACTACCATCCTGAGTAGTTTCTAGTGCCTTTTCACATATCTGGTAGGGGCTGTCATGCTGCATTTGCAAATTATATTTAGTTAATATATTTTCGTATAATTCTCTTTTTGAATCACTGCAAATAAGACGAAATTTCATCATACAAGGTTATTGCTTGGCATTTCTATGAACCCCAAGAATTTTACGGCCAGAGGGGTCTGCCATAGCTGCCCAAGCAGCGTCCCATCGGATGGCAGTAGGAGTAGAGCAGGCTATGGAAGGACCATCGGGAACTGTATCTACCGCAGTAGGATTGGGAAAGTGCTTTTCAAAAATACTTCTAAACCAGTACGCTTCTTTACTTTGCGGCGTTTTAACAGGAAACCTGTGTCTTGCATTTGCCATAAGAGAATTGGAAATCTCTAATTCGGCAAAATCTTTGATAGAATCTATCCAGGAATATCCTACCCCATCAGAGAATTGTTCTTTTTGTCGCCATAATATTTCATCGGGAATCCAACCCTTAAAAGCTTGTCTAAGAATATTCTTTTCTATCCTACCTTCGGAAGCGCAAATCATTTTATGCTGAGGATTTATATTCATTGCAAGCTCTAAAAATTCAGGATCCAAAAAAGGTACACGAGCTTCTACTCCCCATGCTGCCATAGCTTTGTTTGCCCTTAGGCAATCATATAAATGAAGAAAAGATAACTTACGAACCAGTTCTTCATGAAATTCTTGCGCATTAGGAGCTTTATGAAAATATAAATAACCTCCAAAAATCTCGTCAGCACCCTCACCCGAAAGAACCATCTTTATACCCATTGCCTTTATTTTGCGAGCCATTAAATACATTGGAGTGGCAGCCCGTATGGTGGTAACATCAAAGGTCTCTAGGTGCCAAATAACATCAGGAATTGCATCCAGCCCCTCCTGCACGGTAAAGACTATTTCGTGATGTTCGCAGCCAATGTGTTTTGCAACTTGCTTGGCAAAAATTGTATCCGGTGCCTGAGATAAGCCAACCGAGAAAGAGTGGAGTCTAGGCCACCAGGCTCTATTTTTTTCATCGGTTTCTATCCGCATTTCGGAGTGCTTTGCAGCAATAGCCGCAATAATCGAAGAGTCAATACCGCCAGAAATAAGTAAGCCATAAGGCACATCAGACATCAGTTGACGTGTAACTGCCTTTTCCAAAGTGATCCGTAGCAGATCGGTATCTGCGCTGTTCTTGGGTACACCTAAAGCCCAGTTGGGCTTATACCACTTTACCAGACGTGCTTCCTTGCCAAGATAGTAATGGCCAGGAGGAAAGCATTCTATTGTAGGACAAATATCGAAAAGACACTTTAGCTCGGAAGCTACAAAAAAATTACCTGAACCATCGCGACCCCAATACAAGGGGTTTATTCCGATATGATCACGGGCAATTAGAAAATCCTTGGTATTGGGATCATAAATAACAAAAGCAAAAATACCATTAACCCAGGGAATAAAATCAGCACCGTATTCATCATAAAGGTACAGGATAACCTCGCAATCGGATTCTGTTTGGAAGGAATGGGGTCTTATAAGGCGATGTGCGCGCAAACTATTATGATTGTAAATTTCGCCATTTATTGCCAATACCCGCTTTGTTATAGAATCGACAAGCGGTTGAGCACCATGGGTCACATCTACAATGGCAAGTCTTTCATGACATATAATAGCAGTTTCATCAGAATACACACCACTCCAATCAGGGCCGCGGTGCCGTATTCTTTTTATACGATCGATACCTAATTTGCGCATATCGCTGCTTGCACTTTTTAAATCAAGAATAGTTAAAATCCCACACATTTCATTTCCTTTATACAATCTACATCTATAGCTGTCTTCTTTGTTCTTTATTATATATTACTTTTTATTTTTTTGTATACATTACCAGAAAACAGCATCGTATTGCTTATTATGATTGCATTTGCTATACTAAGTCTGGATTATTAAGGAAGAAGGTTCATGGCACAATCAAAGACAAATCCTACATTGCAAAATATTAATAATACATCTAAAATTAGATATTGTACTGCTCCATTTTCGTATCTTCATTTTCTAAGCATGGTAGTGAAAAAACCTATACTTTTCTATGATCTTATTTGTCTTTTTACGGAAGCACTTAGATCCTTTTTTTTACCGCAATTTATCGGCGGGCAGCTTAAAATGCGCAAGATTATAAATGTAGACCATCCTTTGGATAAAAAAATAGCTTTTAATCCCCACTACATAAAAATTTATCTCGGGTTTATTAAAAATCTTTTCATTACCACCTACAGACTCTGGAAAATATACGGGGACAAGGTAATACCTGATGTGCAGAGTGTATTTTACGAGATTAAACGTTTGTACCGTATGGCAGGTTCTATATACAAGCATACCCACACTACCACAACACGTCCCAGCATTAACTACAATCTTCGCTTTGCTGTGATTCATGCCTTAGATCCGCATCTTAATTGTATACCTAGCCTTCATGTGCTTATTGCTATTGCCACCTGGAGGATGACGAATAAAATTGTTATCCGCAATAGCAATACTTGCCCTATTATTCAGGAATGGGTGGAGACTTTGCATAAACAGGCGGTAACAATAATATGTACAACCATGCTGATTAAGCAACATAGTGTAAACTGCATAGGTGCAACTTTCTTTTTGTTAAAACTTCATTACTCAGAGTTGGACAAAGAAAAAATAGATGCAATACTGGATTGTTTGTGCTCTATAGGCCAAGATGTTTTTCCCGCCGCAAACCATGTTGCAAAGGAAATAAAATCTATTTATACCAAAATAGATAAGGACTTTGCATTAAACCCCAATGCGGGCTGGAGGCGTCCTTTGCTTAACTTTATTTTGTCTTTTCAAAAATCATGAAAGAAGCAGCCGAAGCAAAAGCCGCATCAAAAATAATGATGTCCTTATCCGCTACCACACGCAATACGGCTCTTGCATTTCTGGTAAAGGATCTGTTACAAAAAAAGGAAGATATCATTGCGGCTAACCAGGAAGATATGCGCAAAGCGGCTGGGTTGCCACAGGCACTTTTACATCGCTTAGAATATGGACCAGAAAAAATTGCAACCAGCATTACCCAAATAAAAACCATTATTGGTCTAGCAGATCCACTATTCTGTGTTAAAATAGCGCGCAAATTAGATAGTGGTCTTTTACTGCAGCAAGTAAGCACCCCTTTGGGGGTCCTTGCATTCATATTTGAAAGCAGACCAGATGCTCTTATTCAAGTAGCCAGCCTTTGTATAAAGTCTGGTAATGCCTTACTTGCTAAGGGTGGGTCAGAGGCTACAAATACAAACCAAGTGTTAGCCAAAGTTATTGTAGAAGCAAGTAAAAAAGCTGCCTTTCCAGATGCTTGGTTCTGCAACCTAGAAGGTAGGAAGGCAGTGCAGGAATTGCTTGCTACAGAAGGATTAGTTGACCTTCTTGTACCACGGGGTTCTAAAAATTTTGTTTCCGAAATTATGCGCAGTTCACTAATTCCTGTACTAGGTCATGCAGAAGGAATTTGCCATATTTATGTAGACAAAGATGTGGATATACATTCGGCACTTACAATAATAAAGGACAGCAAACTAGATTACCCGGCTGCCTGCAATGCTGTCGAGGTTCTTCTTTTGGACAAAGCACTAGATACAAAGACTATAATGCATATTGTGGAATCACTTCAGCAGATGGGGGTGTTTCTAGAACTATGCCCCGAAACATGGCAGTTGTATGTAGCCAACCAAAGCAACCAAAAGAATGCACACACTACCGGTATACAACAAAAAGAAGACCAAAACTGGGCGGTAGAATACCTAGACAAACGTATGGCTATAAAATTAGTGCAGTCGCTAGAAAATGCCATTCAGCATATTAATACCTGGGGCAGCGGACATACCGATACAATATGCTGTTGTTGCAAAGCCAAGGCCGAGAAATTTTTGCAGCATGTAGACTCCTCTTCAGTATTTTGGAATGCAAGTACCCGTTTTTCAGACGGGTACCGATACGGTTTAGGAGCAGAGCTTGGAATTTCTACAGGGAAACTACATGCAAGAGGGCCTGTAGGTTTAGAAGGGCTTGTCTCATACAAATGGGTACTTCGTGGCAAAGGGCATATTGTGGCAGATTATACAAAAGTCATGGGCAGTTCCAAGCGAACCTTCATTCACAAAAATATAAAGCGAATAAAAAAATGAACTCCAGCAACACTACACAAGAAGAAACACAGGCAAGAGCACTATTTAAAAATAGTAAAAGGATTGTAATTAAAATAGGCACCAGTACTATAACTCGTAAACATCCTGGTGCAAAAGACAGTTCTATAGATACCGGGTATGTACACGAAGTAGCAGCAGAGCTTGCAGCACTAAAAAATCAGGGTAAAGAAGTGGCTTTAGTAAGCAGTGGTGCCATTGGTTTTGGGGCAAGCGAATTAGGTTTGGAGGCAAGACCAGTGGATCTGTCCTTGCGCCAGGCTTGTGCAGCCATTGGTCAGGTTAGGCTAATGGATGAGTACCGCAAAGCCTTTCTTATGAAGGGTCTAAAGCCCGCTCAGTTATTGGTTACTAGAGCAGAATGGGAAGAAAAAGTATCCTACAATAATTTACGCAACTGCATAGAAACTCTTTTTGCACGAGGGGTTATCCCAATATTTAACGAAAACGATGTTGTGTCTACTGAAGAAATAGGAAATTCCTTCGGAGACAATGACAGGCTTTCGGCATATATTGCCACTAAAATAGAAGCGAGTGCTTTACTAATTTTATCTGATGTAGATGGTTTGTTTGCCAAAGATCCAAAAAGTGGCAAAAACGCAGAGTTCATTTCCTATATCGGAAAGCTAACCCCAGCTGTGTATGCCATGGCTGGTAGCAAGGGGGGAAGCGTGTATTCGGTGGGTGGGATGGCATCAAAATTACACGCTGTGGATATTGCCATAAAGGCAGGTTGCAGGGTTATAATAGCTCAGGGAGAAGACGCAGAAATAATAGGCAAAATAATGGCGGGCGTACCCTGTGGAACCATCTTTAATACATCAGTGAATAAGGAGTTGTAATGAAACAGAATTTATACAATAAGGTTTTTGACAGGCATATCGTGAAAGAACTTTCACCAGGTCGTTATCAGGTAATAATGGGGCTTCATCTTATCCACGAGGTTACTTCTCCCCAGGCATTTTCAATGCTGCATGATAGAAATCTGCAAGTGGCTTTTCCTAGCCGAACCTTTGCTACAGTGGATCATATAGTGCCAACAGATGGCCAACCAAGACCTTATAAAGACAGCCTTGCAGAAGAAATGATTCAAGCATTAGAAGTGAATACAAAGAAACATAATATCAGATTCTTTTCTCCCGCAAAAAATGAGAATGGTATTGTGCATGTTATTGGCCCCGAACGTGGCCTTACTCAACCTGGCATGACTATCTGCTGCGGAGATTCTCACACATCTACGCATGGTGCCTTTGGTTCATTGGCCTTTGGTATTGGTACCAGTCAAATTAGGGATGTTCTTGCTACTCAAAGTCTTATAATGGAAAAATCAAAAGTAAGAAGGATAGAAGTTCGCGGTAGACTACCTTCCTGCGTTTTTGCAAAAGATGTCATTTTATATATTATCAATCGTTTGGGGGTGAACGGGGGTCTTGGATATGCGTATGAGTATGCAGGTACTGTATTCGATTCCTTTACAATGGAAGAAAGAATGACAGTGTGCAACATGAGCATTGAAGGTGGTGCCCGCTGTGGTTATGTAAATCCTGACGCCACAACATTTGCCTATCTTAAAGACAGAGAGTTTTCGCCAAAAGGGAAAGCCTGGGATAGGGCTGTCCAGGATTGGGAAAGCCTAGCCTCTGACAGCACAACAGAATTTGACGATAGGGTGGTAATTGACGCTGAAGAAATTGGCCCTATGGTAACCTGGGGTATCACCCCCGCCCAATCTGTAATTGTACATGAACAAATCCCCCACTTGTCAAGCTTTCCTGAATCTGAAAGGGCGTCTATACAAGATGCCTTTGACTACATGAAAGTAGAGGGGGGTAATAGCATAGCGGGAACAAAAATACAGGTAGCTTTTCTGGGTTCTTGCACCAACGGTCGCCTCTCGGACTTTGAAATTGTAGTTAAAGCCTTGCAAAGTGGTAAGTGGCACATTGATAAATCTGTACGAGCCATTGCTGTTCCGGGATCAGAAACGGTGCGCAAGGAAATTATTAAAAGATCCTGGGACAAGGTACTAATCGAGGCGGGTTTTGAATTTAGGGAAGCAGGCTGTTCTCTGTGCCTTGCCATGAACCCTGACAAGCTACAGGGAAATCAGATTTGCGCCTCTTCTTCCAACCGCAACTTTAAGGGTAGGCAAGGTTCGCCTTCAGGAAGAACACTGCTTATGAGCCCTCTTATGGTATTGGCCGCAGCTATTGCAGGCAAGGTTATAGACGCCCGTGATATGTTTAAGGGCAGTTTTTAACTGCATAGTTAAAAAAGGAGAAGCACATGAATGCAAAGCGAATACAAATAGAAGGTATCGCCATTCCTCTAAAAGGGAACGATATAGATACAGATAGAATTATTCCTGCTCGATATCTTAAAACTGTAATTTTTGATGGACTGGGAGAGCATGTCTTTGAAGACGATAGAGTGGGTATGAAAAACACAGGTCTTCTACATCCCTTTGATGACCCTGCCTACAAAGGTGCTCGAATCCTAATTGCAAATCGCAATTTTGGTTGCGGATCATCCCGAGAGCATGCTCCTCAGGCTTTGATGCGATTTGGTATTCAGGCTATTGTAGCAGAGAGCTTTGCCGAAATATTTTTTGGGAATTGCCTTGCGATTGGTATTCCTTGCTGCACCTGTACTGGGGAACAAATTAAAAGACTGCAACAACTGGTTACAGAAAAAAAAGGGGTGTCTTCAAAAATAGATATTAGCACCTGCAAAGCACATCTGGGGGATTTTACCTATGGCTTTACTCTGCCTCCTGCTGTTCAGAAACAGTTTGTAGAGGGCAGTTGGGACACAAGCGCAGAATTGCTTACTGCACTAGATAAAGTGAAAGCAAAAGCCGCTACTTTGCCATATTTTACTGGTTATTCCGACTAGTTGCTTTTTCTTCTGCCGTGTAGACAGTCCTCCCACCTACAACCGTTTCCAGTACTTGTGTCTCACCTATTTTGGATTTATCTACCGCATACAAATCCTGCGAAAGAACACAAAAATCAGCTACATAATTTTGTATTAACTTTCCTTTCTTATTCTCCTTACATTCGGCATATGCACTGCCAACAGTGTAACAATAAAGAGCTTCTTCTATGCTTATGGCTTCATTACCCTGCCGGTTTACCGCAAGGTGCATACATTGGATGGGGTTGTATATGGTTTCTCCTGGTATATCAGACCCAAATGACAGTGCTACCCCCGCATTAAGTAAAGAGCGGTAAGGGTATGCCGTCTGTGATCTTGCTTCTCCAAGTAGGTGTATATCTTTTTCAGGATTGCAGAGCGCCGAGGGCTGAACAGCCATGAGTATGCCACCATTTGCAAGCCTGTCAAAGTCCTCTTTCCTTACAAGCTGGCCATGCTCAATGCGAATACGCAACTTACGAAGAATAGGATATTGTAATAAAACATTCTCATATACATCTAAAAACTGCTGTATGCCTTTGTCGCCGATAATATGAAATGCAGCCTGCCGTTTCTTTGTAGCCAAATACACAAGAATTTTCCTAAGTCCAGTGCTATCTAAACTATCCATACCCCGGCTGCCATCTGCAAATGGCTCGCAAAGGCAAGCATTTTTTGTTGTAAAGGTACCATCTAAAAAATATTTAATTGGCCCTCGCTCTATCCAGTTGAGACGGGTAATTCCTAGTGCATAGGCAAGTGCAATACTGGCATCACTCCACCGCCTTGTAGACAAAGACCAAGTGCTAAATCTGGCACTTAGCTTGCCCTCCTTGTACCAATTAGATAGTGTAACTAATTGAGGATAGTACCAAGTGTTATCTTGCACCGAAGTAATACCCACTTGTGCAAAATGCTTAAGCGCAATGCTCAAACATCTTTCTCGCTCTATCGTATTAAAAAAAAGAAGACGGTGTCTCCGTTTATAAAGCCGTGTAACACCCAAATCTCGTACCACACCAGTAGCCTTGCCATTTTTGTCGCGCATCACCTCGCCAATACCTGTTCTATTTTCCCACGACTTGGGTGAATTACTGGTAGTAACACCAATAAAGTCCAGAGCTTTACTATTCATCCACTGACCATGGCCAGAAAATTGGGTGAGTATAACTGGATTGTTAGGAAAAGCACTATCTAGTAACTCTTTTGTAGGATTTGGGCAGTGGGTATAGTCCCAGTTAAAAGCCTGAATAAGCTGCCCAGGAAAAGGATTAGTAAATTTTTCTTTAATTAAATCTACTATTTGCGTTTCGTTACACCCCGAAAGATCCAATGAGAGTAAATGATTGCCAAAATGAACCGCGTGAATATGATTATCGTTAAAGCCTGGAATTACAGTTTTGCCTCTCAAGTCGCAAATTGTGGTATCTTTATTCGCCTGTTGTAAAACCTGATCATTTGTACCTGCGCAAACTATGGTCTCGCCACTAACCAGCAATGCCATTACTCTTTTTTGCTTGGTATCGTTAGTAATTATATTGCCATTTATAAAAGCTCGCATTATTAAAATTCACCAATAGCTTCTATGTTTGCTTTTCCGGGCGGTACCATGGGCAATACTTTTTCTTCGGCTTTGATATATATACTAAGGAAACTCGGTTCGGTGCTATTAATTGCTTTTTCCAAGGCACTTTGTATTATTTTTTTATCCTCAGTCATAGTACCAGTAGATGCGACACTTTGAGCAGTAATGCCAAAACCACGAGCTATTGCCGCAAAGTCCAGGCGAAGCGAATATTCTTCTCCTGAAAATCTATTGTTATAAAAAAGCTCCTGTTGTTGACGCACCAAACCAAGATGGCCATTGTCCAAAAGTATTACCGATACATTAAGTCTATTTTCTGTAAGGGTTGCCAATTCTTGAATATTAATTAATAAAGAACCATCACCTGTAATACAAATGACGCGCTTTTTAGGATTGCACAAAGACACCCCAAGGGCAACAGGCAAACCAAAGCCCATAGTACCCAGCCCTCCTGATGTAATAAAAGCTCTGGGACTTGGCACAGGATATACCTGCGCAGCCCACATTTGATGCTGCCCTACATCAGTTGTAACAATAGTATCTGGCCCTGCTATTTTTCCTATTGCCTGTATTATACTTCGTGGGTGAAATGGGTCGGGGCTATCAAGGAAAGCACTCGACTTCCAAAGTGCTTGTGCTCTTTGCACCCATTTGCTGCGGGGATGTGATTGCACAAGAGGCAATAGAGCTTTTATTGCAGTCTTGGCATCGGATAGAATAAAAGCATCGGTGCTTCGTATTTTATTTATCTCGGCCGGGTCAATATCTATGTGCGCAATTTTGGCATTTCTTGCAAATAATTTTTCATTGCCTGTGGCTCTGTCGTCAAAGCGCACCCCTATTGCAAGTAAAAGATCAGCTTCTTCTATCAAGGTATTTGTAGCTATAGATCCGTGCATTCCAAGCATACCCATGTATAAAGGGTGTTGTGGCGGCAAGCATCCCAACCCCATAAGAGTAGCAGAAGATGGCATTTGCGCTTTTATTGAGAGTTCCGACAATTCCTTGTGGGCATTTGCAAAAGTTACCCCCCCTCCAAAATACAGAAAGGGCCTTTGGGATTTGTTAATTAAATCGGCAACTTTTTTTACATCCTCTTGCCGTAAACCATTGGACAATTCCAAAGCCTTGGCAGCACGGATATCTTTGCTGGTAGAAGGCCATTCGTCAAACTCCAGCATTTGCAATTGGACATCTTTAGGTATGTCTATTAGCACGGGGCCTTGCCTGCCAGTCATTGCGATTGTAAAGGCCTCTGGGATAATTGAAAGCAACTCTCTTGCCGATCTGGCTAAATATGAATGTTTGACAATGGGCAAACTCATCCCGTAGGTGTCTACTTCCTGAAAGGCATCAGTACCTAGAAGGCTTTGGGAAACCTGCCCTGTAATAGCAATGAGGGGTATGGAATCCAGCTTGGCATCTGCAACTGCTGTTAGAAGATTGGTAGCTCCAGGACCAGATGTTGCAATACAAACTGCAGGCAAACCAGTACTGCGAGACATACCCTGCGCAATAAAACCCGCTCCTTGCTCATGACGCGCCAAAATATGCTGAATACCGCTTTTATAAAGTGCATCATAAAGTGGTAAATTAGCTCCGCCAGGAATTCCTGCAACCTTGTCTATACCTTCACGTTTGAGAAGTTCTATTACTAATTGAGAACCATTAAGCTTCATGTAAGCCTCCCACCATACTGTAAAGCAAAATACAGTGGTGAATCAATAAGGAAATTGTGATATTATATGAATACTTCTTTTTACAGACATGTAATTGTGCACGATATACAATAGCAATTGTTGTGAAGCCAAGAGAATTAGCAGATTTTATAGAGCTCATTATTTCGCAAAACAAAACTTTATGCGAACTTTCCGATAGGGGTTTGCTTATTGTAAATCCCCTTGCAGGAGGTCTTTCCAAAAGAGCATCACAAGCAGCTATAAAGAAAGAAATCATAGTTCAAAAAAAGAATATACAAAGCACCACCAAAAATAATTATCCGTGCAAGAAAATCACTATCACAAAGGCAGTTACAAGATATCCGGGTCATGCAACCAGCCATGCAGAGTCGTACATTGCAAACTGCCTTTCCCAATCAGGCAATCGTAGATCTAGTCGCTTTTGGCTTATATCTGCAGGTGGTGATGGCACAGCCCAGGAAATACTAGTTCCTGTTATGAAATTAGCAGAAGAAGACAGAAACAATTGTACTTTTTTCGGACTGGCATTTGGTACGGGTAATGATACAACAGATGGCAGAACTTTTTCTGAAAATATACATAGATTATTAACTTATTATGCCATGCAAAAATGCCTTGCAAATATACACCAATCCCGATGGTTGCCTTCCTGTCTATTGGGCTTTTATATTATGAGCATCGGAATAGATGCATTTATAGCCCAACTGAATAATAAACCGAAATCTATTTTTCCCTGAAGATGTGTACAAAACAATGATATACCCTGCAGACCTTTTGCAGGACCTTTTTTGGCCACATAGTGATATGCAGATAAGAAGTATCCATGAGGGTGTATTGTGGATAATGTAGGAATTGGTAGAAGGTTGGCAATTTAAACTCCAATACAAAAGGGGTTGCACAGCAGCTGCCCCGAGGTAAAATTATTCAGTGCAGACGAGCTAGAGCTAGCGTATAATGTACCTGCTATTAGCCAAGCAGATGGTCAGATTAGGTATTTGAAAAAGCAGGATTTTCCTATTAAGTTACATATTATTTCTAATGCGTATAGCACCTTGGCAAAGCACCCTATTTCTAGTGCCTACTCTACTGGCAATTAACTACTAGACTTAAAGGGGAGCTCTTTATTTTGTTCTTCATTATAGCCATCTTCGGCACTGTTTATATATGGCAATGCAGAGCCTAGCAGGGTTTGCAGCCTTTTATTAAAAATGTTATGATAGCTAGGTGTTATATCGGCACAAAAACCCCTCCTGGCCTTATGGGTACCACCCATACCTGGATCAAAACTTTTTATACCTTTTGCAATAGCATATTCTATAGGCAGATAATAGCATAAATCAAAATGCAAACCCGATATTTCCTGATTACATCCCCAGTACCTGCCGTATAACCTATTTTGACTTTCCAATAAAAATGCCATAGCAAGGGGATTGTCCTTATCCTTTTTATAGGCAATAGTTACCATCCAACCTTCTTTTATATATTCGGGTAAAAGAGTGAAGAATTCCTTAGTTAAATACAATGCACCATAGGGTCCGAATTTTTTGTTATGATTAAAATAAAAGTTAGCCAACTTTTCTAAAAGAAAAGGCTTTTCACAGATAGTTTGCGCATCTACAATACAGGTAGTAATTCCTTGGCTGTGCACAGATTCTTTGTCTCGTTTTACATTGCGCCTCATGTTTTTAGAAAAAGAATTAAGATAGTCATTAAAATCGGTATATCCTTTATTTTCCCAAAGAAAGGAATGGTGATTCCACTGAAGCCACCTACTCGTACTTTTTGGCTGGGAAATATGGCTAGATAGTAATCCTGCCATATACTCGTTTGGCCACAGAATATGCACACCGCCAAGATTGGCACTTTGTGCTAACTGCAATGCCTTATCCAGTATTTGCTTAATTATATTCTGCGTATTACTACACTTTGCGCTGCTTAGGATTTGCCAGGCGCGAATGGGAGTAAAAGGAACCATTCCTACTAGTTTCGGATACCAGACGGCTCCGATTTGATTAGCCAGATCTGCCAGTTCGTAATCGAAAACAAACTCCCCCATGGAATTAGTCTTTACATAAAATGGAGCAGCAGCAATTAGTGTATTGTTTTCCTGGGCACTAAAATGGCAAGGCGTCCACCCTTTTTCTGGGCACACAGAACCAGATGCTTCCAGCAGGGAAAGAAACCCCCAACTCATAATTGGCTCTGTTGTATCTAAACCGTCCCATTCTGCCTGCTTAAGCTGGGCCATAGAACTGTGCACCGTAATTTCTAAACCCATAATATGAAAACCAATCTAGCAGTAAGAGAGTAATGTTGTGCGAGACATGATATGCTCATATTTTTATTCTACCATATATACACAGTAATAAGTACCAGCTCTTATAAAAAGACAGTACTTTCTTTGTTAATACCAAGAGCAATGGTACTGGTATTGCTGTTTATTTGTAGCCTACCCCTAGGGTAAAAAATCTGACAGTGCCGATATTTTAGGATATACAGTTTGTATATTACAGATTATGAAATAGAAGGAGAAGATTAGGGCTATAAGTAATATTTTATAAATACACCGGTGAAGAACTAGCCATCAACCCTCCTATTCTAGTCGGGAAGACAATAAACAAGTATTTTATGATCTATCTAGTACCTTTAACTTCAAAATACCACCAAAGAACGGATTAAGTCCAAAACGAAAGCAAACACTTGCTGCTTTTGTTGAAGGGGTATTTAAAACCTTTGCCTTCAGTGATAGAATACATGCCAACCAGAAAAACCTAGTGGACTGATAATTTTGCTTCTGAAATATCGGGCATCTCGGGCAATAAGGTGCCTCTTCCAGATTATAAGGAGGTTCTATGAAATCTATGTATACTTTATTGCTCTTCTTAGTTTGCACTGGTATTTTTGCACAAGAAGAACTTACAAAAAAGGTTTTCCCAGACAAGGGCTCCAAAGATTTTGAAATAGTAGAGTATCATATAGAATATTATGATAACCTGAATAATCTTCTCAAAATAGAGACAAAATTATATGGTCCTATTGTTGATAAAAATGGTTATGATATTCAAGTTACCTATTTTGAAAAAGATATACCCACCTCTTTCGTGATGCTTTTTACACCAAAATATCAATCAAAAACCGGATTAGCAAAAAGAACAGAGCATGTAGACAAAGATGATAACATAATAAAAATAGATCTTCTATTTGATGATAATTTATCATACTCCGCTACAACACGCGATAAAAGCTATAATTTTATAATTAATTCAATAATTTCCCGATTCGATTATTTTAATTCCTTATTACAAGATAGTAATCCCCAAGATAACGTTTATGTGATCGAGGCTCCTATCTTCCGTGGCATTACAAATGTACAACATACAGGTCAGGTGCGAAACCTTACAAAAGAAGAATTGTCTTTAATGAGCAAATGGCAAACGGCACACAAATTAGAAGATCTTTCATATCTATATAAAGATTGCCTTCTATTTTCTGACGGAATTGACTATTATTGGGTTGCTATTCAAAAAGCCCAGCTTGAGGATATTCTTAATTATCCTAAGGAAATGCTCTTGTATTACTATGTAGGTGGATATGGGAAAGTACCATTATTTGCGTCTATAGGTTTTTACGAACCTAACTCGCTACCATTATTTTCATTAACAAAAGGAGTACACAAAAACAATGAAAAGACTTTCTGAAAAAAGTTTCTTTATTTTTAAGCTAATTATCTTTGTACTACTTAATTTTGGGGCACTTGCAATTGGGGGATTATTTACAAGTAAAGGAGTTACATCAGATTGGTATGCTGCCGTACAAAAGGCTCCTTGGACGCCTCCTGGTTGGGTATTTGGATTCGCCTGGGCTACTATCATGATTTGCTTTAGTGTATACATGGCAAAGGCAGAGGAATTTGCAAAGAACAAAAGATTTCTCATTGTAGTGTATATAATACAATGGCTTTTGAACGTTGGATGGAACCCTCTGTTTTTTTATTACAACAATGTATTGTTAGGCTTCGTGGTAATTAGTGCTCTTACTATACTTATTGGATTCATCCTATTCTTTTATTTGCACACCTTACAAAAAAGAACATTGTTATTAGCTCCTTATTTAATCTGGCTTTTAATAGCAACATCATTAAATGCATATATATTGTTTGCTAATTAAAGATACCTATGAGTTTAGTACGCTAATAGCTTATTCAAGCAACCCCGACAAGATGGCTATGCTAGAACTTGCACCAATACGGTCTGCACCTTCTTGTAACATCAGGATAGCATCATGATAACTGCGAATACCCCCAGATGCCTTCACTTGTAATCTATCGCCTACTGCCTTCCGCATAAGCCGAACATCGTTAAGGGTAGCACCCCCTGTGCCAAAACCTGTACTGGTTTTTACAAAGCGCGCCTTAGCCTTTTCTGCAACTTCGCAGGCTCGTATTTTTTCTGCTTCTGTAAGATAGCAAACTTCAAGTATTACTTTCACTGCCGCATCCCCGGCAGCCCCAACAACTCTGCGAATATCATCTTCTACAGCCTTCCAATTACCCGCTTTTACTGCGCCAAGATTTATCACCATATCTATCTCTTTGGCTCCTTCGGCTATTGCGATTTTTGTTTCTTCTACTTTTATTTCTGTTGTGCTAGCACCCAAAGGAAAAGCTACCACCGTGCACACCAGTACATTGCTACCTTCAAGCTCTTTTGCGCAAAACTTAACCCAATAGGGGTTTACACACACAGATGCAAAAACATTTGCCCTTGCTTCTGCGCATAATTCCCTCACTTCTTTTTCGGTTGCTATAGCCTTTAATAATGTGTGGTCTATTGTCCTTGCCAAGCTTGCCTTTGTCCATTCTTTTTTCATCGTACCACCCCTTTTATAAGTAATTACCCAACATTAATTGCGAGAATATTTCTCTGCGCGCATGTATAAGCTCTTTTAGTTCGGTATACATTCTTTCGTCTATTCTCCTAGCTATTTCTAAAACATGCGCTTCTGTTTCGTCTATATAACGTTGAACAAAAGATAAATTAGTAACAAATCCTAAACTTATCATATTAGATATTCTATCTGCTGATTTTAAGATTTTTGCTGCATCAGACCCAAAATCAAGAATACGCTCAAGAAATTCTGCCTTTGTTTCTATTGGTCTTTTAGTAACTTCAAGCACAAGTTTTAATACTTCAGCACCATCCTCGTCTACATTTAGTATCCTATCTCTCTCAAAATCTGGGCTATCCTCGATAAGATCATGAATAACAGATGCTTTAAGAAGTATTGCATCTATATATCCATAGTCAACCAAAATGCCAAAAGTGTCTATTTGGTGGCGAAACATATTACCACCCGATATTCTAGTCTTTCCTATAAGAGAGGTGGCTAGTTGAATGTAAGGAGCCATGTGCATTTCTTTTAAGAGCAGCATACCATCATGCCCCATGGCTGTATTGTTTCTTTTCATGCCAGTTCCCGCAGGTAGTCCTTGAGTTTACAAACCTTCTCTTTGGTCTCCTGCAATTTTTTCTTTTCTGCCTGTATTACTTCGGCAGGTGCGGCAGACAAAAACCCGCTATTACTTATCTTTGCCTGCATTCGCTGTAGGTAGGCTTCATCACTTTGTATTTGGCTATGCAGCCGTTTTACTAGCTGCTGTATATCTACAGAGCCTTTTATGTGCACAAAGATTTCATAGCCATCACAGGCAAGCACTACACAGCCCTGTAGTTTCTCTTTCACCTCGCTAAAGGCTGTACAATTTGCCATCATTGCAAACAGCAACTTCTCTTCATTAAATAAAGTACGATGTGCAAAATCCGAATCAAACCTCATATCTATTTTTAATACGACATCTTTGGAAATGGTAAATTCTGCCCGCATATTTCTAATTTGCCTGATGGCATCAAAAATAAGTGAAAAACCTTTGTCTAATTCTTGGTTGGGTATGCTTTTGTCAGGATAGGGCTGATTAGCAAGCAGGTAACCTGAAGTAATTACTTGCGGCAACTTGCCGTATATCTCTTCGCTTACCATAGGTATAAAGGGGTGTAATAGTCTAAGGCTTTCTTCCAGCAACATCATTAATATGGTAATAGCCCTGTCTTTTTCTTTGTTGTCGGAAGACCGCAAAGAAAGTTTAGTAGCTTCTATGTAACAATCGCAAAACTCATTCCAAAAAAACTCATATACTGCAAGTGCCCCATCATTAAACCGGTATGAACGCATGGCTGTTTGAACCTTGTCCGATGCTACCCCTAAACGTCCCCTGATCCACAAATCCTGCGGCTTCCAACACTCTGATTGCAGAGGAAGGGATAGCAGCTCCCGACCTTCCAGATTCATTAATAGGTAACGCGACGCATTCCACACCTTGTTTGCAAAACGCGACCCTAACTTAAAACTGTCTTTGTCTATAAGCAAGTCCTGACCTTGAGAGCTTTGAAAAGCCAGCGTAAACTTTAGAGCATCAGAACCGTACTCCTGTACTATCTCTAATGGATCTATGCCATTACCCGCTGACTTGGACATTTTTCGACCTTGCTTGTCTCTTACAAGCGGAGTTATATACACATCGTGAAATGGAACTTGGTTCATAAACTCCATACCCGCCATAATCATACGAGCCACCCAGAAAAATATAATGTCATATCCTGTAACCAAAGTGGTGGTGGGGTAGTAGTTTTGCACATCGGCGGTTTGTTTGGGCCAACCCAGAACACTAAAGGGCCAAAGCCAACTGGAAAACCAAGTATCAAGCACGTCCTCATCTTGCTGTAAGGTAGTGCATCCGCAATGAGTACAACTTTGAGGGCTTTGCCTTGCCACAGTGTGCTTTCCGCAGTCATTGCACTTCCAAGCGGGTATTCTATGCCCCCACCACAATTGGCGACTTATGCACCAATCCCTAATTGTAGTAAGCCAGTGCTCGTAAGTATTTTCCCATCGGGAAGGAAAGAAATGAATGTTACCTTGCTTCCATGCGTGCAGTGCTTTCTCTGCTAGGGGTTTCATTTTAACAAACCACTGTTCAGACAAATAGGGTTCTATCCTTGTCTGGCAGCGATAGCACTGCCCTATAGCGTGATTAATTGGAACTTCCTTTGTTATGTACCCTTTTTGTAAAAGATCTTTAACTACCGTCTCTCTGGCTATGGATATGGCCATCCCCTGATAGGGGTCTGGGACAAGGTTGTTTAGTGTGCCATCGGGGTTTAATATATTAATAGCAGCTAAGGTATGCCTGCGCCCCACTTCAAAATCTTGTATATCGTGGGCGGGTGTAATTTTTAATACACCAGTACCAAATGCAGGATCTACATAGGTATCTGCAATAAGTGGTATAAGCCGTTTTGTAAGCGGCAAATAAAACCTTCTGCCTAGCAAACCTGTGTATCGCATATCCTTGGGATGGCAGGCTAGAGCTGTATCTCCAAAAATAGTTTCGGGACGGGTGGTTGCAACTTCTATAAATGAGGGTAAGTCATCGGCTACACCCGCAATTGTATTTTCAATTTCATACCTAATGTAGTAGAGTGTACCCGGCTGTTCTACCATTTTAACTTCGTCATCTGACAACGCAGTACCACAGGTTGTACACCAGTTTACAAGGTACTTACCCCTGTACACCAAACCACGCTCGTATAATGTTACAAATGCTTCACGAACAGCATGGGACAAGCCTTCGTCTAGTGTAAATCTTTCTCGCGACCAATCGCAGGCACAACCCAGTTTTTCTAGTTGTTTTGTAATAGATGCATGATGCTCGTCTGAGAGCTTCCAGGTTTCTTTAATAAAGGCTTCTCTACCTAATTGAAGACGACTGCTACCTTGTTCTTTTAGCCTTCTTTCCATTACATGTTGTGTTGCTATGCCTGCATGATCTGTACCTGGAACCCAAAGTGTTCTTTTACCCAACATTCGATGTAGGCGAATAAGAATATCTTGCAGCGCAGCATTTAATCCATGCCCCATATGCAGTACTCCTGTAACATTGGGCGGCGGGAGTACAATTACAAAAGGATTTTTAGACGCTGTATCTGAATCAGAAATTATTTTTTTTGCCGTTTCGGGCTTAAAACATCCTTGCTCCATCCATCTGGAGTACATTCTGTCTTCAAAGCTCTTTGGATCATAGGCTTTGGCTAAGTGTATTGCTTCCATAAAACTTCCTAACTAAAGATTAACCGTACATCGGGGATTTTCCATGCGTGTTCTACTGTATACTATACCAAAAAAGGCTATATAAAATCACTCCCACCCATGGCTATTGCAGAGTAAAACTTTTTCAAGTCGTCTAATTTTGATTTTGGACAAAGAAATGTAGCATTGACGGTGCGTATAAGAACAATATCATCAAAACCCCAGCAAGCTATAAGGTGTTGCTTTTTTTGCTTTTTTGTAAGCCCTGTAGGAAGATTGGCAAACGAAAGAACAACAGTATCTTTGCAATTTTGTATGCACACATTTCCATGAACAATATTGCCTGCATTATCCTTAGGAAAATAACTTGCATACTCTGTCCAGGAGCCGACATCCTTCCATGCCAAATGCCATTTTAAAGCAAGTACTTGCACTTTTGGTTCTTTGTTTTCTGAAGCAGAATGTTGCTTGCATGCAGGTTCCATTACGGCAAAATCAAAACTAATCTTAGGCAAAGCAGGATATACAGCAGCCAATTGCTTCTGCTTTTTTTTGTACAATCTTCCTGCGACTATAGGCCGCAAAGTCTGGACAAGCTGAGGGTGTAAATAAGAAATTAGATTAACAAGTAAAGAAGCTTTAGCCACATACATTCCCGAATTCCAAAGATAGTGTTGTGGACCTTTTTGTACATATATGTTTGCTACTTCCTGATTAGGCTTTTCATGGAAGCGCTGTACAGTACTTAAAGAACTTGGTAGCGATTCTGCTGTTGATGTAGGCGAAGACAACTCTAGGTATCCGTAAGCAGTGGACGCATACTGGGGAAGAATGCCAAAAGTTACAATTCTTGTGGAGTCTTCCTCGACAAGTGAGTATGCTTTTTCCATAATAGTGCAAAATTCACTTTCTGGCTCAATAATCTGATCTGCAGTGAGTATGGCGATGCAAGCATCGCCGATGCTTGCATCGAGGATGCTTGCTTCTTGGCTATTAGCTTGTATTGTAAGAGCGGCTACAGTAACAGCAACCAAAGTGTCCCTGCCTTCGGGTTCACCGATATAATTGCTGCCCAAGGTGGGTATACATTTTTTTGTGGCTTTTCGGTGAGCTTCTAAGCCGCAAATATAGCGTCTGCTTTTTGGGATAAGCCCATCAAGACGATGATAGGCTGCTTCTAAAAGCGAGGTGCCTTTTGCTTGGGGAATAAGCTGTTTAGGAATATGCTTCCTAGATAGCGGCCAAAGACGAGTACCCAAACCTCCTGCCAGAATTACTGCAAAACGCACATCAATACCCCCTAAGCATTGTGCTACTTCTTGTAGGCAGACCATCTTTTGGAGTGCGTGCAAGCACAATATACTCTATTCCTTTGTCTTTACAAAAAGATCTTTTATCCTGATGGTCTCCGTCATGATTAACTATATAGCAATCAGGCAAGATACCTGCGATTTCTGGCTCGGCATCTAACCAGCCCGAACCACTGGCTATAAGGCAACACTGCACATGACGGGACAGAGCTGCCATGAATCGACGTTTTTCCTGCGAATACAGGGGATGGTTCTTGCCTTTTAGCATTTTCACATTCTCATCAGAGCCAACAATAACAATTACATTGCCATAATTGGCAGCTTCTTCAAAAAACCGTACATGGCCTGTATGCAGATAATCGTAACAACCTGTTACAATAACTTTTTTTTTATCTTTGGGTAGGTGTTGCCAGTTAATTTTATAGGAGCTATGGTGATGAGAGAATTCTGGCACTTGAATAAAAGAAATATCCACTCCATTGGATTTGCACCACTCTTCTTTTACATTAGTTAGTTGTTCTTCAGGACATAAAGAAGAGGGTAAGAATGCCCAAATCGCAGGTTTTGCTTCTGATATTGCAGGCTCTTTTTCATTCTTTGCTGCGATGGTTACAGAATCAATACAAGAAAAATTTTGCAACATATACAAGCGCTCGTCCAAAGTCATAAGAAGCTTTTTCCCCTTTGCAGCCTCATCGGGCAAAAGGATAAGATGCACAGCACCTTGCAAAGAAGCTTGTAGCAAGCAAAGCATGGTAGGTAGCCCAGGATTATCAAAAATACCGCGAATATATACATTTTTCATGATTGTATCCTTATCCTACATCCAAATGATCCCGGTACCGGTTCCTTTGTTGCAACAAAAAGATACCCCCCCCCACAACCAGAGTACATTGCTCCTCCATATCGCTTGTTGTACCACTCTAATATAGCCAACAAATCTATGGTAATTAATGGATGAACCAAACTGTGCGGCAAAAGAGCCTTCCAGGCAGACATGCAAAGCTGCATGGATTGTTGTAATGCCCTTACATTTTGGGTACAAATAGCTTTATAGCAGTCCTTTCCACTCTGCGACAAACGTCCCACCCAAGTAGGGTCTAATCTTTTAATACCAAGTGGGCTGTACCCTGCTGGCCTTTGGCAAATAGGAAGTATTTTTATCACCGATTCCAGCCATCTTGCGACCTTTGGATTGGTATTGCTGTGTATTTTTTTAGGAAAAATCCCTCCCTCGTGGTGTATATCAAAATCCATACGAACCACTCCAGGGTAGATCATACCCACCATGTCCTGAGAACCCGATGGGGAATCTTTGCCTTTGTTTTCTGCAAAATATAATTCTTTAACTAGTTCATCGCAGGGTTTGTCGGGTAGTTTATTACCAAATAACCGACGCGCAACTTTTCGTGTACTTGTGGCCATTCCCGCCATTTCCATATATCTGCACTCGGGCAATACAGACACAACTGTCATAGAACCAGGAGGGGAAGGGTTGTGAATAGAAACAAAGGGCTGGTCTATCCACCCCCCACAAAGAGCCAGCCTATAGGGTAAGCCATCGATCTTTTGCTTTAGAACTGTATTGCTCATTAATTATGAATATGTAACATTTTCTAATCTACCACCCTAAGACCCGCTTGCCTAGCCTTATATTGGCTTTCTATCCAGGCGTAGGTTTTACCTAGACCAACTCTAAAAGGAGTGGATGGTTCCCAACCCAATATGCTTTTTATAAAAGTGTTGTCCGAATTCCTTCCTGCAACACCTTTTGGCGCATCCGGGCTGTAGTTACGGCGCAACTTTACCCCGCCTATTTCTTCTGCTATATCAGCTAATTTGTTAATTTGTATTAACTCGGAAGAACCCAGATTTACTGGCCTTGCTACAAGATCATCACAGTGCATTATTTTATCTATTCCTTCTAAACAGTCATCTATAAACATAAAACTACGGGTTTGCGTGCCGTCTCCCCAAATCTCTATCTGATTACTGCCACTGTGTTTAGCTTCTATCACTTTGCGCACAATGGCAGCAGGAGCTTTTTCTCTACCCCCTGTCCAGGTACCAAAGGGACCATACACATTATGAAACCGGGCTATAAAAGTAGCCATGGATCTTTCTGCCCAGTACTCCTGGCAGAACATTTCTGAAAGTAATTTTTCCCAGCCGTAGCCTCTTTCAGCCATGGCGGGATAGGCATCTTTTTCATTAAGGCTGCACACGACTGGATTTTTTTGTAGGTCTGTATTATAGACACAGGCAGAAGAGGCAAAAAAATAACGTTTGCAGCCTGCCTGCCATGCTGCTTCGATAAATTGGGTATTAATTAAAATAGACCGTAGGCAATCCACCCGGTGAGTTTCTATAAACCCCATACCGCCCATGTCGGCTGCCAGGTTATATACTTCTATTGCTCCTCTTGCAGCAACTTTGCAATCTCTTTCGTTGGCAAGATCCAGGCAAAGATTTTCCACACCCGGGAAAAGCTGATACCATTCCCCGACTGGCTTTTTATCTACAGCTCGTATTCGGGTAAAACCTTTTTGCGTAAAATACGCAACAAGACTGCCTCCAATAAACCCCCCCGCTCCTCCTACTACAAGTAGGTCATTCAATCCTGCCGAAGCAATTTTACCCTTGGCTTTGGGAACTGAGTAACTCATTCCTCCTCCTTATTTATACTATAGTATAATGCCTCAAATTTTCACTAAGGGCAACACTTTTGTATGCACTTTGAAAGACTATTTTGGTGTATTTTGTAAGAAAGCCCTTGTCTTGTCGGTTCAGATACATAATAATAAAAAGAAATAGTTCCTTGTGTTTTTGTTATAATTGGAGGTTGCCTATGCTGCACCGATTCCTATTCTTGGCTCCAAAAACCAGAGAAGAGCTTTTTGAAATTCTTACAGAAAAAGAAGCGCGAGCCACTAGCAAACAAACTTTTTGTCTCCTCGCAGGGGGTACCGATCTTCTAGTAAATATTCGTGCGGGACTTGTTACACCCTCGGTTGTAATTGATGTAAAAAAAGTCCCAGAATACACAGGAATACAATGGTCTTCAGAGCAGGGGCTTGTACTCAATCCTTCAACTACCATAAGTGATGTATTAAATAATGAAGTTGTGCAAAAAAAATTCCCCCTTTTATTTGCATGTGGCAAGGATCTGGCATCCCATCAGTTGCGAAACAGAGCCACGGTAATAGGCAATGTAGTCAATGCCTCTCCTTGTTCTGACATGGCACCTGCCCTGCTCTGTTATGCAGCCAAGGCTGTTCTTAGCTCGGCACAGGGGACAAGAACAGTTCCCTTTTCTCACTTCTTTACTGGTGTAAAAAAAACAGTTCTGCACACAAACGAAGTTATGGAGCAAATAATAATACCCCCAAGCATGGCAGGCGCAAAAGGCAGTTTTCATAAGTTAAAAAGAATTAATGGCCATGATCTTGGTATAGTGGGAGTTGCTCTTATGAAGAAAGATGGCCTATTACGAATAAGTATTAGTTCGGCTGCTCCTACTCCTGTTCTTGTGCCGGATATACCGGTAGACAGCCCAGTTGATGATATTGTTCGACATGCTCTAGCTTGCATTAGTCCTATAAGCGATGTTCGCTGTAGCAAAGAGTATCGGATATTTATGGTAGAAACCTACATTCGTAGACTTTACAAAGAGGTGTAATTATGCGCATAAAATTTTGGCTAAACAAACGTTTGTATGAAAGGCAGGTAGATGATAATAAAACTCTCTTGCGATTTCTGCGCGAAGATTTGGGATTTACCGGGACAAAAGAAGGCTGCGGTGTGGGCGAGTGTGGTGCCTGTACAATAATTATGAATGGGCAAAGTATTAATGCGTGCATGGTTCTGGCTGCAGAGTGCGACAAGGTTCAGATTGAAACTATAGAAGGAGAGGCAAAAGACAGCCGACTCTCTGCAATTCAGGATGCCTTTGACAAGCACCATGCTGTTCAATGTGGCTTTTGCACGCCAGGTATGGTTATGTCGGTACGGGATCTTCTGGCAAGGAATCCAAAGCCCACTATCGATGAAATTAAGGAAGGAATAGAAGGTAATTTTTGCAGATGCACAGGGTACCTTCAAATCATAGAAGCCGTGCAAGATCTGAGCGGTCAAAGTACAAAATCTCATTTGGAGGGATTAAAAAATGCTTGAAAATTCAAAAATAGAAAATCTTGCTCACGTGGGAAAATACGATAGACGTCAGGAAGCCCCCGCAAAAATAACTGGCGAAGCTCTTTATGCAGGTGACCTTTCAATGCCCGGCATGCTCTTTGCACAAGTTAAAAAGAGTCCTCATGCCCGAGCCAGAATTATAAGCATTGATACACACAAAGCCCAGGCTTTGCCTGGTGTCAGGGCGGTTCTGACAGGCAAGGAGTTACAGTATCGCCTGGGTTTGTATATTGTAGATAAAGATATTCTTGCCAAAAATGAAGTAAGGCATTATGGCGAGGCAGTGGCAGCAGTAGCAGCCGACACTCTGGAAATAGCAAACGAAGCAGTAGGCTTAATAGATGTACGGTATGAAAAACTTACTCCCGTACTAAACCACATGGATGCTTTAAAGCAAGGAGCTCCGCTTGTACACCCTGATCTTGGCAAGTATGATTTTGTACCCGTTTTTAGTCCTATTCCAGGAACTAACATTCCCAATATTTCTAAGGTACGAAAAGGCGATGTAGAAAAGGGATTTTCAGAATCTTCCTGGATTGTAGAAAGAGAATATACCAATCCTTCTGTGCAGCATGTACCCATGGAAACTCATGTAGCCATCGTTCAGTGGAAGGTACATGATGAGGTAAGCATCTGGACAAGTGCTCAATCACCTTTTACAGTTCGTAATTTGTTTTGCTATGCCTTTAAATTGCCACTGAATAAAGTACGAGTGATAATTCCTCATATAGGCGGTGGTTTTGGTGGAAAAGCAGGCATACACTTAGAGCCACTCCTGGCTTGTCTTTCGCGAAAAGCAGGCGGGCAGCCCGTAAAAATGCAGGCAACAAGAGAAGAAGAGTTTAGCTTATTGCCCTGTCGCAGTGCCCTAACCTTTAGGATCAAAACAGGTATAGCAGCCAATGGTAAAATTCTGGCTCAGGAGCTTACTCTTTACTGGGACGCAGGTGCCTATGCAGATTATGCAGTTAATGTTACCCGCGCATCCAGCTATTCGGCAGCTGGGCCTTACGAAATTCCTAATGTAAAGCTGGACGCATATACAATTTATACCAACAAACCATACGGCACTGCCTACCGTGGTTTTGGGCATGTAGAGTTCTTCTGGGGTTTGGAAAGGCACATGGAGCTAATTGCCCGAGTAATAGGCAAGGATCCTGTAGAGTTTAGAAAGATAAACTTATTAAAACCTGGTTCATTAACAATTACTGGTGAGCTTATAGAAGAGCACTCTGGTAACCCCGTCAAGTGCCTTGATCTGGCAGCTAAGGCTATAAATTATGGCATATTAACTAAAGAAGAGAAAGAAAGAGAAAAAAGAACAGGCAGAAAAATTGGCAAAGGTCTTGCCACACTACATAAGGCACCCGCCATGCCCTCATTCACAGCCACTGCCGCAGTGGTAAAACTTAATGCGGATGGTTCGGTATTGGTTAATATTGGCTTAACCGAAATTGGGCAGGGTGCGGCTACTGCCATCGCCCAAATTGCAGCAGAAAAACTTAGATTTCCTCTTTCCCGAGTAAAAGTGGTAATAGAAAAAGATACCGACAAAGACCCCTACGACTGGCAAACGGTAGCTTCTAAGGGGTTAATGCTGTCGGGTAACGCGGTAATTCTGGCTTGTGATGATTTGCTTCGATTAGCATATCAGGATGCAAGCCAGGTACTGGTGGCAAACCCTGTAGATCTGGATCATGATCACGAAAAGATTTTCCTAAAGCACAGGCACTCGTCTTCTGTTAGTTTTGCAAAACTGGCAGTAGGCTATGCCTTTCCCAATGGCAATGCAATTGGCGGCCCAATTATAGGAGTAGGACGCTATGTTGCCCAGGGGTTGACAACACTAGATAAAGAAACAGGTCAGGGCTTGCCTGCACTGGATTGGACCTATGGAGCCCATGGCATAATTGTAGAGGTAGATCAAAATACTGGTGAATATACAGTAATTAAAGTTGCTTCGGTATTTGATGTTGGGCAAGTCATAAACAGAGGTATTGTAAGAGGACAGGCAATAGGGGGGATGATACAGGGCTTGGGCACAGCGGTCTGCGAAGGTTATATTTTTAATGAACAAGGCCAATTGCTTAACCCTTCGTTTACAGACAACAAAATTCCAACTGCCAAAGACATTCCCGAAGAAATAGAAACAATTGCAGTCCAGACAGCGCAATTGGATGGTCCCTTTGGTGCGCGGGGTGTAGGAGAGCACCCCATGATATCGGTTGCACCCGCACTTGGCAACGCCATACAGCAAGCCACTGGTGCCGAATTATTGCACATGCCCATTCGCTTTGAAGACGTATGGCGTGCCATACATAATCGGGATGCAATAGATAACTGGATAACCAAAACCCCCATCGGTTCCTGCAAATCAGACCCCATTAGCAGAATTATCCAGGAAGATAAGGCTTTGGGGGCTAGTCTGTAATAGACTTGCGAATAGCTTCCTTTTCTTTTTCAATTGTGCGCAAAATTGGGGATGCATGTCGTACTGCAATAATTTCTGCTATAATACTTATTGCAATTTCTTCTGGTGTTTCTGCTCCAATCTGTATACCCAGAGGCGCACTTAAGCTGCCTACTTTATCGCTGCTAAAGCCTTCTAGGGTAAGTTGATCTACTACCATTTGCACCTTGCGTTTAGAACCTATAAAACCTGCCCATTTGTACTGCCGCTTTAAAATTGAGCGCGCACACTCCAAATCTTTCAGATGATTAGGGGTAACCGCTACAATATAACTGCTTGGCCCCAAAGGAAAGGATGCTATCTTTTCTGTATAAAGACCATGAATCACCTGTATATCCGAATGAAAGCGGGCAGGGTTTGCAAATTCTTTTCTTTCGTCTATTATATGTATGCAAAAACCAAGCCCTTTTGCCATAGTAGCTAGGGCTGTGCCTACATGACCTGCTCCAAGTATAAGAAGTTGGTCTGGCGGTGTTACAACATCATAATATATTCCTTCGTCGGATTCGTAATTACGAAAGTAATTATTACTATTGTGCGCAGTACTGTTTTTATCCTCTTGCACAAGATAGGTAGAAGATCGCTCTGCCTTGTTCGTATATGCAAGGACTACACTCTTGCCTTCATCCAATTTATGAAGGGCATCCCTAAACACTTGGCAGTCTGCAATATAGTGTATCATAATACGTGCAAAACCACCACAAATAGGCAAGGAGCCAATGGCATCCTTGCCCAGCAGCTCTATAGTTACAAGTGCTGATCTCTGATTGACGATGCTGTCAAGCCCGGCTTCTATGGCCTTGGCTTCCAACCCGCCCCCACCCACAGATCCAAAGAGTTTGGGGGCAGAACCATCTGTTTTCTGCACCAGCATTTTAGAGCCAACATGACGCGGTGCCGAACCTTTTACTTCTACTACAACAAGCAATGCGCAAGGGGTATTAATTGACACCAATGCACGTACTAAATCATAACTCATCCTTTATCCTTTAACTTTTGTTATACTTATTTAATTATTACATATCCATCAACTAGATGGTAAATTGTATGGCCAATAATTTCGGCTTCTTGTCTGGAATGCGTTACAAGGATAACAGACATACCTAACTTGTCTCTTAGGCTAAGGAATTGACTGTATGTTTCGTTTCTTGTTTTTGTATCCAGCGCGCTAAAAGGCTCGTCAAGGAGCAAAAGTTTTGGCTTTGTTGCAAGTGCTCGGGCAAGTGCCAACCTTTGCCTTTCACCGCCAGAAAGCATGCCAGGTTTACTCTTGGCACGCCCCGCCAATTGCAGCCTTTCCAGCCATTCCATGGCATACTGTTTTTCGTGTGTATCTAAAGCAAGAGCAACATTAGACAAAGCACTCAGGTGAGGAAAAAGAGCGTAGTCCTGAAAAACATACCCAATACCCCTATCCTTAGGAGGTATATTAATTTTTGCAGTAGAAGAGTACACAAGTTTGTCTCCTAGTAGTATTTCTCCTTCATCAGGACAAAGAAAACCAGCTATGCAATTTAAAATAGTGGTCTTACCAGATCCTGACTCTCCCCACAAAATGGCTGTCTCCTGCTGAACAGTCATACGTACATGAAGCTGCCTAGCTTCGGTATTCTCTAACCTATCGCGTAAACACACAGAAAAGTGAAGTCGTATCATTGATTTTTACCCGCCCTACTTTCTGCAATACCAATAATGCTGACTATCCCAATACAAAGAAGAAGGGTAACACCTAAATACAAATTAGCCGCACTAGTGTTACCGGACTCTACCGCATCAAAAGAGCCACTGGCAAAGTTGTCGTGCTGCCCCGTATATTGCCCGCCACAATTAGCGTCGCACCAAACTCGCCTAAGGCTCTTGCAAAGCAAAGAGCAAAACCTGCCACTATACCTCGTCTTGCAAGGGCAATACTTATTGTAACAAAAATTCTTCTTTCCGATAAACCCAAACTTCGGGCAGCGTTTTCGATGCGATGATCCACACCCAGCAAGGCAGACTTACAACTTTGATACATAATGGGGAAGGATACAACAAAGGATGCAATTACCGCTGCTATCCAAGTAAAAACTATATGAATATTTACAAAACCAAGGAGCTTGCCTATTGGGCCATTAGTGCCTAAAAGCAATAGCAGAAGGTACCCCGTAATGGTGGGAGGAAAAACCATGGGTAGGAGTATAAAGGTTTCCCATAATTTTTTAAGTGGCCCTTTTTTATGAATAAAGAACCGACACAGCACAAGCGCGAAGAAGAGACCCAGGATAGCGGCAATAGTTGCTACCTGCAAGGAAAGAATTATCGGGTTCATAATCAAAATTCCAGACTAAAACCTCTTGCTACAAATTCTTTTTTTGCTGCGGGAGATTGAAGAAAATCTAAAAATTCCTTTGCAAGTGCCACATTTTTACTGCGATGCAAAACAGCCCCTTCATACAAAATGTTTCCTGTCTGCTCTACAGAAAATGTATATAAAACCTTACTTTTACTTATACTTTTGTATTGGTTAAAATCTGTTTTAAATACTATGCCATATTGTATTGTACCACTTGCAAGATAGGCCATAACCATTGCTGCATTGGTGGCAAGAATAAAACTCTTGCTATACGGGCTTGCGATACTAATTGCACCTATGCTCTTCATGGCCTTCATCGCATATCTACCAAGCGGTACATAGGCAGGATTTCCAGTAGCTATAAGCTTTTTTCCTGCCAAAATTCTTTGCAGCTCCCCTGCATCCTGCACTACCTTTTTACTTTCGCTACCAACAAATACAAGACTATTTGCCAAAAAAAAAACGCGAACTTGAGGGTACAATATAATCCTGCATGTCAAGTTGTGCTATTTCTTTAGGGTCGGCAGACAAAAAAATATCTGCAGCCGCACCTTCCTGAATTTGCTTTCGCAAAATACCTGAGGCGGCAAAATTAAATTGAATATGTACAAAAAGCTGGTCCTCTATTTCTTTTGTCAATGCAGTAAAAGCAGGGGCAAGACTTGCAGCACAAAAAACCAAAAGGCGTTTTTTTGAAATAGATGGTACTTGTACACTTTTTTGTTCTGCGCAGCTGATGTTAAAAAGTACAAATTGGATACAACAAAAAAAGAGGAGTCTTCTTGCAAAATGCAGCAACCTGTACCCCTAATTGTTTTCGATGCCCATGCCTTTTAGAAATGTTTTTAAATCCCAGTAATCGCTATTCTTCTTTATTAGTCCATTTTCAAATTGCATAATAGAGCTTCCCAAGACAGAAAAAGATTTTTTGGTGATGGGGCTAGTTGCCTTCCATACCCATTCTGCTGCAGCTCCTTTATCATCGGCAACCACAGAGATAAGATCGAAATGAGTATCAGGAACATTAGCCACTGTATTTTGTATATATCCTTTGACTTCTTGGTGGTTACGAAACTCCTTACCCGTGGCAACTTCTACATATAGGCAGGATGCAGAGAATAGGGAAGACAAGCCTTGTCCATCTTGACTATTCCATGCTGCAAAAAACCTATTCACGATTTCGAGCGTTTTTTGTGTCATTTTTTCTCCTATTGCTCATAGTATGAAGAATTTCTTACAGAGTCAATACAAGATGTCTCACACATACTACTTCAAACCTTTCTTTAATTCAAAACTTGGGCAATGCTTGCCTGTAGCCCGGTACACTTCCTGCGATGGCAGGAGTTTGCTTTTTATTTCAAAAACCAGGCAGCCGTATGGAAAGTGTTGATTCCAGGTTATCTTAAGATGAGTACATTTAAGACAATTAGGGGGAAGCTTTACCATTTATTTGCAACTCCTTATTTTATTCTTTTTTGCGCAAAGCAGGTAATAGAAAACAATAATGTACAATTAAATTAGAGACTTTTGCAATTTTAGTATTATGATACTCTTGTCCATTGCTACTAACTATCGTACAATCAAGCATGGCAAAAAAATGGTTTCAAAACCCATTTCCCTATGGCTTTTACAACGCTTGTCTGTACATCATCGGGCTAAATATTCTTATTTTCGCGCTGGGTTCTATAACACCTCAATTGCAGGGAAGTCTTGGCTTACATACAAGAGCGGTACTGGGCGGCTCTGTCTGGCAATTTCTTACATATGCCTTTGTGCATATTAATGCAGTTCATTTATTTTTTAATATGCTTGGGCTTCTCTTTTTCGGTCTAGCAGTAGAAAAGCGACTTGGCACAGCAGAATTTTTATTATACTACCTGGTAACCATCATATTATCCGGTATCTTTTCATTTTTATTTTATCTTATTTCAGGATATGCCAATGTTCTTTTGCTCGGCGCATCGGGTGGTGTTTTTGCCGTTATGCTTGCCTTTGCAACTATATGGCCCAAAGAAAATATTTATATTTTTGCAGTACTTCCCATCAGGGCACCCATTGTTGTACTGGTGTATGCGGCTATGAATATTTGGTCCCAACTATTAAACAGTTTTGGGATGGCATCCAGTAATATAGCCAACTTTACCCACCTGGCTGGTTTTGGCTTTGGATACTTATATTTTCTTATCCGCTTTGGGGTAAACCCCTGGCAAAGATTCTTTTCTAAAAGTGAATAAACACCTTTTTGGTTATATTATACTTACTTTTGTTATTTTACCCTTTTCCCTTTTTGCCCAAACAAACCCCTCTGCGCTAGTGTTGGCAGGAGAATTTTGGACAGACATAGCCCCCGCTGCAAAACCAGAGGAAATATGGCCACTATCTGAAGTTGCCGCCAAGAGCCGTATACGGGATGAGGCTGCATGGGTTTTCTCTGCCATGATTTGGGGTTTTGATTTTCTGTACACACCCAAGGACAGAGCAAGAAACATTTCAGAAACCTTTACAATTACAGACAAAGGTACGGTATCTCCACAGTTTCTTGTGCTTAAAAGTGCTTCGCTTGCTTTATCTACTAATGAGTTTCGCTATTATGTTGAATACACACCTAGTCAGGAAAATGCCAAATTGCATAGGTCCCACCACAATGTACCCTGGCAAGCCGCCCAGGGCACAGGCAGAATCAGCCTTTCTTTAGGCTACAAAGGCAGGATAGAGGCATATAAAGATGGGTTACGGGATGCAGTACGCGAACACTACAGAAAGTTAATTCCCAACAAACCCCGCATTATACAAGGAAAGATAGTGCTTGACACACCACCACTTTTGGGAATCGTTGCAGGGGCATATGTAACTCAAGTGCGGGTACGAATTATGCATGAATCTATAATCCCTTATACAGTATACTGAGTCAGCCCTTCTGCATGAAGCGTATCTAGCTTTGCCATTATTTCATCGGCTACAGCTTGTTTTTTATCATCTCTAAAGTTAAGTTTTTCTTTAATGTCTTCTCTGAATTTTTCGCAATTCATAACAGGGCTTACTGTAAAAATTACTCTATCCTTACAGATAATATCGTTATCCATGCGCAGAGCATCTTTCTCTAGCCTAAGAATATTGCCATTTATTGCTATCATGCACATACTGTGAAAAGACTTAATATAGGAGTCTATCTCGCGCACACCTTTTTTGCTGCTCGAATCCCAGGGGCGGAAGCGGGTGCCTGAAGGAAAAACCAAAACAAGTTTGCCTTGGGTTTTCTGAAAAGATAGCTCTTTTAGAGCAGCTCTGTTCACTTTGGCACTGCGCATCAATTCTGTAAGGGTTTCTTTTGGATCTTTATAGTTTTGTTTTATTATTTCTATGGATCTACTGGGATAGATAACCAGCCTTGTATATGCCTCTGTAAAGGATAAAACAACTGGATTGCTTTCATTTAGCTTTATGCCTGCAATCGCAATAATAGAAGCTGCAATTGCATCGCCCATTTCAGAAGTTTTGCGCAGCAAATAATGCAATACTGGCAGATCAAAATTGGAGTAGTGTTCCATTAGCAAAAGACAGGATTGCCCAGTCTGCGCTGCTTTGTACAACTCTTCAAGATGAGAGAGACCAAAAATAGCAGAGCCAGGTAAAATGTTTTCTTCTATCATTTTATCAATTATGTGAAGAATTTTTTCGTTCCCAATTTGCAATACATTCAGCTCGTCTATGAAAGACTGACCCTTTGATGCAGCCATCATCTTTTCAATATATTGCTTGTACTTTTCGCCAATCTTTTCCATAATCAATACCTACCTCCTGCGGTTATTGTACTTATTTAAATTATCTAACTTAATACCCATCAGAAAGGGATCTATTTACATCCTTCTGGTACAACTCTTGGTACACGTAACTTCTACCTTTTAGTTTGTCTTTGATCTGCTGATTAAATGGTAAATATCGCCAAAAAATATCGCGCATTTCTTTTGTCATTTTTTGTATGCCCTCTGATTCTTTTGTTATCCAAATAAGATAATCCCGTATGAAAAACTCTTTTACATCGCCCTTATATTTTTGTGAAGTAAACCACTGATAGTAACGTCCGGTTAGCCCTTCTTCCATCCAGTAGTAAGAAGCTTTTTCCTTCGCTGCCTGCCAGCGAAGATCACCTACCGCAGTAAGAACAGCCAGCACAAGATTTTTTGGATAGAGGGGTATGGCAATTCTTCCCCTGCTTGTGGCTCTATTATAGCGATCAAAGGGCTCCCAACAAATACCCATATCCCCATAGCAGGGAAGAAGTATAACAAAAGGAACAATGCGATGTAATTTGCTTTTGTAAGGTCTGCAAAATACTTCACCATCCACCGATTCTATCCAGGAAAGCACACGCAGTACATTTTCACGCGTAGAGATTTCTTTTATGTTGCCCCGAAAATACTCAGAAGACAGAATAGGAAAATGATTTCCCTGCCTTCCTATACATAATTTGGTCATCTGCCGTATTGTCTCAAATTCCTGTGCCAAGGTTTGTATATCTGTACGTGTATCATTTGGCATAGCAACCTAGTTTTTCGTTTATTATCTGCATTTCTTCTTCGGCTTTTTGGTAGTCATTTATAGAAGAATTTATTTCCTTATCCACTGCAAGCAAACGTTTTGTAATATCTACAATTTCACCAATGCTCTTCTTTTGGTCCTCAGAAAAAGGAGGAGGGTAATTCATTGCGATTTCTATTTTGTGCTCGCTAATTTTTTCCCATTTTGATTTTCCCAGCATTTCCAGTTCGTTACGCTCACCAACCTTAGCTTGGATAATTCCTAAGGAGGCGTCTATCTTGCCTTTTATTTTTTGCATTTGCAGGTTTATTGTAGCGCTAGAGTTTTTGTTATCTTGCTTAATCTTCACCTCGTCAGTGGCACTTGGCCCTACTCTGCAAAAGGCTATTTCTCGCAACCACTCATCAAGATAAAAAACGCATTCATCTGTATTTTTTTCGTAAATTATTTTATGTAAAGTGTCGATTAGCTCCCCACCCAGTACATTCGGTAATACCGCCGCATACCGTATGGTTAAGTTTTTTGGATTTGCTTCCTCGCTGGCTATGATTTGCTTTATTAAATTGCTGGCCAAATACCAATAAACGGGAATAAGTTGCTGGCGATACACTCCCTTATCTTTTGGATCCTTGGCCTTGCAATACTTACCCAAAAGATCGTGAAACTTTGAGGCTTCCTGCCCGCAATTAGCTAAACTAGTCTTATAATAGTTAACATCTGAAAACCAGTTGCCTTTAGGATCTGCCTCGAATCGGGTTATAGGGGCTATAGCCTTACGGGACAAGTCTACCTGGTACCCTAATCTTTTTTCTTCCTTTGCTTCCTGTGAAAGTTCTGAATAATCAGCAAGATAGGATTTTTTATTTGTTTCTGAGTCTGAATCAACTTTGGGAAGACCCAGAAGCTCTGCAATATCCGGATCGATTTTATCTGACATTGTTCCTCCCGGTTATACAAATTATATCTGATACTATTACTAGTTGGATTGTAGCAAGACATTGTAAAATATTCTAGTTGGCACCAAAGGATACAACACAGCGACTTAAGGCATAATAGTGCTTTATTGCCTTCTTATTTTTTCTTTGGCTTTCATATACACAAGAGCACAAACTTTTGCATCTTCCAGGGCATCGTGGTGTCGCAGGGGAATGCACAAGAAATTCGCCATTTTGTCCAAAGAATGGCTCATTTTTGGCCACGCAAGGCGGGAAGCTACACAGGAACAATCCCATTGGATAACCTTTGTTTCTAGCTCGTAGTGTGCGCAACAATTCTCAAACACACTTCTGTCAAAACCTACATTATGCGCCACCACTCTGTCCCTGCCTATAAATTGACCAATTTGGGTATAAATCTCAGAGAATGTTGGTTGGTTGCGCACCATTTCCCAATCAATATCATGTATATGTGTATTGGTAAAATAATTTTCTGGTGGTTTAATAAGTCTATAAAAAAATATCTACAATTTGGCTTTTACTAATCCGCACCATCCCTATTGCACAGGCACTATTGCGTTTATTATTGGCTGTTTCAAAATCAAGTGCAATAAAATTAAACATCCTTCATCCAGCGCTTTTTTTATAGTCAACAAGGTAATAGAATCCATATTTTTTATAATTGAAACCTGCCACAGAGGGACTGCGGTTTTTATCTACTCTTCGCGGGAGTAATAATGCTATTTTCATACTTTCATTATAATATATTTATGTGTTTGATCTAGCCCGTAAGAATTTGACACAACAGTCTTCGAGTGTAAGAAGTTGGCGATTCGAAGCACAAAACTGTAAGCAAGCACGAAAGTTTTTGGGGAAAGCTAACTTGATTTTACCGCCGAACAGCAAATGTAAAAACCCGCCCTTACCAGCTGCTGAAACTGGTATGCTTGCATTTTCCTTGAGTAGATGCGCCTATCAACCTTGGTCGATTCTAGTTTTTGACCAGGGCATACATTTGAATGTAGAAATTTTAAGCTTGCACACTATACTAAACTAAATCATAATAATATTTAATATATTTTCTGAGGAGGTTATTTCATGAAAAAACTTTTTGGAGTTCTATTGGTAGCAACTCTTGGCTTTGGGCTATTATTTGCCCAGGGCAAATTGACTCTGGTACAGGGTAAGCCCGAAATCGATGCAGCGCTAAAAACGTATGCAAGCCAATGGGGTGTAGCAAACAAGGTGGCAGTAACAATAAAATCCATTGGGGGTACTTCAGGTGGATTGGGTCCAGCCTTGCAAGCCGACTATGCAGCTGGCGACATGCCGGATATCTTTGGTTTTGATGGGCTAGAAGCATATAAAGCCTGGGAGGCTCTAGTGCTGGATCTTTCTGCAGAACCCTGGGTTTCCAAAACTTCCATTGCTTTTAAGTACAACGGAAAGATTTATGGTTTTCCTGTAGCAATAGAAGGTTGGGGTATGGCTTATAACGCAGATATTCTAGCTAAGGCAGGGATAAATCCTGCAACACTTGTCAACTACGATGGCTACAAAAAAGCTTTTGAAAAACTTGATTCAATGAAAAAGCAGTTGGGGCTCGACTCAGTGGTTTCTATGGCTGCGTCCATCGATATGGGTTGGGTTACGGCTCATCACAATTTCAACTCATTGCTATCCAATGGCTTACCCTATGGCGACCTCACTGTGGTTAATGCGCTAAAGGCAGGCAATGTAGATAAAACTCGGCTTTCAGAATATGCAGACTGGGTAGAGCTACTCTTTAAGTATGCAGACAAAGCCATACTTACTACCGGTAATTATGATTCACAGGTGGGGGCCTTCGCTACAGGAAAAGCTGCCTTTCTCCATCAAGGTAATTGGATAGACCCAAATATCAAAGCTGCTAAATCAACATTTAAAATGGCCTTTGCTCCGCATGGCTCAATGAAAAAGGCAACCGATGGCATCTTTGTATCTGCCCCATCGTATTACGCCATCAACAAAGAATCAAAAAATTTGGCTATGGCAAGAAAATTTCTAAGCGACTTGGCAAGCACAACTCAAGGTGCCGATTATATGGTTAACAAGGCAGGTATGATTCCAGCTTTCACAAATATTTCCTTACAACCTGAAGGTCAGTTATCCAAATCAGTGCAGTCTTGGTCTGCAAAGTCTAAAGTGTATTCATGGAATCAGTATCAATTTACGGGTGAGTTCCGCGATAAAATCCTTGCGCCTATTTATAATCAGTTCGCCTCGGGCAAAATTACTAAAGCGCAATTTATAGATCTATTAACTAAAGCATTCATTGCAAATAAAATGTAGTAGTTTAGGGGCCAGGGGTGAATATAAAAAAAGAAACTAATTTTATTTTCTGGCTATTCCTGGCTCCTGTATTGCTTGCTTTTTTTCTGGTTATTCTTGTGCCCTTTTTTATGGGCATTTTCTATTCATTTACCAATTGGTCTTCCTCTGCAAGGCTAGATGGTGGCTTACGGTTTATTGGCTTAAAAAATTATATTGACAGTGTAAAAGACCCAGGATTCATTCTTGCATTTGCAAATACTGCGATCTATACAATTCTAAATATGCTTATCATTAATATTGTTGCCTTTGGGCTGGCTCTTTTGGTAACGAGCAAGATAAAATATGGTAAATTATACAGAGTGGGCTTTTTTTTACCCAACCTGATTGGCGGGCTTATTTTAGGGTATATTTGGCAATTTCTTTTTAACAATGCCTTACCAAGTCTAGGCAAAATTCTGCCCTTTTTATCCTTCTTTAGCCAGCCCGACAATCTTATGCTTGCCAAACCCTCTACTGCTATCCTTGCTCTTATTATTGCAGGTACCTGGCAATATGCGGGATATATAATGATGATTTATGTAGCTGCAATCGAAAATGTTCCCGCAGAACTGCACGAAGCAGCAATGCTGGACGGCGCAGGACACTTTCAACGTTTACGCTCCATCACGCTACCAATGGCTTCACAAGCATTTACAATTACTCTATTTCTTACATTGGTACAGTCATTCAAGCAGTTCGATGTAAATGTCTCCCTGACAAGTGGAGGCCCCTCTACACTATTCAATGGTACCCCCGTTTTGGGCACAGAATTGTTAGCATTAAACATTTATAACACTGCTTTTATTTCAAATTTTCTTTCTATGGGGCAAGCGAGAGCGGTTATCTTTTTCTTGGTACTCGCAGCAATTGCACTGGTACAGGTAGCAATAAACAAGAAAAAAGAGCTAGAATTATGAACTCTATCAAACCCAGATCAGTAGCCTTAGAAATTGTAGTAATTTTTTTATTTCTGATTTTTCTTTTTCCCTTTTTTATCGTACTTATCAACTCATCCAAATCTGCATTTGAAGTAACCCAGCTTCCCATGGCACTGCCAAAAAACTGGTCCAATCTGTGGAACAATATTGTGAATATCTGGACCAGTCCTAATGTACAATATGCAGATTCTCTTATCTCATCTGTAATTATTACCCTTGTCTCACTGTTGGCAATAGCACTATGTACATCCCAGGCTGCCTGGGTTTTGGTACGTACTAAAACCCGCATAGCCAACCTTATTTTCTTCCTTTTTGTTGCCGCAATGGTTATACCCTTTCAGATTGTAATGTTCCCACTTTTGTCATGGTTTAGAAATATAACAGTTCTTACCGGGATACCATTGTTACGATCATATCAGGGTCTTATTGTAAGTTACTTAGGTTTTGGATCTTCTCTATCTATTTTTATGTATCATGGATTTATAAAAAGCATACCCCTAGAGCTGGAAGAAGCTGCCCGCATAGATGGTTGTAGCAGGGCTTCTATCTTTTACAAAATTATTTTACCAATTCTTACGCCTATTCATGCCACCGTCTTTGTACTAAATGGCATTTGGATATGGAACGACTTTCTATTGCCCCTACTTATTTTAGGTAAAGGCAATAGGGTTCAAACCATACCCCTGGCTGTTTCTAATTTTGCAGGGGCTTTTGTCAAGCAATGGGATCTTATCTTAACTGCAATTCTTCTGGCTATGATACCAGTGGTAATATTCTTCTTAATAGCCCAAAAATACATAGTTAAAGGAATGGTAGCAGGTTCTATAAAATAGATACCTGACAAAAATAATTGCAGGTGATATAATGCAATAGGCTAATAACAAAGTACAGTGCACCTGCACAAGGAAGGTTTATCAAATTATGAATAACAACCACAAAATTTTATCTCAAAAACAAAGCGTGCAAATGAAAACAGTCGGTATTCGTAGGCAAAAAACTATACCTAGAATCAATGGCATTCTTCTTGCAGGGTTTCTTGGTTTATCCGCCATTGTGGTGCCAATGGTGCCCACCATAGGTGCGACTCTGTTTCTCCTCTCTTGCCCAACTCCTGCCTCAGAACCACAACCGCCTTCACCACCACCACAAACTAAAGTACTTACCTTTAGCCAAGAGAGGATTGCATTCAGTGAACGTTCTTATCATACCTCTGTGGTATTCGATAGCAAGCTCTGGGTGATCGGTGGTCTTTATGGTAATGGCTCTCGCAAAAACGATGTCTGGTCATCGGCTGATGGCAAAATCTGGACAGAAGAGACAGCTTCGGCTGGGTTTAGCCCACGTTATGGTCATACTTCTGTGGTATTTAATGGCAAGCTCTGGGTGATTGGCGGTACTGATGGTTCTAACAAAAACGATGTCTGGTCTACGGTGGATGGCAAAACTTGGACCGAAGAAACCGCCAAGGCAGCCTTTGGTGCTCGTAATAGCCATACCTCTGTGGTATTTAATAGCAAGCTTTGGGTGATTGGTGGTACTGATGGTTCTAACCGCAAAAGCGATATCTGGTCATCGGCTGATGGCAAAACTTGGACGGAAGAAATAGCTCAGGCTGCCTTTAGTGCCCGCCAAAGTCATACCTCTGTGGTATTTAATAGCAAGCTCTGGGTGATTGGGGGTTATGATGGTTCTACGCGCAAAAACGATGTCTGGTCTTCATCAGATGGACAAACCTGGACACAAGTAGCAGCTCAGGCTGGGTTTAGCGTTCGTAATGATCATACCTCTGTGGTATTTAATAGCAAGCTCTGGGTAATTGGGGGTTATGATGGTTCTACGCGCAAAAACGATGTCTGGTCTTCATCAGATGGACAAACCTGGACACAAGTAGCAGCTCAGGCTGGGTTTAGCGTTCGTAATAGCCATACCACTGTCGAATTTAATAGCAAGCTCTGGGTGATGGGAGGTACTGATGGTTCTAACCGCAAAAATGATGTCTGGTCTTCATCTGATGCGATAACCTGGACGGAAGAATCCGCTTTGGCTGTGTTTAGTGTTCGTAATAGCCATACCACTGTCGAATTTAATAGCAAGCTATGGATGATTGGTGGTTATGATGATTCTAGCAAAAACGATGTCTGGTCATCATCGGATGCGAAAATCTGGACAAAAGAAACCGCTTCGGCTGAATTTAGTGCCCGCTATGGTCATACCTCTGTGGTATTTAATGGCAAACTCTGGGTGATTGGGGGTACTGATGGTTCTAAACGCAAAAATGATGTCTGGTACTCACTGGATGGGAAAGCTTGGTCGGAAGAAAAAACTTCGACTGTGTTTAGTGTTCGTAGAGGCCATACCTCTGTGGTATTCAATGGCAAGCTCTGGGTGATTGGGGGTGCGGATGGTTCTAACCTCAAAAACGATGTCTGGTCTACGGTGGATGCCAATACTTGGACGCAAGAAACAGCTCAGGCGGGGTTTAGTGCTCGTTATAGCCATACATCTGTGGTATTTAATAGCAAACTCTGGGTGATTGGGGGTACTGATGGTTCTAACCGCAAAAACGATGTCTGGTCTTCATCGGATGGGAATACTTGGACGCAAGAAACAGCTCAGGCTGGGTTTAGTGCTCGTTATAGCCATACCTCTGTGGTATTTAATAACAAGCTCTGGGTGATTGGGGGTTATAGTGGTTCTGACAAAAACGATGTCTGGTCTTCGGCTGATGGCAAAACTTGGACGGAAGAAACAGCTTTGGCTGCCTTTAGTGCTCGCCAAAGTCATACCTCTGTGGTATTTAATAACAAGCTCTGGGTGATTGGTGGTTATGATGGCTCCAATCACAAAAACGATGTCTGGCGAACGGACTTGGTATCTACACCACAATGAGCGTTTATGTAGGACATATGGGTACAGTAGGTAAGGACAGTTTCCTTATTGGCCGCGTGCAAGGAAAGTGAACAGTTTGTTCCTGCAAATAATTCGTGTCATTGCCTTGTGCCATAGAAATCCTGGCATTTTTCTCTGATGTTTTCTGCACCTTTTGCCTTCCCTAATGGGACAAATGCTTTTGCAAGTAAAGAGACTTCATTTTTTTTTATAATTAAAATAATGTGTAGCTAAATACTTACAAAGCAAAAGTTTTATTTGTCTCTTTGCATTATTGCTTTTATGTCAAGATTTCTAAGCACTTCCAAAAAGCAGGGGGCAGAATTTACTTAGGTATTTTTTTCTGTTGGTAATAGTAAGCAAGTTGTTACAACTTGCAAAAATTTTTTTACGAGTTAGTTTTTGTGTAAACTAAATTTTACTAGGAACTTACGGTGTGTCTTCTATAGTTTTTTTGCATTGCAAACTTTATACCACCTGACAAAAGCAATTGCAGGTGATAGCCTTTAATAGGCTAATAATACAATGCACTGTACCTGCAAATTGGAGGTTTATCAAATAATGAATAATAACCACAAAATTCTATCCCCAAAACAAAGCGTGCAAATAAATACAGGTGGTATTCGTAGTCAAAAAAATATATTTGAAATTAGTGGTTTTCTTCTTGTAAGGTTTATTGGTTTGTCCACCATTTGTGCCACCATAGGTGCAGCTCTGTTGCTCATCTCTTGCCCAACTCCTGCCCCAGAACCACCACCACAAACTAAAGTACTTTCCTTTAGCCAAGAAAAGATTGCGTTCAGTGAAAGGATTGCTCATACCTCTGTGGTATTTAATAGCAAGCTCTGGGTGATGGGGGGTACTGATGGTTCTAACCGCAAAAACGATGTCTGGTCTTCATCTGATGGGAAAACCTGGACAGAAGAAACGGCTTCGGCTGCTTTTAGTGCTCGTCTGGATCATAGCTCTGTGGTATTCGATAGCAAGCTCTGGGTGATTGGGGGTTATGATGGTGCTCGCAAAAACGATGTCTGGTCTTCGGAGGATGGCAAAACCTGGACACAAGAAACCGCTTCGGCTGAGTTTAGTGCTCGTAATAATCATACCTCTGTGGTATTTAATAACAAGCTCTGGGTGATTGGGGGTTATGATGGTTCTAACCGCAAAAACGATATCTGGTCTTCATCTGATGGGAAAACTTGGACGGAAGAAAAGGCATCGGCTGAGTTTAGTGCTCGTTTAGATCATAGCTCTGTGGTATTCGATAGCAAGCTCTGGGTGATTGGCGGTTATGATGGTGCTCGCAAAAACGATGTCTGGTCTTCGGGGGATGGCCAAACCTGGACACAAGAGACGGCTTCGGCTGCTTTTAGTGCTCGTAATAGCCGTACCTCTGTGGTATTTAATAACAAACTCTGGGTGATTGGGGGTTATGATGGTTCTAACTACAAAAAAGATATTTGGTCTTCATCAGATGGAAAAACCTGGACACAAGAGACGGGTTCGGCTGCTTTTAGTGCTCGTATTCTCTTTACCTCTGTGGTATTTAATAACAAGCTCTGGGTGATTGGGGGTTATGATGGTTCTAACAAAAATGATATCTGGTCTTCATCTGATGGCAAAACCTGGATGTCTGAGATTACATTTAGTGTTCGTTTTTATCTTACTACCGTAGTATTTAATAACAAGCTCTGGGTGATTGGGGGTTATGATGGTGATAACTGCAAAAAACGATATCTGGTCTACGGCTGATGGCAAAAAACTGGATGCAAGAGACGACTCAGGCTGGGTTTAGTGCTCGTAATAGCCATACCTCTGTGGTATTTAATAACAAACTCTGGGTGGTTGGGGGTTATGATGGTGATAACAAAAACGATGTCTGGTCTTCATCTGATGGAATAAACTGGACGGAAGAAACCGCTCAGGCTTCCTTTAGTGCTCGCAATAGCCATACCTCTGTGGTATTTAATAACAAGCTCTGGGTGATTGGGGGTTATGATGGTTCTCACAAAAATGATATCTGGTCTACGACCGATGGCAAAAACTGGATGCAAGAGACAGCTTCGGCTGGGTTTAGTTCTCGTTACTTTCATTCCTCTGTTGTATTTAATAGCAAGCTCTGGGTGATTGGAGGTTATGATGGTTCTAACCAAAGCGATGTCTGGTCTACGGCGGATGGCAAAACCTGGACGCAAGAAACCGCGCAGGCGGCCTTTAGTGCTCGCAATAGCCATACCTCTGTGGTATTTAATAGCAAGCTCTGGGTGATTGGGGGTAATGATGGTTCTAACTACAAAAAAGATATTTGGTCTTCATCAGATGGAAAAACCTGGATGCAAGCGACTGCTCAGGCTGCCTTTAGTGCTCGTTGGGGCTCATACCTCAGTGGTATTTAATAACAAGCTCTGGGTGATTGGGGGTTATGATGGTGCATACAAAAACGATGTCTGGCGAACGGAGTAGGTATCTACACCACCATGAGCGATTATTTAAGACAATGGGTACAGTAGGATAGGATAGTTTCCTATAGACCGTGCAAGGAAAGCGTACAGATTGTTCTTGCAAATAATCCGTTCCTTTGTGCCATAGAAAGCCTAGCATTTTTTCCCTGATGCTTTTATTGCACATTTGCTTTCCCTAATGCAGGACAAATGCTTTTGCAAGTAAAGAGACTTCATTATCTAGTGGTTTGTTTTATAATCTGCTGCTCATTAAATAAGTTATTGGTTTGTCTCCTATTGGTGATTATTAAATTACATATTATACTTCCAAAAACTTTTTCAAGCTATCAAATTACAAAGGTACATATACGCTACCTAATTTTGTAGTTTGGTATGACTACAAAAATCTATCCCAAGAACAAAGCCTTGCGGCATCTATATTTTTTTGCATTTCAAACTTGAATATACCTGACAAAAGTAATTGCAGGTGATATAATGTAATAGGTCAATGTTACGATGCACTGCACCTGCACAATGGAGGTTTATCAAATTATGAATAACAAGCACAAAATTCTATCCCGAAAACAAAGCGTGCAAATAAATACAGGTGGTATTCGTAGGCAAAAAACTATATTTGGAATTAGTGGTTTTCTGCTTGTAGGGTTTATTGGTTTTTCCACTATTGGTGCCACTATAGGTGCTGCTCTGTTTGCTCATCTCTTGCCCAAATCCTGCCGCAGCACTACCACAAACTAAAGTACTTACCTTTAGCCAAGAGAAGATTTTGTTCAGTAAAAGGTCTTACCTTACCTCTTTGGAATTTAATAACAAACTCTGGCTAATTGGGGGATATGATGGGGTTTCCAAAAACGATGTGTGGTCTTCGGCTGATGGCAAAACCTGGACGGCAGAAACCGCGCAGGCTGCCTTTAGTGCTCGTTATAGCCATACATCTATGGTATTTAATAGCAAACTCTGGGTGATCGGCGGTACTGAATATCCTGACTACAAAAACGATGTCTGGTCTTCAGTAGATGGGAAAACCTGGACCAAAGAAACGGCTTCGGCGGGGTTTAGTGCTCGTAGTGGTCATACATCTGTGGTACTCGATGGCAAGCTCTGGGTGATTGGAGGTTATGATGGTTCTACCCGCAAAAAAGATGTCTGGTCTACTGGGGATGGCAAAACCTGGACACAAGAAACGGCTTCTGCTGGGTTTAGTGCTCGTAATAGCCATACCTCTGTAGTATTTAAAAACAAACTCTGGGTGATTGGGGGTTATGATGGTTCTAACCCGCAAAAAAGATGTCTGGTCTTCGGCTGATGGAATAAACTGGACAGAAGAAACCGCTCAGGCTGCCTTTAGTGCTCGCAATAGCCATACCTCTGTAGTATTTAATGGCAAACTCTTGGTGATTGGGGGAAATGATGGTGCTTCCAAAAACGATGTGTGGTCTTCGGCTGATGGCAAAACCTGGACGGCAGAAACCGCTTCTGCTGCCTTTAGTGCTAGGGATAGTCATACCTCTGTGGTATTTAGTAGCAAGCTCTGGGTGATTGCGGGTGTTGGTTTAGATTACCATAACGATGCCTGGTCTTCGGCTGATGGCAAAACCTGGACCGATGAAACCGCTTTGACTGTGTTTAGTGCTCGCAATAGCCATACCTCTGTGGAATTTAATAACAAACTCTGGCTAATTGGGGGATATGATGGGGCTTCCAAAAACGATGTCTGGTCTTCATCAGATGGCAAATCCTGGACACAAGAAACCCCTCAGGCTGCCTTTAGTGCTCGTTTTGGTCATACCTCTGTTGTTTATAATAGCAAGCTCTGGGTGATTGGGGGTTATGGAGGTTCTGACAAAAACGATGTCTGGTCTTCATCAGATGGCAAATCCTGGACACAAGAAACTGCTTCGGCGGGATTTAGTGCTCGTAATGGCCATACTTCTGTGGTATTTAATAACAAGATCTGGGTGATTGGGGGTTATGATAGTTCTAGCCGGAAAAACGATGTGTGGTCTTCGGCGGATGGCAAAACCTGGACACAAGAAACCGCTCAGGCTGCCTTTGGTATTCGTTGGGCTCATACCTCTGTGGTATTTAATAACAAGCTCTGGGTGATTGGGGGTAGTGAATATTCTAACAGCATAAATGATGTCTGGTCTTCATCAGATGGCAAAACCTGGACACAAGAAACTGCTTCGGCGGGGTTTAGTGCTCGTAGGGGCCATACCTCAGTGATATTTTATAACAAACTCTTTGTGATTGGGGGTAGTGATGGTTCTAACCAAAGCGATGTCTGGTCTTCGGCGGATGGCAAAACCTGGACACAAGAAACTGCTTCGGCGGGGTTTAGTGCTCGTTCTTTTCATACTTCTGTTGTTTATAATGGCAAGCTCTGGGTGATTGGGGGTTCTGCTAATAATTCCAAAAACGATGTCTGGCGAACGGAGTAATTATCTTAACTTATGGCGGGCGATCTTACCAGTCAATGTGAGGCAAACCTGTCTGTGCAATTAACGATTATTCAATACAAGTGGTATAGCTACTTGTTTTTACATGCTAGACAATGGGTGCGGTGGCTAAGGTATTTTGCTTATACTCATCACGTAGGGAAGTACCAAAAGTTCCCTGCAAATAACATTGCTGGTATGTGAAGGAAATCTTGCAAGGTGATGCTTTAGTTTTATTGCACCTTTTTCTGCCCTAATGCAGGAAAAAAGGCTTTTGCAAGCAAAGATACTTCATTATCTGGTGGCTTGTTTTATAATCTGCTGCTCATTAAATAAGTTATTGGTTTGTCTCCTATTGGTGATTATTAAATTACATATTATACTTCCAAAAACTTTTTCAAGCTATCAAATTACAAAGGTACATATACGCTGCCTAATTTTGTAGTGTGGTATGAATACAAAAATCTATCCCTAGAACAAATCCTGCGGCATCTATATTTTTTTCGCATTTCAAACTTGAATATACCTGACAAAAGTAATTTCAGGTGATATAATGTAATAGGTCAATGTTACAATGCACTGTACCTGCACAATGGAGGTTTATCAAATTATGAATGAAAACCACAAAATTCTATCCCAAAAACAAAGAGTACAAAAGAAAACTGGTGGTATTCGTAGGCAAAAAACTATATTTGGAATCACTGGCTTTCTGCTTATAGGGTTTCTTGCTTTGTCCCCCATTGTGCCATCTCAGTTGCTTATCTCTTGCCAAACTTCTGCCTCAGCAGCACCACCCCAAACTAGAATACTTGCCTTTAGCCAAGAGAGGATTGTGTTCAGTGGACGACGTTCTTTTACCTCTGAGGTGTTTAATGGCAAGTTCTGGGTGATTGGGGGTTATGATGGTGCTTACAAAAATGATGTCTGGTCTTCATCTGACGGCAAAACCTGGACGCAAGAAACCGTTCAGGCTAGGTTTAGTGCTCGTAATAACCATACCTCTATGGTATTTAATAGCAAGCTTTGGGTAATTGGGGGATATGATGGTGCATCCAAAAACGATGTCTGGTCTTCACCTGATGGGCTACACTGGACGCAAGAGATGGCTCAGGCTGCATTTAGTGCACGTAGCGGTCATACCTCTGTTGTATTCGATAACAAGCTCTGGGTGATTGGGGGTTATGATGGTTCTAACCGCAAAAACGATGTCTGGTCTTCGGCTGATGGCAAAACCTGGACGGAAGAAACGGCTTTGGCTGCCTTTAGTGCTCGTAGTGGTCATACCTCTTTGGTATTTAATAGCAAGCTCTGGGTGATTGGCGGTTATGGTGGTGCGTTCAAAAAGGATGTCTGGTCTTCACCTGATGGGATAAACTGGACGCAAGAGACGGCTCAGGCTGCATTTAGTGCTCGTAGCAGTTATACCTCCGTTGTATTCAATAACAAACTCTGGGTGATTGGGGGTTATGATGGTTCTAACAAAAAAGATGTCTGGTCTTCGGCTGATGGCAAAACCTGGACGCAAGAAACCGCTCAGGCTGGGTTTAGTGCTCGTTATAATCATTGCTCTGTTGTATTCGATAGCAAACTCTGGGTGATTGGGGGGTATGATGGCTCTAATAAAAAAGATGTCTGGTCTTCGGCGGATGGCAAAATCTGGACGCCAAACGAGATTATATTTAGTGTTCGTAGCGGTCATACCTCTGTTGTATTCGATAGCAAGCTCTGGGTGATTGGGGGTTATGATGGTGCTTATAAAAACGATGTTTGGTTTTCATCTGACAGGAAAACCTGGGCGCAAGATGCTGCTTCAGCTGCCTTTAGTGCTCGTAATAACCATACCTCTGTGGTATTTAATAATAAACTCTGGGTGGTTGCGGGAAATGATGTTTCTAACCACAAAAATGATGTCTGGTCTTCAACTGATGGCAAAACCTGGACAGTAGAGACGGCTCAGGCTGCCTTTAGTGCTCGTAATAGCCATACATCTGTTGTATTTAATAGCAAGCTCTGGGTGATTGGGGGTCTTGAAGGTTTTTACCCAAAAAACGATGTCTGGTCTTCGGCAGATGGCAAAATTTGGACAGAAGAAACCGCTTCGGCTGGTTTTAGTGCTCGTAATAACCATACCTCTGTGGTATTTAATGGCAAGATCTGGGTGATTGGGGGTAGTGCAGATTCTACCCTCAAAAACGATGTCTGGTCTTCGGCCAATGGCAAAATTTGGACAGAAGAAACTGCTTCGGCTGGGTTTAGTGCTCGTAGTGGCCATACATCTGTGGTATTTAATGGCAAGATCTGGGTGATTGGGGGTAGTGATGGTTCTATCCTTAAAAACGATGTCTGGTCTTCGGCCAATGGCAAAACCTGGACGGAAGAAACCGCTCATCCTACCTTTAGTGCTCGCTATTTTCATACCTCTGTGGTATTAGATAGCAAGCTCTGGGTGATTGGGGGTTATGATGGTGCTTACAAAAATGATGTCTGGCGAACGGAGTAGGTATCTACACCAAAAGAGCAATTATTCAAGTCAATGGTTACAGAAGGTAAGGACAGTTTCCTATAGACCGCGTGCAAGAAAGGTGCAAAGGTTGTTCCTGCAAAATAGCATTGTTGTTATGTGAAGGAAATTTTGCGAGGTGCCGCAAGGTAGTTTTTATTACACCTTTGTCTTCCCAAATGCAGGACAAAGGCTTTTGCAAGCAAAGAGATTTTATTTTATTTACAATATAAATATTGTGCATGTAAATACTTGCAAAGCTAAAGTTTTTTTCTCTTTTCATTATTGTTTCTATGTCAAAAATTTTCCTACACCACCAAAAAGTAAAGTACAGAATTTACGTAGCTATTTTTCTTTTGACAATAGGTAATGAAGTTGTTCGATTTTGCAACACTTTTACCATTTTCGCCCCTTATTGCGAGTTCTTCACGCCCATTAATCGAAAGGTGCATGTACTTGTTTTTCTGCTTTGTGGTAGTATTGTTCATGACGCCATCTCCTGTAGGTAGTTTGGGGTAAACACACGATACAGGTTTTTGCCGTCTTTTAGGATAGCTTTATGCCTATCTTTTGTCTCATTTCGTTATTAAAGTAGGGCTATTATGAAACTCATTAAAAAACTTTTTTCAAAGTCAAAAACAATGGCAAAGATTATTCTAAGTACCTTACTACGATACCTGCAGCCTTCACCATATTTTTCTTTGCAAAAATCATTACCCCGGCCCTTTAAAATAGGAATGGCAGTACTTGCATGTGAGCGTCCCGAATATTTATCCTTTTGTATAAAAACTTTATTTAAGACAAAACTATATGATTATAATATTACATTTTTATTGCAGGATGATGGTTCTACTAATCCTGAAGTAAGAAATATTTTAAGTCAGGAATTTCCTAATGAATATAACGTAATACGTTATTTCACACCAAAAGGACATAATAGCGCAGGGGCTGCCATAAACAAAGCAATAAGAAAACTACTAGAAGTAGACAACTTTGATATTATAGGCTGGTGTGATCCTGATGCAGTTTTTCATCCTGAATGGCTGGATAAAACAATGAAAATTTGCCTATGGGCAAAAGAAAACCACAAAAAAGATACATTAGGACCATTTACATCATTTAATTCCAGTGATTTTGTATACCACCGTATTATAAGAACTGCTTCGTCCCCTTATGGTAATTATGTAGTGAAGCACCAGGCAGGAATGTTAAATTATTTTTATTTTACGAAAGATCTTTTGCGCTTAGGATTTTTTGAAGAACATACAGATGACGAAACACTAATGACACAAAAGTTTAACAAGCTAAATGTACGAAATTTTTGCACAGAAACAAGTTATATCGACCATATAGGCCAGGCTTCTTTACTTGGCAATCGGCAATCACCAATGCCCAATGCAGTATGCGGAATGTATTTAGAAAAATCTGATTGGGGCTTTGATTTAGAAAACATAATTCCACGTTCTTTAGATTATTATAAGTTTGGGAAAAGTAATATAAGTTTTAGTAAAAATAATACTATAAATATGAGCAGCAACTTGCCTATAGATGTGGTAATACCCGTAATAGAACGTGATTTGAAGGTATTGCCATTTGTAATTGAAGGAGTTCGCAATAATCTAGCCCACCCTATTGGTTCTATTTTTATTGTAGGGCAAGACACAAAAACAATACGGGCGTCCTGTGCTAATTCTAATGTCGAGTATATTTTAGAAGACGAAGTATTACCCCTTGCTAAGGTTAATATCAACTATACAGTAGAAGGCGTAGACAGGTCTGGTTGGTTGTATCAGCAATTGCTAAAATATGGGGCTACTTCTTTTGTAAAAAATTCTCATTACTTTGTAATAGATTCGGATACGGTTCTTTTGCAACCACAAGTGTTTGAGATAAATGGCAAAATGGTGATGTTGCATTCTGATGAATATCATAAACCATATTTTTTAGTAATAGAAAAATTGTTAGGCAAAATAAAAACAGTAGGTATTTCTTTTGTCGCCCACCAGATGCTATTTTCGGTGCACCTGCTACGCGAGCTAAAAAAGGAACTGGAGGCTAGGAATAATGTTTCATGGTATGAAGCAATTTTATTACACACAGACTACTCCAACTCGAGTGGGTTTTCAGAATACGAAACTTATGGTCAATGGTTATACAACAAATATCCAGAGAAAATCTGGCGGGAATACTGGTTCAATACAATCTGTAAAAAATCAAAGAATGGCATATTCAAGCCAGAACAGATCAGCCGCTCATTTAGATCTGCCTCCTTGCACTGGTATTTGTGATTAAATTTATCTGCTTTGCATACTGTTCTCTTTTATCTTCACAAAATGCCTATTTTATGAAGAATAACTTTTATACAAAACTAACAAGTGCTGAGCTACATTTATATTTCATTAAGATAAACAATCAGGTTCTTAAAAATTAACTACTTAGTGAACATTACCCTCGTATTAACCTTTTGCGCTTCTGAAAACCATTTCTCTCTTGTGCCTGGCGAGTGTATAGGTTCTATTGCTACCTAACTGTGCACTAACTCATCACACCTTAAAAACAAAGTTAACCAGCCTGTCTTTCACTATTATCGTTTTTATTACTGTACCATGCTTTAGAATTTCTATAATCCGGGGTACATTGCGCGCATTCCTTTCTAACTCCTCCTCCGATAGTCCCAGCTCTGCCATAAAGTTGCCTTTTAGTTTACCGTTTACCTGTACTATTATTTCTTTCTCTTCATCCTTGCAAAGACTTTCGCTGTACCCTGGCCAACTAGCTCTTGCCAAATTGTCATAGCCCGTTTTCTCCCACAATTCCTCTGCTACATGCGGAGCATAAGGTGCTAGTAATAACAAAAGGGGCTGCCAAAGGTATAATGGAATTTTTTCTAATGTAGTAATTTTATTAACATATATCATCATTGCCGAAATAGCAGTATTAAATTTTAGGGTGCTTGTATCCTGGCTTACTTTTTTTATTGTCTTGTGCAGCTCCCTGGTATACATACCCTCTACCTGGTCATTGCCAGCAACCTTTTTTGATAGTCCCCATATCCTGTCAAGAAACCGAGATACGCCTGCTATGCCAGAAGTAGACCATGGCTTTGTGGCTTCCAGCGGTCCCATAAACATTTCGTACAGTCGCATAGAATCGGCACCAAATGTAGTTATTATTTCGTCAGGATTTATTACATTGCCACGCGATTTGGACATCCTTTGCCCATCTTCTCCTAAAATCATCCCCTGGTTTATAAGCCTAAGAAAAGGTTCATCTGTCTTTACCAAGCCAATATCATAAAGGACTTTGTGCCAAAACCGCGCATATAATAGATGCAACACCGCATGCTCAGCTCCTCCTACATATAAGTGCACCGCCTTCCAGTATTCCTGGCTTTCCTGATTGGCAAAGCAATCTGGATTTTTAGGATCTAAAAAACGCAGGTAATACCAACAAGAACCCGCCCATTGGGGCATTGTGTTGGTCTCTCTTGTAGCCATCGTACCACAGCGTGGGCACTGCGTACTCACCCAATCCCTTGCCTGTGCAAGCGGGGCCACAGACTCCTCATTTATTTTGGTATGCAGCAGGGCGTGGTCGGGCAAAACCAATGGCAAATCATTTTCATGCAAAGGCACAATTCCACAGGTAGAACAGTGCACAATGGGAATTGGCTCACCCCAGTATCGTTGTCTGGAAAAAACCCAGTCCCTAAGTTTATAGTTAACAGTTTTCCTACCCACACTCTTTTCTTCAAGCCAGCTTATTATAGACGATTTGCAATCTGCGTTGCTAAGTCCATTGTAAGGACCAGAATTCTGTACCACACCCTCACCACTATAACATTCATCAGTACTTATCCCGTCTTTTATAATTACCTGTATTATTGGCAAGTTATACTTTTTAGCAAAATACCAATCTCTCTCGTCATGAGCAGGTACTGCCATGATAGCTCCAGTGCCATAGGTTAGTAAAACATAATCAGATATCCAAATTGGTATACTAGTATTATTAACTGGGTTTATTGCATACGCACCTGTACATACTCCTGTTTTGTCCTGATTAAGGTCTGTCCTTTCTAAATCATTTTTACTTGCAGTTTCTCTTACATATTGTTCTACCCTGGGCATGGCCTCGGCAGTGCATATTTCTCTCACCAAAGAATGTTCTGGGGCAAGCACGAGATAGGTAGCCCCAAAAAGTGTATCGGGGTCTGGTGGTGAATATTTCTATTTTTTTAGTACTGCCTTCTACACCAAATAAAACACTTGCCCCTTCAGACCTACCTATCCAGTTTCTTTGCATTGCCTTTATAGGTTCAGGCCAATCCAACTTGTCAAGACCGTCCAATAGCCTGTCTGCATACTGAGTGATTTTTAGCATCCATTGCCGTACCCGTCGCCGAACTACTTTACAGCCGCAGCGATCACATACATTATTCATAGCCTCTTCATTAGCCAACCCCGTCTTACAGGAAGGGCAATAGTTTATTGGCATATCTGCTTCGTAAGCCAAGCCTTGTTTATATAATTGTAAGAAAATCCACTGTGTCCATTTGTAGTAGTCGGGAGTACAGGTAGACACTTCCCTGCTCCAATCGTAGGAAAAACCCAAGGACTTTAATTGTGTGCGAAATCTATCGATGTTTGCCATTGTAGAAACCAAGGGAGGGGTTCCTGTTTTTATTGCATAGTTTTCGGCAGGCAAGCCAAATGAATCAAAACCCATTGGGTGCAGTACATTGTAACCTTTCATACGTAGGAAACGGCAATAAATATCCGTAGCAGTATATCCTTCGGGGTGTCCGACATGCAAACCAGAACCCGATGGGTAGGGGAACATATCTAAAACATATAATCTTTTTTCGGGTAAAAATGATGGATCCTCGGTACAGCGAAAACGATTTTCATTTTCCCATTGGGTTTGCCACTTTTTTTCTATTTCAGCAAAAGGGTACATGATTATCTCCTATTTAATTAAGGTTTTATTTTAAATAATTCAGGCGGAGTATGTATATTTGCGCTGCGCAAATATCCCCTGCCTACTATGTATTCATCTTGTCTTATTAGGATATGGTTTTCTGCTTCTATTCCACTGTCGGGGTCTACATAGTAATCGCCAATCCACACAGCCTGAGGATCTGCCTTGGCAAGGGATTCTAATACATCATGTAGTATAGGTTTTTTAGTGTTTTTTATTATACGTAATCCTAGTGCATAAAGGGCAGTGCGCATTGTGTTTTTATAATCCCCGTGCCAAACCACAAATCGGCTTTTAGCGTCCCTCTTTGCCAGCTCTTTTATTACCGTCTTATCAGTAACACCATTTTTACCTTGCAGGTTTAACATCTGAATATAGGGCACTACAGATGGGTAGGAACCAAGACCTACTATAGTACCTCCCGTTTGCAAAACAAAAGATAGAAGACCCGGTACAATTAAATCATTAGACGTGTAATATGCACTTTTATTATCTCTATTAAGCAAGGCTGCGATATCTTCATTCTCCTGTATTAGCACCCTTGCGTATTTCAGATCCAATAACTGTGCAGATCTTTCTAATAATCGAGATTCTAAGGCTGGTCTATCTTTTCCCCTGGGTACCCTTGGTACATCTGCCAAGTCGACTATTTTCTCTGCTTGCAAAACCTTTGCAACCTGCACCAAGGCAAAAATTCTATTTGCCTTATCAATCTCAACAACAAGGTTTGCCTGCGCCTGCACTCCTAAAATATCTCCTTTTGGCTCTTGCACAATAATTATGGCGTCAGGAAAGCGCAGTTTAAAATACTGTAGTACTTTCTCTATGCCCACTGGAGGATCTTCTATAATAAGTAAAGCTATGTTTTTATCTAAAGTAGCAATACCTGCTTCTATGGCTGTAAGGGTGCCATCGGTTTTTACAAGTACCATTTTTGGCTTGGTTTCGTAATCGGCACTAGAAATAACAGCCAGCCTTGGGGGGATAGAATGTGGCAACCTGACAGGGGATATATTAGGTTTATTAACTATTTCACAGGATAACAAAGAAAAACATATTGTTGCAATAAAATAGAGAGGCGCATTAAAAAGAAATTTACAAGATCTCATGCCTTGGCATCCAATATACACGCCGAATAATGCCCTGGGCTAATCTCTTGCAAGGCGGGTCTTGCCTCTTTGCATCTTTCTATTGCATAAGGGCAACGAGGATGATAATGGCAACCAGAGGGGGGGGTAATAGCACTGGGGATCTCACCAATAGGTAGGATTCGTTTCTTCTTTTTTGCAGGATCAGGTATAGGCACTGCCGTTAGCAAGGCTTTTGTGTATGGATGATGGGGACTAGCAAATAAGTCAAACTTATTAGCTATTTCTATTACCCGTCCCAAATACATTATTGCAATTCTATCACAAAGATAATGTGCGGTGGCAAGATCATGCGTGATGAATAGATACGTTAAGCCCATTTCGTCTTTTAATTTATGCAACAGCTCAAGTATAAGTGCACGTACCGATAAATCTGCCATAGCCAGCGGTTCGTCTGCCACTAAAAACTCTGGTTTTGTAACTAAGGCTCGGGCTATGACTACTCTCTGGCTTTGACCACCAGAAAGTTGGTGTGGAAACTTATTGTACATGTACGATGCGGGTTCTAATCCTACATTGGACATTAAGTCTAATACCTTGTTTTTTCTTGTACTTTTACTCCCAATATTATGTATGGTAAGGGGGTGAGTAATAGCCCGACCTATAGACATTCGCGGGGATAAAGAACTAACGGGGTCTTGAAATATCATCTGCAATTTTACCCTTAGCTCTTGCATTCGTTTAGCAGAATAGTCGCACAAATTCATTCCCCGATATTCTATGTTCCCACTGCTAGGCTCTATAAGACGCAATAATAAGCGCCCTAAAGTAGACTTGCCCGATCCCGATTCACCTGCCAATCCCAGTACCTCTCCCTCTTTAATTTCTAAGTTTACATTATCTACTGCGTGTACTTGTTTGCGATGTAGAGATACAATAGAGGCAAAATTTCCTCTTATGGGAAAGTTCTTAATTACATTTCGTGCCTGTATAAGGATTGCCATCACTGCTTCCTTCTAAATCCCAGCCAGCACGCAAGCTGTCTGCCTTCTTGTTCTTCTAATGTAGGTGTTGTAGAACAAATCTCCATTACAAAAGAGCACCGCGGAGCAAAGGGGCAACCCACTTGCGACCCTACAAGATCTGGTGGGCTTCCTGGCATACTTACAAGTTTTTTTTGCTCTTTTGTCATATCGGGAATGCAGCCAATTAAACCTGCTGTATAAGGATGCAGGGGGTGTGCAAATATATCTTTTGCTTCTGCCAACTCTATAAGCCTACCTGCATACATAACCGCTATACGGTCTGCTATTTCGGCTACCAACCCAAGATTATGAGAGATTAGCACTATTGTAAGATTATACAGTTTTTTTAATTTAATTAATAATTCGATAAACCCCGCCTCTACTATAACATCCAGCGAAGTGCTTGGTTCATCTGCGACAAGCAAATCCGGATGTAGTACCAATCCTAGACCAATCATAATTCTTTGTCTCATACCTCCCGATAACTGAAAAGGGTATTCCTTGAGTCGGGCAGGATCAATACCTAAATCATTTAGAATTTGCTCTGCCATCTTAATACATTGTACCTTGCTTGCAGAACTTTGATGTATTCTGATGGTTTCTATAAAATGGTTTTGTATAGTTAATAAAGGATCAAATGATGTTAGTGGGTTTTGAAAAATCATTGCGGCATTTTTGCCCCGGTAGGCAAGTAGAGTTTTATTATCCATTGTAAGTATATTGGTACCAAAATATAAAATTTTTCCACTGACAATCCTGCCGGGTGGTCTAATCAAACGCAGCAAAGACAACCCCAAGGTAGACTTGCCACAACCAGATTCACCTACTACGCAAAGAACTTCTCCTTTCATTACCTTAAGTGATAAATCTGTTACAGCATTCACTGTGCCCAAAGAAATAGGATAAGTTACATTAAGATTATTTATTTCCAGAATCGTGTGCGCAGTGCTTGTAGCCTCCATATTTTAATATTCCCGAAGACGCGGGTTAAGTATTTCAGCCAAACCCTCGCCTACCATTGTAAATCCAAGTGCTAGGAGCATTATCATCATCCCAGGAAAGGTTATCATCCACCAGACTCCCGATGGCAAAAACTTTTTTCCCATGGATATATCCATACCCCAGTCGGCTATACCAGCGGGCAAACCAAGACCAATGTACGACAAGGCAGCCTCTGTCATAATAGCATCTGCAATATTTAAGGAAAATATAACCACTATAGTGGGGATAACATTTGGGGCAATGTATCGGAATAATATTGTGCTCTGTGCAGCACCAATAGCGCGTGCAGATTCTACAAAAAGCTCCTCTTTTATAGACAGAGTTTGTGCGCGAACTAGGCGATAGTAGGTAGGAATATACACAACAGCTATCGCCAGCGAGATATTAACAACCCCAGGCCCTAACAGGGCAGCAAATACTATAGCCAGAATAAGACCAGGAAAGGAGTATACAGAATCCATAATAAGTGATAAAATCCTATCTAATGCTTTGCCTATAAATCCACTAACAAGTCCTAGTGGTATGCCAACAATAGCAGAGAAAAGACTGGCAAGTAAGGCCACCCCTAAAATTGTTTGCGATCCGTGAACAACCCTAGACCACACGCTCCTGCCCAGGTTGTCAAGACCCATGATATGCTGGGAACCTGGTTTAGCCAATTGAGGGCCAAGACCTTGCTCGGTAGGGCTATAAGAAGTAAATAATGTAGGAAACAAAGCCATAGAGAATATTATTAGTATAATGAAAATACCAATAAGCATAATCCACCACTCTACTCTGTATTTTTTTGCAGCATTGGAAAACATAGTAGTTATTTTTTTTATACCTACGCATAACAAGCCTGCAAGCGAGTAACTTGAGTAAGGTTTTACATTTTTATGCTCTTTTGTATTGATCACTTTGTTCATAGCCCCTTATTATTTTAACCTAACTCTAGGATCAATAAGCGCGTATAAAATATCTACCAGTAGAGACACCAGACTTACAATAAAAGCATACACAATAATAACACCTTGAATTGTAGGATAATCCCGCAAGTATATTCTTTCTACCAGAAGCCTACCCATGCCTGGCCAAGAAAAAGTTGTTTCTGTTAGTATAGCCCCTGCCAATAAAGCACTGAACTGCAAACCCAGCATTGTAACCAGAGGAATAAGCGCATTTTTTAAACCATGATTATATGCCACTTTTCTTTCAGGTAGGCCACGGGCTCGGCACGCAAGTATAAAGTCGGTTTTTAGAACATCTATCATATTGGCTCTTGTCAATCGGACAAAAATACCTGAAAGTACAATACCCAGTGTTAGCGAGGGAAGAAATAGATGGTGCAGCACGTTTGTCAGTGCCTGCATATTACCTGCAAGGATTGTATCTAAAATGTAAAACCCTGTTTTGTCAAAATCTCCTGAAATTACTCTACTACCTGTTCTTCCTGCTACAGGAAAAAGATTTAGAAAAACACCAAAAAACATTTGCAACAACAGACCCATCCAAAACACAGGAATGCAGTACACTAGGTTCCCATAAAGGCGAATTGCAAAATCGTGCCCTGTTCTTCTTCGGCGTGCTGCCCTTACCCCAAGTGGTATGCCTATGGCTAAAGTTAGTACTAACCCCGTCAATGCTAATTCTAAAGTAGCGGGTAGTTTATCACGTATTGGTTTTATTACTTTTTCATTAAAGATCATAGAATTGCCCAAGTCTAAACTAACAAGCTGTTTAAGGTAGTCAAAATATTGATTTATTATTGGTTTGTTAAGGCCAAGCTCTTCCTTTCTTTTTTGTATTACAGATTCAGGGGCATGACCGCCAAGCATAGCAGATACAGGATCACCTGGCATTACACGCAATACCAGAAAAACAATGGTAAGTAATATAAAAACCATCGGTATGGCCAATCCCAATCTGAGTACTGAATATTGAAGTATTCGTCGCACGCTTTTTCCTGATTATAAAATAGGCCGCTGTGTATTACACCGCTAGACCGGGTATTACGAATGCGAAAAGGTAGCCCTGAACAGGGCCACCTTGCAGAACAATGTCTCTTATTTTTGCATCGTTAATTGATCATAATTAAATATTAAAGTTGGACCAATCTTAACTCCCTTAACTATTGGCTTTGTAAATACAAAAAGATTGCCCTGGAATAGTGGTACGGTGGGTACTTCTACTGTCCATGCCTTTTGTATTTTCTGAAATAATTTCTCCCGCACTGCTGGTTTTTTTTCTCCTTGTTCCTGCTCGAACCAACCATCCCACTCTTTGTTGGAAAAGAAAATACCAAGTCCTGTAGAACCATTGGTACCTGCAAAAGCAGCAGTGTAGTTATCAGGATCCAGATAGTCAGGATACCACCCCAGAAGGAAGACGCCCATCTGCTTGTCCTGCCATTGCTTTCTATAAGTTGCCCATTCTGCACTTTTTAAGTTAACTTTTATTAAGGGTGTTTTTTCAAAATCGGCTTTTAGTACTTCTGCAAGATTTACTTCTGTATCACCATAGCGGGATGGAGTATACCAAAGATCAAAGGTAAATGGATTGCTTTTGCTATAGCCTAGCTTGCTAAGACCAGCTTCGGCAAGTTTCACATTTGCATCGCCAAAAGCGGTTTTAAAATCCGAACCTGCATAGATAATCCCTTTGGGAACCATAGAGTATAAAGGTTCGTTCTGTCCCAGATATACTTTCTGGTTAAAGCTAGGTCTATTAACTAAAGCTGCCAAAACCTGGCGAAGTTCTTTTTTGTTAAAGACACTTACATCGGTGTTAAATGCAAGATAGCGGATGTAGGGGCCAGGAAGTTTATAGGTATTTATTTTTTTATTTGCGCTTAAATCCTTTATATCTGAAGGATTCATTGTTTTATATGCAAGATCTATATCGCCCTTCTCTAAAGCCAGACGCATAGTAGTGGCATCTGCAAAATATCGTATAATTATTCTTTTTATTGCAGGTGCTTTGCCATAAAAGTTAGGATTGGCTTCTAGTACCACCTCTTCATCCCTCTTAAAAGATATAGCCTTGTAGGGGCCAAGTCCTGTTAATACACCACCCTTAAGTTCGGAAGGATCTTTGATTATCTTGTCTACAGGGAAGGAGTTTGGGTTTAGTGGGAAGTAGGGTGGCACACCAGCAACCATAGTAGGAAAAAAGGATCTGGCACCTTGCAACACAATACGAACTGTCTGTTGGTTTACCGCCACGACTTCTTTTACAAAATCGGTTAACAACCAGGATGGATCAGCTTTTAGTGCCATACACCTGTCTAAAGTCCACTTGACAACCTGTGCGTCCAGTGGGGTGCCATCAGAGAAGGTAAGACCCTTTCGCAAGGTAAAATCGTAGGTTGTACCATCAGAACTTACTGTATATTTTTCGGCCAAACCAGGGATAACTTTTGTAGTGCCGGGTTCGAATGTCAATAAACCTTGATTGATATTTTGGAAAATCTCCCAAGTATGAAAGTCATACGCACTTGCAGTATCCATATCGGACACTTTTTCTGTTGTACCATATACAAGAGTAGTTCCCTGACCAGCTATCATATTTGTAGCTAATAGGGCCACAAAAAGTAGAAAAAAAAGTTTTCTCATATTGCCTCCTTAAACCTTAGAATACTGTAGCATAGCAACTCAATATTTTCAATAAGTCCACCCTACACTAGGGAAAAATTACAAACCTACAAAGTACAATTTTGCCTATACACTGATTTCTGAATTTTAAGTAGTATTATCATTATTGTGATACTTAACACACGCCGATTTATAGATGAATTTGTACTGTACTCCAGCCAATTCACTGTTTTCTTTATTCTAATGCTCTTTATCACACCCTCCGCCGATACCTTAAATCCCATTTCTATGATTTTGGTTCTTTCTTTTCTAATTATCCAGATTATCTTGCTTATTAAACAAGGACAAATTCCACTTCTTAGAATCCTATACTCACTAATTACTCCTTTAGGATACACACTAATGCGTATTATTGGTGGGTATTTTTCCTTATCAGATATGGCAAGTATTTTCATTTGGACAGCAGCAATTTATGTAGGGCTCTTTCAGGCCATTGCTTTGTCTTTCAGAAAAACCTGGATACGAGAAGCCGCCGAGGCAATGTTAGCACTGGGATCTGTTCTGGTTTTTATCAGCTTCTATTTTTATTTGAACCTTAGATCCAGCCTGGTGCAGCAATTAACCACTGCTTCCATCACGATGGAGCAATATTCCAAAGCATTAGAAATTGGCAATCTTCCAACTGCTCTGTATGCTTTTTTTAGTAATATCAATAATGGGTTTCTCATTTTTGGCACAAGTACTTTTTCAATAATGCTTCTTGTAAACAAAGTACAAAATATTAAATTACGCTCTCGTATATCCCGTCTATTCGAAGCAGTACGGTTGGACGAAAAAGCACTAGCTACTGAGGAAAAAATACGAAGAAACCCTTCCCAAGAAATGACGATTACAGTTATCTCTTCAGATATTCGGGATTTTTCCAAACTTTCACATGAGCTTGGGGCAGAAAGATCAATCGCAATTCTGAATCGTTATTATTCTCTTTGGGAAGCCTCTAGCCAAAAAAGCGGGGGCAGAGTACTTAACATTACAGGTGATAGTGTGCTTATTGTATTTGGTGTATCAGGAGATGGTCCCAATGCCGAAGCAGCTTTGGCATGTGCCGAAAATTTCATCGCGGAATTACCTGACTTGCAAGATGACTTGCAATCATCTTCTCTGCCTTATCCAGAAGGAGTAAATATTGGTATGCATTCTGGCACAATAATTGCTGGCTTTCTTGGATTGCCAGAATCCCGAACCTTGCATGTTATAGGCGATGCTGTTTCGGTTGCAACACGCCTGGATTCTCTTTGCAGGGAATTTAGACAACCTCTCATACTTTCTCAAACTGTTTTCAGACAATTGAGTCTGGAAAGCCAGGAAAATCTGGTGCGTATAGGCGAGGTGTTTTTACGAAATTCTACTCAAGCCTTGCCAGTGTACGGGAAGAAATAATGCACACACACAATCTCTTTTTTTATTTGTTACTACGTACCAAGCTACTTGTAGTTTGCTTAACTGCCAGCATATTACCCCTAGTTTCCTGTATGAACACAATAGAAATACACAGTATAGGCCGCAGAGCCACACTTCAACTCAACCTTAATCTACCGCCTATCCTAACCGAAAAGTTACAATCTTTACTGTCTCTTTCCCGCACGCAGTCTATTTTTAATACCCAAGCCATAATAGATAGGCTGCGCACCCGTCAAGGAATAACAGTTAATTATGTTAAGACTTCTAATATTAATACACTACAACTTTCCCTTACCATAACCGACTTGCCAAAAATGCTAACACCCGCAATTTCTCTTGCCACGGATAACACTCCTCCTTACTTTCAGTATTCTGAAAGTAAAGGAATGAATGAAATTAGTTTCGCATTGTCAAAAGATACTGTCCAACCACTCTTTAATATTGTCAGTGATATAGAACCCTTATTGCTGGATGTATTGTCGCCACCGGCACTTGACACAGACCCCTTAAGCAGGAAAGAGTACAAAGAGTTGCTATTAACCTTATTCGGGTCAGAGGTAATAGACAACCTGGAAGCAAGCACCATAATAGTTACATTTGCACTCCCCTCCAAACCTTTTACATATTCTGGGCTTAGCCTATTGGGCAAAAACCTTACCAAAAAAATAAAAATTATGGACTTGCTTGTATTGGATACTCCAATACAATTTGCTTTTAGCTGGGCTGGCACAAAGTAACAAAAGTGAGGATTAGGATATGTTAATTAATACTAATTATTACATTCTCTTTCGTATTCCTTTTTACACTATTATTCTGACTGTGCAATTGGTACTTGGCTTGTTATTATCCACCAGCCTGGCGATGCCACTTGCTGCTTTAGAAAAGGTGTTGGAAAAACAGAAAGCAACGCAGGATACGAGGACTACACAAGAACAAGATACTGCTATCCGATTTGTGTATATGTATAGAGCAGGAAGTCAATTTAATATTGTCTCGACAGTTGAAGAAGATGTGTACATCAACAATCGTTATTCGCATAGTTCTGATATTTTAAATCGCATTTCACTCACAATAACCAGTGCAGGCGACACCTGGGGTGTTTTGTCGGGTACTTTTGATACTTCCGAACAGGATAGGGGCAATCCTGTGTATACTATAAAAGAAGCCTACCAATCAGAATTTAAACGTGATACACAGGGATACTTTACAATTAATGACTCGTACTTTATGCCAGTGGTGCGCGATGTTCCAGTCTTTCCCATGAAACCCCTTAAACCAGGAGATACCTGGGAGGCAGCCGCAGTAGAGAAGCATGATTTTCGGCGGGTTTTTGGCATACCCTATCCTTATTCAATTCCAATAAAAGTTGCCTATCGTTATGAGGGTCCTGAAATGGTTGATGGCACACTACTTCACAAAATAACCGCCAGGTATTCAATGTTTTTATATCCTGAAAAAGCTAGTCAATTTACTGTAGCCTACCCCGAACAAATAGCAGGGTATTCTAACCAGATAATTTATTGGGATGCGGGGTTAGGCCAACCAATTACATATAAAGAGCAGTTTGACATAACCATCGACTGGTCCAATGGCACAAGTACCGAGTTTCGTGGTATTGCCTCGTCTATTCTACGAAATGTACCCCGGCTTGACAAAGATGTAGCAGAAAAAGATGTACAAGAATCTCTTGCTGGTATCCAGGGGGTGCGGGTACAAAAAACCGACGAAGGCATATCCATAAGTCTTGACAATATACAGTTTTCTCCCGACTCCTCACAATTAGAGCCTAAAGAAGCGTTGATTTTACGCAAAATATCTAACATACTTGCACGTTATCCGGATAGAGATATATTGGTTGCTGGCCATGCTGCAGGTGCGGGTAATGCAGCAGGTCGCAAACTCCTATCAGAGCAAAGGGCAAGAATTGTTGCAGAATCGCTCATAAATCTGGGTACAAGAAAAAGGGACAAAATCAGAGCCATAGGCTATGGGGATGAAAAACCAATAGCCGATAACAGCACCGAATCAGGAAGACAAAAAAATAGACGAGTAGAAATAATAATTCTAGAAAACTAGCGTATTCTTGACGAAATCTGCAAAAAAAGATACGCTTTTTGTAAGGTACACCAAATGAGTTATTCAGACCCAACCAGCATAGGAGTCCTAGCTTGTCCTGGTGCCGAATATTTTTCCAGCCAGGTAATTCGACACTTGGCAAGTATTTATCAAAAGCGCAATGCTCGTAAAAGTTCCATCTTGGCTGCGCGGTATAATCTTCCACAAGAGCAAGTAATTCGCCAAATCAACTTTGAAAACGATATTCAATCCAACCTTCTGTTTTTTCCTGGTAATGTTAGCCAGTACAAGCCACCAAGGCTTAGGATACATTGCAGGCATGTGTACTTTCCCAACGGCGAGTTAAAAGCAGAGATCCAAGATTCTGTTCGGGGGAAAAATCTTTTCATTTTCCAAGACATTGAAAACCATCAACCTATTCTCTTCAATGACGGGGATGTGCATAGGGTACTATCAATAAATGATCATTTGTTTTCACTTTTTATAACAATAGATGCAGCTATGCAGGCAGGTGCTACTTCTATCAACCTTGTATTACCTGTCTACCCTTATAGCAGGCAACATAAAAAGAAAGGTCGGGAAAGTTTAAGTGCTGCTAGGATTGGTCAAATTATAGAAAATCTAGGTGTTAGCAGGATTATAACTCTGGATATTCATTCTAAGGAAATAGAAAATTGTTTTAATCGTCTTCATCTGGAAAATCTTCATGCATCCATGCAAATTATTGATAAGCTAATTGGGGTAGTAGAAATAGCCAAAGAAGATTTGGTCGTATTGGCTCCAGATACAGGTTCGGTAGATCGTAACAAATTTTATGCAAACGCATTGCAAAAACCCTTAGCACTACTGTATAAAGAGCGGGACTACTCAAAAATTACAAGAAATGCCGCCGAGTCTAATATAAGCGAAATGCGGTTGTTGGGTGAAGTTCGGGGTAAAACTGTCTTCATGGCAGATGATATGATAGGCACAGGCAGCACCCTTATAAATGCAATGCGAATTTTGAAGGACCAGGGTGCGGGTAAAATTATCTGTGCTGTATCCTTACCGCTATTTTCTGGTACATCCATCCAGGATTTCGATGCTGCCTATAAACAAGGGCTTTTCCATAAAATAATTGGGACAAATGCTGTACACCATAAAGAATTATTGCAAAAAGAATGGTACATTCAGGCAGATGTTACAAGGCTTTTTGCCCAAATAATTAGCCTAGTTCATGATAGCAGATCTGTATCTTCGCTTTTAGACAACCGAGAGTTAATAGCAAGAAAAATTAGGCAACGTTTGGAGCAGCTGGGGCAAAACCAAATCCAGCCTGTCCTGTTCCCTTCGGGACTTTCTCCTCTTTCTAAGGGTTAACATGTAATACATTATGAAAATTATTTCCTTATCCTGCCCACCCCGTGCCTTAATTATAGATCTGGACAATACACTTTATTCCAATCCTGCGTACACCACTTTTCAGGAACATAACCTAATTAGCAGGCTGGCTACCCACTTGGGAATAGACACACAAGCTGCAAAAGATCTCATCGCCAGAATGAAAAAGGAAAGAAAAGAAGCAGGACAAGGGGACACAAGTTTAGGATATCTTTTTGCCCGCCTTGGTGTGCCAATTACTACGAGTATACGTTGGCGCGAAGAGTCTTTTATACCAAAAGACTGGCTCTTAGAAGATGCACTATTAAAAAAATCATTGCAAGAGTTGACAAGTTCCTACATACTCGCACTCCTTTCTAACAATCCTAAGAAAGTGGTAAATGAAAGCCTCCTTGCTCTCGGAATACTGGAGTATTTTTCACTTGTTGTGGGTTTGGATAGTACCGGTGTGGGCAAACCAGATTCTGCCCCATTTTTGCTTGCAGCAAAAAATTTATCGCTAGAACCACAGACTTGCGCATCTATAGGAGACCGCTTTGATGTAGATTTAGTGCCGGCTATGCTACTAGGCATGGGGGCTATTTTAATAGAAAATATATCTGACATGTATGAATTACCCAAGAGGCTACATAATGAGATTACAAAATATCAATTATAAGTTGATAGTTCTTTTTATTGTCTGCATTTTCTATAGTATACATACACCAGCGTATACTGCAGACGAACCAGAATGGCAGGACGCACTGGGCATATTAGGCAAGGAGAATTATTCTGAATTAGTTAAAAACTCTTTCCTTACTATAACCAACAATGTTATTCCCTTGCCAAAAAATCAGGCGGGCGATACAATTGCAGCATTTCCAGGGATTGGCAATGTACCTACTACAACCAAGAAAAATGAAAAAACCAATACATTCACACTTTCTGTTATTTTTCTGCTTGAAGGCACAATAAACAAAACACAAGAATCCGATGAATTAGCAAAAGCCTACACCATTCTGCGTTCGTATTCTACCTTGACGGGGCTTGAATATTTCTCTAAAAGCCGAAATTCCAAGCGAGTGTTATTTTCTGAATCCTGGATAATTGATAAGCCAGAAACCAGGAATAAACTTCCCGATCCTCCTCCCGTCCAAAGCACTAATGTACCAGAAGCTGAAAGCTATTTTGTTCACCAAAAAGACCTAACCTTTGGTGCAAATGTATACCTATACAACTACAAAAGCTATCCCAATTCCATACTAGTTACAGGCACCAATACTACACCTCTAAATATAGGAATAATTCCTATAGTAGGAAAAAACAAATTAAATTCATTTTCTTTATTAACAATAGTCAAAGAGGGGATATTATATTATTTTATTTACCAAACAGAAGATCCCGGTATATTTAGAAGTCGATTTGTAGATTCCTTTACTACCAGATCTCAGTCTATTTTTGGCTGGTTTTCAGAAAAAATGAACTCCTAGTCTCACCACAAGAACTCCTCTTATGCTCCTCTGTCCTCTGCAACCTCTGTAATCTCCGTTACAAATGGATCGGTATAAAGTCCTGATTTTATTCCAAACCCAGACACCGTAATAAAGTTGGATAAAAATTGTAATAATTCTGTTACTTTGCCTTTAGCCTTTTCAATTTTACTCACAATATCTCTGCTTCTAACACTGGCTAATATCTTTATATTGGCAATATACACTGGCTTTATTCGCATAGTGTCCTCAAGTACTATTCTTAAGCAATCATATAAAATACTCATCGCTTGCGCATAATCTTCTACTAGCTTTAGAGCGTTGCTATTTACAACTTCTATGTAATTGGCAAGAAAGGAATATGCTTCATTTCTGCGAGATAGATCCTCAACATAACGTTTCATTGTCCGAACAGAAAACCTGCTTTTACCACCCAACTGATTTTCAAATTCAGCTATTGTTGCATCCAATTGCTCGCATCTATAAATAGCATCAGCAAGATCACTTTGAAAAATTCTATTTTCAAAATATCCTTCTATTAACAATTGCTTTATTGCATCTTTTATTTCAGGCTCAAAGATGTGAACTGTAAAAGTTTTTATAGCCTGCACAGGAAGTATTAAATTATAACCCGTTACTTTTAGAGATTCCAATATGGAATTAGTTTCTAAATCGTAGCCATTCACAGAAAGTAGACTTAGGTCTCCAAAAAGAGCATGTATAGCATTAGCAATTGCATCCTGATTTTTTTCTTGCAAAATTTTTTGGCAGTCCAACTCAAATTGTGTTGTTAATCGTGCCACATAATCCCTAAAATAATCTACATCATTTCTTGACGTGTGTGGTTTAAAAGTACTTTGCATTTTTATTACTCGTATTAGTGCAAGAATAGTATCTTCGTTTAAATCATCTGCTAAAATTTTATCCAGCTTATTAAAAATCTTATCCAGCTTTTGTTGTTTACCTACATCAAAAGTAGAAAGAAATCTTCGTTCGGCAATTATACTAATACTGTCTTTTAAACTGGTATTAAAGCGAAAAGATTCGATACTGTAGTAAAAATCCAATAATTCTGGCAGAGCTTGCTCTGCATCTATCATGGTAAAATCCGCTTTATATCTGCTTCGGCCAGTTTCATGGCCCTCAATAAATAAGGGCAGTTCTTCTGTACTTATTCTTGGGTCAGACATTTTAATCAGTCTTTCAAAGTCAAATTGGCAGAGTTCCATAAATCTGTGCATACTATAAAGAATTGAATTTACTTTGTTGTCTCCTAGATTTTTTATTGACCGAAGTAAAGTTTGAAATTCGTTAGAAATATCCACTAGCTTAAAGCTTGCATCTTTGGAATCATCTAACCTTTTCACCATCTCTTCATAAGTAGTATCTCTTTTTCTGATTCTATCTTCTTCAGGGAGCATTTGGTCTATAATATTATCAATATGTCTTTGTGCCAGTTTAGGATCGTAATGTAATACTGTAGAATAGCAAAGTAATTGCAAAGGTCTAAGTAGAATATAAAACCGGTAGAAAGCTTTTACAAACCCAGGCATGAGCTGCCTTGTCTTACACTTGTAATATGATGGATGCAGGGAGGACAAGTGTTTGATAAGCTTTTTTAATTCAGAACTAAGCTTTTTTTGTTCAGCACTCTTTGCAGAAAACCAAGCGATTACCCAATTTGCAAGCCACTTGAAAAAACCCATACTTTATTTTATGGAAAGTAAGAAGTAGAATCTAGTAGCGTTTAAGAAATCAGGAAACCTGTACAACCTCGGTAACCTGTGGAACCTGCTTCTTTAAATAGGTTTCTACACCCATTTTCAATGTCATTAGCGACATAGGGCAACTACCACAGGCTCCTGTAAGCCTTACTTGAACAACCCCATCTTCGCCAACATGAACAAGTTCTATATCACCACCATCGGCTTGCAATGAAGGTCGTACATCTTCTATCGCTGCCTGTACTTTTTCGTTTATCATAAAATATCTCCTTACTATGAAGTAGCCTATTCAAGTACCTTCTGTTAGGTCAAGTCTACACCCATATATGAATTACATTATTGTAATACCAATAAAATGTAGTACATTTAGCTAGAATAAGCCAGCGTACTTGTGCTACCCTACAGAAATGGGTCGGAGTATTGTATTTGTAAATCAGAAAGGTGGAGTTGGTAAAACCACAAGCGTAATAAACATTGGCGCGTACTTTGCCCGTGCTGGCCTGCCTACACTTCTTATAGATTTTGACCCTCAAGCCAATTTATCTAGCAGCTTTGGGATCAAACCAGAAAAGAAGGATATTTATAGGGTTTTATCCAAGCAAATTGGCATTAATAACGCTATTTGTCCTACCCAAATTCCTGAATTAAGCATTTTAGGCACCAGTATTGATCTTTCTGGAGCAACCATAGAACTTGTAGGTAAAGAACACAGCAATGAGTACTTAAAGCATGCGCTACAAGACTTAGAAAAAGATTACGCTTTTATCCTTATAGATTGCCCACCTTCTCTTGGGCTTCTCACACTAAATGGTCTTGTTGCAGCTAATGAAGTAATAATACCCCTGCAATGCGAGTACTTTGCATTAGAAGGGCTTTCTCTTATTCTTCGAACTATTAATATGGTGCAAAAAAGCATCAACCCCCTGCTTACAATATGTGGTATTCTTTTTACAATGTATGATTCACGAACCCGCCTTGCTCAAGATGTAGTTAGGCAGGTAAGTGCCTATTTTAAGGACAGGGTTTTTGGCACCATAATACCAAGAAATATCCGTCTTTCCGAGGCACCATCATATGGGAAGCCTATTAGTCTTTATGATCCAACCTGCATCGGGGCTAAAAGCTATGAAACTTTGGCAACCGAAATTTGCAATAGAAAAATTCTCTGATATGGCTAAGCAACATGGTTTAGGAAAAGGGTTGGCAGCACTGATTGGTGCTACTTCCCTGGATAATAAACACCCAACTGACACTTTTAGTCCCTCCGAATATTCTTTGCAGAAGTTAGAACGATTGCTTCCCAATCCTCACCAACCAAGAAAGGACTTCGAGCCTGGTAGAATAAAAGAGCTAGCCAACTCCATTACTCAACACGGATTACTACAACCCATTGTGGTTGAGCCATCGGGGCAAGGTTCTTTTATCATCATTGCCGGTGAACGAAGATACCGTGCTGCAAAATTGGCGGGTCTTTCAGAAGTTCCTGTAGTTATTCGCAAAAAATCGGGTAGTCGTGTAGAACTGGCATTAATTGAAAATATACAAAGAGAAAATTTAAACCCCATAGAAGAAGCCGAAGCTTATAAATACCTAATGGAGATTCGTAATTGCAATCAGGAAACAGTTGCTAATCTAGTATCCCGAAACCGCTCTACAGTTGCCAATGCCTTGCGGTTGCTTAGGCTGCCAGAAAAAATTCGTACCGCTCTGCAAGAAAATAAGTTAAGCCCAGGCCATGCCAGGGCTATCCTTTCGGTTCTTGGTGCTGGTGAATTCACAGAAGGATGCAAGGCAGATGTTCTATTTCAAAAAATACTACGAGAAGGTATTTCAGTACGGGATGCCGAATCCATCGCAGCCCCATATAACAACCCCAAGGACAATAAACATACTGGTAAATCCTCTGCCAGGCAAACCAAATCTTCACACCTAGCAGAGCTTAAAGAAGCTCAGGAAAAACTAATTGCTCTATTAGGTACCAAGGTTAGTATTAAAGGCAACGAAAAAAATGGATGTATAGAAATTCATTATTACTCAATGCCTGAACTGGAACGAATTTTACACTACCTGGAAGGTACTTCTAGCGACTAAATTTTTCATACCCATAATATATATCTTGCTTTTTTGCCATAAAAGACATACACTTTATAGACTTCAGGGCCTGCTATACATATTTTCATATGTGGCTCCCAAAAAGTGTATCACCCGCAAGTAGGTTAGTAGCATCCAAATAACTGGTTAGCTATTAGTTAGATATTTTTTACAGGAGGAAAAATGAGCATTATAGAACATGTAGAGGCAAGGGAAATACTTGACTCCCGCGGCAATCCTACAGTTGAGGTAGAAGTATTTTTAGAAGATGGGTCTATGGGACGGGCAGCAGTGCCATCTGGTGCATCAACCGGCGATTTCGAAGCGGTAGAGTTACGTGATGGTGATAAAAATCGCTATTTGGGTAAAGGTGTTTTGCAAGCCGTTGAAAATGTTAACACTCCTATTGCAGCGGAAATTTGTGGACTTGATGCACTGGAACAAATAGACATAGACAGAACTCTGATAGACCTGGATGGCACTGAAAATAAAAGCAAATTAGGTGCCAATGCCATTCTTGGAGTTTCTATGGCGGTAGCCCGAGCTGCCGCAGACTGCCTGGGTATACCACTTTACAAGTATTTAGGCGGCGCACATACCCAGCTCTTACCGGTGCCTATGGCCAATGTAATTAATGGAGGCAAACATGCAGACAATAAGATAGACTTTCAGGAATTTATGATAATGCCTCTTGGTGCCAGCAGCATTAGAGAAGCAATTCGCATGAGTGCAGAGATTTTTCATCATCTTAAGTCAATATTAAAAGCAGACAAGCATAATACTGCAGTTGGTGATGAAGGGGGTTTTGCACCTAATATAAGCAATGAAGAAGCGTTAACTTATTTAATGAAGGCCATAGAAAAATCAGGCTATAGCCCAGGTGATCAAATTGGCATAGCTTTGGATTGCGCAGCATCAGAACTATATGACGAAGGTGGCAGAAAGGGATATACATTCTGGAAATCCAATCCCGGTACCCTTTTTACATCCGATCAAATGATAGCTTTGTATGAAGATTGGATTAAAAAGTACCCTATTGTATCTATAGAAGATGGCTTGGATCAGGATGATTGGGAAGGATATGTTAGGCTTACTAAAGCCCTGGGCAATAAAGTACAAATAGTAGGAGATGACTTTTTTGTTACAAATACCAAACGGCTAGAAAAGGGTATTGCAAAGGGTGCGTGCAATTCTATTCTAATTAAAGTTAATCAGATAGGAACAGTTACAGAAACAATAGAGGCCATAGATATGGCTACAAGGGCAGGATACACATCTATTATTTCGCATCGTTCAGGAGAAACAGAAGATTCTTTTATTGCAGACTTAGTTGTAGCAAAAGAAACAGGGCAAATAAAAACTGGTTCTTTATCGCGTACAGATAGAATTTGCAAGTATAACCAACTAATGCGCATAGAAGATGAGCTAAATGGTATAGCCGAATATGCAGGCAAAAAGGCACTATATTCTATACGAAGCTAAGTAAAACAATGTGTAAGGGAAAGAAACTTGTATCCTAGGATACAAGTTTCTTTCCCTTAGGATTAATGCAGTGTCCCTCTAGTTCTAGCAATAGTTGCTTGCGCCACAGTCCTCCTGAATAGCCCCCAATAGTATTGTGGCTTCCTATCACACGATGGCAGGGTACTAGAATTGGTATGCGATTTCGTCCATTAGCGGTACCTACAGCCCTGCATGCTTTTGGATTAGACAACATATCGGCAACCTGCCCATACGTTTTTACCTGCCCATAAGGAATTTTTATTAATGTATTCCATACCTGCAATTGAAAATCAGTACCTACTTGGTGCAATGGCAAAGAAAATTTACTTAACTTGTTTGAAAAATACAAACCTAGTTCTTTTTTTAAAATTCGTAGAAAAGGGTGTGTCTTGTGCACAATAGCCATATTGCAAGCAGACTGCACATCTGCAAAGACACTTTCTAGACAGCCTTTTTCATAAAATTCTATTAGACAAATGCCTTTGTCTGTAGTACCTGTAATAATTTGCCCCATACAAGAATCAAAGTACATTACATGTATCTTATCCATGGAGCAACTCCGAATTAGGTTAAAACATACACCAATTACAACTGCCGGCAGAGGGACTTGAACCCACATGCTCTTGCAAGCGGCAGATTTTGAGTCTGCTGTGTCTGCCATTTCACCATGCCGGCGTATACTATATTGTAGTCCTTGCAATAGTATGTGTCAAGATAACTACTCGGCATACACAAAAGAAGAATCAATAATCCTAAAGAAGGCGGGCACATCTGCGCTTGTAAACACTCTGTGCTGGTCATCTACAAGTATGTAAGACACTCCAAATTTTTTTGCAAGTTCTATTGCTTTCCTTTTACCAAGAACAAGAAGAGTAGTAGACATGCCATCTGCATTGATGGATTTAGCTGCAAAAATCGTAACAGACATAATGCCGTTGTCGCTTGGATATCCAGTTTTTGGATCCATAATGTGATGATACCGTTGTCCATTATATAGGAAATATCGTTGATATACACCAGAGGTAACCATAGATGTATCACTTATGTTAGCTATGCCAAAATGTTTGCCTGCCTCTGCAAAAGGATCCTGCAAGCCCACCCGCCAGGGCATGCCATTTAGTCGGGTGCCAAGAACAAGAACATTGCCTCCTAGAGATATTATGCCATTGGTTATACCTGCACTTTTTAAAATACGAGCTACCTCATCGGCAGCAAAACCCTTGGTTGTCGATCCAAGATCTAGTGCCTGATTTTTTCCTTTTAAGTAAAGAGTTTTATTTTCTTTGTTTAGTATAATATTTTTCCAGTTTACTAGTTGCAAAGTTCTGCTTATGGAATCCTTGCTTGGCACAATAGGATTAGCACTGGTTATATTCCAAAGCTTAACCAAAGGACCAACGCTAGGATCAAAGGCACCTTCAGAAATAGAAGCATAGTACATATCCTGCTCTATAACTTGTATTAGATCCTGGCTTACCTTCACTGCCTTTATTCCTGCATTTTTATTTACTTGATCCACCTCGCTTCCTTTATCCATGTTGTTGAGATTAGTTTCTATTTGTTGTAAACGAGAAAAAACTCTGCCAAAAACTGCTTTGTTATTACCAATAATGCGAATAGTGCACGTTGTACCAAAAATCTGGCGGGATTCTGAAAGCTCATCTACCTTGGCATTGCAAGATTGTAGTAGCAACGATAAAGAAATAATTATTAAATACCATTTAATTAACTTTTTAGTCATATCGTAGTGTACCTACCTCTGCCGAAAGACTTGTTGCCTGGCCATGCCCAGGCAAGACAGTTGTATCATTATTTGAACTATGTGGCAAGTCCAGTAGTCTTCTCAGACTGCTTCCTAGTACCCTGACATCTGCATCGAATCCATCAGTTCTTCCCACTGCAGCCTTAAAAAGAAGATCTCCTGAAATAAGTTTTTTTTCGGAGGAGGAAAACAAACAGATGGAACCTGGACTATGACCAGGAGTATGCAAAACCTTCCAATCTGTATCTGCAACATACTGACCTTCAGACAAAAAACCGGTTAGCGGAGGAACCTTTGCCTCGTACCTGTTATAATATTCAAGCAAACCAAGAGAAGAGCAAAGTTGCCTGTTTGTATCTACTGCCTGTATCCCAAAATATGCAGCATCCGCCGCGTGAGCTAAAAGTGGGAGAAAACACCCACGCACTGCAAGAGTCTGCACAAGACCCTGTAAACCTCGTGTATGATCAAAGTGCCCGTGAGTACAAATAATATGAGTTGGCTGTAATTTTTGCGATTCTAAATAGGACAATATTACTTCGTAATCGTCGCCCGGGTCTATAATAAAAACTGAGCTGGTATTTACTATTATGTAACAATTAACCTGAAACAAGCCTACAACTATATTTTTTATCATTATTTATTCACTATTGGAGTATACTTGACCTGCAGCTTTTGGGGCATAATCCTTTCCCGAAAAGATAACCAGTGTAATAAGTGTAATTATATACGGTAAAAAACTAAATACTTCAGGGGGGAATACCCGAAGTGAACTAAAATTAACTATAAATATAGCCAAGGCTACAGAAGCTCCAAAAAGCAAAGAGGCAGCACCAACACCAGAAGGCTTCCAGCGACCAAAAGAAACTGCCGCCAAAGCTATAAATCCCGCACCGTTTATCATGTTTTCTTTGTATTCAATGGTTTGTGTTAAGACAACACACCCACCCGCAAGACCCGCCAAAGCTCCTGATAAAAATACCGCCTGGTACCTTATTTTGCCTACATTAATGCCCGCTGCTGCAGCCGCATGTGGGTTTTCACCACAGGCACGAAGCCGTAAGCCGTAGGGTCTACGATATAAAACAAACCATACTAATACTAATGCGCCAATAGCAATAAGGGCAGTGGGATATATGCCAAAAAATATTGAATTCATCCCTTGCGTAAATGCGTTAGTTCTGTCCTTAAAAAATATTATTTGGCACAAGAAAACGGTAACTCCATTGGCAAGTACATTAATACCCGTACCTGCTATTATTTGATCTGCCTTCAGGGTAATAGACGCAAAGGCAAGTAGCAAAGATACCAGAGCTCCTACGCTTGCGCCTGCAAACAAAGACAACCAAATAGACCAGCCCGGCAAATATGCTTCCAACAGTACATTGGTGGTAGCTGCAATAAAAGCTCCAAAAGCCATTAAACCTTCCAATGCTATATTTACCACTCCCGATCTTTCTGCAATTAACCCGCCTAGAGCAGCAATAAGAATTGGTGAGGCCATCATAAGCAGCGATGGCAAAATACCTAGCACTGTATTCACACAGCCCCCTTTTTTCTTACTTTGGCTTTCTCGTAGGCACTAAGTATCATATACACTGCCGACCTAAGAGAAATGAGCACTACTATAATACCAGAAATTATATTGGTTATTTCTTTAGGAATTTGCCTAGACTGCATTAGCGGCTGGGCAGATTGCAACATACCAAATACCAATCCCGATAAAAATACTCCCAGTGCCGAAATATTTCCAACAAGGGCAACGGCTATTCCTAAAAAACCATAATTATCAAAACCCGATAAAACTCTACCATAAGTGAATGAACCTAAACTAACAATTGCACCTCCCAAACCTGCAAAGGCACCTGCAATTGCCATGGACAACACGCTACTCTTCATAATGTTAATGCCGCTACAGCGAGCAGCTTCTTTATTAAACCCAGTAGCGCGAAGAGCAAAACCTGTTTTTGTTTTTTCTATGAGTATCCAAAAAAAGACTGTTGCAAACAGCACAAGAAATATCCCTGTATTAAGCCTAGAAGAATTAGTAATGGATTCTAACCAAGAGTTTTTTAGTAACACCGTCTCTGGGAAATTAGGAGTACGATAGGTGTTTGCACCAGGAAGAGCCTGTATAATTATTCGTGAAACATAATATGCTATGTAGTTCATCATTATTGTAGAAACAACTTCAGATACAGCAAAACGTGCCTTAAGATAACCTACAATTACCCCCCACAGGGCTGCGGCACCAATGGCTGCAACTACAACCAACACCATATCTACAAAAGGAATACCAGGCATAATAAAGGCTACAGACTGTGCTACTGTAAGCCCTATAATGTACTGACCCTCGGCCCCTATATTAAACAAGCCTGCGCGAGCAGCAAAAGCCATAGAAAGGCCACCGCAAATTAGCGGCATGGATATTACAATCCATTCACCAATGTACCGGGGATTCCATACCCCCCTGGTTATGTCCACCCCCGAAATTACCTGGTATAATGCCTTATACATATTGCCGGGATTTTTGCCAACCAATAAAAGAAGAATAGTACCAAAAAGAAACCCCAGCATAACTACAAATAAGGAAACGGTTGCTTCTGAAGTTGCTAGTTGTACAAGCCCTTTGCGTTTTATCATTACTGCTTTCCTGCCATCATTGCACCAATTATTGTGGGGTCTGCTCCCATTGCATCTACAGTACCTATTATCCTTCCCCCAGATATGGTCGCAATTCTGTCGCACAAATTAAGTATTTCATCCAGCTCAAAAGACACTAGCAAAACGGCTCGCCCCTTATCTCTTTCGGCAATAATTCGTTTGTGAATATACTCAATTGCCCCAACATCCAAACCCCGAGTAGGTTGGGCAATTACAAGTAATGATGGTGATAGATCAAGCTCTCTTGCAATAAGTGCTTTTTGTTGATTCCCCCCCGACATTGTAGAAGTTTTAGTGGATGGTCCTTCACTGGCTCTTATATCAAATTGACTAATTAAATTAGCTGCGTTACTTTGTATAGCACTAAACTTTAAAAGACCTAAGAACCCTGAATAGACACTGCGCACAAAACTTTTAAGAACCATATTTTCTTCTAGCCTAAACCCAAGTATAAGCCCATGCTTGTGTCTATCTTCCGGCACATACCCAATTCCCGCTTCTATCCTTTGTCTTATAGTATAGTTACTTATATTTTTGCCTCTAAGATAGATACACCCCTTAGCAATTTTTCTCATACCGCATACGGCTTCAATAAGTTCGCTTTGTCCATTGCAGTCTACTCCTGCAATTCCCAAGATTTCGCCTGCCCGTACTTGCAAACTAACATTCTTCACTGCATCAAAACCCTGCGAATTTCTAACATACAAATCTTGTATGTCCAGTATAAGTTCACCAGGAGCAGAAGGCCGTTTTTCGGTTGCGAACTGCACATTTCTGCCTACCATTTTCTCTGCCAGACTTTCTTCGCTTGTATTCTTCACGATAACTGTATCTATAACTTTACCTTTGCGTAGCACAGTGCATCTGTCTGCATTTTGTGTAATCTCGCGCAGCTTATGGGTAATAAGTATTATTGTTTTACCTTCAGATTTAAGTATTGCAAAAATTACAGATAGCTCTTCTATTTCTTGTGGGGTAAGCACAGCGGTGGGTTCGTCAAAAATTAGTATATGCGCATCCCTATATAGTAACTTTAATATTTCTACCCGCTGTTGCATGCCAACACTAATATTTTCTATTTTGTCTTTTGGATTTATACGTAGGTTATACTTGTCAGAAAGAATTTTTATTTTATCTTCTGAACTTTTTGTATCCAGATTGCCCAAGCGATTTACAGGCTCCATTCCCAGAATAATATTTTCGGTAATGGTGTAATTATGTACTAACTTAAAATGCTGGTGAACCATACCTATGCCAAGAGCTATGGCATCATTAGGACCCTGAATTTGAGCTCTTTGACCATTTATTACAATTGTACCTGAATCGGCTGTATACAATCCAAAAAGAATGGACATTAGTGTAGATTTACCTGCTCCGTTTTCTCCTAACAAAGCATGTATTTCTCCGCTTTTTATTTGTAAAGAAATATTATCATTAGCTAGTACAGAAGAAAATATTTTTGTAATGTTCTTAAATTCTATTAAAACCTTTTCTTGGCTAAGCGACATTTTCTTTATCAAAACCTTCGCCTAGCCAAGCGGGACTAATCGTCTTTTGCTTGAAGATTAGTAGGAAACCCTGGCAGAGTTTTTGCTTGGGCAAAAGTAGATTTTACTTGTACTTTGCCGTTAATAATATTTTGCTTAACACTATTTAGGTTAGTTACTATATCCTTTCCCAAATCAGGATTACTGATAGAGAAATCAACCCCGCCTGATTTTGTATCAAACACTTGCCTTCCTGCCTTGAAGGCACCAGCTTGAATCGCTTTTAGTGCTGCAACTGTAGATGCCTCGACTCGCTTTATCATAGAAGTTAATACTGCCGATTTCTTATTCTTTGCATCGTATATGCCATCTTCAAATTGGTCGGAGTCTACTCCTATAGCCCAGACATTTTTACCTTTGGCTCTGTATTCCTTTGCCATAGCGATAGTGCCCGAACCGGTAAACCCAGCTGCAGAGAAAATGCAATACACTCCTGCATCGAACCAATTCTTAGCCTGAGTTTTTGCAAGCTCGGGCTTAGCCCAGTCATTGGCGTAGTAATCTCGAATTTCTGCCTTGGGGAGCACCGACAATACCCCCTGAACAAAACCCACTTCAAATTTAGTGATAACAGAACCGGGAATACCCCCTATAAAGCCAAACTTAGGATTAACTATTTTGTCGGCTACTGCCTTTTTTGCAGCAGCTACTCCTACTAAATATGAGCCTTCATGCTCGGTAAATGTTGCCTCCATTACATTGGGTTTATTTACCCAATCTACATCTACGATCAAGTACTTTTGATCTGGATACAAAGGTGCGGTAGCGATAAGGGCATCTGCAAAAGTAAAACCTGTAAGTACAATTAAATCGTATTTTTCGTCAGAAGTTTGCTTTATATTTGGTATGTACATGTCTTGATTTGCAGCGGTTACAAAGTCGTAAAGGGTGCCACGGCTTTTTTGATTTTTTGCCGTATCCCCATAAAATTGAAGAAATCCCCGCCAAGCAGCAGCATTGAAGGATTTGTCATCTATACCAGAAGTATCGGTGAGCAGTCGAGCAGTTATTGTAGTCTGCGCTGCAAGCACCCCCGCTACCCCAAGAAACAACAGAACAAATAAAACTATCCACTTATTACGCATAAAACCTCCTTATAATGATATAGTATCTGTAGGATACATTGCTTATGGTTTTACCGTCAATAGTTATAGTACGGCATTATGAAGATGCCCTTTATCATACCTATTTTACTACAATGGCAATAAGTAATGAAGGAAAGATTATTTATGCCAAACAAGGAAGACCCTACGAAATATAAAAATCTACTTGACATTCATGAAATTGTGGTGTTATGTAGGTAGAAGAAGTAGTCTAAGATCAGTTCGTGCCAAAAAGAATTCTTATTGTGGTTTAATTTTATGTTATGAGAACTAAAGAATGAATAAAAAGAGCCTATCAGAAAGAGATATTTGCACCAAGTGTATCACTCCTGCTTTGGAAAAGGCAGGTTGGGACAAGCAGTTGCAGATTTTAGAGGAAGTATCTTTTACTGATGGCAAGATTTACGTTAGAGGAAAAATAACCGCAAGAGGAACACGGAAGCGGGCTGACTATATTTTATATTACAAGCCAAACATTCCTATTGCAATCATTGAAGCCAAAGACAACAACCATTCTGTAAGAGCAGGAATACAACAAGGACTTGAGTATGCAAGAGTATTAGACATTCCTTGTGTGTTTAGCAGCAACGGCGACGGTTTTTTATTTCACGACCACACAGCAACAGACGGAAAGATTGAAAAAGAAATTGGTTTAGACGAGTTCCCTACTCCTGAACAACTTTGGGAGAAATACAAAAAGTATAAAGGCATTGAAACTCCAAAAGCAGAGAAAATAGCTTCGCAAGATTATTACGTTGACGGCACTACCCGCAAACCCAGATACTACCAACAAATAGCCGTAAACAGAACGGTTGAAGCCATTGCCAAGGGACAAAACAGAATTCTGCTTGTAATGGCAACGGGAACAGGAAAGACCTACACGGCTTTTCAAATCATTCACCGACTATGGAAAAGCCGAGCTAAAAAACGCATTTTGTTTTTAGCAGACAGAAACGTTTTGATTGACCAAACACGCAGAGGCGACTTCAAACACTTTAAAGACAAAATGACTGTGGTAAAACACAGGCAAATTGACAAGAGTTTTGAAATTTATCTTGCCCTCTATCAAGGACTTTCGAGAACAGACGAAGCAGCTAATGTGTACAAACAGTTTTCAAGAGATTTTTTCGACCTGATTGTAATAGACGAGTGCCACCGTGGCAGTGCAAAAGACGACAGCAGTTGGAGAGAGATTTTAACCTATTTCAAAAATGCTACGCATATTGGTTTAACAGCTACTCCAAAAGAAACAGATACTGCAAGCAATTCGGAATATTTTGGAGACCCTGTTTATACTTATTCGCTTCGCCAAGGAATTGACGATGGTTTCTTAGCTCCTTACCGTGTCCTTCGTATTGCATTGAATGTTGATGCTGAAGGTTGGCGACCCGAACAAGGCAAAACCGACAAAGACGGGAACGAAATTGAAGACCGCATTTATAACCGTAGAGACTTTGACAAGAACCTTGTTATTGAAGAAAGAACAGATGTAGTTGCTAAAAAACTTACTGAATTTTTAAAGGGTTACGACCGCTTTGCAAAGACAATTGTTTTTTGTGTGGACATTGACCACGCTGAACGAATGCGAACCGCATTAGCAAGGCACAACGCTGACTTGGTTGAGGAAAAATACAAATACATAATGCAGATTACTGGCGACAATGATGAAGGCAAACGAGAATTAGATAACTTCATTAATCCCGAAGAAAAATATCCTGTAATTGCCACCACTTCTGAATTGATGACCACAGGAGTTGATGCACAAACGTGTAAAGTAATTGTGTTGGACAGCAACATCACTTCTATGACCAAGTTCAAACAAATCATCGGTAGAGGAACACGAATAAATGAAGAATATGGTAAACTGTATTTTACTATTTTAGATTTCAGAAATGCGACAGACCTTTTTGCCGACCCGCAATTTGACGGCTACCCCATCAGAATTAAACCGGTTACAGAAGATACCAACTTAGGCGGCATTGTGGACGAGGAAGAAGAAAACACCGAACCCATCATTAACATTGAAACAGGCGAAGAAATTATTTTAGAACATGCAAAAGTTCATTATTCTGAGCCAAATTCCCCCGAATCAGAAGTAAGAGAAAAGGTATATGTAAACGGTGTAGATGTTTCGGTTTTGCTCAGCCGTGAATTGCATTTTGACCAACACGGTAAACCAATTACCATCAGTTTGAAAGACCACACCAAAGAAATTATCAAAGAGCAGTTTGCTTCATTAGATGATTTTCTGAACAAATGGAAAAATTCAGACCGCAAAGAAGCCATCATTGCTGAACTGATTGAACAAGGTGTAATGGTGGAAGCCTTGTATGAAGCCGTTGACAAGCAGGTGGATTTGTTTGATCTAATCTGCCATGTGGCGTATGACCAACCGCCATTAACCAGAAAAGAAAGAGCCAACAACGTGAAGAAGCGAAACTACTTTACAAAATATGGCGAACAAGCAAGAAATGTTTTGGAAGCACTGTTAGACAAATATGCAGACCAAGGCATTGAAAATATGGAGAACATTCAAATTTTAACCGTGCCACCTATCAATGAATTTGGTTCAGTCACAGAAATTATCAAAGTATTTGGTAGTCGTGAAGCATACGACAAAGCCATGAAAGAATTAGAAAACGAACTGTATAAAGTAGTATAATGGAAATCATACACGAGAGATATTTTACTGATTATAAAAATCTATTGCAGATTGATTGCAAAGATGCTTTGAAGGAAGTACGCAAAATAGAACTAACGCCTAAGAGCTTTACTTTTTACACATCAGTGGCTGTCATTTCTTCTTCACGAATTGAAGGAGAACAAATGGAACTGGATAGTTATGTAAAACACAAAATGCAAAACATTGAATATTTGCCTAAGTTAGTTGAAAAACCGAATGACTTATACCTTGCATATTTGTTTGCCAAAGACAATGCGCTGACTAAAGATAATTTTCTAAAAAGTCACATTTTGCTCTCTACCCATTTATTACCTGAAAAGGACAGAGGTATTTACAGAAAGAATGATATGCTTGTGATGGAGTATAAAACAGGGAGAATCCAATTTGAGGCTGCTCCCTTTGCAATTGTAAAACCCGAGATGGATAAACTTTGGAATGACATTAAACATTTATTACAAACCAATTTATCTACAGATGAGGTATTTTATTACGCGGCATTTATTCAGCTTACATTTGTAAACATACACCCCTTTAATGTTGGAAATGGCAGAGCAGCAAGACTGTTGGAAAAATGGTTTTTGGCTCAAAAATTAGGAGAAGTAGCTTGGTATATTCAATCAGAAAAATACTATTACCACAATGTAAACAGCTACTATCAGAATTTGAACAAGTTGGGAATGTTCTATGAAAAACTGGATTATGCCAAAGCAGATTCTTTTCTGCAAATGCTACCCAATGCAATTAACTACAAAGGATAAAACAATAATGAGCAACATAGGCGGAGTAATAAAATCCATCAGAGATATTTTTAGAAAAGACCCGGGCTTGAGTGGCGATGCACAACGGATTGAACAATTGGGCTGGATGATTTTCTTAAAACTCTTTGACGACAAAGACAAGGAAAGAGAAATACTTGATAGAAAATATAAATCACCCATCCCCACCGAATTGCAATGGCGTAATTGGGCAGAGAATGACGAAGGTATTACAGGCGATGAACTCATTCAGTTTATCAACAACAAACTGTTTCCGAAACTGAAAAACCTGACCGTGGCTGTGGACGACCGTTTGGGCATCACCATCCGCAATATTTTTGACGGCACCAACAACTATATGAAAAGCGGAACCACCTTCCGTCAGGCAATCAACAAACTCAACGAAATTGATTTTAACAGCAGTAAAGAGCATCACGTTTTCAATGCCATTTACGAAGACATTTTACAAGGACTTGCCACCAAAAAAGACACAGGCGAATTTTACACCCCACGAGCCGTAACGCAGTTTATCATTGATATGGTAAACCCTAAGCTGGGCGAAAAAATTACCGACCCTGCCTGCGGCACAGCAGGTTTTTTGGTGTGTGCCATTGAGCATTTGCGTAAACAAGTAAAAAACATTGACAACAAAAAAACCCTACAAAAAACCATTACAGGCACAGAGCTAAAACCTTTGCCTTTTATGTTGAGTGTTGTAAACCTGATAACACACGATATTGAAGTACCACAAATTTTAAATACTGATGCGCTTAGCCGTGAACTCACTTCATTACGCCAAGCCGACAAGGTAGATATTATTGTTGCCAATCCGCCCTTTGGTGGTGTGGTAGGTGATGGAATGGAAACTAATTTCCCTTTGAACTACCGCACCAAAGAAAGCGCCGACCTTTTTTTGATTCTGTTTATTCAGTTGCTGAAAGATGGCGGACGAGCAGGAATTGTATTGCCCGATGGCAGCCTTACAGGTGAAGGCGTAAAACAACGAGTACGACAAAAACTGTTGGAAGATTGCAATGTGCATACCATTGTGCGATTGCCACAATCAGTATTTGCACCTTATGCCACCGTAAACACCAACCTTTTATTTTTTGATAAAGGCAAAAAGACGAAAGACATTTGGTATTACGAACACACCCTGCCCGAAGGAGCCAAAGCCTACAGCAAAACCAAACCTATCCGCATTAAAGAATTTGATACCATTAAAAAATGGTGGAAGAAAAGAGAAGAAAGCGATGTGAGTTGGAAAGTTTCCATAGATACAATCATTGAACGCAATTATGATTTGGATATTAAAATCCGAATAGGAAAGTGGAGGAAGTGGTGTATGATAGAAAGGCGATAATAACCAATTTAGAAAAGTCATTCAAAGAGTCTATTTTATTACTTAACGAATTAAAAGGATAATAAAATGGTTTGGAAAAAAGTAAGATTGGGGGATTTGATTACAGAAAGCAGAGTTCCTTCATTAAACCCAGATGCAAACAAAAGGATTAAGGTTAAATTAAAAGTCTTAGGTGTTGAGAAACGACCTTTAGAAAATGAAATTGAAGGTGCAACCAAGCAATTTGTAAGAAAAGCTGGGCAGTTCATATATGGAAAACAGAATTTCCATAAAGGAGCATTTGGAATAATTCCGAATGAACTTGATGGCTATGAAACAAGTGCTGATTTACCAGCATTTGATGTTAATGAAAAATGTATTCCTGAATGGGTATTTTACTTTTTCAAACAAGGCGGTTTTTACTTAGAACTTGCAGCGATGGCAAGAGGTGTTGCTACACAACGAATACACCCTGAACAGATTTATGATATAGAAGTTCCCTTGCCTGATTTAGAAACTCAAAGAAAAATTCTACTAAAATTAAAATCAATAGAAGAAAAATCGGCACTTCTATCTTCAAAACTCTCCGATCAACTCACCCAACTCACCAACCTAAACCAAGCCATTTTACAAGAAGCGGTGCAGGGCAAATTGGTAAAGCAAGACCCAAAAGACGAACCAGCCAGCGAATTACTCAAACGCATCAAAGCCGAGAAATTGAATAGAGTTGGGCTTAAGCCCAACTCAAAAAAGAAAACCTTTAGCCCTGCCTTGAAAGGCAGGGCTAAAGAATTGCCACCTATCAAACCCGAAGAAATTCCCTTTGAAATTCCTGAAAATTGGGTGTGGTGCAGGTTGGGGGAAGTAATTGAATTTAATTACGGAAAAGGATTAATGAAAGAGCAGTGTATACCAAATAGCCAATATCCAGTTTTTGGTTCAAATGGAATTGTTGGATACTTTGATAAATATTTGACCAATAAAAGAACAATAGTTGCAGGGAGAAAGGGCTCGGCAGGTGCACTAAATGTATGTGAAATTCCATCTTGGACAACTGATGTAGCTTACTACATTGAAGAAAACCAACATTTGAATTTTGAGTTTGTCTATTTTTTGTTGAAGTCACTCCAATTAGAAAGATTGGGAAAAGGGATTAAACCAGGTCTAAATCGTAATGAGGCATATTTAATACCAATCCTACTCCCCCCACTATCCGAACAAAAACGCATAGTAGCAGAAATAGAAAAGCAATTCTCCAAAACCAAACAATTAAAAGAACACATCATTGCCAACCAACAAGCCACCGAGCAATTGCTCAAAGCATTGTTGCATCAGGCGTTTGAAATAAAGTAAAATGAAAAGGATTTGGCTAAAGCCTAATATGAATTGTAATATTATCAACAGCTAAAACCCTGTTGCATTACCCATTTCTTCAGCAAGTACTAACCAACCAAACCAAACCTTTTAGTTGCACCAAATGGATTTGGCAAAAGTTCATGTGCGGCATCATTCAATGAAATGAATAACAGATAACAATCTATCTGCGATTTACCCAGTAATGTAGACAGTCTGTATTAACCTAGGTTATGTCAATTATTTTGTGTAAACTATATATGCCCATATTACAGATAAGAATTTATCTCTTGTTCGTAAGAGAAATGGAAAAGGGCAAGTTGACAGTGATAGAAATTTAACTTTATTGATGCCCCCAAACCTCTATGAAGATGTTACATGAAGTCCGATAGAATCCCGTGAAAGCGGGGGAAGAGCGACAGTGTCAAAAACAAAAATCCATTTGAAGGTACGGAGAAATAAACTATAAAAACCAAAAGCTCTCTCAAATCCCTTACTCTACCTTACAATTCTTAAGAATGGCATCAATTGTCTTGTCTAATTGCACATTCACTTGCTGCCTTTCTTTGGATGCCAAATACCATTCTACCGACTCTTTTATCCCTTTCCTGTAAGGAATACGGCTCTTAAAGCCAGGCACCATCGCACGCAAAGCAGAACAATCAAAGTAAGTAGAATACGCCTTATCTCCCTCTAGGCTTTGCCCAATTCTGGTACTATACTGTGATATTAATTGGATTGGCACATGAACAAGAGTAGCCTTAACCCCTAAAGCATCTGCAAGACACTCATGAATCTCGTCCCAACTTAACACCTCATCCCCTGTTATATGTACAGTTTTATTGTAGGCTTTTTTATTTGCAAGAAGTCCAACAAGACCAATGGCAAAATCCCGCGCATGGGTAATTGTCCATTTTGTTTTTCCATCACCATGCACTATCACACTCTTACCTTGTAGCATCCTTGCTGCAACTGTAAAATCGCCAGATCCACAACTGGAAGGCAGCCAGCGATGGCTATATGTATGCGATGGCCGTACAATAGTATAAGGAAGTTTTAAATCAGTTGCCCTTTTAGTTAATAAGCATTCGCATTTTATTTTATCTTGGGCATAGGGCCAAAAAGGATTGCCTAGAGGAGTAGCTTCGGTAATAATTTCAGACAAAGGCGGTTTTATGTACACAGAGGCAGAACTAATAAACAAAAGCTGGCTGGTTCTATCCTTTACAAGCTCTATAGTTGCATCCATCTGCATTTCATTATACGAGACAAAATCCACTATTGCATCAAAATACAATAATCCCAGAACCTTGTTCGCAACTGCAAGATCATTTTTATCTGCAATATGAGTAATAATTTCGGGGTGAGTTATATCTGGTCTAGTGCCTCGATGTAGATGATGCACGACAAAACCTTCTGCCAGAGCACGAAGACTACAATCCCAGGATAGATTACCTGTGCCACCAATAAATAAAACAGTTATACTATGCTCACTTATGTTGCAGGGTTACGTACTAGTTCTCTTGGTTTAGAACCCTGGGCAGGCCCAACAATACCCTTTTCTTCCATTAACTCTACAAGTCGAGCAGCCCTATTGTACCCAATTTTTAACTTTCTTTGAATATAGGATGCACTAGCCTTTCCTTGCTGCATTACAATTTGTAAGGCTTTTTCAAATAAGGGGTCAGCATCCTCTGAATATACAGAAGTTGCCAAATCCTCTTCTTCATCTTCTATAAATATCTCTTCATCAATATATTCAGGGCTGCCAAGAGTTTTTATGTACTCAACAGCATTCTCTACTTCTTCTTCAGATACAAAAGAACCCTGCATCCGTACTGGAAAGGGATCCCATGCAGTAGCTACAAGCATATCACCCTTACCAAGCAATTTTTCTGCTCCTACCATATCTATAATTATCCTACTGTCAAAAGTACTGGCAACCATAAAAGCTATCCTACTTGGAATGTTAGCTTTTATTAACCCAGTAATAACATTTATACTAGGTCTTTGTGTTGCCAATACTAGATGAATGCCCACTGCACGCGACATGGCGGCAAGTCTAGCCAGAGTAGATTCAAGCTCCTTTCCTGTGGTTGCCATCAGGTCTGCAAACTCATCTATAATTACTACAATATAGGGGAGCACTTCTGAATCAGTGTCCTTATCTTTTATTTTGCGATTGTAATTTTTAATATTGCGTGCACCAGCTTTATCCAATAAAGTATAGCGCCTTTCCATTTCGCAAATGCAGTATTGCAATGCCTGAAAGGCTTTTTTAGATTCTGTTATTACAGGGGTAAGCAGATGCGGTATATCATTATATAGTTTTAATTCTACAATTTTAGGATCAATTAACATAAGCCTTACAGAGTCAGGCGAGCAGCGATACAGTATAGAAAGAATTATAGAGTTTACGCATACCGATTTCCCCGAACCTGTAGACCCGGCTATTAAAAGATGCGGTGTTTGTGTCAAGTCAATAAATTGAGCTTCACCACCTATATCCTTGCCAAGAATTATTGGTATTTCCATCTTGCTTGTACGAAACTTTTCCTGGTCTACAATTTCCCGCAAAGACACAATGGATCGTGCCTCATTTGGGACCTCTATGCCCACCGCATGCTTTCCTGGTATTGGCGCAACAATACGTACACTGGAAGCCGCCAATCGCAGGGCAATATTATCAGATAAATTACAAATTTTAGATAACTTAATACCGTGTGCAGGCAAAATCTCGTACATTGTTATAACAGGTCCTTTTCTTATTCCTGTAACCTTAGCCTCTATCTTAAACTCGGCAAGAGTTTGGGTAAGTACATCGGCCATTCTTTTAGTCTTCTCATCTATTATCCAATACTCTCCATCGGGATATACATTCAATATTCCTTCAACCGGCACCGAATAATTTCTATTTCTTTTTTTGGCTATATTCTTTTTTTTTGCTTCTGTATTTTCACTTAACTTTCCTGCACTACTAGGGGGGGGAACAGAAATAAACTCAATTTCATCACTTGTAATTTGGGGAGTATCTTCTTCCGCTGCAACTTCTTCATCGCCTAAAATTACCTCGCATTCAGCATCGGGTACATCATCTTGCATTGGCATGAACAAGCTGGATTGTCCACCTTCATTAGTAGTTTGTACTGAAATACTAATTGCTTCTTCGGATTCCCAATTACCACCCGCATCGGGCATTTCAAATACCATCGTACTCACAGGTGATTCTGTTTTATCCATTACTTTTAATGATGGTAAAGGTTGTAAATCAGGCACTTGGAAAGTATAGGATTTTTCTGCTTTTTCAGGAGCCTGGGATATTGGAGATTTGTAACGGTAACTATTTTGTAAAGACGACCCAGCTGGTGCAGGCAGCATTAGAAGATGAGAAGTACTTTTTGGATAACGTAAAATAATTCGCACCACCAAAAATCCAAAAATCAAGGCTAGAATAATTGCAGCTATTGCTAGTCCTGCAATACCCATGCTTCCAAAAAGCAAACTATATTCTTGAATAGAAGCTATTCGTGCAAAAACAGCAATAGGTATGAAAACAACAATAGAGCCACTTAACGCAATCATTGTTCTTGGCTTCCATCCTGGCAGATAACTTATAATTGCAGCACAAAAGAGCCATGTAGGGATAAATAATGAAGCCCATGAAAAGCGATCCAACAATGTTTTACCAAGAGTAGCCAGCCCCTTGGGCACAGTAATTCCTGGGGCTGCCAGGGCAAGGCTAATAAGTATAAACACTGCAAGGCAGAGTAATAACAGTGCGCATAACTTATGCAAAGGAGGAAATTTATTTATCACCTTCATCAAGTATATCTCCTTACCTCTAACAAATTATAAAGGCAGGTTATTCTGCACATAGTACCATAACAACCCTTTGTATGAACTTTTGTGAATATTGCATTAATTATCGGTTATATAGTATAATTTTTAAGGTTTTCTACACATAAATGGGGTGAATATGAAAATAGATATAAATAGTATCGTAACCTTAGAGTATCAAATTAAGGATTCTACAGGAAAGCATATAGATGCTTCTCTTCCTGACGCTCCTATAATGTACCTTCATGGAGGCAATAGGTTTTTCCCTGGTCTGCAAAACAAGTTGCAGGGTAAAGAAGCTGGATCTAACCTACATTGCGTATTGGCTGCCAAAGATGCTTTTGGTGTGCATGATAATACTTTACTTACAAGTACAGATAAAAGCCAATTTGGAAATCAGGAAATAGAAGTGGGAATGAAATTCCGCTCGCAGGATACAATGTATACGGTACTGCAAATAGATGATACATCTGTGTATTTGGATGCAAATCACCCCTTGGCGGGGATTGATGTACATTTTTACATTAAGGTTATCGCAGTAAGAGATGCAACTTTGGAAGAGTTGGAGTTGGGCAGCTATAACCAAAGTAGCTCCTACTTTGGTAGTGGTAACAGTAATGGTTGTGGGAAATGCAATTGTCAAAGGTAAAGAATCGCCTTGTACCTTCGGCTACTGACATAATAGTTATAATTATTATCTTATTTGGGGTAATTTTTATTTCTGCAAAGATGTATAGTAGCACCCAGGAAAACAAACAAGTTTCTATAATTGCAGGCAAGCAAGAATGGTCATTCCCACTAAAACAAGACCGGCTGGTACAAATACCAGGCACACTGGGAATAACTCTGATTGTATTTAGTGATAATAAAGTGCATGTAGAATCTTCACCTTGCCCCAACCAAACCTGTGTTGCTATGGGCAGCATAAACCAACAAGGGCAGTGGTTAGCCTGCTTGCCCAATCGCGTTTTTGTTCGTATAACTGGCAATAATTCTATAGATGTAGATGCTTCCGTCTTCTGATATAATTCAGGAAGATTGCAGTCCTTTACAAAACCTAGGTACGCTTACCGCAGTCCTTACCGCCTTTTGTTTTTTCTTTTCTACAATCGAGTATATGATACCCAAGCCATTGCCATTTATGCGCCTGGGAATAGCAAATTTGCCCATTCTATTAGGAGCAAGTTTGCTACCCCCTCCATATTTTTTTGCAATGGCATTGCTAAAATCTATTGGCATGGGTATAGTCTCGGGCACTTTGTTTTCTTTTATTACCATATTTTCTGCCGTCGGCACTATGGTAGCAGCCCTGATAATATATGGTTCACAAAAAATAAAAAACCTTTCTTTTTTGGGTATTTCTGTGCTTGCGTCTTTTGCTTCTAATGTAGCTCAACTTTTGCTTGCAACTGTTCTTGTATTTGGTCCTGTTGCGCTATACACAGCCCCTATTTTTTTACTTTTTGGTATGGCAAGTGGCATTGCAATGGGTATATTCGCCAACTCCTTTGCTCGCAATTCTTCCTGGTACCAGAGTATCTTACAGGGTAATAAGATTACAGTCTTGTCCAGCAGTTCCGTATCCTTGCCGCTGCAAAAGTCAGTTATCCCTATCCACTTCTGGGCTCTGCTACTGGTATCCCTCGTCTATATTACAATAGATATTTTTTTTATTAGATTAATTATATGTACTTTTTTTCTAATACTTAGCATTTTAAAAGGCATCACACTACATTTTCGCCTTATGCTCTTAGGCGCAGTAGGTATTGTCGTAATAAATCTTTTGCTGCCAGTAGGAAAAGTGCTGCTAAAACTTGGTCCTTTGCTCATTACCGAAATTTCCTTATGGGAAGGGTTACAAAAGGCTTTGCTTTTTCAGGGGCTTATTACAATCTCTAAAACTGTATTGGGTAGTAGGCTGGGACACATAGGCACCTTACTCCCAGCTGTCTCAGTCAAGTGTACAGGCAGGAGTAAGCGCAGTATCATCTTCCTTAGCAGCAAAATTCTATCAGATGCTTTTTTGTATTACTCCTTGCTGTTACAGAATAAGTGGAGCATAAAAGCAAAGAGTCTAATTAAAGATATTGACAAGCTACTTCTAAAAATTATTTCGCTATCTGCACGGGATTGAACAGATGTTTATTTAAAACTCTTCGCTGTAGGAGATGCTTATTATTATCATCTTCAAGATTATGTCCAGTATTGTTTGCATTTTTTTTAGAATTCAGGGGTTTACTGCTTGTATTGTCCTTAGAAACCGCTCACATATTCTATTGCTTTGCGTTGTCTTACTTTTGTCTTGGAATGATCTATCGCTTCAATATCCAGATATAATTCATTTTCATGGTGATCCCTGGTTCCAGAGTATTCAGTCCTTTATTGGTGGAGCACTCGTAATAGCCATACCCCATATTCCCACATATAATGCAATACTCTGTCGTTTAGCAGGTCAGCCGCTACAAGATCTGTTTTACTGTTGTATAGTTTTACCGTTGCACTACTTTTGCTTCCAATGCTGATTACCCTTTTTAATGTTTCTAGATCATACCCTTTTCATACACATCGCACTCCCGCAGGAGAAATATACAACCCTTCTTTTCTCAGCTCATTGGTTTCTCTTACTTGTCCTAATGCTGGCTGTCCTATTGCAAAATATAACTTTTCTTTCAGTTGCAGGGTCAATCCTATTCCTTAGATTAGGCTTTTACGATTGGTATCCGGCAGCCCGAATTCTCCTACAGTCTCAAACTACCCTTACACTGAAACTATCCCTTGAGTAGCCACATATTTTGCGCTCGTGATACATTTTCTAGTTCTTGTGCCAGTCTTAGAGGTCCTCATTTATTTTTAATCAGCTTGTCCTGGGTATTAATACCCTGACATCTCCTTTTCTTCTATAAATAACGCCTTGTCAGTTATTATCGTAATAATTACATATAGGGCAAAGTTCCCGTGTGCATTCGTGCAGCCTAGAATGGGATTTATTCTTCTTAGCAGGAATTTTGTGTTTGTATAGAGAGCCGCTTGGCAATAGCATTAAAAGCGGTGTAATGGCAAAGTGTTATTCTAATACTACCTATTTCTTTGTGAAGTTTCTTACCAGTTAGAAACTCACTTTTCCCTGTATCCAACTAAGGAATTATATGCTATTATTGTACAATAAAGGAGACAAAAATGAAACGTGCAGTAATAGCATTGTGTATGGGGCTTTTGTTTGCAGGCGGGGCTCTTTTTGCGCAAGGTAATTCGGGTGTTATGGGTACTGTTCCTTTTGCAACTTCACCAGGTATTACAAATAGGATTGCAGGGCGATTGATATACATAAACAAGGTTCCTGCTATCATCTTCAAAAGAAAAATATATTTTTTGCAAATTCCTAATTATTATGAATGGATAGCCCTAAATGAACTGCAAGAAGGTAACTTTATTTTGGCAGAAGGGTATTTATCCACAAAATTTTCTAGCCCACGGCACTATGGTTTGGTTGTATTACGGGCCACAATTGGGAATAGATTATATACTTTTTCTGATTTGCCTCCTAGTGATGGCGTTTGGGTAGAACCAGATTTTTGGGGGCCTGAGTATTATGATGAAGGGTATTACCCACCTCCAAGTGGTGGCATTATGGGGACAAGACCAGGCTATCCAGGTAGCGGTGGCATTATGGGTACTCAGCCTGGCGGCGGTATAATGGGAGCCCAACCAAGAGGCGGTGGCACTATGGGTACTCAACCTGGCGGCGGTATGATGGGAGCCCAACCAGGAAGCGGTGGCACTATGGGTACTCAACCTGGCGGCGGTATGATGGGAGCCCAACCAGGAAGCGGTGGCACTATGGGTACTCAACCTGGCGGCGGTATGATGGGAAGTCAACCAGGAAGCGGTGGCACTATGGGTACTACTCCAACACAACCATGAGTAATGATTATGTAGTTGCATACATTGTCACGCGATAGCTGTTCTAATAACAAATCCTCTTAACCAATTTATTATAAAATTTGGTAATTAGAGTGGGTATATGACCTTGCCGTGTACACATAATTATTTACTGATGCCCACTAGCTGAATAAAAGAGTTTGCATAAGGTTCGTATTTCCTTTGTATCTATGTACTTTCTTTTAATGTAACAATAACAAATTGCATTCTAGAGGTTACCTACATTATTTCTTAGTTTTCTTTTGGTTTTAGAATGGCAGCCAAATCTACCTTATTTCGCTTCATGGCGGTTTCGTATGCTGTTTCGCCAGCAATATTGCGTAGATTTGGGTCTGCTCCTGCTTGCATCAACCACTGTGCGGCTACAAGATTACCTGCCTGGGCAGAATAATGTAGCCAGCCATTACCTTGCTCATCTCGGCTTGCAATACCGGCAACGCTGGCAAATGCTTTTAACAAACCTATATCCATATTCAGTACTAAAGAGACCGGAGATTCCCCCGCCTTGTTTCGTAGAAAAATATCTGCACCTGCACGCACTAATCCAGTTATCAGATCTTGTTTGCCGCCAAGAATTGCTACATGCAAGGCACTTAAACCTAGTCGGTCGCTTGCATTTATATTAGCACCACTTGCTAATAACGTATCCAGCACATCAAAACTAGGTTGCATTTCCATCGCAAGTAGAAAAGGAGTTTTGCCTTCAGGATTTGGTTTATTTATATTTGCAGGAGTTAGTAAAGCTTTTAGCAAGGTTGAATTGCGACGCACAACTATAGAAAGGGGAGATACAGATTCTGAATCCAAAGCAGTAATATCTGCGCCTGCACTAACCAATAATTGCACTGCCTCTGCATCATTATTTTCTACCGCTATATGTAAACTGGTACGCCCATTCTGATCTCTTGTGTCTATAGGAACCCGTACCGCTAATAGCTCGCGCATCATTTCGTACGATGATCGGGACACAGCAGATGCCAAAGGAGTTTGCCCTCTGCCATCTTTAATATCAGCATTAGCACCTTTTACAAGTAATCTGTTTACTACCTCTTTATCATTTTTTCTTACTGCTTGGTGCAAGGGTGTCTCTCCTGAAAAATTGCGTGCATCCACATCAACTGGCTGTGTCAATAAGAATTGTAAAGTCCTCCTGGCACTCCATTGTACCGCCAAATGCAAAGCAGTATCGCCAACTGTATCGCGCGCAGTAATTTTAGCCTTTAATTCGATTAAGGCCTTACAGGCTTCAAGAGAATTTGATTTTACAGCAGCGAGAAGTGGAGTTTCATTTGCTCTATTGATTGCTTCAATTTCTGCCCCACGTTCTGCCAGAAACACAATAGCTTTAGGAAGGTTTTCCCGGGCAGATAAATGAAGGGGACTATCTCTATTACCATCCCTTGCATTCACACTAGAGGGTATAAAAAACCATTCAGAAGTTGGTACCGCTGCCAAGGCAAGACTAAGTGGCGTCTCATTCCTGACATTGGTAATAAAAATATCGCCACTTGCAAGCAAGAGAGTTTCTCCCTGACTAGGCAAATTTTTTTGCACCGCCAAATGTAAAGCACTATCGCCTGCATTGTTACGCGCACTTACCTCTGCTCCACGGGCAATAATTGCCTCAATCACACCCCGATTAGCTGCCAGACTAGTAGCAATAATAAGCGCAGTATTACCTGAATTATCGCGCATTCGCACCGTTTTTTCGTTGAGTATGCTATCCAAAGTTTCAGGACTGCCCAGAATAGCCAGGGTCAGTGGAGTTTGGGATTTGCTATTTGCTAAATGTATGTCTGCACCATATTGTAATAATATTTTTACTAATTCTTGTCGATTTTCTCTTATTGCCAGATGCAAACTGGTATCACCCATATCATTCTGGGCGTTAGCAGGGCTTTCTGCTTGCAATAGCCCCACAACTGCATCCAAAGGATACCCCAGTTGTACTGCAATGTGCAAAGCAGTGTTTCCATTTTTATCTTTTAGCCTGGGATCAGAGCCCCCTTTAAGCAAAAGCGCAATCGTCTCAGCCCGCTGTCCCTGAGGGGGTACAATATGAAGAGGAGTGTTCTCAAAACCATCCCTAACATTGGGGTCTGCCCCGCCGGCAAGAAGCATAGAAGCTCCTTCCAGCCAACCAGTGCGAACTGCCTCATGTAATGCTGCCGCGCCTGCCTGGTTGCGGGCATTAAGGTTTGCTTGCTGTTCAAGCAAATACTGAACAAAACCACCCTGCCGTAATGCAATAGCCTGATGTATAGCCGTACCACCATCAGAATATCGCAAAGTAGAGTAATCAGAAGCTCTCACTGCCTGAATAAACCAATCTAAAGTTCGCAAATTGCTACCCGTGCCTTTTCGAATAATGGCTTCGGCTATTCGTGCAGCCTCAATTCTATCAGGATGCAGAAACGCCAAATCCAAACTATTTCGGTTATCTTTATCCCGAATTGCAGAATCAGCACCTTTGGAAAGTAGAAGCTGCACCTGTGGCTCTAATAATCTTTCGGATGCAAAATGAAGCAGAGTCCTACCATTTGCATCTTGTTTGTTTAGATTGCTATCGGTAAGTAAGGCCTCTAAAGTAGCCCCTCCCTTAGAAAGACCAATATCTGCCAGGATGGTCCCTTCATTATCCTGACTAAAAATATCAGCTCCCCTACCTACCAGGGCATTTATGCTCTGATAGGAATTAGCCTCGACTGCAAGCCGTAGAGGGGTTTTTCCCTCATTATTTTTACTTTCAGGCTTTGCACCCAGAGCCAAAAGCAACTCTACAATTGGTGCAGAACCCTTTTCTACCGCACTGTGCAAGGGATAATACCCACGACTATCAGGGGTATTTAATTCTTCCTGGTTGGCAAAAAAGTCCTTTATTCCGTCAATATCATTTTCAGCAATGAGTTTTGCCAGACTTTTGCCATCATTTTGTTGGGCGGTAGCAGAGACTACTGGCTCTTTTGTCTCTTCCAGCACTGTGTTCGAAAAGGATTTTCTTTCCAAACTTGCACAGCCAGTGACTGCCAATATGTACAATAATCCCACAAAAGACAAAATATACAATTTACATTTCAATTTTCCCCCCAGAACTGAATATACAATAGAAAATATATGCTTTTAAAATCGTCTGAATAGCGTAAAATCTTTATAATTGCTTGAAATTGAATATTTATTTCATTATTACTTCAGTAAGTAAACCTGCTTACAGATATGTCAATTTCTCTATTGATTTTTTTCAAAAGTAGACTACAATGATTTAGTACACAGTTAGCTAGTAAAATTTGGCTAACAATTACAAGGAGAGTGCAGATGAAAAAAAACAAGGGTTTGGTGCAGTACAGTATGCCTTTATTGGTATTTTTACTTGGAGTGTTTAGCATTCCAGGTATTCGAGTGTCATCACAGGATGCAATGATGCAAGCCCCGGGAGGAGCAGCTGGTCCTAGTATGGCTCAAATAGGAGAGCGTGTCCTAAATGGGTCTCAGGATTGGTTGCCTAAAAATGGCCCCAGTTATTTTGCTGCACTTCAGGCAGTAGCCGAAGCATATGCTGGTAAGCCCCTTAGTATCGAAGAGAAAAAGGCCTCTATAAATGATTTAAAAGCTGATAACAAGATCGATTCCGAATTTACAGTACAGGACGCTTATGCAGTGCTTAGCGATGCACTAACAAGACTGGGCATAAATTCAACCACCCTCACCATCAGCATTGTCAGACCCAGCACAAGCACCCCAGAAGCACTGGAGCAAGCCAAATCTGAAGCCTATGCCAGTTTGCGTCATGTAAGTACCTTAACCAATCCTAACCTCGCTGGACACTGGCAACTGGGCGATGCAACCGGCAACTTTGTTTGGGATCCTATTTCTGCCTCTAACGAAATGGGTAGAAAAAATTTCCCCGAAAATACCCGCTATGTTATAATAAAAAGCAAGTCATAATTTTATACAACTTGACTATTATTCTTAAATATATTTGAACAAAATAATCTATTTTGGAGGTATATGAGATGAAAAAGTTTAAAGTAATTGTAGGTGTTCTACTTATGAGTGCCTTCGTGGGTCTTACCCTGGGATCTCAAGCTAAAATTCGCATAGGGTTTTTGGTAAAGCAGCCAGAAGAGCCTTGGTTTCAGAACGAATGGAAGTTTGCAGATTTAGCAGGTAAAGAACTCAACTTTGAAGTGATTAAAATTGGTACAACTGATGGCGAGAAAGTATTGTCTGCAATCGACAACCTTGCGGCACAAGGTGCAAAAGGTTTTGTTATCTGCACCCCAGATACAAAATTAGGGCCTGCAATTATGAATAAGGCAAAGGCAGTGGGCATAAAAGTATTGGCCGTAGACGATCAATTTATCGGGGCCGATGGTAAACCAATGTTGGATGTTCCTTATCTTGGAATAAGCGCAGTTAAAATCGGTGAAACCGTAGGACAAAGTGCGTGGGCAATAGTTAAAAACAGAAAACTTAATGTAGCTGAAACCGGTCTTCTAGCTATTACCTTTAACGAATTGCAAACCGCCCGCGACCGCATAAATGGGGCCGAATCTGCCCTAAAAAAGGCGGGCTTCCCTGCTGCTAATATTTTTGAAGCCGCCCAAAAAACAACCGATACCGAAGGTGGCTTTAATGCTGCAAATGTTACCATTACTCAAAATCCTAAAATAAAAAATTGGATAGTTATCGGTCTTAATGACGAAACTGTTATTGGTGGGGTACGCGCCTTAGAAGGCAGAAAATTCAGTAACAATTCAATCATAGGTGTTGGCATTGGTGGGGCTTCTCCCAGTATTAATGAGCTTAAGAAAAACACAGGTTTTGCAGGCACTGTCTTGCTGGCAGCAAGACAACATGGCTATGACACTGCCAAGCTTATGTTTAATTGGGTTAGCAAAAATCAGGCTCCTCCTAAGGACACCCGCACCAGTGGTGTGTACATAGATAGGCAAAACTACGTTTCCGAGCTTACTAAAGCTGGCTTGGAAGACCAACTTTAATGCATGACGGGTTATAAAAGCCTAACACTTAGAAGCACAGCTAAAAGCTACAGCTAAAAGCTACAGCTTTTATAACCCCTAGATCTGCCTCTACTACTGCATAATTATTTCTATATATTTATTTGGCAAGCATTGGGTATACATAATGATCAATAATCCTACTGCCTACCTGCACTTAGAAAAAGTGTGCAAACGGTTTCCTTCAGTTCAAGCACTGCAAGATATTACTTTAGATTTGCCCGATACCAAAGTGCATGCTATCCTGGGCGAAAACGGGGCAGGAAAATCTACTCTATTAAAAATACTCTCCGGTGCACTTAACCCTACATCTGGGTACATACAAATAAACAGCCGAAAAATGCAGTTTCGCTCTACAAGTGATGCTATAGGGGCAGGCATTGCAGTTATACATCAAGAACTAAATCTGGTGCCTAATATGCGCGTCGATGAAAATTTATTTCTGGGGCATATGCCAAGCCGTTTTGGATTTGTGAATAAGAATGTACTAAGTCAACTTGCCAAAGCTAAATTAGCAGAGCTAAACGAAAATATTAGCGAGGGCACAAAAATACATAGCCTTTCTATTGCATCAAGGCAAATGATAGAAATTGCCAAAGCACTTTTATTAAATGCCAAAATAATAGCCTTTGACGAGCCAACATCCAGCCTAACAGGGAAAGAAGTAGCCAGTCTCTTTTCTGTAATACGAGATTTACGAAAAAAAAATCATTGCGTACTTTACGTTTCGCATCGCTTAGAAGAGATTTTTGAAATCTGCGATACAGTTAGTATCTTTCGTGATGGGCACCTTGTAGAATCTTGCAAACCCATAGGTGAAATTAGTAAAGAGTACATAGTAAGCAAAATGGTAGGACGCGCTATACAAGATGTGTATGGCTTCTACCCACGTCCTAAAGACAAATCAATCTTAGAAGTAAAAAATCTTACAGGACCAGGACTTAAGACACCTGCCAACTTCCATGTGAACAAAGGAGAAATTCTTGGCTTTTTTGGGTTAGTTGGCGCAGGTAGAACCGAGCTTATGAAGCTACTTTACGGTGCTACAAAAATAACATCTGGTTGCATTATCATCGATGAAAACGAGGAGCATATTCATAGCCCCAAGCAAGCCATAAAAGCAGGAATTGCACTTTGTCCAGAGGACAGAAAACTGGAAGCTATAATTCCTCTCTCATCTGTGGCAGAGAATATAAATCTATCTATTCGCAGGCTATTTTCATATTTGGGGTTTTTTCTTAGCGGCAAAAAGGAAATACAAAATGCCCAAGCCCTTGCTACCCGACTAAACATAAGAACTCCTACCTTAGATCAAAAGTTAATAAAACTATCTGGTGGTAACCAGCAAAAAGTGATTCTTGCTAGGTGGCTCTCTGAGAAAATAAAAATACTAATATTGGACGAACCAACTCGCGGCATTGATGTAGGAACCAAGTCAGAAATTTATTCAATACTTTACGAATTATCTGCAAAGGGATTGGCACTTATAATTGTATCTAGCGATCTACCAGAGATATTAGGAATATGCGATAGAATTATTGTAATGCGCGAGGGCAGTATAGTCTCCTCGCTACATCGGGAAGAGGCTAATCAGAATGTGTTGCTACAATTGGCACTTCCCCAACAGGTGTCTCTACATACAACCTAAGAAAATGTCTTTCATTTTATTACAATAGGCATTAGGAGGAAATTAGTTAATGACAGCGACATCAGAGAATAAAGTTATTGCTACTAGCTTGCAAAAATTTTGGTCAAGCGCAGGTATGTTCTTCGCATTTATTGTAATGTTTATATCCCTTGCCATTTTTGTGCCGTATTTTTTTTCTATTCCCAATATGATTGGGCTAGCTTTATCCGTGTCTATGGTGGGAATGGTAAGCTGTACAATGCTCTTCTGTCTTGCATCAGGCGACTTTGACCTATCTGTAGAGGGGACGGTTGTCTTTGCTGGCGTCATCTGCGCTGTTGTAATTAATGCAACTAATTCTATTTGGCTTGGTATTCTAGCTGGTTTTTCTGGTAGCTTAATTGTAGGTTCTTGTAATGGCATTATAATAGCCAAACTAAAAATCAATGCCCTAATTACAACATTGGCAACACTGTACATAGTACGTGGCCTTTCCTTTATTGTGTCAAGTGGCAGCTCGGTGGGAATTAGTAATGAAAAGTTTTTCACAATAGGTAATAATTCATTTTTAGGAATACCTAACCCAATCTGGGTTACTACCCTATTATTTATAATATTTGGAATACTGCTTAATGCAACTACATATGGTAGGAACTGCCTGGCGATAGGTGGTAATAAAGAAGCAGCCCGACTGGCAGGTATTAATGTAGAAAAATACAAAATACTTATTTTCCTGATACAAGGGGGGGTAGCAGGGTTAGCAGGGATAATACTTGCATCGCGCGTTACAAGTGGCCAACCCAATGCATCGTCTGGCTTTGCCCTGGATGTTATATCTGCCTGTGTGTTAGGTGGGGTAAGCTTGAGCGGAGGCATTGGTACAATCTCGGGTGTACTTGTAGGAGTACTTATAATGGGAACAATGCAAAATGCAATGAACCTTTTAAACATTCCCACCTTTTATCAGTACTTAGCAAAGGGGGGCATCCTTTTGCTAGCAGTTATTTTTGACCAACTTAAACAAAAAAAATCCTAAACACAAAAATTTCTTGTTACGGGAATAGCAAACAATACGAATCCTGGTAGAGCAATTGAATAAAGTTATCTTTAATGTATATCATAGTAATCATGGTAACTAACTTGGAATCTAAAATTCGCCGCTTTACAATAATTGGTCTTGCTCTTGCAATGTTTCTTGGTGCCCTGGATCAGACAATAGTTTCTGCTGCAATGCCCAAAATAGTCTCTGACCTTAATGGGTTGGACCGATTTGCTTGGGTAAGTATTGTTTTTCTTATGATATCTACCCTGCTAATACCCCTCGTTGGAAAGCTTGCCGACATTCTATCCAGGCGCTTACTTATTATCTGGAGTGTAAGCATTTTTATAGTTGGTTCTGCTCTTTGCGGACTATCTGGTGAAATACGCTATATCTTTCTTATTGGCGATGGTATGAACCAACTAATTGTATTCCGTGGTCTGCAAGCTATTGGTGCTGCAGGTATTTTTGCCCTTGCTTTTACAATAATCACTAACTTATACCCCCCAAGGCAGCAAGGTAAGATCAATGGTATTTTCGGTTCTATCTTTGGGTTGTCAAGCGTAGTAGGACCCTTTATAGGTGGATTCTTAACCGACAATGCAGGTTTGTGGGTGTCTTCTATCGAAGGCTGGCGTTGGATTTTTTATGTTAATCTACCTTTAGGTGCTATTGCCCTTTGGTTTCTTCTTGCTAAAATGCCAAAGTTGCAACCAGAGGCAACAGGTAAGAAGATAGACTTTATTTCTGTTTTTCTTATGATCGCAGGGTTTGTTCCCCTTATCCTTGCATTAGAACTAGATAAAAACAAATACCACTGGACAAGTCCCCTTATACTTTCTTTACTAATCGCCTCCGCATTATTATTAGGACTCTGGGTATTACATTATACCAAATCCAAACAACCAGTACTGGATTTAAGCCTTTTTACAAATAAAACCTTTCGATTAAGCTGCCTTGCTGGTTTTCTTTTTAACGGTACATTCATAGCACTTATTGTGTACTATCCTATTTATCTTGTGTATGCACGGGATTTGTCGTCAAGTGCGGCTGGCCTTAACTTAATTCCCCTTACACTTGCAGTAGTACTTACATCTACATTAAGTGGGTTTGTTATTACTAAAACAGGAAAATACAAATTGATCATGATAGGCAGTGCAACCTTACTTATCCTGGCTTTCCTTTTATTTGCCATTAGCTCCTATGATACTCCAATTTTCCAGATGCAGCTTTACCTTATTTTAGCGGGCTTGTCATTTGGTCCCATGCTAACTATTTTTATTACATCAGCACTAAATGTAACGTCTAACAAAACAAGTGGCGAGGCCACAAGTACTATACAGTTTAGCCGGCAGATTGGAGGGGTAATAGTACTTTCAATTTTAAGTACTATTTTTACATCTACCTTAATACCCTCACTTGCATCCAAAGGGATAACAGTGAATCTTGCTGGCAGTTCAGTTCAGGCTGCAATGCAAGAAACAAAAACGAACGAAACCAACTTACCTGTACTTAATTCTGAATCTAAAAATCTAGCAAAAGCAATCCAGAATATTTTTGCAGATTCTAATAAGAACATCTGGTTTTGGAGCATGTTAATAGCAATTTTGCTCTTGCTTGTTTGTATAATTATCCCCAATACCCCATTGCGCACCAGCCACACATCAGAACCTGAAACTACAGGGGGACTAGAGAAATTAGGGGTATTGTAACTCTCTTGGACTTTTCCTAAAAAGTATACCCAAAGAACAGAGAATTGCATTGAATGATTGCAGGTTATGTCTAAAGAGAAGAATATATAAAAGTTAATAATAGCTTAGAGGCTACGTTTACAAGGGGAATAACAATATAGCACTGTATTAAAAACCCCATTTATCAATCAATATAATCCGGTATCGTCGGTGTGCTTTTTTACTGCACACGGATAACACTGGTTATACAGATAGATACAGATAAAAATTATGCAATAATTCATAATGAACAAAACACAGAAAGTAACCAACGATATTAAAGTGCCCAACAAGGATTGGGAAGTATTGAAGAAGAATTTTTCGCATTTCTTTGACAAAGACGGAAATTTTCAATTAGAGAAATTTAAAAATAACCTGTCCGAAAAGGACATCAACTTTTCTACTGAAAGTTATGGTTTAGATTGGATCGGAAAATCTTACGCAAGACTATTGGCAAGCGAACCCGCAAGTACTTTGCTAAAGGCAGACGAAAGACATAACAAAAAATAGGAAAATACGAACTCGCAAAACCTGCTCATCAAAGGCGATAATCTTGAAGTACTAAAACATCTTGCCAATGCCTATTACGAAAAAATAGGGATGATGTACATAGACCCACCGTACAACAGGGGTAGCAATGGCTTTGTGTATCAAGACAACCGCAAGTGTAGTGCAACTGAACATGCAACATTGGCTGGCGTTGATAAGGAAAAAGCCAAACGGATTTTGGATTTTACCCAAAGCAAGAGCAATAGCCATTCTGCATGGCGTACCTTTATGTATCCACGATTGTATATTGCCAAACAATTACTCAAAGACGATGGGGCGATATTTTTTTCTATTGATGATAATGAAGTCGCACAGTTGCGCTTATTGATGGATGAGGTTTTTGGGGAAGATAATTTTGTTGCGGAGTTTGTTTGGAGTACTAAAAATGCGGCTCAAGGAATGACAACTCAAAATATTATTGTTACTAATCACGAATATGTAATAGTGTATGGCAAAAAAGAGGCAATAGAAAGTATATTTTAGTGCAGATACAAGGGTTATTATGGCAATGGCAAATTATATGTAATGCACAAAGGCTTTACAAGCGATAGCCTGAAAGCATTACTGCAAAAAATTGATGCGGATAAATATTTTAATCCAACATCTATAATTTGTTTTGGTTATTACTTTAAAAGCCAAAATTTGCGTGAGCTATCGGAGAATGTAAAGCCTACTCCAAAAAGAAGAATATTGACATTGATTTTATTACGAGGCATTGAAATGAAATCCATTTTTCATCAGAATAATCCGTGTTTTCGGTGTGCATATACACAGCACACGGATAGTGCTGGCAACGGCTATATTAGGACAAGACCACCAACGACAAGAAAAAGATTTACTTCTAGAATTACACTCTAATCTTTCAAAAAAAGTTAATGCTATAAAGTATAGAAAAAGCGGTATCAGAAAATTCTGTTTAAATCAACTGAGTACAGTTATTAAAAATTCAATAGACAGACTAAAAGATATATAAATATCTTTTTTGAAAAATCCTGATAATATCTTAAAATCTCTTTCATCAAGATTGAATAAAATAGTACAGTTAGTTGCTTTCTGTACTAATTCATAAGAATGTTGTATCATGGGGTATTGTAATTTTAGTGTAAATAGTATTTACTATGATCTGTACCATCTCTATGAGATATATCAAAATTATGATCCCACCATACGGAGAGTGCAAATATGCAAAATATAGCTCCTACCCAAAACCAATCTATCTCAAAAAAACTTAGTCTGCTAGATCGCTTCCTTACCCTATGGATTTTTATGGCTATGGCAATAGGGGTTGGAGCAGGCTACTTGTTTCCACCAATTGTCTCTTTTGTAAACCAGTTTACTATAGGATCTACCTCTATACCCCTGGCAATAGGGCTTATCCTAATGATGTACCCTCCCCTTGCCCGTGTGAAATACGAGAGGATGGGGCTAGTGTTTAAGGATGTAAAACTAATGTCGGTATCGCTTATTCAGAATTGGATAATCGGCCCCCTTCTTATGTTTATCCTTGCCCTTATTTTTTTACGGGATAAACCAGAATACATGATAGGTTTAATTTTAATAGGTCTTGCTCGCTGTATTGCCATGGTTATTATTTGGAATAATCTAGCAAAGGGGGATGCAGAATATTGTGCAGGTTTGGTTGCACTAAACTCCATTTTTCAAATTGTTTTTTACTCTATATATGCGTATCTTTTTATTACAATTATTCCCACTGCCCTTGGTATGAATAGGATAGAAGTGCATATACCCCTAGTAACTGTTGCGCAGAGTGTTCTTATCTACCTTGGCATTCCTTTTTTCCTGGGTTTTATTACTAGACTGGTACTTATTAGAGTAAAAGGCAACCAATGGTATGAAACAGTTTTTATACCCAAGATAAGCCCGCTTAGTCTCGTTGCTCTTCTGTTTACCATCATTATAATGTTTTCGTTAAAAGGAGAAAACATAATTTCTCTTCCACTGGATGTCGTACGAATAGCCCTACCTCTCTTATTATATTTTAGTCTTATGTTTTGTATTTCCTTTTTATTCGCAGCAAAATGTAAAGCAGGTTATAGCCAAAGTGCCACTTTGTCTTTTACTGCTGCCTCCAATAACTTCGAGTTGGCAATTGCTGTTGCAATTACTAGCTTTGGGATTGCCCATGGGGCTGCCTTTGCGGCTGTAATTGGTCCTCTTGTAGAAGTTCCTGTATTAATTGGGTTAGTACATGTTTCACTTTGGATAAAAAAGAAATTTTTTACGCCCCTGCATTAAAATTTTGTTAATTTCTTAAATAATCCATTTTTTTCATCTTTATACGGACCTAAAAATTTATCACCGTTGAAATGTATCAAGTGGTCTGGATTATCCGCTATCCAAACTTCTGTTTCCCACGCAATTTCTGATGACCATTTACGAAATTCTGCTCTTTTTAAAAATGCTGTCACAAAAATAATTTCTGCGGTGCATTTTTTTGTTAGATTTTTTAATTCTAACATTCTTACTTCACTAATTGAACCGCTACTATGAACTGCTTCAATTAAATATAACCAATTTTTACGTGAATTATATGCAATAATGTCTGGTAATTCATCGTGTGATAATTCAAAGAATTGTAATGCTTCCAACTTTTTCTTATCCAAATGAAGCAATTTGTTTGCAGTATCGCCAACATACAGAATTTGACATCCTTTTCCATATCTCGGCAAAAACTCTTCGATAATCAATTTTTGCAATAAATTATGCTGTCCTGCTGATAATTCAAGTTCTTTTCCATTTGGTAAAGAAATTGGGACTTTTTCAATATTTCTATTGCGTGTTAATTGTTCTTTCAACGAAATCTTATTTGTAAGATATTTTTCTAAATTTGCTGTCCAATCCTTTGTTTTGTAGGTTATAATAAGGTTTTTAATAGTCGTTTCTAAATTATATCCACGAGTTGGGTCGTTTGTTGCAGCATTTGGTTTATCTGAACTATTAAGCACTAAACCACCCAAAACAAGCAATTTCAAATCTTTTCTGCGAATGTCATCATAAGAACCACTCGAAATATTTTCTTCAAAATTTTGGTTTATGAAATTGATTATATCTCTGGTTTTTAGAAATCTGTTATCTTTTGCTTCTTTCCACGATTTTGTAACACCTGCTACCGCTAAAAATGTCATTGACATTTTTTCTAAACTTCTTTCTGTCTTATCTTCAATAGGTATGCCTATTTGAGTAAGTATATCTACGGCTTCATTTAATAGACTTATTGTTGCTTTTGCCTTTTTACTTTTGCTGAAATATTCCATTTTAAAATAAACTTGTTTGTATATAATTTTTAGGTCGTTCTGCTAAAATTTCATTTAAATTAAAACTATCTACGTTGTCCAAATAGTTTTTTATTGATTGTGCAATTTGATAACCTAATAACGGCGGAACAGCATTACCAATTTGATAATATTGATTTGTTTCTGTTCCTTGAAATTCAAACCAATCTGGGAAACTTTGTAAACGTGCTGCTTCTCTTATCGAAATTCGTCTTCTTCTACCGTCTTTTAACTTAACTCTTTGCATATCTCCTGTTGGTGCTGCAATATTTCTGCAAGTTAAAGTTCTGGCTGGTTTGTCCATATACAAATCTCTTGGATTTATGCAAGATGATGCAATTTCGTAATTTTTAACATATCTATCCATTGAAGCCGTCAAAATTTTGCTTTCATCTTCGATTGTATTAACTAATTCGCCAATTGCTTCGCCAACTGTAATTTTTTTTGTTTCTGGTTTAGGAAAATTGAAAATTCCTTTATGTCCAATTACAAATAATCTTTCTCTATTTTGTGGTATTCCAAAATTTACAGCGTTTAAAAGTTTATAATCAATAATATAACTTTCGTCTTTCAATTTCTCTGTAACTTCGTCAAGATACCATTTGTTTGAGTATAACATACCACGAACATTTTCAAATAGAAAAATTTTTGGCTTTATTTTTTTTATCGTTTCAATAAAAATTGGAAAACCGTTGCGTTCGTCATTATGTCCTTTTTGATGTCCACCAACGCTAAAAGGTTGGCAAGGTGGACCACCAATCACAATATCAAAATCATACGTTTCAAAAATACTTTCTGTTGTCAATTTTTGCTCAATACAAGTTCCTAATAAATTTTTATTGTATGTTTCTACTGCTTTTGCATCCATTTCATAACCAACAGTCTTAAATCCCAATGCTTCAAATCCTAATGACAATCCACCACAACCCGCAAATAAATCTAAAACTTTATAATTTAGTCCGTTTGTAGGTTTTAAAATTGTATTTACTTTTTCTATATAATTCATTTTTCTTTTATCTGCTTATCACTTGCAATGTGCTACAATTTTTATCTAAATATCAAATCATGGTAGTTTGTCTGTTTTTTGCCAATAACAACCCGGCAGCCGACCTTCATTGCCAGCCATTCTGTGTTTTTTATTTTCCTCATCGTACATTTATTTTACTCATTGTATCACTCCCGTTCAAGGAGCCAATTTTTGCCAATATTTCATAGGAAAGCGGAAAGTGTTTTTACATTTTACCTAGCTTTAAGGTGCATTTATCACTTGAACCTACAAAGTCAAACGAACAGCAAAACCAAATGGTTCTGATGCAAATAAAATAGCAGGGGCAGGACTTGAACCTGCGGCCTCCGGGTTATGAGCCCGACGAGCTACCAACTGCTCTACCCTGCGTCGATTGCGATCATACTATGTAAGGTTATAAAAAAAGTCAATATGCAGGCTATACACCAGGGATATTTTTAAAAATGCCCCATAGCAAGACAACAAAAACCAGAGCTGGTAATAGGTTAGCTGTCTTAATTTGCCGTAGATTTAGAAGATTAATGCCTATGACAAGCACCATAGCACCCCCCACTGCACCAAATTCGTCCAGAAGTTGCGGGCTTACCAGAGGTCCCAGCCAAATAGAAAGCAAGGTTAGGCCACCCTGATACACAAGTACTGGTAAAGCCGAAAAAGCTACTCCAATACCAAGCGCGCTGGCAAAAAAAATACTTATTGCCCCATCAAGCAGACTTTTTGTAAATAACAATGCGTAATCGCCCTTTGTCCCCGCATTAAATGAACCTATAATAGCCATGGCTCCTGAACAGTACAGGACAGAAGCATTAAGAAAAGCTGTTGCAAAACTACCTGTAGTCTCCTTTGGGGCAAATCTTTTGTTTAATAATTCCCCCAACTTTAGAATTGCTTCTTCCAGTTTTAGCCAGGTGCCCACCAAGTTTCCAAATACAAGAGACAGTGCAAAAATAAGAAGATGTTGGCTTTGAAGAGCCATCTTTATACCAATAAAAATGGTTATTAAACCAGCGGCAACCATAATACTTTGCTCGAAATTCTTAGATATTTTTTTGCGAAAAAGAATCCCAATCATAGAGCCAATAATAATAGTAAGTGCATTAACTATTGTGGCAATCATAAAAGAATTGCTTGCGCATTTGGCATTAATTTCATGCCAATACAATACTTGATAAAAAGTGCAAATACAATATACAATGATGGTAAGATATCTCATTGCCCAAAAGGCAATGAAGGTACCTAAGGTAGGAGTTAAAATGTTTTTGCATAGAGTATCTTCAGCAAGCAGGGCAATTCCACTGGTATTAGCCCTTACAACAGCGTTGTTTTTTTCATGCGCAGGGGTTCCTTCTTCTATACCCGAAGACCTAAGCGCGCAATCCCTTATTCAAAAGGCACAGGAATCTATTGACATATACAACTATGCAGGTGCCAAAGCCTATTATCAGACTCTGGCTGAGCGTTATGGTACCGATGCCAAATATGCTATGACCGCCAAATACGAACTTGCCTTTATAGATTACAAACAAAATAAAGTTGCAGAAGCCGAGACAGCATTTAAAGAAATAGTATCCATGTATGAAAGCGGTGCTGCTGCAGATGCTCCTAAAAGTTTTCTTACCCTTTCTACATTGCTGCTGGATAAAATAGCAAAACTAAAACCTGCTGCTAAAAAAGAAGGCACCTAGTATATTAGTACATATTGCTGATGCATTTTTCACATTATACTTTTTACTCACTGTAGCGAGGTTTGAAGAGCAAGGCTTGTAGCCTCCCACTCCTTATGCAGTGATTTCTCTTCTGCTTCCAAAGCTGTTAGCAACTTATTCAATTCCTTCATCCTATTGCCATTTTTGTATGCGCTTTCTTGGCTCATCTCTTGTTCAGTCGCAGACCTTTCTTGGGCTATTGCATCTAGCCTTTCAATTATCTGGTTTTCTTGGGCTTTAAGTTTTTTTAATTTACCTTTATCTATGCTATTTTTATTTTCTGCCTGCAATGCAAATTTTCCATTCCCTTCCCCTTCAGGGCTAGCCGAGCTAGTTAAGCTGCCACTTTTCCCACCCCTGGTGTGTGCATCCGGGTTTTCTTCGTCTCCTGCATCAAGTGATGCTTTTTTTGTTAGATAATATTCATAGCCACCATGAAAAAAAAGTGGTGAAGCACCCCTTTCTAATAGCAACACCCTATCTGCAAGCCTTGTAATAAAGTGCCTGTCATGAGACACAAAAATAAGGCTGCCCTTGTATTGTAATAATGATTCTAATAGTATATCTTTTGTTACTAAATCTAAATGGTTGGTTGGCTCGTCCAATAGCAAAAGATTAGCAGGCTGTAACAATATTTTAAGTAAGGCTAACCTAGACTTTTCTCCACCCGATAACACCGATATTTTTTTGTAAATATCATCACCCCTAAATAAAAAAGCACCTAACAAATTTCGCAATCGCGGAATAATCTCTATGGGACAAATAGCTTCTATCTCGGATTCTATGGTAGAATTACCCGTCATCGCATCTGCACTGTCCTGTGAAAAGTAGGCTACCTTAACACCGGTACCAAAAACTATTTCGCCCTGATAGTCAGAATCTTTCCCAGCCAGGAGGCGCATAAGAGTAGACTTTCCTGCCCCATTAGGACCTACCAATGCAAGCTTAGTACCCAGGGATACTTCCAGGTGTGCATTACGCAACACTGCAAGATTAGCATAGCTTTTGCATACATTTTTTATTTTTACACTTATTTTTCCTGAATGCGGTGGGTTTGGAATATGCAAGCGAATGGGCTTTAGATTTTCAGGTAAAGTAATGAGCTCGATTTTATCAAGTTGCTTAATGCGGCTTTGCACCTGACTGGCTTTAGATGCCTTGTATCTAAACCGTCTAATAAAAGACTCTTGTCTTTCTATTTCTTCCTGCTGTCTTTGCCAGGCTGCCAATAAAGAAGAGCTTTCTTCCAGCCGCCTCTTTTCATAATTTGAGTAGGTACCAGGATACAAGTTTAGCGTACCTTCCCACAGTTCATACACTTCATTGACAAGTGTATCCATAAAATATCTATCGTGAGATACAAGCAAAATGCCGCCATTATAATTTTTTAAGTAATCTTCTAGCCAATTTCTTGCTTCTATATCCAGATAGTTTGTTGGCTCATCTAGGAATAAAAAATCAGCTTTTTCTAGAAGTAGTTTTGCAAGAAGCACACGCATCTTCCAGCCACCAGAAAGAGAAGAAATTGGATCAGCCCACTGCCTTTTAGAAAATCCTAGCCCCTCTAAAACTTCGGCTATTTGTGTTTCTCGATGGTAGTAGAATTTTGCATCTAGTTGCTCTTGTATAAAACCCAATTCCTGTAACCAAGTAGTAGTTTGCGAATCATCCTGTGTTGTGGTGGCAAGATACCCTGTAAGTATATCCTGGCGCACTACTAGTTGCTGCAAGGGCAAGAAAGCACTTTCTGCAACTTGCATTATACTACTTTTATCATAATCAGTTGTTATACCAGTCCACACCTGCGCCAGATACGCAGAGCTACAGTTTTTTGTTATAATTATATTACCTTTATCTGCTTGCTGTATACCGCAGGCTATTTTCATCAGTGTGGTTTTGCCACTGCCATTAATCCCCGCCAGTGCAGCTCTACTTTGGTGGGACAAGTGCAAATGTACGTTAGAAAGAATATCTCTTGCACCAAAGGCAAGGCTAACATCGCTTAGCTTGAGGTAGGACATATTTATATACCAGAAGAGAAAACCAGTGGAGGGGTATGCCCTTCACCAGGTGTTAAGAAGCCTATATCATCCCCTGCTAAAGACAAAACCAAACCTTCGGGACTAAGCCTATAAAAAAAGTTCTTCCACCGACCTACGTTGCCTAGTTTCGTAAAAAATTGTAACGAAAAAACTCCTTCCCACCTATCAGAAAGTACCGGGTCCAAAAAAACTCTACATGCTATCACGCCTTGGTCCTGATAGTCGGTGTCAAAATATTCTTTTAGCAATTCCCGTCCTGTCCATGTAAATGTTTTATTGAGCCGTACATTTAAAGTACCAGCAGTTTTTGAATTCCAGGAAGTGCCAACCCTTGAAATAAAATTACGTAGCTGTACATATTGCCTTTGCACTTCATTTTTGTATAGTTCACGTATATCTTTTTGTATAAGTATAAAGCTTGCTCTGCCGCCAATCCCTGTATCCTTATATGTTTCAGAATCTGCTGGTTCTTCTGTATTTTGCTGCCAGGAAATTGCAATACTATTTGTTCCTATTATCCTGATAACAAGCCGGCTGCCATAAAAGACATACTCGACAAAATTCCCATTCCTTGTAATGATGTCTGAATAAGTAAATATTTTAGAAATAATGGGTAATTCCAATCTAATTTGCTTGCGAATTGCATCAGGAAAAATACCAAATGCAGGAGAGAATGTATCTAAATCATAACGGCCGCTATCTATCATGTCCTGAAAGTAGGAAGGACGCCAGTTATTTGCAAATATAAGATCTACGCCGGCAGTATTATTTAACACCGGGCCAGGCACAAGAGGCGTCAACAGATCCTTCTCGTTTACCAATCGTGTATTGCCGCTGTACAAGTACCCTCTAATACCAGTACTGGTCATAACAAAATACCAATCTCCTCCATTCTCCATCGCCCTTTCCGGAACACCCTTGGCTTTTGATAAAACTTTTGTAATCTCGCCAAGCCGTAATCTATATACCTTATTGCTTGATGCAGAAGGCATTTCTTTGATGGAAACACCATCTGTTTCGGCAGCAAGATATTGTGTCATAAGAGAAGCATACTCCTGCCTTGCCTTTATAGCCTTTGCTCTACTGGAGAAAACTTGGATATAATGCTGGGATACAACTGTACGAACCTTGCCCCCTGGCAAACCAACTTCATAACTATTCTGGATTGCAGACTTGCTATACACAACTACAATATTGCCTGCGGATAAATGAATTGTATTGTATTCTTTTGTCCAAAGTACAAGACCCCAGCGTAATCCTGTATTGCAGGCAGTAGCCAACCCTATACCAAATATAAGCACTAGCCTGGGAACACATTTTGATATAAAGCAATAAAAAGAAAAACCCTGCACCATACCTCATCATATACAATTGCGATGGTGGCGACAATAATCCAAGTTCATACTATACTTCTTATAGGAGGGTATATGGCGAATAAAAACAAACTCTTTATCGGCGTTGATTTAGGCGGTACTAAAATTTTAGTAGCAACCTTCGATGATTCAATGTCTGTTCTGGCAAGTGATAAAATAAAAACTCCAAAAGAAGGTAGGGAAGACGAAGTGGTACTGGCTGTTGCCAGCAGTATAAAAAGAGTTTTGGCGCAAGCAGGGCACACTGTCGATAATCTTTCTGCTATTGGTATAGCAGTCCCCGCCCCTATAGATAGAAAAAAGGGATTGGTGCTGTATACTCCCAACATGGGATTAAAAAACTATCCTTTAGCAGCAAAATTAGGCGAGCATTTTTCTGCTCCTATTTCTCTTGACAATGATGTACAGGCAGGGGTGTACGGAGAGCTGCGGGCAGGAGCACTACGGGGTAAAAAAAATGCCTTGGCTGTCTTTATTGGTACAGGTGTGGGAGGGGGTATTGTTATAGACGGAAGGCTGTACCGTGGATCCAGCGGCTCTGCCGGCGAGGTGGGCCATACTATATTGTTAAAAGGTGCTAACCTTTGTGGCTGCGGCAACTATGGTTGCTTGGAGGCTATGGTCTCAAGAACCTGCATTGCAAAAGATGCAGCAGCCTTAGCCACTTCGGGCAAAGCACCAAATCTACTTCGACTTGCTGGCACAGATGTACGAAAATATCGCAGCTCGGTTTTATACAAAGCAATGATAGAAGGCGACAAGGGCATACGTGATATTATAGATCGCGCTGCAACATGGCTTGGGGTTGGGTTGGCAAATTTTATTCATGTTCTTAATCCAGAGGCAATCGTAATAGGGGGGGGGCTAGCAATTCGCTTTGGGCAACGATACCTGGACGTAGTTATCAAGTCTATGGAAGAAAACCTTATGCCTGGTTTATCGGGTACAGTAAAAGTGTGTTTGTCTGAATTAGGAGATCTGGCAGTGCCCTTTGGAGCTGCCTATTTTGCAAGAGAGTTATTGCAATGACCCATATTTCTGACTCAAAACGGATCTTTCCCTTGACCACTGCAATTGTAGAAATTGGCTCTACAGGTATTAGACTGCTCATAGCCGAAATACAGGGGCATGGCAGCTTTACAGTATTGGACAGAGCTGGCAAACCCTGCCGTATTGGCAGAGATGTATTTACCACTGGGCTTGTTGGACGCGAAGCCATGCGTGAATGCATAACACTGCTTCAATCCTTTCGCGAGCTAATTGTAGGCTATGGCATAGACGCGAGTAAAGCCATTGTAATTGCAACTAGTGCTTTGCGAGAAGCAGGCAACAGGGATACCCTTGTGGATAGGATTTTACTGCGCACTGGATTTAAAGTAAAAATAATAGAAGATCTGGAAGAAAACCACCTAATGTATCTTGGTGTGCAACATGTACTTAAAGATGAGCTAAAAGTACTTTTTCAAACCAATACCATGATTCTAGAAGTAGGAGGTGGGTCTACCGAAATACTTTTGTTAAGGAAAGGTAAAATGGCAGGCACACACTCTTTGCGTATTGGCACTGTTAGAATGGGCGAACAAGTAAAAGGTGCCGGGGTATCGCCTGAATTTCTTAAAAGATATTTGCAGGATAATGTTCGCACTGCCTGTGATCATCTGGATTCTGAATTGCTTCTTGAATCTATAAAAAACTTTATAGTAGTTGGTTCTGATGCAAGGCTTGCTGCTATTCGCCTAGCATCCAAGAGAGGCAAAAAAGTAGAAGCTAATAACACAGTTACCCCACCTCCAATGCACACAAACTTGTTACAGGAAGCAACTATTAGCAATGCAGAATCCATTAATGCAACAGGCTTAGAATATACAACAGCTTTTGGTAGCCACGCGGTAATTGATAAAGAGGACTTTACCCATTTTGCTAATCAGATTATAGGGTTATCTGTAGATGAGTGTGTAGACCGACTTAAAATACCCTGGTCTGATGCCGAAGGGCTAGGTCCAGGCTTAGAAATAGTACGACTTTTCTTGCAGCGCACAGGCGCAAAAAATCTTATCGTTCCCAATGTCTCCATACGAGAAGGGGTATTAGTTAGTATTTCTTTAGGGTCAGGTATAGGGTCTGGCACAGATATGCAAAATCAGGTTATTGCAAGCAGCTTGTCTGTAGGGCAAAAGTTTCATTTTGACAAAGCTCATGCCAGGCATGTAGCCGACACTGCCATTATTATTTTCGACAAACTAAAACCCGTGCATAGCCTGGGAACAAGAGAGAGATTATTGCTGGAGGTGGCAGCCTTATTGCACGATGTTGGTACATATATAAAAACAACAAGCCACCACAAACATGGTGAGTATATCGTAGCTAATTCTGAAATTTTTGGGCTTAACAGAGGGGATATAAATATAATAGCCAACATAGTACGATATCATCGAAAATCGGTGCCTTCTCCCACGCATCTTAATTTTATTGCCTTGCCCCAAGAAGACAGGCTTATTGTAATGAAACTAGCAGCCATACTGCGAGTGGCAGACGCCTTGGACAGAGGACATGATCAGCGATTATGCAATTTTACACTAGAGATAAGAGATGAATCTTTACTTATTCATATCGAGGAAAACGGCAGAGAGCTTTCTTTAGAAAAACTCTCTCTGTCAGAAAAAGGCTTGATGTTTGAAGACGTATTTGGTATGAAACCAATAATTTTATAAGGAGAAAGGGTATTGCGTACCAGTAAATTTAATAACAGAGAACTTTCCTGGTTGGATTTTAATGAAAGAGTTTTAAACGAAGCCTTACGGGAAGAAAATCCTCTTTTAGAGAGATTAAAGTTTCTTGCTATAGTCTCGTCTAACTTGGATGAGTTCTTTATGGTTAGAGTAGCCGCACTAAAAGCCCAGGTAAGAGAGGGAAGGCACACGCAGGATCTGTCTGGACTTTCGCCTACCGAGCAACTCTCTGCCATATCTACCAGAGTAAGAGAACTATGCAAGATACAATACCAGTGCTTCTCTTCACTTATTTTGGTTTTGCAAAAGGAAGGTCTTTACCTGACAAGCAGCACTAATTGGACAGAAGAGGAAACAGCATGGCTGGATGAATACTTTACAAGAGATATTTTTCCTCTTCTTACTCCGCTTCGATTCCTGGCAGAAAATGAAGAAAGCAGCCTTATGGTTGCAGGCAACCTAAGAGTACACTGTGGTTTTTTATTGCAAACAGACAGTATAAAAAATGAAAAAATACCTATTGAAAAAGCAAGGAAACTTGCCATAGTTCAGGTTCCCCCAAATGTAGAAAGATTTATACGATTGCCCTCAACTGCAAGAAATAGTATTACATTTGCATTACTGGAAGATGTAGTAACCATGTTTGGGGTCAGACTATTTTCTGGTTATCTGCCTTGCGATACTGTAGTATTTAAAATAACCAGAGACGCCGATTTTCCTGTAGACGAAGATAGAGAGGAAGATTTTCTTACTGCAATGGAAGAAGTGCTTGCAGATCGGCAGATTTCTTTTCCAATCCGGCTTAGCTATTCCCAAAGTTCCAAAGGTGGTGGGCAGGATATTATAAAACGGTTGCAATTACAATTAGGATTAAAAGACGAGGATACGTATCCCCTTCCCGGCCCCATAGACTTAAAAGCATTTTTTGATTTTGCAAAACCTTCCACCATTCCTTCAGAGCTAGACACAAAACTTCGCTACAAACCCTGGACGCCAATATCAAGTTTAGAACCCGACGAAGACCTTGACATATGGGAAGAAATGCTACACGGAGATAAAATATTACATGTGCCCTACGAATCCTTTGACCCTATTATAAGGTTTTTAGACACTGCGGCGGATGATCCTGCGGTATTGGCAATTAAAATAATTCTGTACAGAACCTCTGGTAATTCGCCTATAGTACATGCACTGGAAAGAGCAGCTAGACGTGGCAAACAGGTTGCAGTGCTGCTGGAGCTAAAGGCACGTTTTGATGAAGAACGCAACATGGAGTGGGCAGAAGCTTTAGAAAAAGCAGGCGCTATTGTAATTTATGGCATTGCGCGGTTAAAGGTTCATGCTAAGGCAGCAATGGTTATACGTCGCGAATCTAATAATACAATAAAACGTTATCTTCACATGGCTACAGGAAACTACAATGACAAAACATTGTATCAGGATTTGTCTCTTTTTACGGCGGATGAAGAATTGTGCCGTGAAGTTTCCATCTTCTTTAATATGGTAACAGGGTATTCTGCCGTACAGAAGATGAGGCACATTTCTGTAGCACCTTTTGATCTAAAAACCAGACTTATTTCTCTTATACAAAGAGAAACAGAAAGATCTACCGTGGAATCGCCTGGGTTTATTATGGCTAAAATGAACTCTCTTGCTGATAAAGATATAATTTTTGCTCTTTATCGTGCCAGCCAGGCAGGGGTAAAAATTCTGCTTAATATTCGGGGTATATGTGCTTTGGTGCCTGGTATAAAAAACCAATCCGAAAATATTTGTGTTATTAGTGTGGTAGGGCGTTATCTTGAACATTCCCGTATTATTTATTTTGCCAATGGTGGTAACGATGAACTCTTTCTTTCTAGTGCAGATTGGATGCCAAGAAATTTAGAAAAAAGAATAGAACTTCTATTCCCCATCCGGGATGAAGACGCAAAAAAAAGAATACTTAATATTCTTAATGCGTACTTTATTGACACCCATGGTTCTTATCGTTTGCAACCGGATGGGAAGTGGAAAAAAGTATTACCCCCTAAGAACTTTAGCCAAGTAGGACAAGCGTCTTCTTTGGATATAAAACCCTTTTCTGCTCAGGAAAGTTTTTACGAAAATGCAAAGCAAATGCGCGCCTATAAAGACAAGCCCAGAGAACTATTGCAAGTTAGACGGAGCATAATAAGTACAAAGGAGGAAATAAATAAATGAAAACTACGGCTGTTATTTTGGCGACTGGTTTTGAGGAGGTAGAAGCAATTACCCCTATTGACTACCTTAGGCGCTGCGGTGTGAATTGCACTATAATAAGTATAGTAGAGAGTTATGATTCTCATAGCTCCTGGCCTTCAAGTTATATGGTATGTGGTAGCCATAATATGTATGTTGCAGCAGATATTGGTATAGAAGGATTAACTAAAGAGTACGATTGCCTTATACTGCCTGGTGGCAGTATTGGTGCAAAAAATCTTGCAGACTCTTCAATACTTATAGAAGCAATAAAAAAGCAAAATGTTGACGGGAGATACATAGCGGCTATTTGCGCCTCGCCATTTTTTGTACTTATAGAAGCTTGTGGTTTGCTTAGTAATAAAAACTATACCTATTATCCTGGTGTGGATAAAGAAGCAAAATCGTCTACTGCCAACTGGACAAGCCCAGGAAATTGGCAAGATAAAAAAGTTGTTAGAGATGGAAATATAATTACTGCCAGATCTGCAGGTTGTGCCCAAGAGTTTTCTTTTGCAATAGTGCGGGCTTTATTAGGAGAAAATGCAGAAAAAGAATTAGCAGAGGCAGTACTTATGTAAAGATATCTTTTTCTTTGTGGCATTTTCTTCTTACTGTTTCGATGTGCCTAGCTTTGCAATTTTCATCAGTGTCTATAGCACAGATGGGAGATCTGATCATATTTATAAAATAGGCCTGGTTTCCTGTACAAATGGTGTAGGCTTTGTTTTTGCAAAAACTACTGCATATTTTCGCCCTATGTACAGTATTGTCATTTGCTGCTCTTTGGATAGGTTAATACCGTATTATGTATATATACAAGACACAATCCTACTTCCTTAAACATAACTTCGCTATCACTGCCTGCATGGTAGGGGTACTCGGCAACTATTCGTATGATACCGCAATTTATTATCATCATTGCGCAAGCACGGCAGGGAGTCATTCTGCAATATAGCGTAGAATCTGCTATACTCACCCCATGTCGTGCTGCCTGACATATTGCATTTTGCTCGGCATGCACGCTTCGCAGGCAGTGCTGGCTTTTATTGCCATCTTTGTCTATCACTTCCTTTAACTGGTGTCCTACTTCGTCGCAATGCGGAAGCCCACCTGGCGAACCCACATACCCTGTAGCCAAAATTTGGTTATCACGTACAATCACACAACCGGATCTACCCCTGTCGCAGGTGGCACGTTTGGCAATGGCATTGCACACTTCCATAAAATATTGATCCCAACTTGGGCGTTCTTGGTGAATAACTTCAGACATAATACACCTCTAGCCAAGCATACCTGTACAAAAACCCTTTCACAATAGGACAATTAACATCATGACTTTTTATACTGAAGTAATTGATAGCAATTCTTTTGTATATTCACTTGCGTTTTTTTGTTGTTTTAGCATATTATTAATCGATACATTATGAATAATATTCTAGAGGAGCATACATGAAATTTCATTCCGCTACTATTCTACTTTCGTTTATTTTTTTAGCACTGCCCCTGGCTTGTCAGAGTCCTAATTTGGCAGATGGTCTTTATGCCAAACTGCAAACAAATAAAGGCGAAATACTTATCCAACTACAGTACGAATCCACTCCGCTCACGGTAATAAACTTTGTTGGTTTGGCAGAAGGTTCTTTAAAAGCGCAACAAGGCAAAAAGTTCTATAATAATCTTTCCTTTCACAGGGTAGAGCCCAACTTTGTAATTCAAGGCGGGGATCCCAATGCCAATGGTACAGGTGGTCCCGGCTACCAATTTCCAAATGAGATTTCTTCCAATCTAAAGCACGATAGTGCCGGTATTGTTGCCATGGCAAATGCAGGTCCAGACACAAATGGTAGCCAGTTTTATATAACCCTGGGTGCTTTTCCCCAACTTGATGGCAAGTATTCCATTTTCGGAAAGGTGGTTAAGGGTTTGGACGTAACAAGTACAATAGCTATAGGGGATAAAATATTAACAGTAGATATTATGCGCGTAGGAAAGGCTGCCAAAAATTTTAAGACCGATCAGCAAGCTTGGGATGCTGCCAAAAAAACTATAGAAGATGAAAGAATAAAAGAAAAAACAGAGAGACAAAAGTCAGACCTTGACAAAATAGCAGCCACCTGGCCAGATGTAAAACCCGATGCAGACGGTATTTTTCAGAAGGTGATTAAACAAGGAACAGGCCCTGTGGCTACTAAGGGAACAAAAGTAAAGGTTATATATTCAGGTTCTTTCCTTGATGGAAAAGTTTTTGACAAATCAGATTTACATGGTGGGCCTGCTGAATTTGCTATCGGGGTTGGTCAAATTATCCCAGGCTGGGATAAAATATTGCTAACAATGCGCAAAGGAGAGAAGCGGCTCGTAATTATACCCCCTGATTTGGCTTATGGCAGTCAGGGTACTCCTGGTGGCCCGATCCCACCCAACGCATATCTTGTATTTGATATAGAATTAGTTTCTTTTTAATTACTTATTTTGTATCTGCCAGCGATTGTCTAAAAAAGAAAACTTAGAACCATGCAAGGTGAGGCTTCTACCCTCCTCGCTATACAGGCGAACCATGCCATCCAGGGCATTAATCCCAGTTATGCGAAATACTTCCCCTTCGTACTCTATTCTCAAGCCCTCACTGGGCAGGTTTTTTCTGGCTTCGCAATAGCACTCGTGTTCAAACTCTAGGCAGCAAAGCAGCCTGCCACAAGGACCTGATATTTTAATAGAATTTAAGGAAAGGTTTTGCTCTTTCGCCATCTTTATATTAACTGGCAATAACTTATCACTGTGGCTATGACAGCAAAGCACTCTACCGCAAACTCCACAGCCCCCCACAGACCGGGCTTCGTCTCTTATGCCAATTTGCCTTAGTTCTATTTTTGTCTTAAAAATAGCTACAAGTTCTTTTACAAGCTCCCTAAAATCTATCCTTGTTTCTGCACCATACATAAAAAGAAGTTTGGCTTCGTCAGAAAGATAGTGCGCAAGAATTAACTTCATAGACAATCCCCGCTCATGTATTTTTTGCCTGCAAATTTCAAAAGCCTTGGCTTCTTTTTCCTTTAATTGTATAGTCTTCTGTACATCTTCTTCAGTTGCAAGTCGTATAATTTTAATTATATCTTCACTACCTGCACTAAGACTTCCTTTAATATTTCCTTGTATAACAAACAAATCCCTGCCATAACGGGAATTTGCAATAACCTTTGTGCCAGGGGTAAGTACAACTTCTGCAATAGGATTATCGCAACTTTTTTCGTCTACTCCACCCTTATCTGCCGTTGAAATTGATATTGTAGATTTATTGGTTTGGCTGGCTATGTTTTTTTTATCCCAGAGTGCGAAAAAAGTTTCGTGAGAATAGGGTGCTATAATCCTATACAAAGGCTGGGGCAAGTCTTGAGCATGTAATTTACTTTTTTTCTTTTCTGCCTGTTCGCTTTGCACATCGAGTATAGTATGTATGCCTTCTTCTGATATATCTTCGTAGTAATTATTATTCTGGTAATGATTTTTCATGGTATGCCCCTAAATGAAAATTGAATTGCCTTGTCCTACTCACACTAGCAAGTCCAATAACAAGCCGTTTATCTCTTCTAATTTTTGTAAAATACCCAATTTGTCTTTTTGGTTAGCTAAAATTTCTACTGCAAGCTGCTCTAGTTTTGTATCGATTATTACTACCCTATAGTAATTTCGGGCTTCTTTTAAGGCATTTTTCTTTTGATACTTTACCTCAACCTGCAAGGCATTTCGTACAATAAACTCAATAAAGCTTCTTACTGCTTGTTTGTATTCTACTATGCTCTCTGCATTGGGGGTATCGGCAAGGTGATCTCCTGCCTCATGTAGGGTATCTAGCAGACCTTCTAGAGACTGTGTAGAGAGTTCGTTGGTTCTACTATTTAGAATTTGGGAACTTGTTGCTGCCTTTACAAGTTTTCGAAATATGCCTCTTTTTTTATCTAATGGGGCAAACCTATTCTTTTTTGTAGAATAACTAAGGTTTTCTAAACCTTTTGCACCCGAAGGAAATTCTACCCTGTTCATATTCCTTCCATTGCCGAAATAGCTTTGCTAAAAGCTCCAAGAAATCGTTTTGAATCACCGTTGGATCGTATAAACTCGGACATATCCGACTCTGAAGTATTGGGTTTGCCCGTTACACAAATATCACCATGAATAATTACATTGTCCTCGGTGCACAATGCAGGCGTAAAAATATTCCCTACAATAAAGGCACCAGAAAGCAATTGCAAAGAATGTGCAATGTACACATTGCCTTTTACAATGCCACTTATTATAGCTCTTTGCGCTTGGATAGTAGAGTGAACTCTTGCCCTTTGCCCCAGAATAAGAGTGCCAGAAATCCTGATGCTACCCTTAAAATCACCGTCTACCCTAAATAAACCATCTACATTAATATCACCAATGCAAACCGTACCAATGCCTAGGATAGAACTGCTATCGTCTTTTTGAGCCATGCTAAAATTCAGTTTGCTCTACTTTAATGGGGATAGCCCTTATATTTAAAAACTTCATAGGATCTATGACACCTGTGCCAAGATGCACCTCATAGTGTAGATGTGGCCCTGTAGTCAAACCTGTATTGCCAATACTGCCAATCACCTGCCCTTGTGAAACCTTTTGCCCACGCGAAATGCGAAAGGATAAAAGATGCGCATAGCGAGTAATAAAACCATGTTCGTGCTGAATAATAATATAATTTCCTAAACCTGGGTCGTAACCCAAACCTGCCACTTTGCCATCTGCTGTTGCGATAACAGGGTCGCCGGTGCGATACGTTGAAATATCTACCCCTTTATGAATATACCATTGACCAGTGAAGGGGTTTTCGTTTTTGCCAAAGGCCATGGATATATGACCGCCTCCCCCTTGTACGGGCCACACATTTGGTATTTGATTTAAAATTGAGCTTTGGTTTTTAAGCAATGCGCCTAGTTCTCGCATTGGATCTGCTGTTTTATCCAGAAAATTTGTTACACTTTGCAACTGCCCTATATTGCGGTTTTCCTGCTCTGGAGCAACCCCTAGCTGGGGTAGAGCTTCACTTTCTTTTTGAAAACTTACAAGGGTGGGCACCCCAACGCGATCTTTGGTGCTGGCAAACTCTGAAACCCTGTTGCTTAGCGGGCCTAGAGATTCGGTAATGGCACTTTCAAAGCGTCTGGCAGCGGTAAGCAATTGGGCAGTTTGCCTTTGTATAGCCTCTAGCTTGGATTGAGCAAGTGCAAGATCACTCGATTGTACAAGCAGCGTGTTTGTAGAATTGGAAAACCGAATTGCCGTGAACACCAAGGTTGTAATTAGAACGGCAAAGCCAACGCTAAGACCCAAAACACTAAAACGGCTAAGCTGAAAATTCTTTACCTTACCTCCTGAGTGCGGAATGAATAAAATGGTGAGTTTTTGCTTTCCTCGGCTAACAGAAACCCTGAAAGAGACCTGTAACCACTTTATGATAGAGCGAAAAAGCAAAAGCACCTTAAGGTAGGCAGCTTTTTCGTATGTTTTATAGGTTTTCTTTTTCGACAAAATTAACTCCTTATGTATTATTTTCTATAACAATATATTTATCGGATATTAGGCAGTACAAAAATGAATAGCAAAGTTTTTTGTAAAATCTCATAGATTCCTACAACTATAATAGTTTACCACAAAGACGCTATCATGTCAAAGTAATCCACTACCCCAAGGCTTTATTTTTGAATATATTTTAATATACTGGTTTTTTTAGTTAGAATTTTCGCAATTTCGCTGTCATTGTGCGCAAAAAAGGAGTGTTATGTCGCAAAAAAAGTTTAAAACAGAAGTATCTCGTCTATTAGAACTAATTATTCATTCTTTATATTCTCATAAAGAGATATTTATTAGAGAGCTCGTATCTAATGCCTCTGATGCCATAGACAAATTACGGTATTTAGTAGTATCAGACGAGAATTTTAAAACCCTTGTATGTACCCCTACTATTAAAATTGTTTTGGATTCTGGCAAAAAGACTATTACTGTCTCGGATAATGGCATTGGGATGGACGAAAAAGACCTGGAAGAAAATCTAGGTACTATTGCCAGATCAGGTACCAGAAATTTTTTAGAGTCACTACCTTCAGATGCTAAAAAAGACTCGAACCTTATTGGTCAATTTGGAGTGGGTTTTTATTCTTCTTTTATGGTTGCAAGCAAAGTAGTAGTTATAAGCCGCAAGGCAGGCCAAGATGCGGCGTTTTCCTGGACTAGTGATGGTCAGGGATCCTTCGAGATTGCCGAAAGCCAGAAAGATTCCCATGGCACTTCAATTTGTCTCTACCTGAATTCAGAAGGAGAGGAGTATCTTTCGCGCTACATGATTCAGGAAGTTGTAAAGAAGTATTCTAACCACATTGCGTATCCTATTTCGCTGATTTCAGAAGAAACAAAATACGATGACAAGGGCAAAAATGATGGAACTGAAACTAAAGATGAGGTTGTAAATGTGGCTTCTGCCCTTTGGCGACGCCCCAAATCTGAACTATCCCATGAAGATTATCTAGCTTTCTACAAATCAATGCTGGATATGGGAGACACAACTGAAGAACCTCTACACTATGTGCATACCAAAGCGGAAGGTACTCAAGAATATACAACCTTATTTTTTATTCCTTCAAAGGCACCTTTTGACATTCATCGGGCAGACTACAGGAGTGGCCTTAAACTGTATATTAAGCGGGTGTTCATTACAGACGACGATAAAGAGCTCTTGCCTGTGTATCTGCGCTTTATTCGCGGCATTATAGATTCTGAAGACCTACCTCTGAATGTTAGCAGGGAAATTTTGCAACAAAACCGAATTATGACATCGATTAGGCAGTCCAGCATAAAAAAAATACTCGGTGAATTGGCAGATATGGCAAAGTTACAGCCTGATAAATTTATCACCTTCACCGAACAGTTTAATAGACTAATAAAAGAGGGTTTGTACTCTGATTATAGCAACAGAGATAGCCTGATTGGGATTGTACGATGGAAGAGCAGTAGTCTTCCTGACAGCAAAGATTGCTGGACTAGTTTTGCCGATTACAAAGCACGGATGAAGGAAGGCCAAAAGGCAATATATTACCTTGCAGGAACAGGATTAGACAGGCTTCGAAGGTCACCCCTGTTAGAGATGTATGCCAAGCAAAATATCGAAGTTCTATTGTGCGATGATGAAATAGACGAATTAGTACTTGGCACTTTGCATACTTTTGAAGGCCTGGAATTAAGGAGCATAAATCGGGCAGGTAGTGAAGAAGAGTTAAAAGTTGAAGCTGCCAAAGAAACCCCAGAAAATACAGCTCTTGCAAATACCGCTGTCGAGAAGGCAAAGAAAGTGTTAGGCACGCTGGTTAAGGATGTTCGCTTGTCTTTAAGGTTGGATAAAAGCCCTGCATGCGTAGTGGTGGATAAAGATGACCCCAGCGCTCAGTTACGCGAGATTATGAAGCAATTTGGCGGTGCTGCGGCTCCAGAAACCAAACCAATCCTAGAACTAAATGGCTCGCATCCCCTGATTTTTCGTCTTGCAAAATCTGAAGGCCAGGAGTTGGAAGATCTGGCACGAATTTTGTTAGATCAAGCCATCTTGCTGGAAGGTTCTGCATTATCTGATTCTGCAGATTTTGCGCTTAGGCTAACAAGGTTATTGCAAGCTACTCCTGCCAAATAAGGTATGAAAGGCTATGCCTCGTCTGATTATTGGGCACTAAAGGCAAAGCGAGAAGGTTTTGTCGCCCGCTCGGTGTACAAATTGCAAGAGCTAGACAAGAAGTTTAAATTAATTTTTCCTGGTATCAAAGCAGTGGACCTTGGGGCAGCTCCTGGTTCCTGGTCTCAGTGGCTTTGCCAAAAAAATCGGGGCAGCAATCAAATTGTTGCTGTGGATATACAAAATTTATCTCCAAAGCTTCAACAGCCTTCCTTGCCAAACCTGCGGTTTATTTCTGGCAATATAGCCGATGAAACATTAGTGCCAAAGCTTCTTGTCCTCTCTTCTGAAGGCTATGATGCTGTATTTTCTGATGCAGCACCTGCTACCACTGGTAATCGTTTGGTGGATCAATCTGCATCCGAATACCTTGTAAAAGCGGTAATTCACCTAACTACGCAAATATTAAAACGAAATGGGGCCTTGGTTGCGAAAATTTTTCAGAGTAATGCAGAGCATGAACTAAAAACCCAGCTTAAACAGTTTTTTTCGCAGTTGCACAGTTTTAAGCCCAAAGTGTGCCGCAGTAATTCCTTCGAGATGTATATAATTGCAAAAGGTTTTACTGGCAGTACTAGTGGGACGAATGCCACTAGCAAAAACTAACAGGATTAATCGGGGTTATAATATCTTAGGGTAGCTATTCTCTGTAGTCGCTCACCCTACTGTTGCAACATCTTAGCTGTTGCGCAGCTTGGCTAACAAATTCTTAAGAAAATTATATTTTCGTGAGTTATTTTTAAGCCTAAACTTTTAATCCCATCCATACCTTATTTAGACTTGCTTGCTTCTAACAAAAAAGTAGAGCTATGAATAGTACCGTCTATAGAAACATCTACCCTTATCTCCGAAGGTCTAGGAAGGGGTGCCTTGCCCGCCAGCAACATAATATTGCTGCTGCGCTTTTTACTTTCCTTGTACTTAAAAGAGGTAAAATAAAATTTATTTATATTAGACAGTTTGCCGTCTATATCCTTACTAGTTTGTCTGGTACTTTCCCAGTATTTGTGCAAATCCTCTTTGGAGTACAGTGTAGCTATTTGCTTGCCTTCGGGGTTGCGGGCAGAAGCAGAAATTTCTATCTCGGCGGGACTTGGCAAGCCTATTTCTATGTTATAAACAATAAAATCGTACCTTGTTGATAGTAGCGGAGAATTGGGAATAAATGGATCATCGCTAGGGGGTACTCCACGACTATTAAGTACATAAGTATCTGCCCGGGTAACTTTAACGTAGGCTTCGGAAAGAGGCTCTTCAGGTAAGCTAGCACAAGATGCAGCAAATAGAAATGCTACAATAGGCAATAGGTGTAGTTGTAATTTCATAATGTATTTTAGCACATTGCACTGACGAGTAGCAAGTGAAGGGGTAGCAATTAATAAAATAAAAAAAGGCTGCCTTCTCACATGGAAGACAGCCTCTTGAGACTATGAAAAAAAACTACTAAAGAGCGAACTTTAAGTTAACACCAACTTTCCAGACAGACAAAGGAGCTGGTAGGTCGGGGCCGCTAATGGAAGCATATTCCCCGTACACATTCACTTTCTGACCTTTAGCAACTAAGAACTCGACATTAGGACCAATACTCCAGGTATTTTCAATCTTTCCATCCTCGTCGTTGGTCTTATACTGGAAATAGATTCCTGGACTTATCCACCCCAGGTTAAAGGTAACACTGGGTTTTATTCTCCAAGCAATAAAACGATGAATTGCCACACTTTCTTCTAGTGCCCAGATTTTAGGAGTTACAATACCAAAGTTATAGCTAATTTGCTGCACTAAGGTAATACCAGAATTTTTATTATAGTAGGTTACTCCTAGAGCTTCGTCCTTTTTGGCGTTCCCATCACCAGGACCAGGATTATCGGACTGCCTTTCTGATTCGTGTTGCCAGAGCACATCAAAAGAGAGCCCCAAATTAGGAATTGCAGAAATGTCTAAACCAGCCCAAAGTCTATTAGCACCAATTCGATAACCAGCACCAACTTTAAATACTTTTGCTAACTCGAAACTGGCACCAAAGGAAAGCGGATAATAGGTGAGGACTGCAGTATCCTGTAAATCAGAAGCAGAGATAGAGGCATCGACACTCCCTTTGCCGTAATCTTTGTGATCCGGGACGAGGTTGACAGTCACTGCTTGATCAAGCCCTGCCAACGATATCAAACCCGCAGGCAAATTATACTGAGCACCTAATACGAGACCTTCGATAGGAGTTGCCTTTATCTGAAGACCAAAAGTATCACCTTCATCGAAAGCTTCGATGGGGGTACCATACAATCTGGAAAAATCAATACCTGCTGTTATTTGTAGCTCTTTAATTATCTGCCAGTATCCATACAAGGTACCAATATTTATTCCCCAGCTCGTTGTGTCGTATAAGCCCGATCTACCGAATGCTTTAGCACTAAATTTAAAGCCATAATTTGCACCGGTTACTGCACCTGACAAAAAGAGTGTAGAATTTCCGTTCCCATTCTCTCCCCCTTCATCGTTATCCCATAACTTTATCCCTGGATCAAGATAGTCTAGATTTTTTTGTTGATTACCAAAGATCTCTACGCCGGTTTTAAGTGTAAGGCCCCACACCAGCTCGGGGGCTTTTTCCATTGCATCTCCTTCCATAGCATCCTGACCAAAAACAAAACTACCTAGAATGCCAATAGAAAGCAATACAACTACTAATTTTTTCATCTATTCCTCCTCATTCTTAGAAAATAATGCTATTAAACGAACCAACGGCTCGCATTCTTACTATACTTTATAGTCTCAATGAGTGTCAATAAAAAACTTGATAAAAAACAATCGATATAGGCTGTATCATAAAACCAAAGCCTAAAAGACCATTGCAAGTGCCCAACACTGATAGGGGCAAAACAAAGATGTATCCAAAGTTTTTTGCACAAAAGGTAACCTTTTAATACCAAGTGCCAATAGTACAAAGTAGCTTTCTATTCCTAAAAAGCAGATACGGTATCGATTAACTGCTAAAATTAACATAGAAAATAACAGTCTTTGTTTAATAAAATGTTTTTAGAACCCTTCAAATAATTATCTAAAAAAAGACCCTATAGCACAAGCCTAACACTGGCACTATAGGGCTAAGAAGTAGCCCAACACCTGGGGCTATGCGTAGGTATTGGGCAATTCTTCAGGTATTCCAGGGAAAATCAGGCTTAGGCTCACTTTGAGAAGCAGCTGGTTGTACCGAGGTTTTTACCGCAGGCTTGCGCGCTGCTGGCTTCCTGGTAACGGGCTTTTTAGCTACAGGTTTTGCCGCGGGTTTGCGTGCTGCGGGCTTCTTTGCCACAGGCTTTTTTGCCGCGGGTTTGCGTGCTGCGGGCTTCTTTGCCACAGGCTTTTTTGCCGCGGGTTTGCGTGCTGCGGGCTTCTTTGCCACAGGTTTTTTTGCCGCGGGTTTGCGTGCTGCGGGCTTCTTTGCCACAGGTTTTTTTGCCGCGGGCTTGCGCACTGCTGGTTTCCTAGCAACCGGCTTTTTTGCCGATGCTACCTTTTTCTCTACTGCCATTTGTTCCTCCTCCTTCGCTTGCACTTCCTCTTGTTCAGAGTGAGTTGCAGCTACTTTCGGTTGACTTTTAACCTTCTTTGATATTGCAATTTTAACAACTGCAGAAGGTGTTTTTGAAAATTGGGCTTTTACTTTTTCCGCTGCCCTTGCGGATTCTAATTGCTTTATACGAAGAGAAGCCTGGTTAGCCACTTCTGGATCGAATGTAGCCAGATCCCAACCCCGCCTTTGCAGTTCGGCAACTGCTCGTGCCGCAACTTCTTCTGGTGGCAGATGAGGTGGAGCGTGGATTAGCTCGTAACAAATATGTCCCAATCCTACACGAAGCAACTGGGACATGAATTCGTTTGTAGTGTGGGTGGAAAATGTGGTAGCCAGCCAAATTACAAGCTGGTCGGATGCATCTATTGCTATTTGATTAGCAAGAGGGCGAGAAAATTTGGACAATAATTTAGTAACCCACTCATGAACTTTGTCGTAATCGTGCAAGTGCGCAACATTGATACGTTTTAGCTCACATAAACGAGAATCGACTAGTAAAACAGAAGGACTAATTACCATGCTACCGCTCTCATTCTTGCCATTCTTCTGAAATTTGCACTGGCACTATTGAATAAATATGAACCTATTCTCACATACAATGCAAAATACAGAACTTGATATGCAAATGCTACATTCATTTTCAAAACACTATACAGTATTACAAATAATATTGCAAATGGTTTTTTATTTTTTACTTACTCTTACAAGAATAAATATTATAGCATAAAAAGGCAACCGCGTAATACAAAGTTGCTGATTGATTAGCATAGTACAGCGATTACCTCTTTATCTTATAAATGAGTTACCTGAATTGGAATGTAACTCCAAATTTGCCTGCACCCCGATATGCATACCAACCCCCTTCTAAAAAGAGGGCGACATTTTCGGTAAAGAAGTAGGATAACCCAAAATAACCTACAAAGCCTCCATTAAGTACGAGTAAGTTTTGTCCTAGAAGCAAATATGGTGCTCCCCCAAGTCCAATATAATTATGAAAACCCGAAAGCCACTCTATTTCTGGGAAAATAGCCTTCCAACTTACATGAAAAGTAGCGCTGAAATCTAATGAAAGATAATATGCAGAGTGTCCAGCCCACATACCAGGAATCCACAAGTTGGGTTTAAACGCAAAGCCAAGTGCAAAAGGCACTCCGTCGCCTAAGGGAAATGCAAAAGGTACAAATTCATAGCCAAGAGTTACATCTACACCACTGTAAAAGCCAGAGCCAACACTTATTGTAGTCAGTTGGCTACCCGCAGTAACCCATGCATCGGCACCTCCTGTATCCTCGCCCTTTTGTGCCCAACCAAGCACTGCGAACAAAAGAACTCCCGCTAAAATAATGCCAAATCGTTTCATCTTTCCTCCTAAAAAATCATATACATAATGATAAAATTCCAAACTAATAACTTGAATAGTATTAGATGGTTTTATAGCTTCTATTGTACTACTTGCAATTTCATAAAATGAAATTGCAATTGTATAAAAAGAAACCAAGTTCTTATGTATTTCATACTATGTATATAGTTTTATAGCAAGTAGTGTAACAAGCATATAGAAATGGTTTTCATATATTTTATTTGAATTGTTGCCAAAACAAGTGATGCAGTACTAATTATAAAAATGTAGTGCCCAAGTACAAATACACTCCTAAACAAAGGATGGCCTTTAGACACTAGTGCATTATGCCACAGCAAAACTAGGAGGCTAGACACGCTGTGCATTGCAATGCTTCCTGTTTTGTCATGTAGGTAGAAGAAAAAATCGGGGGTTAGTTATAGAAAACAGGATTATAAGAGTAGCCTTCGTGAGCCTGTAAATAAATTTTGTGTATCCTGATAAAATCTTGTCATACAATCCATTAAAGTTCTCTGGTGTTTTGGAACTAATTGTGGTTCAAATTCAGAATTGCGATCTATTGGTATGACAATAGTGATAGGTCATTGATCTGTTCCTACATCCTATGTGGGTTTTCCATCCCTCCTATTTTCAGAAAGCAAACACCATTACTGCATTTTTATACCCAAGATGTAGGTACACATCAGCTGTAACTATTAATAATTCATCAAGAATTTCTTTTGTGCTAGCCATAGTGTAACAATGGTTCTTATATCTAGTATTCGGTTATTACTTTGTCTTGTAAATGCGCAACTAAAATTGGAATGCAACTCCTAATTTGCCTGCGCCACGATAGGTATACCAACCGCCTTCTACAAAGAGGGAAACATTTCTGGTGAAGAAATAGGATAGCCCCCCATACGCCACGAAGCCCACCTTAAATAAGCTAAAAAAGCTTACAGGTGCTCGTTCAAAATTAAGAGCACCTCCAGCTCCAACATAATTATGAAAACCCGAAAGCCACTCTATTTCTGGGAAGATTGATCTCCAACTTATGTGAAAAACAATACTAAGATCTAGTGTCGAATGCCACGCAGATTGGCTAATCCACATGTCTTTTGCCCACGCATTGACGTTTAGTGCAAAGCCAAGTGCAAAAGGCTCGGTATTGTTTAATGGAAATGCAAAAGGTACAATTTCATAGCCAATAGTTACATCTACACCACTGTAAAAACCTGAACCTATGCCAACCGAAATAAGATTGCTGCCATAACCAACCCAGGAACCTGCGCCTCCTTCACCCTCATAATCCTGCGCCGAACAAAGCCCGGCTACCAAAAGAATTCCTGCTAAAATTACACTGAATCGTTTCATTTTTTCTCCTTTGTTCGGTTCGCACATTGCTGTAGCATCGAATGATGTAGTACAAGATTATCAAACCTTGTACCAGTATACAAGAAATAATCCTCGTGGGCAAATAAAAGGGTACCCTGCTAGTACTTGTAAAAGAAAGTTCTTTGACACTAATAAGTTTTTTTGAACAGGCTTCTGGCGACCAAAGCAGAAAAAGCACACCTAATGTAGCTGCCCAACGAAAGCCATAGTACTCGACTTCTACAAAAAAAGAGGCATTTCCAAATACAAAATAAAAAAACCTAGCGTAGCCGACAAAACCTACTCCAAATTCCTTCAAATCAGAGAATGTTGTCGGAGATAGCGCAAAGACCTTGAAATATATTGAAGTACTTGCACCATGTAATTGTAAAAGCCAGCAAGCCAATCATTATCGGAAACAGACTGGACAAAGTTTGGCAAGATACCGGTTAATTTTTGTCTGCAAGCCAATCATTATCGGGAACAAACTGGACAGTTTAGATGAAGGGTAACCCCTGCATCAAAAAAAATATTAACTGTTGCATTGATTTAAGTTTGCAGTACGAGAAGAAATTAATAAAACACCTCTCTCATGGTTCTTGCCTGGCAACATAGCAGTGAAACCACAATTCTTGTCTTGCTATTTTTTTTTCTGTGAGTTCTGCGGCTGTGCGAGTGTATTATTCCTGGAAAATTATTTACCATGCCTTTGCAGTTCTTATGGTTGGTCTATTATAACAAGACATTACTGCTTATCCTTAGCACTGGTTGTGCTTTGGCTTTGCTAGCTTTCGTAGAGAATTGGCAATATACTATTATATAGTAGTCGAATATTTATGAAGGAAAACTTGTCTACATCACCTGTATCACAGGAAATACACTTTGTACTTAATGGTACTCCTACTTCAGCAAGCCCGGGTACGAATTTATTGCACTTTCTTAGGGAAAAGAAAGGACTAATTGCCGCAAAAAATGCTTGCGGCCAGGGTGTGTGCGGAGCCTGTGCTGTCTTAGTAAATGGTAAAGTAGTTAATGCCTGCATTACACCGATAGACAAAATAGCGGACTGCACAGTACAAAGCCTGGAAGGGATAGACGCAACCGAGCTGGATCTGTTATCTAACACATTTGCAACAGTTGGTGCTGTACAATGTGGGTACTGCATTCCAGGCATTATTATTACTGCCAAAAGTATTTTGGATTCTACGCCCAACCCCAGCACAAATGACATACGAAAGGCTCTTCGCAGACATATCTGTCGCTGCACAGGATATAAAAAAATAATCAAGGCTATTAAATTAGCAGCCTACCTAAAAAGAGAGGGGAAAACTGTAGAAGCAATTTCATCTGGCTTTGGTTTTTCTGGAATCGGCATACCAACCCCACGAGTGGAAGCCAAAAAAAAGGCTAGTGGGAAAGCATTATTTGTTGATGACATTGCAGCACTTGGTGGTGATGCTACAGCCGAGTACACAGACCCAATTCTTTTTGGCGCAGTGCTGCGTAGCCCCTACCCTAGAATAATGCTTAAAAGTATAGATGTTACTGTTGCACGAACTATGAAAGGAGTTGCCACTGTCCTTACTTGGGAGGATATACCTGGCAAGCGATTTATTGGCCATTTAAAAGATGATTGGCCTACCCTTATTGCAGTTGGCGAAGAGACCAGATATATAGGTGATGCGCTTGCCTTAGTAGCTGCTACTACACTTGAAATGGCACAAGAAGAACTACAGTGCATAAAACTGGAATACGATATATTGCAGCCCCTTTGTAATCCCGATGCTGCCCTTGGCCCAGGGGCCCCTGCACTGCATCCTGGCGGAAATATCCTGGCTCGGGCACAACTTAAACTTGGCGATGCAAAAGCAGCTCTTGATAATGCTAGTTTTGTCTTAGAGGAAATTTTTACCACTCCTTTTTCTGAGCATGGGTTTTTAGAACCTGAAAGTGCCCTTGCCTACCCACCTGATAGCAAGGGACAATTACAAATCTATACAGGTGAGCAAAATGTGTATGATGGAAGACGATACATTGCCGATACACTAGGCTTGCCCGAACATTGTGTGCGAGTAACATCTGCGTATATTGGCGGAGCCTTTGGTGGTAAAGAGGATCAATCGGTGCAGCACCATGCTGCACTGCTGGCATACCACACAAAACGCGCAGTTCGACTAACTCTTTCAAGGCAAGAAAGCACACGAGTACATGTAAAACGACATGCAATGAGGATACAAATGCGAGTGGGCTGTGATGCAAAGGGCATACTGGCAGGGCTTGTATGCAGAATAGTCGCCGATACCGGAGCTTATGCCTCTTTGGGCGAACCAGTTTTGCGCCGCGCTGTGATGCATGCGGGTGGTCCTTATTGCTATGAAAACATAGATGTAGAAGGGGTGGCAGTGTATACAAATAATCCTCCCGCCGGCGCATTTAGGGGTTTTGGAGTGCCACAAGTTAATTTTGCCATGGAATCAGCATTAAACTATTTGGCTAACAAAGTTGGCATAAGCCCCTGGGAAATACGGTATCTTAATGCCGTAAGACAAGGACAAAGACTTTCTAACAATCAGATTGCCGATGATTCTACTAATCTGGAAGCTTGCCTGCTGGCACTAAAACCTACCTGTGATAAGGCAAAGGCAGCAGGTTTGCCAATTGGAGTTGCCTGTGCTTTTAAGAACTCGGGGCTAGGCAGCGGCGAGGAAGATATTGGTAGATGCAAAGTATTTGTACATAAAGATAAAATAGAGATACGGTCAGGCGCAGCGTGTATAGGACAGGGCATTGCCACTGTATTTATGCAAATTGCCTGCCAAGTTTTGGGCTTGAATGAACACCAAATAGATGTTGCCTTACCTGATACTGCTCTTTGCCCGGACTCGGGCACAACTACTGCCTCCCGGCAAACTTTGGTTAGTGGCGAAGCCTGCCGCAGAGCTTGCCAAGCATGCCGAAGTGCCTTACCATCGGTACCACCGGCACCAACCTTACCACCCGAAAAGGGTAATAAAGATACATTTATATACTCAGTTTTATCGGGCAGGGAATTTTATGGCGAATTTTCTGCATTGACTGATACACCAGGTACTAACACTTCACAGCCCATTCACCATATTGCCTATAGCTATGTCTGCCAGGCTGCAATTTTGGATCAAACAGGAAAAGTTAGTGCAATTGTTTCTGCTAACGATTCTGGTACAGTGATTAACCCTGTTGCCTTTTCTGGTCAAGTAGAAGGTGGTGTAGCGATGGGTTTTGGATATGCCTTGACGGAAAACTTTGTATTGCACGACTGTGTGCCAATTGCCGAGTTTGGAAAGTTAGGGCTGCCCAGATCTACAGACTTGCCTGATATTGAACTACTTGATATAGAGCAGAAAAACCCAAAAGACTTTCATCAGCAAATTGCCTTTGGAGCCAGGGGCATTGGAGAAATATCGACAATTCCAACCGCATCGGCAATTGCCGGTGCCTATTTTGCACGCGATGGGATTCTTAGATTGTGTTTGCCTTTGCAGGACACTGCATATTCTAAAGTGTAGAAGAGGAGAGCTTTCAGAAAGAAGATTAGTGCGTTCATATTCTTGCAAAATCAATTTACGATTGATAATTTTCTCCTACTTCTTCCTTGGGCACTTTATCCTAAAATAGTTTGTTAAAGTGTTTTCTCATACCCTTATTTTATCTTGTTGATAATCTTTGCAAGAAAACACACCTTATTACAATTAAAATCTCTTTAGACTAAGCCTTCTAGTATGTATCATCTTATAAGTTATTACAGGTTTAATTATGAAGACACCAAATACTGCAATACTGTACATGGTAGAATGTACGGATAGGCTGCTGTATAACTTGGATTGGGTAAACTACTTTGCAAACCCATGGTGTTGCTAGGGGTTGGCGATTCGAGAAACTTTTTTTGGATGTTGTCCCGCATAAAATAGTAAAATTAGAAGAATAATTATTTGCAGTTAAAAACAATAAAACTAATACGTTACAAATATATTTTATAGAAGAGGCGCAGCACTTGGTTGCAACCACCTAGAAAATAAAGCTCTTGTAGGCATACTGCCTTTATCCCAAGTTAGTGTGCAAGAAGTATGGCCTTAAAAAAATAATCATTTAAGGAGCACCTCTGGATAGGCAAGTTACAAAATACTTAATTAATACATATAAGAAAGAATAAAAAGTTCTGGCTTGCTGGCTAAGATTGTAATGTCTAACTCTTCTACAATCTATTTTTACAAGTAATTTGCATTACCACATGCAATAAAAGAATAATTGCCTGCACGTTTTTATTTGAAGGGGATAGTTTGGCAATCTTGGAGGTGCAAAACAAAAAAAGACAAACAGCTATCATAATAAGGTATATTTCATCTGAACTGAACTGAACTGGAATTTGATTGAAGATACATTTACTATGGGAATGTGTTTTCATCTTTGAATATCCAACCCATAAGAAACAGTCTACATTACATTCTAATACCCATCCAATCGTAGTACATCCGCCAAACATCTACTCTTTTTGTGTAGAGTTAAATGTGGCTATTTTTTGCCAAGACAAAAATTACACACCAAAAACCAGACCTTGCTTTTGCCAGAAATAAAAACGGATAGGATAAACATGCGGGGGCAATTACCCTTACCCCAAAGCTGCTTTCCTTGGTTGGAGCATTTATGCGATGCTCTTACACTCGATAATCCTAGCTGCGTCCACAATTGGCAGACTTACTATTAAGTGAAGACTTGGCATTAAAATTGCAAATGATAGAAGGTACTTTTTTAGTTACGAAAGTATTAGATAACTCGTGCTTGCCCTATCTAATTTGGGATTTGCTGTAGTACAGGAGTACATGATTTTAGCTATGCACAAAACACCATTGTATGATATAATTATTGGTAGCACTTACAAACAGAGGCATACATATGCAGAAAGTAAACAAGATCATTTTAGAGCAATTCACCGCCTTTAGTACACTTACAGAACTAAAGTTTAGTTCTGGCATCAATGTATTTATCGGTGCTAATTCTACGGGTAAGACCCATGCCATGAAAGCCATTTACACGATGCTAAAATTTGCGAAAAAGCATCTCGTGATTTGACTAATAAAGGGACAGATAACAAAAAGAAACTTGAAGTTCTTGCACAGAATAAATTTGAAGGTGTTTTTAAGCCCGACCATGTAGGCAGGCTTGTACGTCATGGGCGTGGTCGTAGAAGTGGTAATGTAGCAATTACATATAATGATAAAAGTGTAAAAGCAGAGATTACCTCACTTGGCAACCTTTCACTCACCTATAAATCAATTCCTAAACCTGATCCATCCGTTTTTATTCCTGTTCATGAATTTTTATCTGCGTACAAAGGTTTTATTGCCGCATATCAAAATCGGGAAATGGCATTCGATGAAACGTATTATGATTTAGCAGTTGCTCTAAACGCAACTCCAATTCTTGGCAGAAAACAGGAAGAGATAAAAAACCTTGTAGACCCTTTGAAGAAAGCTATTCAAGGAGCGGTAATTACAAATGAAAATGGAAAGTTTTACATAAAACTTCCTGAAGCAAAATTGGAATCCCCATTAGTTGCCGAAGGGTATAGAAAACTTGCGGGATTAATGTACTTGCTACATAACGGCTCCTTAACTAAAAACGGCATCCTTTTTTGGGATGAACCCGAAGCTAACCTTAATCCTAGCTTAGTAACAACAATTGTCCAAGTTCTACAAATACTAGCCTTATCTGGAGTCCAAATCTTTGTGTCAACCCATGATTATCTTCTAAGTCAGGAACTGTCCTTACTAGCAGAATACAAAACCCATACATTGTTTGATTCGTCCCCTATGCAACTGCAATTTTTTTCCTTTTATCAACAAAAATGAAAAGAAGGTGTCAAGGTAGAGAATGCGTCAACATTGGCAGAGCTAGAAAATAATCCTATTCTGAAAGAGTTCGCTGCACATTATGATAGAGAAGCGAATCTTTACAAAGGTAATAAAAAGTAGATATGGATTTTACAGAAGGCAATAAATGCTTTTCGTTTAATGACTCAAGCTGGCAGGTACGTAAATATGATAATGAAAATGTATACCCTAAGCGCATCGCAAAATTACCTTGCACTAAAGGCATTGACTTTATTGGAATTCATGGCTCAAACCTTTATCTTATAGAAGTAAAAGACTGTAGTAAGCAAACTCAACAGCAATTGGAAAATGCAGATTTACCCATCAAGGTTGCCCAAAATGTAAGAGATACAATAGCCGGCATAGTCGGAGCATATCAAACTAGCGGGGAAGAAATTTGGGGAGTATTTGCAAAGAAGTTAATTGCCAAAGATACCATTAAAATTGTCATTTGGTTGGAATATGAGGTACCTGCAAAGAAAAAATCTCTGGGAAAGGTACGGGCATCCGTTTACACTAATGTGTATAAACAGCAATTGAGTTGGCTTACTTCTAAAGTATTTGTAGTTAATAAAAACACTAACACAAATCCTAATCCTATTGTACCTGATCTTACTGTAAAAAATAAGTATCATCCCTAATCTGCACGTCTACATATGTTTCTACACTGCTATTATCACGGTTTGCTATTTGGATATATTGGTTAAGCTGCTGGTAGATTTTTAGAATGGGGGCAGGGGTATTGCGATTGCAACCAATTGTGATGTGAACATTCAAAACTACTGCACTGGGCAGGCAATGTATTCATAGTTTTGTAACTATTATGCTAATAATATATTTAAGTACATTGTTTATTTTGCAGCTCATTAGTCTTAAAACCTCCTAGAGCATAATTACTTGCTTGTTATACAATAGGTGTGCAAGCTTATTTTATTTCTAATACTTTGGTTACTTCTTCGCCAAACTGGCTAATAATTCTTACTGCTATCTTTTGCCCTTTCTTAGAAACTTCTATAGGGTGAGAAATGTGACCGTACAAACGGTCGAAGGCTTCATCGTCTATTTCAATCTTCAAAGTTTTTTCAGCTTTCTTTTTGGTATCTTGTTTTGCGGCTTCGTCAAGTCCTTTTTTCCATTTGTCGAACTCATCTTTTTCGCCACCGCAAAAGAATACTTGTTTTACTACGAAGCTGCTGCCATCGTAATCGTCATCGACCATCCAGTAGGCAATATCGTTCACGTTGCGGGCTTTTACTTCGTCCTTAATAGGGTCGTAAATATCGAGGCCTTGTATTTCGACTGTAACGGAATTGCCGTCTTTGTGAATGGCAATATCAGGTTCGCCAATGGTAACAAACGATGCTGCTGATTTGGCTGGTTTTTTCTTTAATCCTTCCTGCAATAAATCATCATGGATACGTGCTTTGGTAACTTCGAAGTTGCCGAGGCTGGTAGTTTGGTTGCTGCCCTGTATGTCGCTCTCGAAGCTAAAACCAAGTATGATAATCCACGAAGCATCGCCACGGCTTTGGCATTCTTTAACTGCCTCGCTTACCGATTTTTTGCTTACTGTGCCAAATTTGGGGCCTATATGAAAATATGCTTTTGCCTCGCCTTTGGTGGTTTGGTAAAAACCTTCGGCATGGAGGTAGCTGTGGCTTAACAATTCGATGCGGGTAAAAATAACCTGCTCGCCTTTGTGACCGTTTTTAACACCAGCACCCATTAGGTGTTGTTTTATGACTTCTTCGAATGCGCCTTCTTCTTCGTTTACACGAATTTCGTTGTCGAGTTCTTCGGGGCTGACAGGCTCAAAGTTCTGCAATGTTTCGACCGTAAACGGACCGCTTACACGTAGTTTCTTTTTGTCTATTTCGGGTTGGTCGTAAAGCGTTTCTACCGCAGGGGGTTCGTCGTTAGCCAAACTTTTAAGGGTAATGTGTGGCACTGTTTTGTAAACGAAGCCTTGGCGCACATCTTCGGTGCTATCATCGTACAGTTTATAAAATGGGTAAACAGCCGTCATTAACCTTTGTTTGGCTATGTTTAAGGCAATACGGCTGGTATCAATGGTTATCCAACGTCTGCCCCATTGTTCGGCAACATAGGCTGTTGTACCACTGCCACAAGTTGGGTCTAAAACTAAATCGCCTGGGTCAGTGGTCATTAAGAGGCAGCGTTGTATTATTTTCACAGAAGTTTGCACAGTATAAAGTTTATAGTCTCCACCTGTACCAGTATCAGTCCAAATATCAGTTAATTGATTAACTGGAAAATCCATATAAAAACGCTTATATGCTATAGATTTGCCAGTTTTTATTATTCTATTTTGTTTAGCTAGATTGGTCATCTTATCACAACCTGGTGTCCAGTGTCTATTCTTTGGAGGATAAAAAACCTCTGAATTAAAATTAAATGGCTCTTCCTTTGATGAACCACCTTGCGATGTAACGTCACCAATTCTAAACAACTTAAATTTATCATAACTTTTTGGATTACTTCTTTCTTCTTCATTCAAAAGTCGATAATCGTCCTTATTGATTTCTAAACACTTGTAGTTGTCATCATTAATTGGGCTATCTTTTTCTAAGTAGAGTTGACGATATTTAACAACATCTTTATTTTTAGCAAACCAGATAATTCTATCCCCCATTCTTGATAGTGTACTCGTAGTAAACCCACTTGAAGAGGCAAAGCTTATCATTGAAATAAAATTTTCACTTCCAAAAACCTCATCCATAACTGAACGCACTAAGTGCACGTTTTCATCACTAATTTGCATAAAGCAAGAGCCACTTTCAGTTAACAGTTCTTTTGCAATTAATAAACGGTCACGCAAATAGGTCAGATAAGAATGAATGCCAAGCTCCCAAGTATCACGAAAAGCTTTAATTTGTTCGGGTTCGCCAGTTAAAGCTTCATCGTTGCCGTCTTTAACATCACGGTCGTTTAGTTTAATTTGCCAGTTACCACCGTATTTAATGCCATAAGGAGGGTCAAAGTATATGGTTTGCACTTGCCCTGCCATGCCTTCACGTTCGAGCAGCGATGCCATAACCAAATGGCTATCGCCTTGTATTAGTCGGTTTGTCCAACCATCATGGTGGTGGTAATATTCGCCTACCTTGTCGAGCTCATCTTTATCGAGGGCATTGCCAAAGAGTTCGTTCACGCTAAAAAGGTCTTGTTGTGCGCTCTTAGTTTCGGTAACTTTATACAGATTTTTTATTACTGTTTCGGGTGCAATGTGTTCGTGGCGGTATAGGCTGCGAATATCAACACGCAGCAATTCGTCTCGGTCGTCGTTGCCATATTTGTTAAGCCAAAATAATTCGGGGTCTTGCCCGCGATGCACCACTGGGTTCTTAGTCATTTCCAATACTTTTTTGCCCGATTGTACTTTGTCGTTAGCATCTTCGTAACCTGCTTCTTCCTTGCTGGGTATGTGCACACGGGTTTCTTTGCTGTGCTTTATGCTGTCTATTTTCTTTGCCATATCATTACTTAATCACTTCATAAATTGCATCTAACTTTTCGGTTATTTCAGGATGCACTTCTGGGGGAGTTAACAGTGCAATCAATTCATGATAATTGCTTTTTCGCATATTTACTGGTTGTTCAATCTTTTTAAAAAACTCGGTAAAAATTCTTTCGGCCCATTCGCTCATTTTTTCATTTTTCCAGAAGTCAGCTGATCTGTCGCTAAGATATAACTTTGGGAAAATATCATTAATTACCTCTTTCATAATACTTTCGTATGTATTGGTAAATAGGTCTATACCTATAGATGCAGCCCATCTAATGAATATTTCAGGAGTACAAAAATAGTTTTCCAATTCCTTCATTGTCCATTGCATTACTTTAATAGGCGCATTGGGATAAATATCCACATCTAGTTTATCAAACAATGCCAATCCCTTAATGTCGGGTTTTACTAATTTAATAGATTTAAATCTATTGTATACCTCAACTGGCATGTTACAATTTGCGTAGTCAATAAAAGCTTCCTGTAGTAGCTTTTCGCAGGGATGATTAAGCAATTTTGCATAGGCTCTTATATTTTTTTCATCGGTAGTGCCTTCTACATATAAGCAATGCCCTTTTAGTTTTGCCAGATAGTATTTGTCCCAACCGATATCAGTTAATGATTTCTTAACTTCTTTCCGTATGTCCTGATTATTAAGTTCAATGGCTTCTTGCTCAATAATTGCGATAATCTGATCTTCACCAGAGGCTGCTTCTTCTAATACAATTTCAGAATGGGATGCAATAATAAGTTGTGAACCTAATTTTCGGGTAACATCGGAAATGAGTTGGTATATTTCTCTTTGACGAAGCACCTCAAGATGAGCATCGGGTTCGTCCATTAGAATAACCTTGCCTACATTAGCATATAAAAAGCATAGTAGCAAAAGCGTTTGCTGAAAACCCCGCCCTGCAGAAGACAGATCGTATTCAATTTTATTTTCATTATAAGTCATATCAAGTAATCCATTACTGGGATTAAAAACAGGCTCATTTATGTTTATATTAAATTGTTTATTTAGTATATCATTTATTTCTTTCCATCTTTTCTTTATATCACTTTTCGGTGGAGCATCAATAGCTTTCTCGGGGTAAAGTAGTTGATAGCAAATATTCCTAATGATATCTGCCGTTTTCCCCTCTCCTATTTTTCTGTCAATTGACCCTGGTGTTAGCAGATCTTCAGATGTAGCCAAGCCTGACATAGGTTGTAAGTAGGCTACTTTAAACTCAAAAGCCGTTTCGTCAATAGAATGCCTAACATTACCATGCTCGTCCTTTCTTAGTGCCCGGCAATAAAATGATTCGGCGTTAGCATAATCAAATTCTAAACCTGCTTGCCATTGCTTGCCACCAATAGTTCCTTCTGCAAAAATTTCGATGTTTATATTTCTTGTTTTTTGTGTACCATTGCTTTTTTCAACTTCCCTTACATTTTTCTTATGCCACAGCAACTTGGCACTCGGAACAGGAATAGATATTAGGTCTTTTCGGTTTATCGATACAGTTGTTCTTTTGAGTCCTATTTTTTTCTCTGCCTTTATTTTTTTTAAACCAGTTTCGAGTAATGTTATAGCTTGTAATAGAGAGGTTTTGCCAGAATTATTTGGACCAATTAAAACCAATGGAGATTGAAGTAATAATTCAATATTTTCATTTTTTTTAAAGTTGCGTATTTTTATTCTATTAAGTATCATGGTAATATATTTTTTATTTTGTTAGTTAATTGGCTTTTAATATCACGTATATCGTTGGCAATTTCTATAAAATGCCATTCGGGATACTTGTATTTGTCTTTAAGTGAATTAACGGCAGGAATCCAACGGTTTTCTACAAACCATTTCTTTTCAGCTTTATCTTTGCTGAAACCACTAATCTCGACTATCAGATTTTTAATAGCACCGTCCTTACCAATACATTGCACAATAAAGTCGGTAAAATAGTTTTTGTCCTTTCCTGCCTTTACGTAAGGAATGGCAAAACCAAGAAATTGGTTTTTAACATAGCTAATTACCTGAGGCAATTCCTCTAAAGTTTTAGCAGCAATTCCCTCCCAATCGCTATCCATAACTACATAGTTTACATGGCTTTTTTCCGTTGAGTATACTTCTTTGGTGGTATTGCCGTTAACATATTTGGTGCTGTTAAACTTGTTGTAATAATTAAAAACAGGGCGGATATGTTCAATGGTATTCAATTGTCGATTTATGCCCCGACGTATATGGCCAACTATTTCTTTGCTTTCCTTAAAGAACAGAAGTTTTTTATACTTCAAATCGCTTTCGCCTACAAGAATAACTTTATGCTCGTACCAATAGGTTACAATAGCCAATAGTTTGTTAAATAATTGAAATTGTGCATTTTTTTCATCGTCGAAAAAATGATGTTGTATCAAATCCTTGGTAATGAGAAAGCAAATTTCTTTATCACGTTTCTCGAAAACTGACTGTACTTCCATTGTATCTTCTTTGGCAGAAAAAGCAGATGCCATAATGGTTGTAAGTGGAAATTGAGAACACACAATTTCGTAGTTTTCGATTTCCGAGAAGTCGAATTTTATTTCGCCCTGGTAGTTTTCGATACGGTAGCCCACCACATTTGGGAAAACAATTTCCATTTTCTGTTGGCGTTCGGGCATAGCACAAATGTGGGTTAAATCGACAGGAGTTGGAGGTGGTTCCGATTTACCACCTTTAAACATTTTAAAAGGAACACCAATAATATGCGCATATTCGGGTGGGAACTTATGAATAACAATTTTACGTTTATCATCGGTTGGGTTTCCTTCTTTGTCGTAGCCTTGCAAAGTGTAATTCATACGGCGTAATGCACGCCCAGCAACTTGTTCGCAAAGCAATTGCGAACCAAAAGCACGCAAACCCATAATGTGGGTTACGGTATTTGCGTCCCAACCTTCGGTAAGCATAGAAACAGAAACAACACAACGAATGTGCGAGCCTAACTTGTTTTGCTTGCCAACGGTATTAACAACTTCACGCAATATCTCGGCTTCGGTAATGCGATCGGCACTTCCCTGCCCGTGAATACGTGCGTAATCGTTTTTAAATTCTTGGATTTCAGAAGCAAATATCTTTTTGAACTCATCGTTAATTTGGTCGCCATCGTCTAAGGCAGCACTATCAATAAGTAAGGTAGGTGGTTTTTTTAATGGTTTTTTGGTAGTTGTGTCGTAATTACTAAAATGGTTTTTTGCACCCGAAACGGTAACCAACTGTTCGTTTTCATCGAGATATTCGTAACCAGCAATGTATTTATATACCTCTTTTGAAACGGAAGTGTTGTTGCAAACCACAATAAAAACAGGAGGCGAAGAAAACAGGTTTATTTTTTCTTCCTGATTCTTTCTTGCACCTTGGTAGTAGGCTACATAATGACCGTAAAACTGGTCTAATGCAGCTTTAACCAATGATGGTAAACGAGGTTGCAACTCTTTAATTTTTTGTCCTTCGGCTGCGGCTTCCGATTTTTGTGTACGTTGTCCCTTGCGAGGTAACTCTTCTCGCACATGGTCGTACAAATTGCGAAGAACAGGCATTGTAAGTTCTTGCGTGTTGTCGCTTTCGGGAAGGAAAGGAATTTTAACTAAACCCGATTCGATAGATTCAATCAAACCGAAATCGGAAACCGCCCAAGGAAAAAGGCTATATGGTGTATAACCCGAACCTGTAAGGTAATAAGGAGTTGCAGAAAGGTCGTAAATCGCTTGGAGTTTATATTTTTTAGAAAGTTGTTTTAGTCCAGTAAACCAAACTGCAGCTCGTTGATTTTCGTCAGCTTCTTCGTTGTCGGAAGTTTTACCTTTCGATTTTGGCAAATAACAATGATGTGCTTCATCGTTCATTATCAATAAACGTGTGCCCGACTTGAACTTGCTTAATGTACGTTTTATAACTTGGGAGAAATCTTCGAGGTTGCCTGTATCAATTTTATTGCCTTCTAAATCGACCTTGCCATCGAAAGGACTTCGTTTGTTGCCCTTTAATGCTTTTGGCTCGAAGGTGTGGTAGTTAGTCAAAACTAATCGGGCATTAAGATTATCTAAGCGGTGTTCCATGTTTTGCGGAACAAGTTTGCGAACATGGTAATAATCTTGAATTTCGGCAGGGTTTTTAGTTTTAGTATCGACAAATAAAACGGCTAAACGGTCGCGAATAGTAACACCGGGTGCAACAATGAGAAAATAATCGGCAAATCGGGTATCGTTACGGTATTCCTGACGGTTAAAATAATGATACAAAATGAAACAACCCATAACAACTGTTTTGCCTGTACCTGTTGCCATTTTAAAAGCTATTCGGGGCAAATGGTCTGTAGTGTCTTCGCTAACGGTTTGCTGCCCTGATCTTAAAATATTTAAAATATGCTGACCGGCATTTGATTTTTCGGCAACTTCGTTAATCCAAATAGCTGTTTCAACAGCTTCTCGTTGAGCAAAAAACAAATAATGGTGAATATATCGTTCGGGATTGTTGAACCAAAAATCTAAAAGCTCTTTGGTAACACGGGTTGTAGTGGGATAGTTTTGCTCTCTCCACTTACCAACTTCTTTGCGACAAAGGTTTATTATATGTGTGCCATAAACTTCTGCGTTATTGTTTACTTCAAATATTGTACTTTCCGAACCTTGTTTTGTTGGCATTACTTGAATATCGGGAGTGAATATTCTTCTACCCTGTCGTACATCTTTATAATTTAATGAGCCGTCTTCATCGGTTGCATAATGGAGCTTTGGCTCGTCATAAGGGCTGTTTAGAATAGGATTGTCTGCATTCATTAATTACAACTTTACCATACGATTACAATTATCAACAACCCACCGCTTCTATTTAATCGGCTGCTTTATTGTTTAAAAATCTATTTCTTTAAGCCCTACATCAATATTAACGTTTTTAGCTTTTCTTTCTTGTGCCAATAAGATATTGGATTCTAACTGTTTAATGTGCATAATAATATGCTATTTAATTTTTACCGGGATTAACAAGGTTTGAATGTTATTGTTCTTAATTATAAATTCTCTATGTTGCGCCAGAATTTGCAACTATTTAAACCCTTTTTATGTAATTGGTTAAGAGCTCTATGCCAGGGTTACAGAGCGATGTATTAGTTATATATTATATGTAATCATTTCAGAACGATACACCATTTTATAAAAACCAAGGCACTACAAAAAGCTTCTAGCTTTAATAGCTAGAAGCCCTCTGTAATAGGCTTTTTGCAGCCCCTTTACCCTAGCTTTAGCGGGTTTTGGCTTTAGCCTTTACCACCTTCTTGGCAGTAGCCCTGCTGGCTACTTTTTTGGCTGGTTTTTTAGCAACCTTAGTTGTACGCGCCTTGGTACCAATTTTGGTACCAACTTTGGTACCAACTTTGGTACCGCTCGTGCCGCCCGCCTTTGCAGGTCTGCCCCGACGAACTTCATAGTCGCGCTCTGTAAAGTCTAGTACAGCCTGGCCTTCGTTAGGGGCGTTTAGTAGATCGGCTAACTTTTTCTTGCGCTGATCCGCACTACTAGGTCTGCTGGAAGCTAAAGCCTCCCAATCCAGAATAAAAGCAAAGGCTTCTTTTCTTACATTGAGCTTAAACCCGGAATCTAGCCACTGTTTGGCAACAAATCCTAAACCACCATAAAAAGTGGCAAGCAAAACATCTACATTGTTTGTGCTTTTTAGTTGACCTGATTTTACCGCATCGGCAATGGCTAGCCTTGCCTGTTCCTGCTCTTTTGAAATTAGAGCACTGGTGCGGTTGCTAAGCTGCTGAAAGCTGCCAAAAACTTCCTTGGCGCAGAGCACTAAATAGGATAGGTCTTTGTTACGCTCTAGAAAGTTAATAAAAGCTACCGCCATTGCTTGTAGTTTTTCTAACCCCTTTTCTTTTGTACGAACTGACGCTGAAATGCTGTTTTGATACGCTTCATATACTTCGTACAGTCCGGCAAATAATGCATCGATACCCCTAAAATGTCTGAAAATAGCGGGTTCGGTGATACCAGCCCTGTTGGCTATATTTTTCAATGTAGCGCCACGGGCTCCTAACTTGCAGATAATTTCTGCAGTTGATGCGAGAATCGCAGTCTTTGATTTTGATTCATACCAAGAGCGATTTTTATAAATAGTGTTACTCATGCTTATATTATAGTATATTTTCTAATTAGTGAAAAGGGGTATTAGGATTATTCGAAACGGTATTAAAGTATATTTTGTACATCTGACAGCTATTTAGGTTATATTTTTATACCAGGTAGCAACAAAAATATAAGTATTAACAATAAAATGTACCAATTTCATTAAAATTGGTATAAATTCTGAATTTGTAAAGGATTTGGATAAAAATATAACTAAAATTGGACAAATATTATTTTTTTTCCTGTATGTACATTTTTTGAGGAGCAAAATTCCACTTCCATAAGCCAGAAGCTAAATTACCCAGCCAGACTAATCGCGAAATATTCCTTAAAATATAAAAGAAAATAACTGAAAACAGCCAAATCGAAAAATCGGGCGCAGAATACACAACATATAACCAATTTATTCCCTGTTCAGAAGAAAAACTTATCAATAAAGGGACAAATATTATACACAACAGCCTTGCTAAAATGCCAATCCAGCAACGGATTGTAGCCAGGATTATTCTGCTCCTACTCCCCTCTGCTTCGGCAATGCCACGAATATGCAAAGCCCAGGTTTTTGCGCGCATAACTTGCCTAGACAATAAAAAAAGCTGAATAAACATTGCAAATGTTAGAAGTATGTATAGTCTACCCCAGGAAAAAGGCAGCATTGTCGAACCTCGACTCATAATTGTACCCGCTCCTTCTGCCAGCCTTGGCAATATAAAATTGGACAAAAGATAGGAGCTTTGGTTACACATAATGGCTATAGCTCTGTTACTGTTAGGCCATACTCGAAGATAAGAAGAGAAACCAACAGTCGAACTGCTGCTACTAAAAGTGAGTATATCTTTATCTTGCTGTACAAGCGTCCACCCATAGGTATTTCGCGCAGGTGGGGAAAATAACATTTTATATTGTTCAAGGCTAAGCGTAGGCTTTCCTTTTTTACCAGTCGAAAACAAATAAGTCAAAAACTTTCCTGTGTCTTTTGCAGTACTAAAAACTCCTATTTTCCCCGATTCGGTAGATTCACTTCGTATTAAAGGAATAAAATAGAAAGAGACAAAACCTGATTCGGATTTTGTCAGTGTAGAGGAAAGAGAAATTAGTTTTGTTTCTTTTAGTTGCAGGGGAAGAAGTATCACTTTCTTTGCGTCTTTAATATAGTCGTCAGGACTCCTCTTTGCGAAAATAAAATTTGTACTATAACTCTTAAACTCGGTCTGCCCTACAGAATTTTGGTTAAAATTTGCATTGCTTAATTCTTCTTTAGAAAATAAAGAAAAAGCAACCAAAGCTGCCAAGGGTTCATCCATCGCATTATTGCGTAGTAGAGTATCAGCAGTAAGCGCAAAACCTTGGCTATCTTTGCCAAAACCATCATTGTAAATTACTGCACCATTTTCTACTGCTGCCACTGTATAACCCCGGATAGACTGCCTTACCCGCTCAGTTTCGAAATACGTGGCAAGATCGGAATAGGTTTTAGGGGCGATATCTGGGGCAAAAAAAACAAGAAGTGCTATAATACCAACCAGAAAAAATGGTACTACTCGGCTAATAAGATTAGGAAAAGGTATTATTCTATTAAAAAACCTTTTTATTCTAGGTTTTCTAAGTTGAATAAGCATAAAACCTAAAACCCTAAGACCTTGTAGTTTGAGTTAGAGGGTAAATAGCAAGTTCTCATATGTAGGAAAGGGCCAGCGATGTCTTTCTACTAAATTTTCCAAAGCATCTACCTGACTTCGTAACTTATTCATACAGGGCATAACAGAATCGCGGTACATTTGTGCTTCTGCAAGCTCATCATGAATTTGTTGTGCTGCAAGCAAAGCAGCTTCTAATTGGTCGCTGCCTTCAGCAATACCCGCCGATAACTCAGCTAGTCTTTTTGCCCTTTCAATCTGAGCTTTTGCAGGTATACCAAGCGCATCTAAAGCCGCAGCAGCGCGGGCAAAATCTTCTGCCGAACCTGTAGCAGCAGGGAAAATATAGCAACGTGCCATTTCTAGCATCATTCCTGCTTCTATATTAATTTGCTTTGAATAGCGTTCTAGGTAAATCAGGCAGCGGCTTTCTATTTCTATTTTCGAAAATACTTCCTGACGCGAAAAAAGTTCTATTGCTCCAGGCGATGCAAATTCGGGGATTACTTCGACGGCAGTCTTAAAACTGGGTAGTCCACGCTTCTCTGCCTCTTTGCGCCACTCCTCAGAGTAGCCATTACCATTAAAAACCACACGCTGGTGTTTTTTATAGGAATCTGCAATTATGGCTTGCCCGGCTACAAGGATATCTTTTTCGGTAGATTGCTCTAGCCTATCTGCAAAGTTTTGTAGCACATCTGCCAGAGCCGTATTAAGAATTGTTGTTGGCGTGGCAACAGACTGCGATGAGCCTACCATTCTAAATTCAAATTTATTGCCTGTAAAAGCAAAAGGACTGGTTCGATTTCTGTCGGTCAAGTCTTTTGGCAACTTGGGCAAAGTAGTGGCACCAATTTCTACCTTGCCCTTCCCATTGGCAACTATGGTTTTGCCCTGAGCTACCTTTTCTAAAATGCTAGCTAACTCGTCCCCGAGGAAAATAGATATAATAGGAGGAGGGGCTTCGTTACCCCCCAAACGCCAATCATTTCCTGAAGTAGCTACCGAGGCTCGCAGCAAATTTGCATACAAATCAACTGCTTCAATTACTGCAGTAAGAAAAAGAAAAAAACGAATATTAGAGTGCGAATCAAAACCTGGTTCAAATAAATTTTGACCCGTATCTGTACAGAGCGAATAATTAAGATGCTTCCCCGAACCATTAATACCGCTAAATGGCTTTTCATGTAGAAGGGACATCATACCATGTCGTCTGGCAACTTTGTTAATAGTTTCCATTACCGCCTGATTACCATCAGCAGCAACATTAGCACTGGAAAATACGCAGGCCAGCTCAAATTGATTGGGTGCTACTTCGTTATGTTGGGTTTTTGCCGAAATCCCCATCTGCCAAAGTTCATTATTAAGCTCGTGCATAAAAGAGGCAACTTTTTCCGGAATAGCACCATAATAATGATCTTCCATCTCCTGCCCTTTGGCAGGCATAGAACCAAACACACTTCTGCCAGTCAATAAAAGATCAGGACGTTTTTTTGCAAGCTCTGCATTAACCAGAAAATATTCCTGCTCTGCACCTACAGTTACAAGGACACGTTTTGTACCCTCTATGCCCAGAGCGTTCAGGACTCGCAATGCGTGTTTGTTTACTGCATCAATAGATCGCAAAAGAGGTACTTTTTTATCCAGGGCATGTCCATAATAAGAAACAAAAGCAGTGGGAATGCACAGAGTTGTACCACAGGCTGCCTGTTTTAAAAAAGCAGGGCTAGTTACATCCCATGCAGTATACCCTCGTGCTTCAAAAGTAGCCCGCAAGCCTCCCGAAGGAAAGGATGAGGCATCGGATTCCCCCTTTACCAATTCCTTGCCCGAAAACTCAATTAAAACCCTACCATCGCCCGTAGGTGAGATAAAAGAATCGTGCTTTTCAGCAGATATGCCCGAAAGTGGATGAAACCAGTGCGTATAATGAGTAGCTCCCCTCTCGATTGCCCAATCCCGCATGGCACTTGCCACCACCTCTGCCACATCTGCAGTTAATTCTTTTTCCCCTGCCTGCACTCGCAAAAGCTGCGTAAACACCCCTTTGGGCAATCTTTCGCGCATTACCGCGTTAGAAAAACAATTTGCGCCGTATACATCTCCTAAATTAGAAACTAATGAATCCGTAGCCATTAAAACGCTCCCAAAGAAATAATAATTGCGTTGAAACTAGTGGGTTTTATGCAGCCTTCTGAAAAATAAAAGCACTCACAAAAACAAGAATATCAACTTCTCATATAGTAGCTATTTGATTCATTAGGTTCAATATGCCTAAGGGAGACCGCCATAGTAAAAAACATACAGATTTGCTACTACCAAACCGTACTCTGTACTCGCATAAATGGGTGTTTAATGGCTATAATCTCTTCATAATGGAAACAAAAATAGGAATAATAGGTGCAGGTGCAATGGGAGAAGCAATAGCAACTGGTCTCTTAGCAAGCAAGCTATATCAGAAAGAAAATATTATCCTTGCAGAAACCTCTGCCAAGCGCAGGGTAGAAATTCAGAATAACTTGGGCTTGCAGTGCATTCAAGATTGCTTTCAAGTTACCCGCCTATCAGAAATTCTTATATTAGCAGTAAAACCCAAGCAGGCTAGCCAAGTATTAAAAGAAATTAGTACGGCCTTGCGGGCAAACCCTACTTTGCTTATTTCAGTCATTGCGGGCTTATCTCTAGCCACAATGCACGCACATACATCCAAAGGACAAGTTATTATTCGTGCCATGCCCAATCTTGCAGTAGCCTTGCAAAAAGGAATGACAGCACTTGCCGCAAGCACAAATGCTAGCCTAGGGCACATAACCCAAGCAGAAGAACTATTTCTTTGCCTTGGTAGAGTATTACGAATTGACGAAAATCAATTGGATACAATTACAGCAATAGCAGGCTCAGGCCCAGCCTACTTTTATTACATAATAGAGGCCCTTGCAAATGCAGGACTTGCTTTGGGTCTTCCTCACAAATTAGGCATAGAATTAGCTGCCCAAACAATGCTTGGTGCTTCTTCAGTGGTGCTGCAATCATCTTTGCATCCTTCGATGCTTAGAGCACGAGTAAGCACCCCCGGTGGCACAACAACAGCGGGGCTGCTTGAATTGGAAAAAGGCAGATTGGGATACACCTTGTACAAAGCGGTTGCAGCAGCACATCGCAGATCAAAACAAATGGGCAGGGCTATTAATAAATGAATATCCCCAGGCCAAGCAGGGCAGAAATAAGCTTAAGTGCCCTTCACCATAATTTTGAAATCGCCAAAAAGCTTAGCCAACCAGATGCGAAGGTTATGGGAATTGTCAAGGCAGAAGCATACGGCCATGGTATGCTTCGAGTAGCTAATGAACTACAAAATGCAGGAGCCGCCTATCTTGGTGTAGCCTACATACAAGAAGGTGTAGCCCTGCGTCAGGCAGGCATACAGGTACCAATATTAGTATTTGGACCAGTATCTGAAGATAGCGTTGCCACCGCATTAGAACTTAGTCTAACTCTCACTATCGATAATCTAGCACGAGCTCATACCATTTCAAAAGCCAGCACAAAGCAGCCTACTTTCAAAAAAAAAGCGGTAGTCCACATTAAAGTAGATACCGGTATGACCAGACTGGGTTTAGATTGGCAGGATGCCGAAAATAGCCTGGGAAAAATATGCGCACTTCCAGGTTTGGAAATTCAAGGATTATACTCCCATTTTGCTTGTGCAGGAAGCGACCCCAAAACAAGCCATAACCAATTGCAGCGATTTTCTCGGATACAAGCTATTTTAACAACATTAATCGGGGCAATTCCCTACATACACATAGCCAATTCTGCAGCACTTGTGCAAATCCCAGCAGCAAAATTTACCCTTACTCGACCAGGCATACTTATATACGGGTATGAGCCAACTACCCATGCTACGATAGGGGTAATCCCAGTTATGCGACTAATATCTTGCATCAGCAGTATTCGGCGAATACCGGCAAATACAGGAGTTGGCTACGACCACACCTGGAAGTCTACAGCGGCAACCAGAATAGCTGTAATTCCTCTGGGCTATGGTGATGGCTATAGTAGGAACCTTTCCGGCAAAAGTAGAGTTTTGGTTCGAGGCAAAAGTTTTCATTTGGTTGGTCGTATTTGCATGGACCAGCTTATGATTGATTTAGGACCAGAAGGACAGGAACAAGAAGGAGACGAGGTATTACTTTTTGGTAACTCGTCCCAGGGGAGTATTCCTGGCGAAGAGCTATGCAAGGCACTGGATACAATTCCTTACGAGCTCACCTGCATGATAAACAGCAGAGTGCCAAGAGTATATGTTATATGAATAAGCACAAACACATAAAAATAATAATATTATTACTTTTATTTTGCTTTATGCTCTCTTGCACAAAAGAGCAAAATCAAAAAGTTAGGATAGGAATTTTAACGCACCCCAAAGCAGACAATTATAAAAAAGCACTGCTACAAAACTTTGGCAATCTTGCAGAAAGTACTAGCGAAATCCTAGTTGTTGAGAGTCAAAAAATTCAGTTGGGACAAAATGACCAGGTAGACAAACTTCTAGCAAGGAAAATTGATGTCTTGCTAGTTGACTTGTTAGACAAAGTTGCAGCGGGAGTTATTATTGGAAAAACAAGAGCGAAGAAAATTCCGCTTATTTTTTACAGCAATCAACCCACTTCTGATGATATGAAAATTTGGGATAAAACAGTCTTTGTAGGAGTTAGACCAGAGGATTCCTGGACAATACAAGCAGAGCTTGTAGTAGATTATTGGAAAAGTAAACAGGCAAGCGATATGAATAAAGACAGCATATTGCAGTGGATTGTTATTGGTAGCGATACAATGGCAGAAAACTCCCGAAGTGCTGCCAAACAGCATGCAAGTGTCTTCGATACCGAAGGCATAAAGCACGAACTACAAACAATTCTAGACATAAAACCTGAAAGGTCGGGTAGCGACTTAACAGATCTAAAAGCCATATTAATGCAAGCTTCATCATCATTTGAAGCAATTGTGTGCATGGATGATTCTATTGCATTACGAGTGGTTAGCGTATTGCAGGATATGGGCTACTACAAAAATGATAAACATTTCCCCGTAATTGGGTTGGGTGGTTATTCGGCAGCTGTAGAGTCTATAGGAAACAATCTTCTTTTGGGTACTGTACTGCACGACACAATCACCGAAGCCAAAGCCCTTTACGAAATCGGCAACACCCTAGCTAGGGGAAAACCATTGTCTGCAACGCGCTGGATAATAGAAAATGGAAAATATGTATTTATTCCCTTTCAAAAAGTTACAAATGATAATTATATTAACTATTACAATGAAGTGGACAGCAGTAATTAGCAAAGGAAACAATGATACAAAAGCGAGTATTAACAGGGGACCGCCCCACAGGAAAATTGCATCTAGGACACTATGTAGGCAGTTTGGCAAATCGGGTTCGTTTACAGGAAAATTATGAATGTTTTTTTATTATTGCAGACTTGCATACACTTACTACAAAACCAGAGAAGGAAAACATAGAAAAAATCGCCGACTATGCACGGCAGGCAGTACTGGATTATCTTTCTTGCGGTATAGACCCTGAAAGATCTGTAATTTATTTGCAATCTGCAGTCCCTGAAGTAGCCGAACTTGCGCTGTACCTGCAAAATTTAGTTACAGTGCCTAGGCTTTCTCGAATCCCAAGCCTAAAAGACATGGCGCGCGACGCCCACATAGAAGAGATGCCACTTGGCCTCCTCGCCTACCCTGTACTGCAAGCTGCAGACATACTACTGCCCAGAGCACACCTTGTGCCTGTAGGCAAAGACAATGTTGCACATATAGAAATTACCCGCGAAATTGTGCGACGTTTTAATAATTTGTATGGTGATACCCTACCCCTTCCCGAAGTCCTCGTCTCTTCCTTTGGCAGCCTGTGTGGAACAGATGGCAATGCAAAAATGTCAAAAAGCATAGGCAACTGTATTTACCTTTCCGATGACGAATCCCGTGTAAAAAAACAAGTCATGTCCATGTATACAGACCCTGCCCGAACCAGAGCCGATATACCCGGCACTGTAGAAACAAACCCAGTATTCCAATACCACGATGCTTTTAACACAAACAAGTCTGAAGTAGAAGAGTTAAAACATAGGTATCGCCTTGGCAAGGTTGGCGATGTAGAAGTTAAAGAAAAGCTTTCTTTTGCCTTAAACCAGTTTTTAGACCCTATAAGGGAGAAGCGCGCACAATTTGAAAAGATATCAGGGTATGTAGACGAAATTATCTACAATGGCAGTATTAAGATGCGGGAAGAAGCTAAAACCACCCTGCGGCTAGTGCAAAAGGCTATGGGCATAAGCGGAATATGGAATAAAATTTCCCGCAAAGCACGCAATAATTAAAAGTAAATTTTAATTTATTTTTTACTAATACTAGTCTTTGGCCAATGAATTAGCGCCTCCTCAATACCCCCGGTAAGACAGCAATGCAGAGCTTCTTCTGCAACAGGAAAAACTGTGCGCAGCATGGTTACTTCTTCTTCGTCAAAGTCGGACAATACATATTCTGCAATTCTGCTATGGTTTGGTCTGCCAATGCCAATACGAAACCGTGCAAAATCTCTGGTGCCAAGGCAGGCTTCTACAGACCGCAAACCATTGTGCCCGCCCAAGCCCCCACCCAATTTATATCCTATAACACCAAGTGCCAGTTCTAAATCGTCATGAATAATTACAATATCTTCTGGGGCTATCTTATGATACCGCATAATGGCAACTATAGACTGCCCCACCTTATTCATATAAGTTTCGGGTAAAATAAAATATACAATTTGGCCGTCAATGTGCATATTTGCACATTGACTATTAAGAAATTTTTTCCATCGTAAATCAGAATAAAAAGTAGTAGCACGCAAAAATTGCCAGGCTACATTGTGGCGGTTGTTTCTATATTCATCGCCATGATTGCCAAGAAAACAATACAATCTCATGCCACCCCCCTATATTGTATAGTATCATTAGAAAATGCTTTTATTGCTCTTCGTATGCTATTTTCAAGTCCTCTATTTGTAAAATAGAGGATATTTTTACGGGTATATCAGGGCAATCCATATACTTGACTTCATCAATTGCACTATATGGATATGCAATAACTTTCACAATAAAATCCGTCAAACTGAACTGTGTTTGCCTTGCAAATAATAATGCACCTGCGATATTAAGATAAAGAAGCTTTGGCGAGGTTCATATTCTCTAGTATCACCGGGAGAGGGCTTCTATGGTTTCATATTTTTTTAATTCTACATACCTGATAATTATCTATAGTATAGAGTATCGCTTACCTTGGGTTTTAGTCAAACCCTGATAGCACACTGTGTGCCCAGTGTGGGTAATTAGTTAGATAAATATATTTTTTATTTACCCTATATAATTTCTGAGTGTATTGAATAATAGTATACATTTACGTTTGCAATTGTAGTACTGAAAAGGCTATGTTTTTTGGTTCTATTCATGGAGTTCAAGTCCTGTTTTTCTGGTATCATTTTTCTCTCTTTTTTTTCCTACAACAATAGAAATCAAGTGCTTTTAATGGCAGGTTCTCTGGGACAAATGGTTTCATCATGCTACTGTTTTGTCTTAATTATTAGATTTAGTAGGTCAAAAACCCAGATTGTACTCACGGATGAGGCAAAAATCGACTGCATTCCCCGCCATTCCAGAGTAAAAAGGTCTTCGCTATGGGCTTTTTTTGAGCCAATTTTCAATTTATAAAGAAACGAACAAATAGGGTATAGGGTGTAGGGGGTAGTACAGGGGTAAAATAATATAAAAATAACTTGACTCCTAGTTGTTTTATGCTACCATCATAGGATGATTAACATTTCCCAGGTACATAAAGTTGGGAAAGCAAAGCTTAATAAATGAAGGGAACACTGGTTTTGTTGCCAATTATTGGCAACATTTGATGTACACATTGTATATGCTTTGCAAAGGAGGTATAGCAATCCACATTCGGGCATAAAATGTGGTAAACATCCTTTTCAGGGAACCAGTAATTCGTGGCTTTACAGGGCAAAAAGCACAGGAGGGTATCTTCATAACTGGCTCGACAATCCCTCTAGGATTCTGTAGCGTTTGCAGGTAATCCCACAAAAACCTGGTTTTGATTGACGGTATTCGGCGGGGTGTATTGATGGTTCAGTGCAACATTGGTGTAAGCACCAAGGTAACCAACGAAATTAAACGGCGCGATAGCGACTATTTTGACGAGGAAGGAGAATAAAATTATATGGAAAGACAGACAACAATTACAAAATTATTTTACGAAGACGGTATTCAATTTGCAATTCCAGCGTATCAAAGAGCCTACTCTTGGGAACTTGATAAAGACAAAAAACAAATTGAACAATTTATCATAGACATAAAAGACCAAAACCCAAAGAAAATATATTTCTTAGGGCATTTTCTATTTGAAAAAGACAAAAATACAGAAACAAAATTTTGGGTTATTGATGGACAACAACGAATAACAACCGTCATTATCTTTTTCAGTTGTTTAATCAGTGAACTTGAAAACAGAGAAAAGGAAAATGGAAAGCTGTTTGACAGTGAAAATAACAAAATTAAAATTCGGGGAATAAAAGAAAACTATATCAAACTTGGAAAAAATTACAAATTTGAAACAGTTGCTTACGACAATCCATTTTTTGAAAGTTTTGTATATGAGAACAATGAAAAAGCAGTTCAAGATACTTCTTCTGCAAGAAGAATTAGTGTTGCAAAAAGTGCATTTCAAAAGTTGTTTAAAAAAGCAGAACTAAACGACATTTTGAATTGGAAAAGAATTATTGATGATGCAGTAATTACAACTTTTGAGGTAACAGACAAAGTTCAAGCAACTCAAATATTTGCTTTCCAAAATGACAGGGGAAAAGACTTGACAACATTAGAAAAGTTGAAAGCATTTTTAATGCACAAATTATATGCTGTTTCAGAAAATGACAATCCAGAAAGCCAAATAAAAAATATTGAAACCGTTTTTTCGGACATATACAAACAATCAGAAAGAATTAGCTATGATGAAGACCAAGTTTTAGGTTTTCACAATACGGCATTTATATCGGGCTGGGAAAGTCCTTTGAAAAATGTAAAAGACGAAATCAATAAAATATCCGGCAACACACAAAGAGAAAAATGGATAAAGGATTTTGTAAATAATCTTAAAGAAACTTTTATTTCAGTTGAAAAGATTGAAAAACGATCAGAACAAAATTGTTCTGTAGCAGACGTTTTAATTTTAGATACTCAAAACTCAATGCCGCTTCTGGTAAAACTTTATCATTTTCACTCAAACGATATAACGCTAATTGAAAATATTTCAAAATTAGTTGAGCGAATTTTATTCAAACTCGAATACAAAATAGCCGACTACCGAACAAACAGCTTACACTCAATCGCTAAACATTATTCGAGTAACGTAATAAAACTTGCAAACGACTTAAAATATTATGCTGACAACGGTTTCCAAGATTGGTGGAGTTTCAACGAAAATTGTAAAAATTATTTCAATGGTAATTGGCATTATGAGAGCAATATCAAGTATGTTCTTTGGAAATACGAAAACCATTTAAGACTAAACAACCGAACAAGACAAATGACACCGTTGGAGTTCAAAAACAAGTTCAACACAAAGCGTTTAGAAAATACAACTGACCACATTACACCGAGAGACCCAAACTTCACGAAATACGAAGAAGAATTTCAAAACAAGTTCGTTAACGACATTGGTAATCTTGTTTTAATGGTGTGGGGCGACAATTCAGAGAAAAGGAACAATAACCCGATTAACAAAATTGATTTATTTGACACCGACTTTTATTCTCACAAAGAAATTAGAGATACTTTAAAAGACCGTAAAACTTGGGGAGAACAAGAGATTACAGAGCGTAAAGAGAAAATATTAAAATTTGTATTTAACAATTGGGACATAAAATAACCAAAAAATGAAGTAAGTAACAGCGGTTTGGCGTAATGGCGGCTTCAGTGGTAATTCAAGCATTCTACCCCGCTCAAACTTCGGTGTTGGTGAACAGATAGTAGCACGCAATCCCTTATTGCATATAGCCTCAAAGGTTTGTGGCAAGGCTAAACCGAAGCGAATAAAAAACCAAAAGGAGAGAAATGAATTATTGGCACATGCAATTGGATCCTAATGAACAGAATAAATTTGAACCAGACAAAATAAGAGAAATAGTAGGAAAAAAGCAAGTAATTGGTTTGTGGGAAGATCATCGTCTTGACGCCGAACCATTTAAAGAAAAAATGAAAATAGGCGACATAGTAGCAGTGCGTGATGGAAAAAACCCGGTTGCACTTGTAAAAGTGGTAAGTGATTGGTGGGAAGAAGAAAAGATTACAGGCAACCTAGACTGGTTCAAACTTAGACGCAAAATAGAAGTCCTAGACTACTACAAATCTGAATACAAATTCATAATTCCTAAGGTAATGGGAACTTTAACTATATGCGCCGACCATACTAAAGACACTTCTAAAGTAATTATTAAGTGGTATAAGCAAATAACAGAAGAAAAGAGGAAGGAAAGCTGAAAATTGATATTAGGAAACATTAGAAGAGACGCAACTCAGATGATTAGCTTGGTAAAGTTAAGGAAACTAAACTTCTATAAACTTCAACTGTATAGGGTATTGATAGCCAATACAGTATTGGGCATCTCTATCCTAAGAATTGTTTCCTTTGGGAAGTTTTGTACTTTTCGGGTAATCCTTACAAGAAAGGGTTACTTTCTTGTAAGGTAATAGCAAGCGAAGCTGTTTAGTGGTTAAATTCGCTTCAAGAACTAAAGGCGTTATCGTATGAAATTAATGAAACAAGGAGAGAGAAATGAATTATTGGCACATGCAATTACATCCTGATGATCAGGATAAATTTGGACCAGATAAAATAAGAGAAATACTAGAAAAAAAGCAAGTAATTGGTTTGGGGGAAGAGAATGATGACGCCGAAGGATTTAAGAAAGTTATGAAAATAGGCGACATAGTAGCAGTGCGTGATGGACAAACCCCGCTTGCGCTTGTAGAAGTGGTAGGGGATCCTGAATACACAGAAGAGACTGATGATGACCTAGACTGGTTCGTGCTTAGACGCAAAATAGAAGTCCTAGACTGCAAATCTGAATACAAATTCATAATTCGTGCAGCACGGGGAACTTTAATTAGATGCGCCGACCTTACTACAGACACTTCTAAAGTAATTATTAAGTGGTATATGAAAATAACAAAGGAGAAACTAATGAATGATTTTATCAAAGTATTAGAATACAAGAAGCAAATTATCCTACAAGGTCCCCCAGGAACGGGAAAAACCTATACTGCAAAGAATATTGCAGAAAAAATAATTTTTGGTAAAGTTTCAGAAGATAAAAAAGAGCAAAAGAAAGGCCTTGAAAGTAAGAAGGATCAATTTAAGTTAATCCAATTCCATTCTGCCTATTCCTATGAGGATTTTGTGAGGGGTATTGTTGCAGAAACAAAGGATGGTACCGTACAATATAAAACGGTAAATAAAATTCTTGGTGAGTTTGCAAAAAAGGCATATGAAAGCTATTTATCAGAAGGAACAGATGATTTTGATAGAGCTTGGGATTTGCTTGTAGAAGATATAACTGAAAGGAAAGTAGTTACAATTGACCCAAGTACCTCGCAGGTTGATATAAACAATAATGATAGTATTAGGTTCAATGGCAGTACAGTTGCTACCTATGAAGAAACATACAAATTATATAAAGATGGTAAAACTGATTTAAAACATCCAAAATATAATGAATATGTTCATGATTTTTTAAAGCGCAATTATGAACTAAAAGATTATAAAGCACCGACACAAGTAAACAATAACCCCAATCCCTATGTACTAATTATAGATGAAATAAACAGAGCCAATTTACCTGCTGTTTTGGGTGAGCTAATTTATGCCCTAGAATATCGTGGTGAAGAGGTAAAAAGTATGTATGCAACTGAAGAAGGCAATACATTAGTACTGCCAGAAAACCTTTACATAATTGGCACAATGAATACAGCAGACCGCAGTGTGGGTCATATCGATTATGCTATAAGACGAAGATTTGCTTTTGTGGATATTAAAGCAGATGAAAACGTAATTACTAATGAGAATGCAAAAGAGCGGTTCAAAAAAGTAGAGGCATTATTTAATAACGATCATCTTTCTCCTGATTTTAAAAAAGAGGATGTGATGATTGGTCATAGTTATTTTATGGCTAAAACCCACGATGAACTTAAATTAAAACTGGAATATGAAATTAAACCAATACTACGGGAGTACCTAAAAGACGGAGTATTTTTACCAACTGCTAGCCAAAAAATTGAAGATTTAAATTAGGAAATATAAGTGATAAAGCTGCACCGTACTACAGAACATAAAGATGATTATCTATCTGAAGGTAAGCCAGATGAACCAATCTATTTTTGCAAAAATGATGATAAGATATGTATTAGCATTTCGCAAGATAAATGCAGTATCAGTACTAGTTATTATATAGGAATTGATTGGCTACTAAAAAATAAATATGCCATTTATGTAGCACCAAAACTTGATGATGCTACAAAGCAAACCAATTACCTGAAAATGCTCTTTTCTTGTTTGAGACACCCAGAAATTTCCCAAAACATTGATCAGTTATATGAAATAAAATTTGATGAACCCTATATCGAGATAGCACAAAAGCAAGATTTATTAACTCCTCTTTTGGTGCTACATTTTTTGCAATTGGTAAAGCAGATTGTAAAAAAAGGATTAAAAAAGTCTTATTACAAAGTAGAGCACAATCTAAATGCAAAAGTAAAAGGAAAAGTTTTAGTAGCCCAAACAGTAAAGCAAAATATTACTAAAAACAAACTAACAAAAACTTTTTGCCAGTATGATGAATTTGGTTTCAATTGCCTTGAAAATAGAATACTAAAGCGAACTCTAGTTTTTGTTAAGAGATATCTTTCAATGTACCTTGCTGATGGCGATAAAACACTTAATGAACTTGCTTTGCCAGTTGTTGGCTATTGCATGCCCGCTTTTCATGCAGTGGACGAGAATATTGATTTAAAGATATTACAAGGAATGAAGCACAGCTCTTTTTATAAAGAATACAAAGAAGCACTTCATGTTGCATCACTCATACTAAAACGATTTGGGTACAACATAAAAAATTCAGACCCACACATACTTAAAAAAGTTCCCCCATTTTGGATTGATATGTCTAAACTGTTTGAATTGTATGTTTTTGGCTTACTTAAAGATAAATATCAAAATATAGAGTATCAATATCACGGAGAATATGGAGTACCCGATTTTTTATTACAAAACAAAAATGAGAAGTGGATAATTGACACAAAATACAAAACGAAATATGAAAAGGAATATGACAAAGATGACATCCGTCAATTAAGCGGATATGCACGAGACACAAAAATTGTATCAAAGCTTGGCTACAAAAATAAAGAAGAACAAGACAAAGTAATTGACTGCTTAATTATCTATCCTGCCCAGGATGACCAAACTGCATCAGAACAATTAGCTCCCGATTTAAGAAAAACTCCAATTAGTGAATTTATTCGCTTTTTTAAAATGCCTATTATTTTACCAACAATTAGCGATTAAATAGCCATTATTCTAGTAGTAGAAATAACTTTCACTACTCAAATTGGTTCTTGCCTACTCTATCCTGATGGTTAGTTTTGCAAAGATATTATCACTTAATTATACAATTCTATCTGCAAATAGCTTTGAATTTGCGCGTTTGTTGTGTTAAGGCTCCCTCGACAGGTAGCCTTTCCATACTAGAAGCACCATAAAACCCTGCGCAAGATGGGCAGTTTTTTAAAATATAAGCGGCATCTTCTGGGCTAGAGATAGGGCCGCCATGGCACAGTACAATAACAGTAGGATTGGCGCGCTTGGCAGATTCTGCCCAAGAATTTATAAGCCCAACACAATCAGATAGAGTAAGGGCTGTTTCTGCGCCAATATTACCCCCAGTAGTAAGACCCATGTGTGGTACAATAATATCCGCACCCGCTTTTGCCATATCAAATGCGCTAGTCTCATCAAACACATAAGGCGACGTAAGCAGGTCTAGTTCATGGGCTTTTCGTATCATGTCTACCTCTAACCCATACCCCATTCCAGTTTCTTCAAGATTTAATCGAAACTTGCCGTCTATTAGCCCAACTGTAGGAAAGTTCTGCACTCCAGAAAAGCCCAGCGCAATTAATTGTTTTAAAAAATAGTCTTGTATCATAAAAGGGTCTGTTGCATTAACCCCCGCTAATACAGGAGTGTGCCTTACCATTGGTAGTACTTCTTTAGCCATATCTACTACAATCTCGTTCGCATTACCATAGGCTAACAAACCCGCCAAAGACCCCCTGCCCGCCATACGATAGCGTCCAGAATTATAAATAACTATAAGGTCAATGCCACCCGCCTCTTCGCATTTTGCCGATAGCCCAGTACCTGCGCCTCCTCCAATAATTGGTTCACCACGATTAATCATATTGCTAAATTTACTTAGAATTTCTTTACGGGTAATACGTGCCATATACACTCCTTTTTATGTAATTATATTTTACTTATCCAACAGTTTATTGAATGCGCTAACCAGAAGATTAGAAAACTCAGGGTCGTTAATATGCAAGGAAGAGCGGATGAGTTTTCTATTTGTTGCGGGTTTAAAGTGCTTTTCAATTGTATCAAATAAAGCTTTATCAGCTTCAGGATCCCAAAATTGCGCGCCTTTTGCATCTAGCATTGATACACCACCTTCAGGAAGATAAAATACTACAGGACCCTTCATTGCATTTAGCTTTTCTGCAATAAACCTTCCCATAGCAATATTTTCTTCTACATTGGTGCGCATTAAAGTTACATTAGAATTATGCTTGTAAAGATTGCGGTGTTTGTATTTGTCGGGTACTGTTTCTATACTGCCAAAGTTTACCATATCCAGCGCACCACAAGATCCTACATAGGGTAATTGGCAGCGGGCCATAGCATCCATTCTGGTAGGACCAGCAGATAGCACACCACCCATTAGCTCGTCTGCAATTTCGGTTGTAGTAACATCTATCACCCCTGCCAATAGATGAGAGTCAACCAACTTCTCCATAGATTGCCCACCAGTACCAGTTGCATGAAACACAAGACAATCATACATTTCTTCTAATTGTGTTACTACAGCTTTTACACAGGGTGTTGTAACTCCAAACATCGTAAGCCCAATGGCAGGCTTGCTTTTAATATTTGTTTTAGTTAATTTTTGTACCATACCGCCCATCGCATTAGCTGCATTTGCCAAAACTATCTGGCTGATACTATTAATTCCTTGTACATCAGTTACCGAATACATCATGCAAATATCGCTAGAGCCAACATAGGGGCGAGTATCACCCGATGCCACTGTGCTTACCATTACTTTAGGAACACCTATTGGTAGCTCACGCATTGCAGCCGTTACCAAGGCAGTACCGCCAGAACCACCTGCCGATAATAAGCCTCCTACATCTTTGCATTGCTTTATGTACTTTTTAAATGCTTCTGCCATAGCTAATACAGCAGTACCTCGATCATTGGTAAAGACAGCTTTTATCCCATCAGGATGATGTACGGCAACATCTTCGGGTTTTATATCGGCGTCTGACTTTGCACCCGAAGTAGAAAGATCTACAGTTCGGATGGTAATATCAAATTGCTTTAGGCAGTCCCTCATGTACATAAGTTCTCGCCCTTTGGTATCGAAGGTACCTGCAAGGTACACAACTTTTGTTGAAACGGTTTTTGAATTCATTGTACGCCTCCAAATAATGGTTTATGATTATTACCACTGCTGTCAACAGGGGAAGTTGAGCACGATTTTAATCCTAATAATTCTTGTTGCAATGTTCTATTCTTGGCCAAAGCCTGCGAAGGCAACACTTGCGATATTCTGCCATTTGCCATTATTCCAACACTTTGAGCTACATCCATGGCAACTCCCAAGTTTTGTTCTATTAAGAGTACTGCAATTTTGCCTTCGGCTTCTATTTCCTTTAGCATCTTTACAACAAAATCTACTACTACAGGCGCAAGCCCTTCAGTAGGCTCGTCCATAATAAGGAGGTATGGATTTAGTAGTAAGGCTCTGCCAATTGCCATCATTTGCTGCTCGCCACCTGAAAGTTTTGCACCTCCATTGCTCTTTCGTTCTATAAGCTGGGGAAAACATTTATACACCCTTTCTACAGTCCATTCGCCGCGCCTTGCACTTGATGCAGCAAGTTGCAAATGTTCATGCACACTTAAAGATGGCCACACCCGACGCCCCTGCGGTACATAGGCAAGACCAAAATGCGCTAGTTGATGCTGTTTTAGTCCTGTAATTTCCCTACCATTTAACAGTATACACCCCTGCGATTGCACCATTCCGGTTATGGCATTACAAAGACTAGTTTTACCCATACCATTGCGCCCTACAACAGAGAACACTCCTTTTTGTAATGTAATATTAACATCCTGCACAGCGTGAGCCTGCCCGTAGTATACATGTATCCTTTTCAGTTGAAGTACAGGAACATCACTAGACATGTGCGTGCTCTCCCATATAAATAGCCTGCACTTGCTCATTATTCTGAATTTCTTCTGGGGTGCCATGACATAATGCGCGGCCGTTATACATTACCGTTACTCGATCTACAACTGCCAAAGCAATCTCTAAATCATGCTCTATTAAAATAAAACAAATTTCTGATGGCAATTCCCTTAACATCTTTGTAAGCTCTTCACGCTCTACTGGCGATAGCCCTGCTGCTGGTTCGTCTAGTAGTATTAACTTTGGCGACCCTGCTAAAGCCATTGTTATTTCTAATTGTCGTTGTTGGCCATGCGACAATTCCTTGACAGGTTTCCTTGCCACCTTTGATAATCCACTATGATTAAGTAATTTTTCCGTTGCATGCACAGAAGGGTCAGAAGTACTAGGCCGTAATATACTGAATCGCCTTTTTCCTACCCCACGAATAGACAAAAATAAGTTATCCCAAACTGTTAATTCTCTAAAAAGCAATGACGATTGGTAGGTTCGTCGCAAGCCACGGCGAATGCGCTTATGCACGGGCATACGGGTAATATCTTCACCAAACAGGAGTATCTGCCCGGAAGTTGGTAGAAAGTCGCCAGTAATTGCGTTGAATAATGTAGTTTTGCCCGCACCGTTAGTGCCTAGTACCGCATATCGTTGACCCTGATTGACGGTAAAAGACACATCATCAATAGCACGCAAAGCTCCAAAAACGCGCTGGACATTGCGTAGCTCCAGCGCGGGTGGTTGATTACTAGCAGCACCACTAACCTGTGCGCTTGACACTGCACGCCACTCTTTTATTTACACTCGGGATTGGTTCTTGTACCCACACCCATTTTAAAAAATTCATCTTTGGTCATTCCTAAGTATTGGCTTACATTGGGTATTGTACTTACTAATTTGTTATAAAAGCTACCATCGGGAGCTTTTGCTACTTCGGTAATATAAATATTGGCAATCGCATTGCGGTTTGCATCTAACTTTACATCGCCAGTTGGAGTCTTTAAGGTCATTGTAGAAAGTGTTTTACGCAAAGCTGCCTGATTATTAGCAAGATCACCCTTTACAAGATCTAAAGCATCAAGTGCTGCTTTGGTATTTACATAATATGCGTGGGCAAAAATTGAAGGGCTTGGAAAACCGTCCTTAAAGGCTGCCTTGTAGTCTGCTACAAATTTTTTCCATTCAGGACTGGGATTGTCGTCTGCAATAGGGCCTGCGCTATTGGTACCTATCAAATTATTGCGCCGCTTACCCTTAAAGCCAAGCACGGATTGATCCACTGTTATGGCACCACCAATTATTGGCTTCTCACCACCCGACTGCTCGTACTGACTAAGAAAGTTCACCGCATCGGCTCCACCCAAGGCTACATATATTGCATCTATATTTGCAGGTATCTTGGCAATAACAGAACCAAAATCTTTTGTACCAATTGCAACCCAAAACTTGTCTAGTACTTTGCCACCGGCTTTGCAATGTTCGACCATAAAACCTTGAACCATCGAGTAAGGAAAGGAATAGTCCTCTGCTACCACCACCACATTCTTATAGCCCTTTTTAAAAGCGTAACTACCTAATCCAACCTGCCATTGAGCACCATCTGTAGAGAATCTAAAGAAGTTTGGCGCGGGGCTCATTAGTGTAGTCTCCTGTGCTGCTGAAGCACCATTAATAAATGTTGTTTGCATTTGACTTTTTGCATAGTCCTTTACTGCAATCCCTTCAGACCCAGAGAGTGGGCCAATCATTATTTGCACTTTGTCTTGCTCTACCAGCTTTCGAGTTGCTGCAATTGCCGAATCAGGAGAGGCATTGGAAGAAGCCTTAATCAATTGAATTTTCTTGCCCCCCGCCATATAGTTTCGCTCTTTAAGAGCCAGCTCAACACCCCTAATACCATCCTGCCCCAATACAGTAAAGGGACCTTCTAGTGTTGCAAGCACTCCTACTTTTACAGTAGCCTGCGCATGAATTACACCTACCGAAACACCTATTGCCAGAGCAATAGCACCAAACTTTAGCGAAAGAAATGATAGCTTCATAAGCACTCCTCCAATAAATAAAAGATTATTTGTAGTATAGCATTATACTTTGCACCTGTCTAGCTTGATTAAATATTTGAAGATTTTTTTCTTTTGTTTAACCATTGTACCCTAAGGCCCTTCCAAAGTCCAATTAAACCATCAGGGGAAAAAAGTACAATAATTAGAAAAACGATACCAATTACCAAATTGAATCTCTCGCGGCTGAATAGGTCTATTGCAAAATTTTGCAAAAAAACAAATACCAGGGCTCCGATGTACACGCCAACTGGTTTGCTAATCCCACCAAGAACAGCAATAATAAGTATATTTATCATAGCACCAATGCCAACAGTCCCTGGCGAGATTCGCCCCTGATACCACACCCATAGTACACCTGCAACAGCTGCAATAAATCCTGCTACTGCATGGGAAGCAAGGCGATGTTTTGCTACATTAAAACCCAGTGCCTTCATTCGTCGTGCATTATCCCTTGTGCCCTGTAGGGCCAAACCGAAGGGCGTCCTAAGTAGGTAGGTAATACCACCAAACGAAAGGGCAGCAACAACCAGGCAAAGATAAAAGAATGGTACCGGACTACGCAAACTACTTTTGCCTACAACAGGTGCTGCCACCTGAGAAATACCTTGAAACCCATTAAAAACCTCTAGGTTCTGCTGCGCAAAGTAGTAAAATGCAACTCCAACAGCTAATGTAATAATTATTGTGTACACCCCTTCAGTGCGACCAGCAAGAGCCCCAATACCGATGGCAGCCAGAGTTGCAATTGTGATGGCAATTGAAATGGCTGCCCACCATGGAAACCCCAAGTGCAGACTAGCGTTAGTTGCTTCAGACATACCAAGAATAGCAACCGCATAGCCTGCCACCCCTGCAACAGTCATTTGCGACAAACTAACTATTCCTCCCTGTCCTGCTAAAAAAGAAAGAGATAATGCAATTGTGCCTAGAATTAAAGCTTGTGAACCAATTTGAAAGACAAAGAAGGGGGAGGCAATTAAAGGATATATAATTAGGACAACTCCAATAACCGCCCATTTTACCTTTGTCAATACAGGAAACTTACTCATGACTTCTTGCCGAAAAGACCTTTGGGGAAGAATGCCAAGACCACCACCATAATTACAAATGTAAATACTACACCGTAGGTTGGGGCGTAGGCTTGACCAAAAGTCTCTGCAAGACCAATAAGCAAAGCTCCTATAGCTGTACCGCTAATAGAACCCATTCCTCCTACTAATACAACAACCAGCGATGCCAGTAAATACCGTACATCTTCTCCTGGTGCTATAGAAAGTGCTGTCCCACTGGTAACACCCGCCAAACCAGCCAATCCGGCTCCTAATGCAAACATTACAACAAACAATCTTTCTATGTTCACCCCAATAGAAGAGAGCATTGCCTTGTCATCAACTCCTGCACGAATCATTATACCAATACGAGATTTATTAATAAGTGCCCAAAGGAAAATACCCACTGTACAGGCGATCACTATTACAACAAGACGAAATTGTGAATATTTGTGTACAAAAGGCAAGGTTACCGTTCCAATTAGATACTTTGGCGCATCTATTTGATAGGTATCCCCGCCCCAAACCCATAAAAAAACGTCTGCTAGTATAATGGATAAAGCAATAGTGATTAAGGTTTGGCGCAAGTCCTGACCAAGCATTCGATTAAAAATTAGTTTTTGCAGCAATGCACCTGCAATAGCGGCCGCTGCGAATCCCGATAATAGTGCCAATAACCATGACCCGGTAGATAAACCTACCGAAAAACCAACATACCCACCCAAAAGAAAAATGGACCCATGAGATAAGTTAACAACTTTCATCAATCCAAATACCAAAGAAAAACCGCTGGCTACTAAAAAGTACAAAGATGCTAATGTTAGCCCATTAAGTATAGTGAGGAGATACAATCGGGTATTTGCTAACTGGGTTAAAAGGACAAAAAATAAAGTGAGTAAAATGATTGTCAGCAGAAAAACTTGACTGCGGGTGTTCCAAACTAATAATTTCTTCATTTTACATTGCAAGTCCTTTGCCTTCATATTAAGAATAGGCTATTAGTCCCAACTGCCCAAGCAATTATTAATTAACAGTAAGGATACATCACCCGCTTGGTTTTGTCAACTTGTTTATAAAAATAAATATGGCCTCTAAAAAGGAGGGTGAGCCTTCTATAGTTTTTTTGCATTTCAAACTTTAACCAACCTGGACAAAAGCAATTGCAGCCCATATAATGTAATTGGCATTATTAATAATAAAATGCACAGCACCTGCACAACGGAGGTTTAAAAACTATGGGTAATAACGACAAAATTCAATTCCAAAAACAAAGAGTACAAAAGAAAACTGGTGGTATTCGGAGGCAAAAAACTATATTTGGGATTACTGGTTTTTTTCTTGCAGGGTTTATTGGTTTGTCCACCATTGTGACCACCTTTTTGCTCATCTCTTGTCCAACTCCTGCACCACCACAAACTTCGGAAGGAAAAAACTGGACAGAAGTAACCCCTTCGGCGGGGTTTAGTGCTCGTGTTGGTCATACCTCTGTGGTATTCGATAGCAAGCTCTGGGTGATTGGGGGTAGAGATACTTCTAACCCCATAAACGATGTCTGGTCTTCGGTTGATGGGAAAACTTGGACGCAAGAAAAAGCTCAGGCTGCCTTTAGTGCTCGTTATTATTATACCTCTGTAGTATTTAATAACAAGATCTGGGTGATTGGGGGCTATGATGGGACTAACCGCAAAAACGATGTCTGGTCTTCATCTGATGGCAAAAGCTGGACGGAAGAGAAGTCTTCGGCGGGGTTTAGTGCTCGTAGTGGTCATACCTCTGTGGTATTCGATAGCAAGATCTGGGTGATTGGGGGTAATGATGGTGTTTACAAAAACGATGTCTGGTCTTCGACTGATGGCAAAACCTGGACGCAAGAAACCGCTTCGGCTGCCTTTAGTGCTCGTTATTATCATACCTCTGTGGTATTTAATGGCAAGCTCTGGGTGATTGATGGTTATGATAGTGCTAGCAATAATGATGTCTGGTCTTCGACTGATGGCAAAACCTGGACGCAAGAAACCGCTTTGGCGGGGTTTAGTTCTCGTAGTGGTCATGCGTCTGTGGTATTTAATAGCAAGCTCTGGGTGGTTGGGGGTGATGCTGGTGTTATAAAAAACGATGTCTGGTCTTCGGCTGATGGGAAAAATTGGACGCAAGAAACCGCTTCGGCTGCCTTTAGTGCTCGTTTATATCATACCTCTGTGGTATTTAATGGCAAGCTCTGGGTGGTTGGGGGCTATGATGGGACTAACCGCAAGAACGATGTCTGGCGAACGGAGTAGGTATCTACACCACTAAGCGCAATTATTCAAGATAAGGTGTACAATTGGTAAGGACAGTTTCCTATAGACCGTGTGCAAGGAATGCGTACGGGTTGCTCCTGCAAATAAGCGTTGTTGTGCAAAGGAAATCTTGCGATGTGTGGCTAAAAATTTAATTACAATTGTTGCGGTGGGTAAAGACAGTTTCCTACCAGACTGCACGCAAAGAAAACGCAAAATTATTCCTGCAAATAAGCCTTGTTGTGCAAAGGAAATCTTGCGATGTCTCGTTGAAATTTTCATTACGGCTTTGCCTGCCCTAATACAGGCAAATTCATTTGCAAGTAAAGAGACTTCATTTTTATTTACAATTAAAAAAATGTTCGGCTAAATACTTATAATGCCAAAGTTTTATTTGCCTCTTCGCAATATTTCTTTTATGTCAAGAACTTTCCTAGACTTCCAAGCAGCAGATTGCAGAATTTATCTTTAGTATTTTTCTCTTGGCAATAGGGTACTGAAGTTGTTCAAATTTGCAACACATTTGTTTCTGGTAAATTTCTTTGTAAACTACATTTTTACAAGAAACATGCGGTGCGTATTCTATAGTTTTTTTTTGCATTTCAAACTTTAACCAACCTGGACAAAAGCAATTGCAGCCCATATAATGTAATAGGCATTATTAATAATAAAATGCACAGCACCTGCACAACGGAGGTTTAAAAACTATGGGTAATAACGACAAAATTCAATTCCAAAAACAAAGAGTACAAAAGAAAACTGGTGGTATTCGGAGGCAAAAAACTATATTTGGGATTACTGGTTTTTTTCTTGCAGGGTTTATTGGCTTGTCTACCATTGTGACCACCTTTTTGCTCATCTCTTGTCCAACTCCTGCACCACCACAAACTTCGGAAGGAAAAAACTGGACAGAAGTAACCCCTTCGGCGGGTTTTAGTGCTCGTTCTTTTCATACCTCTGTGGTATTTAATAGCAAGATCTGGGTGGTTGGGGGTGAAGATACTTCTAACAGCAAAAACGATGTCTGGTCTTCGGTTGATGGGAAAACTTGGACGCAAGAAAAAGCTCAGGCTGCCTTTAGTGCTCGTTATTTTAATACCTCTGTGGTATTTAATAACAAGATCTGGGTGATTGGGGGTTTTGATGGTGCTAACAAGAATGATGTCTGGTCTTCATCTGATGGCAAAACCTGGACGGAAGAAAAGTCTTCGGCGGGGTTTAGTGCTCGCAATGCTCATACCTCTGTGGTATTTAATAGCAAGCTCTGGGTGATTGGGGGTTTTGAAAGTGCTAACAAAAACGATGTCTGGTCTTCGGCTGATGGCAAAACCTGGACAGAAGAGAAGACTTCGGCGGAGTTTAGTGCTCGTTGGGGTCATACCTCTGTGGTATTTAATAGCAAGCTCTGGGTGATTGGGGGTGTTGCGGGTTCTAGCAAAAACGATGTCTGGTCTTCGGCTGATGGCAAAACCTGGACAGAAGAGAAGACTTCGGCGGGGTTTAGTGCTCGTTATGGTCATACCTCTGTGGTATATAATGGCAAGATCTGGGTGATTGGGGGTGATGCGGGTTCTGGCAAAAACGATGTCTGGTCTTCGGCTGATGGGAAAAATTGGACGGAAGAAACAGCTTCTGCTGCCTTTAGTGCTCGGACTAACCATACCTCTGTGGTATTTAATAGCAAGATCTGGGTGGTTGGGGGTAATGATGCTACTCGCAAGAACGATGTCTGGCGAACGGAGTAGGTATCTACACCACTAAGCGCAATTATTCAAGACAAGGTGTACAATAGGTAAGGACAGTTTCCTACAGACCGTGTGCAAGGAATGCGTACGGGTTGCTCCTGCAAATAAGTGTTGTTGTGCAAAGGAAATCTTGCGATGTGTGGCTAAAAATTTAATTACAATTGTTGCGGTGGGTAAAGACAGTTTCCTACCAGACTGCACGCAAAGAAAACGCAAAATTATTCCTGCAAATAAGCCTTGTTGTGCAAAGGAAATCTTGCGATGTCTCGTTGAAATTTTCATTACGGCTTTGCCTGCCCTAATACAGGCAAATTCATTTGCAAGTAAAGAGACTTCATTTTTATTTACAATTAAAAAAATGTTCGGCTAAATACTTATAATGCCAAAGTTTTATTTGCCTCTTCGCAATATTTCTTTTATGTCAAGAACTTTCCTAGACTTCCAAGCAGCAGATTGCAGAATTTACTTTAAGGCACCTCTAAAAACTAGATAATTATTTACATAAAATGTACTATTTGTATAGTATAGAGGCAAGAAGGTTAGGAGGAAAAGATGAAATAGAGAACAAGGTTTTTTTGATGAGGAATTTCGCTTGCGTGAAATTTCTTTTCATGGAGATCCACTAGAAAAATTAGATTCTATTATTAACTGGGATATTTTTCGTATTACTTTTTCTTTTATCAACTGGATCAGCTTTCCACCTTTGATATGTCCTGCAATCTATTTCAAACAGCTGGCAAGCTTTATGTAGACTGGCTCCGTCTGATAATGCCTGCCTAATGAGATGTACGGTTTCTGAGCGTAGTTCTTGCCGAATCAATCTTCCTCTGGATCCCCCCAAAGATTGTTCACTTTTTTTAAGGGTTATCAAAGCTGCCATCTCTACAATAGTTTTGTCTTTACGGTGTAATTCCCGTTCTAATTGTTTGTTCTTTTATTTGAGTTCTTTTATCAACTGCTTGTCTTCTTGATCATTTTTTATCATGGACAATCTAACTTCCTGTTCAAATAGATTAAGGTGTTCAGAATGTAAGCCGTTTTTTCGCAACCAGGCTCCAAACTCTGATTCAGGAATATTTTTGGATTCCATAAGGAGCTGGAATTTTTCATTTAGTTCACGCTGATTGGCAAATACATCTGAATCTTTTTCAAGTGTATTATATTTTGCCTTTTTTATCCAGTTGTAAATGGCATTGTTAGAAATTCCAATTTCCTTGCAGACTTTAAGAACACTTTCATTATTAGGTGGAAGTACCATTTTTAAAATAGACTTTTTAAAACTTACACTGTACCTCATAGTTATCGCTCCTTTTAAATTTCATACGACAACTATCTTGGCACATAAGGATACCCAAATACTTCACTTGCTCGTAATACTGTAAGTACTGCGAGTAGTTTTCCTTTTTCTTCTCCTGTCAATCCTTTCTTCTGGTAATACCTATCTTCGTTTGCTAATTTTGTAAAATACGCTCCTGCTCCTGCTTGTATTTGTTCTACTTTACTTACACTATCGCTGCTCAGCAGCACTACTCCTATTCCTTCTGCAAATCCTGTAAAGACCGAAGCCTCACTATAGTAGCCTAAGGCTTCCTGTAGTTTTGCTAATGCTGTTTCTAAAGTGCTTTGATTATAGCTTTCTTTTAGTGTGTAGTTGCCTTCGCTTTCTTCCCACAGTTCCTTTTCTTCTGCTGCTAATACATCCTTTACTTTGTCCCAATCTGCACTGCTTATCATTTCGTAACTAGTACTTGTAAATGCCTGACTACCCAGTACTGAGGGCACTAGTCTTTCTTTGTATATGCCATCGGGGATGCTTTGTACATAGCTTGTACTACCACTGTACTCTATCTTCCGTTGTACACCACTGTCTAAAAAGCTAATCACAAAGCCAGTATCATCGTTTTGCTCTATCTGCAATCCACTGTCCTTTTCTACTGTTTCCTGGCTCTTTGTTTTTCGCACCAGCTCATACCTATTTATGGCTTTGCGCAGTACTAGATCTTCTCTTGTGTTATCTTCGTATGTCCTTGTCTCTAGCACTCTATCTGCTTTATTCTGCTGCAAGACTACTGGGAATTCTTTTTCTACTACCTGTCTAAAATAGGGTGTATCCACACCTTCTGTTTGTACAAAGGTTCTTCCTAGCTCTTCCCCTGGTATCGGACTCTTCCAAAACACATAAGGGTATAGCTCTTTTGTTGTTATTTCTTGGTTTGCTTTTGCTTTATTGTAGGAATAGCCTACTAATCTATTAAATACTATCTGGCTACTGATACTACTGATATTACTTGTACTACTTATACTACTTGTACTACTTATTTTGGTACTATCTTTTTTGGTACTAAATACTATTTTGGCATTCTTGTTTTTTCGTACCTCTCTTGTCTCAGGTACATAGTCATAGCCCAGCCGTAGCAGTACACCTAGGTGTAATTGTGCTTCTACTCTTTCGATTGCTCCGTTATTCTCTTTGTATATACTCCCCTCATAGACTTCACTTGTTTCCAATGTATCTGCTAGCGCCAGCATGTATTTGTATACCGTGTAGGGTATTCGGGTAAAGATAACATTACCCTTACTTATTAAGTAATCTACATTTCCTTCGGTAAGTAGGCTCTTCCAATTTGGTAGCAATGAGCCATCGCTAGGGTTTTTTCCTGTGCCACCCATATACAAATTAGCCAATTCTGCGGGTGTTTGTACTTCATAGCTTGGTTCTTCGCTTGTGCTTCCGCCAGACGTCCCTCCGGACGAACCCCCAGACGATCCTCCGGACATCCATCCTGATGACCCCCCACCGCTACCTCCTGTAGATGGGGGTGGTTCTATTCTTATCCTGTAGCTTGACACTGGTTTTATTTCTGCCTCATTACCCATATCATCAAATTGCTTTATTTTTGTATACTTTATCTTTATGTTCCACTCTACATCGCTTCCTCTCTCGTCTGATTGTATTCCACTTCCTTCTTGCCTGCCTTCGGGTATGGATACAAAGTATAGCTTCTCTCCTGCCTGTATCCTGCTTTGCACTTCTGCTCTTTTTACTTCGTCCTTTTTTGTTAACCGTATTTGTTCCAAGGGGTCTTGGACAGTTGCTTTGTTACCATCGCTTGTTATTAGTTGTATACTTTTTTTTTATTTCCGCTAGCGCTTTTCCTGTCTGTTTTTGTTAGCACTCATATTCAGCACATACGGCGGATAGCCGCGATGCTTCCTGCTGTTTTGATGTTTTCTTCACCACCCAAAGAGCACCAAAATGTCGTTCAACCCGATTCACCTTCGGTTCACGGCTTAACTCCCCAGGGCACTGTCAGGTGACTGCCTAATGTCCAGGTTATCCTAGGCATTAGGCACTTTGGCATTGATGACTAGATGCCACCCACGGGAGGTTATTCCTTTATGTTGAGCCTCCCTAGAATAGATTCGATAGTAGGCTCATCGGTAATTTCTACTTCCTCAAGAATCTTAATCACTCCTTCGACATCTTTCAGGCTGACCAACTTGTCGAAGTCCTCCATGAGGTCACTAACATAGAGACGCTCATTTACTGTCATACCTCGATACCGATCGTCCATTTAGTAAACTCCTATGGCTTGAGAACACCAAAGTCAGTCAATTTTACGTTCTTGGGATCAATAATAAGCTCTGGAAGACCCCCAGCATTGCCATCCAGGGGCAATGCTGAACGAATTTTTATTATGTCACTAGCCTTTACTTGACCCTTAACCATAAATACAGCCGAATTAGTCGCACCACTTGCTCCACCAGACGGCAAACCTGCCAGGTTTCTGAAATCTTTGACTGTCGCTGGATTCTCCGTGGTCCAAGAGAAACCTTGTGCCCTTGCATCTCCTCCAAAGGCTCGATAAACCGTAGTTTCCACCTTCCCAGCGGCATTTGATGCAAGTTTAGAAGCAATTGCTGAACTTACTTTTCCTACAACAGCAGCCGCAGCAACTCCTGCTGCACCTCCTGCCGCCGATAGTACTACCCCTTCAGCATTTACTTTTTTGCCAGCTATGCTTTGATTAACTACATATCCAGCAGCTCCTCCTGCTGCACCAACTGCAACTTGAACTGCCAGAGAAGCACCCATTGATAATCCAGCAAGCCCACCTGTTAATGCCCCCGCTGCTGCTCCTGCAGCTATTTCTGCTGCAGAACCTCCAGTTGCAGCAGCAATTACTCCTCCTATTATTCCGCCTATTGCTGCGCCGGCAGCAGCAGATATTAAATTAATAAACTTCCCATCCGGATCCACATAACGTACCGGATTATTCCCCCCATAATGATACCCTGCCAAATTAACTACATTAAACACACCACCTAATCCCGGCAGATTCTGATTCTGCTTTCTTGCTTCATCACTAATTGGCGCAACAGGGAAGTAGGATCCATCAATCAACGCCGGATCTGCGCTTATCCACAGGCTATTTTGGGGATTCATGTACCTAGCACCGTAGTAGTACAAACCTGTCTCGGCATCCATTTCTTTGCCAGTAAAGGTAAAGGGTGTTTTGTTTAACTTTTCGGCTTTGCGGTTTACCCACAGCTCACCGTAGGGTGTGTACTCTAAGTGCTCGTACTTCCAGCCGCGATAGTCTGTAATTAGTTGGCTACTGCCCAGGTGGTCGGGATGGTAATAGTAATTATTTATTTTTTCGTAACCTAAACTAGACTCGCCCTTTATGCTTAGTTTAGTGCCAACTCTGCTTTGGCCAACATAAATATGTTTGCTTTGCAATAACAATGACTGGCTAGTATGCATTTGCCACAGAGAGTCAAAATATATGCTTTCGCCACGACTACTGTACTTTATGGTGCGCTCACCATCGGCATCGTATTTGTACTGGACGGTAATGTTGCTGTCCATTGTCGTGATAAGCCTATTCTCTTCGTCCCACTTGTATTTTCTGTTGTAGGATTTGTCTACAGGCTTTACAGAATTTTGTTCTATGGCAAAGCCCTCGTTAAGACCATAAATTGTGGCGTCTTCTCGCTCTTCTAGTATCCTAAGCACAGGTTCTTTTCGTGTTGGTTCGGGGGCATGACCTCCTGCACGCTCTTCTGTCATGTTGCCGTTTAGATCATACCTATAATAAAAGTTACCTACGCTTTCTGCCTGATGTGCTTTACCTGCATAGTATTTGTACTCTTTCTTGTAGTTTAGGTTAAGGTTTCTATTAGCACCATCGGTTCTTGAAGTGCTTAGTTTATTAGTTATGTTTCCAATACTATCAAAGGTAAACTTTTGGCTGTAGCTAGAAACATTGTAGTTGGGAAGCCCATCGTACACACCACTTTTGCTAAGGCCTTCTGCTTCTACAAGCTGGTACTGGCTATCGTAGGTGTAGCTTTGGCTAGTCTTTATTCCATCGGTGTTATTGGTGTAATTAGTTATGTTTCCTACCAGATCAAAACTATAGGTCATGTTTTGATAGTCCGTACCTGTGCTCGTTGTTGTCTTTATGCTGCTAAGCCATCTGCGGTTAGGGTCGTAGGCATATTCAGTCTTTATGCCGTTACCGTACTCAATAAATGATCTTTGGCTATATTCGTCATAGCCAATGTCTTTAATGTAGGGGAACTCAAAATCAGCCCTAACACCCGTAACCTTCTTTATTTGACCGCCTGCATCGTAAGTATAGGTAAGGACTTCGTTATCGGGATAGGTTATTTGCTGCATCCGACCTAGATAGTCTGATTTGTAATGTAGTGTTGCTGTTTCGGGGTCTCTGTTGGGGGTGAGTCTTTTTATCGTCTTGGTTTGGCTAGTCATCTCGCCTAGTCTACCATAGGTATAGCTAACAGTACCAGAGTTGTCTTTTTGGTTTAGGAGCCTGCCTGCGGAATAGTTTTCATTGGTACTGTCTGCCTCTGTGCCGTAGGTGTAGAGTACATCATCGCTATAAGGATAATTTATCCTGGTGAGGCGGTTTAAACCATCATACTCGTAGAAAATACGTCTGCCTTCCTTGCGCAATTGTGAAGTGTCTTTGGTTATTACATTGCCCGCCTCATCGTAGCCATAGACTTGGGTACCCGTGTCGGCACTTGTTTGTTGTAGCCTTCTGCCTAAAAGATCATAGACAACTTCTATCGTGTTCTTGTTGTGGTCTAGGGTCCGTACCATTTGGCCCATAGGATCATATTCGTAGCTGGCACTAGTTACTTCTTTGTTGTCCTTGTCTAGCCTGCTCACCCTTACTATGTTTCCCCTATCATCTATTTCACGCACTTCGCTGTTGCCCAGGGGGTCAGTAGTTTTCTGTACCATGCGGGTGCTATCACTGGATATGCCATACTCACTTTTTATGCTAGCACCATCGGGTAGTGTTTGGCTAATTATTCTGTCAATTGCATCGTAGGTTTTTGTTGTTGGTCGTAGTAGTGCTGTTAAAGAAAGATTACCCGTGTCATCGAAAAGCCTTTCTACAAAACTCATCTGCCCTTCTGCTACAGTCCGTCCTTGCTCATCGTAGGCTACCGCACCCGATAGATTCCAGCCTATTTGCGCTGCCTCAGTGGCATTGTTTCGTTTCTCGCCACTTTTGGCAGTTTGCAAAACCCTACCTACACCATCTATCGCAACCACGGTGCTAAGGGTATCGCTGTTGTCTGCATCGTAGAGGATTTTGTTTTTTGTGGTTACAGACCAGGGGTAACGCACACGGTTGTACTCATACTCTACCGATGGGGTAATACCAGTGTCATAAGGGCTACGTACAGCAGTTAACCGACCAAATTCATCGTACACAAAGCTCATCACTTGCCCATTCTGGTCGCTTTGGCTTAGCTTTACTTGCTGGGCATAATCCCAAGCCATAGTACTTCTATAACTAGGGGAATTAGCAATTTTTATGTTTGTATTTACTATTTCGGTTACAAAACTCTGTACAATAGTATCATACGTGTAACTGATGCTATGCCCTCTTGGGTCTGTAATCGATAATAAGTTACCGTAATTATCATAGGTAAATGAATACTCACGGGCTGTTGTACTATTCTCGTACTGTAGCAGTTTTACTAATTCACCATTACTGCCGTACTCACCTTGCCTCTTGCGCAGTAAGGCACCACTGGAGTTCTCTTCCCGCACCTCTATACTGCTAGGAAGACTTAGTATGTTTTTTATTACATCTGCGTCTTTATATGTTATGGCTGCATATAGATCTTTGTTTTGTTGTACCGTACTTGCTGTTGCGCCATAATCTCGTACTGTTGTTACATTGCCATACCTATCGTAGCTGTACTCTTTGCTGGTCTCTAGCTGTAAAATACCTGCATCCTTGCCTGTTGTCTGGTATTGCCTACTTATTTCTCTTTCTACATAAGGAAAGTATATAGTAAACCTTTCCTTTCTTATTGGCCGTGTTCCTTCATAATAAAACTTGGCTTTTGCATTGCCTTCTCTTTCTATCCTACTTTGTAGTACCTTCTCCCCTTCCTGATACAGCACCAAATTTCCACTATCGGTAGATATGCCTTCTACCTTCGTCCTTTTTTCTATACCACGTGTTGCATAATCCATCACTTCATAACTACTTGTCTTAACCCGCATTACCTTTGTGTTTTCTTTACTTATTGTCTTTACCGTACCAAACCCAAAAAACATTCTCTCCTTTCTGTTGTAGTTGCCATCACCGTATTCATAGTAAGTGCTGTACTGTTGCACTCCTCTGTCTTGCGGTATTTCTTGCGCCTCTCCTTTGGTTATCGCTTCAGTACTAAAGCCTGCTTCTTTTGTTACAGACTGTAACACCCACCGCTTCTGCGGCATGTCCTCGGTGTTCCCTACCTGCTCGTAGTCAAAACTGTATCTACCACCCTGTGGTAGTTGTACCACCTTTAACAAGCCCACCTTACCACTCAAGTTGCGCTTGTACAGCGCACTACTTGGCGTCTTTATCGCATGATCAGGTAGCCCATCTCCGTCTATATCCATAAACTTTAGACTAGCCTGTGTTGTAGCTATGTTCCCACTTATCCCAGGACTTAATGTTAGTGTTGTAAAGGCAAACCCAAATCCAAAACTCAAACTAACCGATGGATTAAAACTTGATCCTGTTGTATACTCTAGGTTGTCTTGTACTGCAAATGGATTTACATATTCCTTAAAGGTATTCTTTTCATTCGTTGCCAACTGTTCACTCGCGGGCTTTGCTCCATTACTTGTATCGGGCTTTAATTCTTCTCTTGTCTTATCTATCGTCCCTCTTCGTATTCTATCTATATCCTCTTGTATCGCTTCTGTCATGTCTAGCGAAATACCCCAGCCAGGACGGTATATTTTTACTTCAGGGCCAAAACTATCTCCTCGATTATACTTGACTACAAAATATTCATCCCCTTCTCGCTTTACCACCTGGTCTACTAAACCATCTCCATTCATATCTGCAAGGCTGCCTATCGTCTGGCTTACATTACCCGTATACCCCAGACTTATCCCTCCTCCCACTATACCTCCCAATGAGGCAGATAGGCTAAAGGTACTGCTATAACTACCAGTGCTTGTATAACTTATTCCTGGTATGCCAAAACTCTGTAGTGATTCATATCCTTCTCTATCATAATAAGTACCACTTATGGTACTGCCATAGGATAGGGCATTCCCAAAATTGCCATTTCCCAAGTTCGGATATACATAGTAGTTTTTTTCTGATACCCGTATATGATCAGGCAAGCCCGACCCGGTTAGATCCATAAAGCCTTCTGTTTGCCAAGAGCTACCCAGACTGCCAGAACTGCTATACCCCGCCCCTGTTATCCCCGCTCCTCCTCCACTTTTTCCTGCTTCCGGTGTCGCTGCATTCTGGCTCTTTGGCTTGCCGGTTGGTCCAAATACGGTAAATACTGCGCCACTCGGATTACTCATACTGGCTCCATAGGCGATGCTCTTACTTTGGTTATTACTGAGTAACCATTTATTATTACCTGTATTTGCCGTTATTGTATTACCAAAGCCACTCCCTGTACCCTGGTGTATGCTAAAACTATTCACCCCTTCTTTACTCGTGCCAAAATCTACTATGTCAGGATACCTGTCTCCATTCATATCCATGAGCCCGGTGTACTGCCAGGACTGGCTTTCATTTGTGCTTACGTTTACTCCTAATCCAGGAAATAAAGTTAATCCTACACTTAGGTCTAAAGCCTGCGACCTACTCCTTCTTGCCTTTACAAACCTAAACCCACTTGCTGTTCCACCTGTTCCCTGTGCTTCTTCCATCCCAGGATATGTAAAGTAGGTATCCCCTCCATTCCTGTCAGGATGTATCCTGTCTCCTTCTATAAAGGCTGCAAAGTAATAGTCTTTTTGTTTGGGCGTATAATCACTTGTTAGTCCTTCTGGCTCTGTATAGCTATCTCTCTTTGTTAGCCAGCTATCTTTTGTTATTAGTACTTTTTCTTTTCCTATCTCATTCTTTTTTGATCCATCTGCTTCTTCGTTCTTTTGCAGGGGTATTGAGTAGGGCGGGTAGTTTACTTCTCTCTCTCCTTCTCGTGCTACTTCCTTTGCTACTACAGGCGGTGTAGCTCCTATCTTGGTTACATCCCAGAGGTAATACCCCGTCCAACTACCATATAACCACCCATACATCCCGCCCGCCAGTTTCTTCTCTCGTATTACCGAATCCGTTTTTAGCTTCTTGCTCCTATCCTTTGGATCTTCGTTTGATTTTTGTACTAACGCATATCCTTGTAGTGGATGAGCATCTGATGAAAGCTCTATCGCTTCAGGCTCTACTATTACATCTGTTACACCGCTACTGTCCAAAGCAGAATCATACTTACGAATTGTTTTTGTAAGTATTTTGGTTTCTTTACTTTCTTTGTCAAAATACGGTATGTACACCCTACTCTCTTCGGTTGCAGACCGTGCCAGATTGTATACCGGTATACTGGCTTCCTTTACATAATCTATCGTGGCAACTTGCTTTGTCCAATCAGAGACTATTCCGGCTGCTGCTAGCCCTCCTTCTATCGCTTGCCGATTTTTATCTACCGGCTGCAAGTCTTTATACTCTGCCTTTAGTTCCCAGTCATCTCCTACTCTTTCGTAATACCCAAATACTTCACTTGCTCGTAATACGGTAAGTACTGCGAGTAGTTTTCCTTTTTCTTCTCCTGTCAATCCTTTCTTCTGATAATACCTATCTTCGTTTGCTAATTTGGTAAAATACGCTCCTACTCCTGCTTGTATTTGTTCTAATTGCCCTACACTATCGCTGCTCAGCAGCACTACTCCTATTCCTTCTGCAAATCCTGTAAAGACCGAAGCCTCACTATAGTAGCCTAAGGCTTCCTGTAGTTTTGCTAATGCTGTTTCTAAAGTGCTTTGATTATAGCTTTCTTTTAGTATATAGCCACCTTCGCTTTCTTCCCACAGTTCCTTTTCTTCTGCTGCTAATACATCCTTTACTTTGTCCCAATCTGTACTGCGTATCCTTTCGTAACTAGTACTTGTAAATGCCTGACTACCCAGTACTGATGGCACTAGTCTTTCTTTGTATATGCCATCAGGGATGCTTTGTACATAGCTTGTACTACCACTGTACTCTATCTTCCTTTGTACACCACTGTCTAAAAAGCTAATCACAAAGCCAGTATCATCGTTTTGCTCTATCTGCAATCCACTGTCCATTTCTACTGTTTCCTGGCTCTGTGTTTTTCGCACCAGCTCATACTTATTTATGGCTTTGCGCAGTACTAGCTCTTCTCTTGTGTTATCTTCGTATGTCCTTGTCTCTAGCACCCTATCTGCTTTATTCTGCTGCAAGACTACTGGAAATTCTTTTTCTACTACCTGTCTAAAATAGGGTGTATCCACACCTTCTGTTTGTACAAAGGTTCTTCCTAGCTCTTCCCCTGGTACAGGACTCTTCCAAAACACATAAGGGTATAGCTCTTTTGTTGTTATTTCTTGGTTTGCTTTTGCTTTATTGTAGGAATAGCCTACTAATCTATTAAATACTATCTGGCTACTTATACTACTTGTACTACTTATACTACTTGGACTACTTATTTTGGTACTAAATACTATTTCGGCATTCTTGTTTTTTCGTACCTCTCTTGTCTCAGGTACATAGTCATAGCCCAGCCGTAGCAGTACACCTAGGTGTAATTGTGCTTCTACTCTTTCGATTGCTCCGTTATTCTCTTTGTGTATACTCCCCTCATAGACTTCACTTGTTTCCAATGTATCTGCTAGCGCCAGCATGTACTTGTATACCGTGTAGGGTATTCGGGTAAAGGTAACATTACCATTACCTATTAAGTAATCTACATTTCCTTCGGTAAGTAGGCTCTTCCAATTTGGTAGCAATGAGCCATCGCTTGGGTATATTCCGTTGCCACCCTTATACAAGTTAGCCAATTCTGCGGGTGTTTGTACTTCATAGCTTGGTTCTTCGCTTGTGCTTCCGCTGCCTCCGCTTCCTCCTCCGGACGAACCCCCAGTACTATACGATCCTACGGACGTCCCTCCACCGCTACCTCCTGTAGATGGGGGTGGTTCTATTCTTATCCTGTAGCTTGACACTGGTTTTATTACTGCCTCATTACCCATATCATCGAATAAATGTACTTTTGTATACTTTATCTTTATGTTCCACTCTACATCGCTTCCTCTCTCGTCTGATTGTATTCCACTGCCTTCTTGCCTGCCTTCCGGTATGGATACAAAGTATAGCTTCTCTCCTGCCTGTAGCCTGCTTTGCACTTCTGCTCTTTTTACTTCGTCCTTTTTTATTAACCGTATTTGTTCCAAGGGGTCTTGGACAGTTGCTTTGTTACCATCGCTTGTTATTAGTTGTATACTTTTTCCCTTTGTTTCCTCTAGTGCTTTTCCTGTCTGCTCTATCAGTACCTCCCCTCCTCGCTCTGCCTTCCATGCTCTAAAAGGAAGCATTTGGTAGTTACCTCGGTTTAGCGATTCTTTTTCTGTATCGGTTAGTTCATTTTGCCGTAGCTCTATCGCTCCTCCTGTCCATTCTACTGCCTCAAAGCCTTCTCTACTATTATTTCGTAGCCATTGATTACTGTCCGGCTGTAGTAAATCGGGGTAGCCATCTGCATCTATATCCATAAAGCTTACATCACCACTGCTAAATCCCCATTGCCAGGTTGCTCCTCCACTCACTCCCAGAAATCCTGCATTTAGTCCAAAGGTTATCATCCACTGGTGCTCGGCATCCAAATCCCTTTTGTAATTATACTTCCATGTCTTGGGTATCCCCATCCCAATATAGCTGGGCGATCCATACAACCAATACGTATCTGTCATGATAAAGTCTGGTAGGCCATCACCATTTACATCCGCTGTTGATGACAGCGCGTGAGAATAGGTTAATGACCCTCCTACATTTATCCCAAACCGCGCTATCTCTAGCGGGCTTGGTACCCAGGGTATGCTTATCGCTACTGATAGCCCAAAGGTAAAGCCTATGGTGTAGCTATTACTGCTTTGGATGTAGCTAGAAACTTTTTCTGCATTATTATGTACATATATTGGACTTGCTGCGGCAAAGCCTTCATAGCCTACTACCTGCTCTCCATTTTTTCTTTCTTCTAATCTGTGGTAATCAAAGCTATAGCTATAAAACTCTCTTCCTATTGCACTGTCACTGCCTGCGCTACCAGTGGTGGTTCCACTTGTAGTGGTTCCACTTGTAGTACCAAGGGTACCTCCGGTACCACCGCCTACTGGCCCATGCTCGCTCATCCGTACAAGCTGGCTTTGTCCAAACATATTGTATTCATAACTAAATTGGTAGCTGCGCACTATGCTCCCTGCATACTCTATGTCTATACGGGCTAGCCTGTACGCCAGCTTAGACACAAAGCCTCCTCTTGTGTCTATTCGCCTGTCCTCTCGTACTTCCTTTTCTCGTACAAACTGTATCGCAAACTTCCCTTCTGTTATTGTCTTGTCTTGTTTTTCATATTGTGTGTACCGTATTGTCTTAAGGTAGCTTCGTGCATTTTCACTATCGTACTCGTACTCATAAATCATCTGGTTGCCAAAGTTGTCTTGTGCTTTTGTCAAGTACCACTGGTAGCTTTGTGTACGGTTATTCCTGTCGGGGCCTATCCAGCCTTCTTCTTTCCCGTATTCCTTTATTCCTCCTCCTTTATCTGTTACTTCCCAGTAGTCCTCCCCTCCATTGTCTTCGCTCCGATACCACCGTATTCGCTCATATCCCTTGTTTACCCTTGACACAAACAACCACGCATTATTCGCATAGCTGTCTTTCCCTACATAGATTAGTTCTTCGCCTCAAATGTCCAAGTTAAACTGCAACACGGATTGTCCGGGTTGTTCGGGTTGAACTGCTAATTAGGCTCCTTGGGGTCTGTCCCAAAGGGAGTTTAAGCTTACTCGTACATCTTTGCAGCCAGCAAAATATTAGCGAACAGGTTCCAAGGAATTGATGGCGGTAATTCAATTCCTTGGTTCTTAAAATATCCGTTTATATCTCCGGTCCAGGCTTTCATAGCACCTAAATAACTGTTCAAGTTGTCGTTTTCCCATTCGTTAGGATTTACTTTGAAATCATTTCGCAGTGCGTCAAGAAACCGGAGAAAATCATCTTTGCTTTCAACTTTTTTGACAAGTTCATGTACTTCCATTTTATTGCCCCCTCAACAAGATTGAGGTACCGCCGTTCGTGGTTGTAAACTTCCATCCTTCTTTTGCAACCTCTTCCGACGATGCCATTCGATAGGGAACTTGCACCCCTGCTTGTTGGAATGCAGCAAGTCGCCGGTTATCAAGTGTAAATGTTACCCCGTCTCTTTCAACCAATCGAATAGCTGGAATATCGGTTGCTTTTATAGCTCCACTCTTCAACCCGGCAACTAGGTCTTTGACGGAACCGCCGTCCTTGAATAGTGCAGATATGCTGTCTTGTGAGAAGCGAATAGCCGCAGGATCACGAGTTAGCACCTTAGAAGCGGCACTACTAGCAACTGCTGACCCAATCTTCGATACAACCGCAGCCGCAGCAACCCCTGCTGCTCCCCCTGCCGCAGATAGTACTGCCCCTTCAGCATTTACTTTTTTGCCAGCTATGCTTTGATTAACGACATATCCAGCAGCTCCTCCTGCTGCACCAACTGCAACTTGAACTGCCAGAGAAGCACCCATTGATAATCCAGCAAGCCCACCCGTTAATGCCCCCGCTGCTGCTCCTGCAGCTATTTCTGCTGCCGACCCTCCAGTTGCAGCAGCAATTACTCCTCCTATTATTCCGCCTATTGCTGCGCCGGCAGCAGCAGATATTAAATTAATAAACTTCCCATCCGGATCCACATACCGTACCGGATTATTCCCCCCATAATGATACCCTGCCAAATTAACTACATTAAACACACCGCCTAATCCAGGTAGATTCTGATTCTGCTTTCTTGCATCATCACTTATAGGTGCAACAGGAAAGTAGGAGCCATCAATCAACGCAGGATCTGCGCTTATCCACAGGCTATTTTGGGGATTCATGTACCTAGCACCGTAGTAGTACAGGCCTGTCTCGGCATCCATTTCTTTGCCGGTAAATGTAAAGGGAGTTTTGTTTAATTTTTCGGCTTTGCGGTTTACCCATAGTTCACCGTAGGGTGTGTACTCTAAGTGCTCGTACTTCCAGCCACGATAGTCTGTAATTAGCTGGCTACTGCCTAAGTGGTCGGGGTGGTAATAGTAATTGTTTATCTTTTCGTAGCCTAAACTAGACTCACCCTTTATGCTTAGTTTAGTGCTTACTCTGCTTTGGCCAACATAAATATGTTTGCTTTGCAGAAGCAAAGACTGGCTTGTATGCATTTGCCACAGAGAGTCAAAGTATATGCTCTCGCCACGACTACTGTACTTTATGGTGCGCTCACCATCTGCATCGTATTTGTACTGGACGGTGATGTTGCTATCCATTGTCGTGATAAGCCTATTCTCTTCGTCCCACTTGTACTTTCTGTTGTAGGATTTGTCTACAGGCTTCACAGAATTTTGCTCTATCGCAAAGCCTTCGTTAAGACCGTATATTGTGGCGTCTTCCCGCTCTTCTAGTATCTTTAGCACAGGTTCTTTTCGTGTTGGTTCGGGAGCATGACCACCTGCCCGCTCTTCTATCATGTTGCCATTTAGATCATACCTATAATAAAAGTTACCAACACTTTCTGCTTGGTGTGCTTTGCCCGCATAGTATTTGTACTCTTTCTTATAGTTTAGGTTAAGATTTCTATTTGCACCATCTGTACGGGATGTACTTAGTTTATTAGTTATGTTTCCGATACTATCAAAGGTAAACTTTTGGCTGTAGCTGGAAACATTGTAGTTGGGAAAACCATCGTACACACCACTTTGGCTAAGGCCTTCTGCTTCTACAAGCTGGTACTGGCTATCGTAGGTGTAACTTTGGCTAGTCTTTATGCCATCGGTGTTATTTGTATATTTAGTTATGTTTCCTACAAGGTCAAAACTATAGGTCATGTTTTGATACCCTGTTCCCGTTGCAGTAGTCGTCTTTATACTGCTAAGCCATCTGCGGTTAGGATCGTATGTATATTCAGTCTTTATGCCATTGCCATATTCTATAAAGCTTGGCTGGCTATACTCATCATAGCCAATGTCTTTAATGTAGGGGAACTCTGTATCAAACCTTTTGCCAGTTACCTTCTTTATCTGCCCGCCTGCATCGTAGCTATATGTAAGCACTTCGTTATCGGGATAGGTTATTTGCTGCATCCTACCAAGATAGTCTGATTTGTATTGTAATGTTGCTGTTTCGGGGTCTCTATTGGGGGTGAGTCTTTTTATCGTCTTGGTTTGGCTAGTCATCTCGCCTAGTCTACCATAGGTATAGCTTACCGTGCCAGAGTTGTCTTTGCGCTGTATTAATCTACCTTCTACGTAATTGTCTTTTGTGTTGTCGGCTTCTGTGCCGTAGGTGTAGAGTACATCATCACTATAAGGGTAATTTATGCTGGTGAGGCGGTTTAAATCATCATACTCGTAGAAAATACGTCTGCCTCACCATACCCAACCTACGACTTATACGTATCAACCAAATACAACACAAATAACATAGCTTTACCACCAACACTACAATACTCTACACCACTTTGCCAATAAGGGAGAATACAATTTAGAAAATCATACATCAACATTTCTTTCATTCTAGAATCATTTTTAATAAACGACTCAAAGTAGTTAATAACTAAATGGTATTCATCTTTGTGCAACCAGTATAAATCTCTAATCCAATCAAGATATCTATCAATACTGTTTATACATGAAGAGGGAAACTGAAATTGTGTTTGTATTTCAAGAATATAGTCTTCCCATGACTGAATCTTACGACCATCAAGCTCGACAATAAATTTATTGTCTGCACACAAGTCTTTCTTGATAACATCCATGTCTGTAGGACTTAATATTAAAACCTTATTGATCATGCTATGCCTCCCTAGTTTGTCTCGGTAGTCTCAGTAATTATAACAAAGGTTTTATAATGATCATCAGTATAATACACAGACCCATCACTTCCTAAAATAAGCCGTTGAGCATCTCTCTTCGTTTTAGAATCAAGCGGATTGACATCAAACTCCTTGTAAGATATTGCATTCCCTTTACTATCAGTTGTAGGTAGTGAATTATCTCTGTTATAGTATTTCCCTCCAGCCTTCATCCCTTGTGTAAACAACCCCGGTGGGGTTCCCTGCCAATCATGCTTATCATACGCCTTAAACATTTTCTGCACATTCTCAGGTAGACTTGCAAGCGGGGCTTCTGGCATTGCGGTAATTTGTTTTACCGCACCACTTAGTGCCTCAATAGCATTAGCAATCCTTCCCAGTGCAGGAACTAAAACCTCAAGTAAAATGAGATCATCCTTTACGCCGGAGTCCTCTATATATCGTTGACCGGGGTTCTTAGACCTAAATGCTCGAGACCTAGCAGCATAGTCATCTTTTGGACTATTTCCATCCGGATCAGTGAACTTAATCGGATTATTATGTGTGTATGTATACCCTGCCAAATTAACTACATTAAAAGCACCGCCTAATCCAGGTAGATTCTGATTCTGCTTTCTTGCATCATCACTTATAGGTGCAACAGGAAAGTAGGAGCCATCAATCAAGGCAGGATCTGCACTTATCCACAGGCTATTTTGGGGGTTCATATACCTAGCACCGTAGTAGTACAGGCCTGTCTCGGCATCCATTTCTTTGCCGGTAAAGGTAAAAGGTGTTTTGTTTAACTTTTCGGCTTTGCGGTTTACCCACAGCTCACCATAGGGTGTGTACTCTAGGTGCTCGTACTTCCAGCCACGATAGTCTGTAATTAGCTGGCTACTGCCCAGGTGGTCGGGGTGGTAATAGTAATTGTTTATCTTTTCGTAGCCTAAACTAGACTCGCCCTTTATGCTCAGTTTAGTGCTTACTCTGCTTTGGCCAACATAAATATGTTTACTTTGCAAAAGCAAAGACTGTGAAGTATGCATTTGCCACAGAGAGTCAAAGTATATGCTCTCGCCACGACTACTGTACTTTATGGTGCGCTCACCATCTGCATCGTATTTGTACTGGACGGTGATGTTACTATCCATTGTCGAGATAAGCCTATTCTCTTCGTCCCACTTGTACTTTCTGTTGTAGGATTTATCTACTGGCTTTACAGAATTTTGCTCTATCGCAAAGCCCTCGTTAAGACCGTAAATTGTGGCATCTTCTCGCTCTTCTAGTATCCTAAGAACAGGTTCTTTTCGTGTTGGTTCGGGAGCATGACCACCTGCACGCTCTTCTATCATGTTGCCGTTCAAATCATACCTATAATAAAAGTTACCAACACTTTCTGCCTGGTGTGCTTTGCCTGCATAGTATTTGTACTCTTTCTTATAGTTTAGGTTAAGGTTTCTATTTGCACCATCGGTTTTTGAAGTGCTTAGTTTATTGGTAATGTTTCCAATACTATCAAAGGTAAACTTTTGGCTGTAGCTAGATACATTGAAGTTTGGAAGACCATCGTATACACCACTTTTGCTAAGGCCTTCTGCGCCTACAAGCTGGTACTGGCTATCGTAGGTATAACTTTGGCTAGTCTTTATGCCATCAGTGTTATTTGTGTAATTAGTTATGTTTCCTACAAGATCAAAACTATAGGTCATGTTTTGATAGCCTGTTCCCGTTGCAGTTGTTGTTTTAATACTGCTAAGCCATCTGCGATTAGGATCGTAGGCATATTCAGTCTTTATGCCGTTACCATATTCTATAAAACTGCGCTGGCTATACTCATCATAGCCAATGTCTTTAATGTAGGGGAACTCAAAATCAAACCTAACACCGGTTACTTTCTTTATTTGACCGCCTGCATCGTAAGTATAGGTAAGGACTTCGTTATCGGGATAGGTTATTTGCTGCATACGACCAAGATAGTCTGACTTATATTGTAATGATGCTGTTTCTGGGTCTCTATTTGGCGTAAGCCGCTTTACTGTCTTGGTCTGGCTAGTCATCTCGCCTAGTCTACCATAGGTATAGCTCACAGTACCAGAGTTGTCTTTTCGGTTTAGTAATCTGCCTGCTGCATAGTTGTCTTGGCTGCTATCTGCTTCGCTGCCGTAGGTGTAGAGTACATCATCGCTATAAGGATAGTTTATTCTTACAATGCGGTTTAAGCCATCATACTCGTAGAATATACGTCTGCCTTCTTTGCGCAATTGTGAAGTGTCTTTGGTTATTACATTGCCCGCCTCATCGTAGCCATAGACTTGGGTGCCTGTATCGGCACTTGTTTGTTGCAGCCTTCTGCCTAAAAGATCATAGACAACTTCTATCGTGTTTTTGTTGTGGTCTAGTGTCCGTAACATTTGGCCCATAGGATCATATTCGTAGCTGGCACTAGTTACTTCTTTGTTGTCCTTGTCTAGCCTGCTTACCCTTACTATGTTGCCACTGTCGTCCAGTTCACGCACTTCGCTGTTGCCCAAGGGGTCGGTGGTTTTTTGTACCATGCGGGTGCTATCACTGGATATGCCATATTCACTTTTTATGCTAGCACCATCGGGTAGTGTTTGGCTAATTATTCTGTCAATGGCATCGTAGGTTTTTCTTGTTGGTCGTAGTAGGGCGGTTAAGGCTATTGTGTTGTTATCATTAAAAAGTTTTTCTACAAAACTCATCTGCCCTTCTGCTACAGTCCGTCCTTGCTCATCGTAGGCTACCGCACCCGATAGGTTCCAGCCTACTTGCGCAGGGTCATTTGCATTGTTTCGTTTCTCGCCTGACTTGGCAGTTTGCAAAACCCTACCTACACCATCTATCGCAACCACGGTGCTAAGGGTATCGCTGTTGTCTGCATCGTAGAGGATTTTGTTTTTTGTTATCACCGTCCAGGGATACCGTACACGGTTGTACTCGTACTCTACCGATGGGGTAATACCAGTATCATAAGGACTGCGCACCGCAGTTAGCCGTCCAAACTCATCGTAGGCAAAGCTCATCACTTGTCCATTCTGGTCGCTTTGCCGTAGCTTTACTTGCTGGGCATAATCCCAAGCCATAGTACTTCTATAACTAGGGGAATTAGCAATTTTTATGTTTGTATTTACTATTTCTGTTACAAAACTCTGTACAATAGTATCGTAGGTGTAACTGATGCTATGCCCTCTTGGGTCTGTAATAGTTAACAAATTGCCGTAATTATCATAGGTAAAGGAATACTCACGGGCTGTAGTACTATTCTCGTACTGTAGTAGTTTTACTAATTCACCATTACTGCCGTACTCACCCTGCCTCTTACGCAGTAAAGCACCACTGGAGTTCTCTTCCCGTACCTCTATGCTGCTAGGCAAACTTAGTATGTTTTTTATTAGGTCGGGGTCTTTGTACGTAATTCCCGCATACAGCTCTTTTCTTTGTTGGGTTGTCCTTGCTGTTGCGCCATAATCTCGTACTGTTGTTACATTGCCATACCTATCGTAGCTGTACTCTTTGCTGGTCTCTAGCTGTAGAATACCTGCATCCTTGCCTGTTGTCTGGTATTGCCTACTTATTTCTCTTTCTACATAAGGAAAGTATATAGTAAACCTTTCCTTTCTTATTGGCTGTGTTCCTTCATAATAAAACTTGGCTTTCGCATTGCCTTCGCTTTCTATCCTGCTTTGTAGTACCTTCTCCCCTTCCTGATACATCACCATATTCCCACTATCGGTAGATATGCCCTCTACCTTCGTCCTTTTTTCTATACCACGTGTTGCATAATCCATCACTTCATAGCTACTTGTCTTAACCCGCATTACCTTTGTGTTTTCTTTACTTATTGTCTTTACCGTACCAAACCCAAAAAACATTCTCTCTTTTCTGTTGTACTTGCCATCACCGTATTCATAATAGGTGCTGTACTGCTGTACACCCCTGTCTTGTGGTATTTCTTGCGCCTCTCCTTTGGTTATCGCTTCAGTACTAAAGCCTGCTTCTTTTGTTACAGATTGTAACACCCACCGCTTCTGCGGCATGTCCTCGGTGTTCCCTACCTGCTCGTAGTCAAAACTGTATCTACCACCTTGTGGTAAATACACTCTCTTTAACAAGCCCACCTTACCACTCAAGTTCCGCTTGTACAGCGCACTACTTGGCGTCTTTATCGCATGATCAGGTAGCCCATCTCCGTCTATATCCATAAACTTTAGACTAGCCTGTGTCGTAGCTATGTTCCCACTTATCCCAGGACTTAATGTTAGTGTTGTAAAGGCAAACCCAAATCCAAAACTCAAACTAACCGATGGATTAAAACTTGATCCTGTTGTATACTCTAGGTTGTCGTTTACTGTAAATGGATTTACATATTCCTTAAAGGTATTCTTTTCATTCGTTGCCAACTGTTCACTCGCGGGCTTTGCTCCATTACTTGTATCGGGCTTTAATTCTTCTCTTGTCTTATCTATCGTCCCTCTTCGTATTCTATCTATATCCTCTTGTATCGCTTCTGTCATGTCTAGCGAAATACCCCAGCCAGGACGGTATATTTTTACTTCAGGGCCAAAACTATCTCCTCGATTATACTTGACTACAAAGTATTCATCACTTTCTCTCTTTACCACCTGGTCTACTAAACCATCTCCATTCATATCTGCAAGGCTGCCTATCGTCTGGCTTACATTACCCGTATACCCCAGACTTATCCCTCCCCCCACTATACCTCCCAATGAGGCAGATAGGCTAAAGGTACTGCTGTAACTACCCGTGCTTGTATAACTTATTCCCGGTATGCCAAAACTCTGTAGTGATTCATATCCTTCTCTATCATAATAAGTACCACTTATGGTACTTCCATAGGATAGTGCATTCCCAAAATTGCCATTTCCCAAGTTCGGATATACATAGTAGTTTTTTTCTGATACCCGTATATGATCAGGCAAGCCCGACCCAGTTAGATCCATAAAGCCTTCTGTTTGCCAAGAGCTACCAAGACTGCCAGAACTGCTATACCCCGCCCCTGTTATCCCCGCTCCTCCTCCACTCTTTCCTGCTTCCGGTGTCGCTGCATTCTGGCTCTTTGGCTTGCCGGTTGGTCCAAATACGGTAAATACTGCGCCACTCGGATTACTCATACTGGCTCCATAAGCGATGCTCTTACTTTGGTTATTACTTAGTAGCCATTTACTACCTATATTTGCCGTTATTGTATTACCAAAACCACTCCCTGTACCCTGGTGTATGCTAAAACTATTTACCCCTTCTTTACTTGTTCCAAAATCTACTATGTCAGGATACCTGTCGCCATTCATATCCATGAGCCCGGTGTACTGCCAGGACTGGCTTTCATTTGTGCTTACGTTTACTCCTAATCCAGGGAATAAAGTTAATCCTACACTTAGGTCTAAAGCCTGCGACCTACTCCTTCTTGCCTTTACAAACCTAAATCCATTTGTACTGCCACCTGTTCCATTTGTTTCTTCCATCCCAGGATAACTAAAATAGGTGTCCCCTCCATTCCTGTCAGGATGTATCCTATCTCCTTCTATAAAGGCTGCAAAGTAATAGTCTTTTTGTTTGGGCGTATAATCACTTGTTAGTCCTTCTGGCTCTGTATAGCTATCTCGCTTTGTTAGCCAGCTATCTTTTGTTATTAGTACTTTTTCTTTTCCTATCTCATTCTTTGTAGATCCATCTGCTTCTTCGTTCTTTTGCAGGGGTATTGAGTAAGGCGGATAGTTTACTTCTCTCTCTTCGTCTCGGGCTACTTCTTTTGCTACTTCAGGCGGTGTTGCTCCTATCTTGGTTACATCCCAGGGGTAATACCCTGTCCAACTACCATATAACCACCCATACATCCCGCCCGCCAGTTTCTTCTCTCGTATTACCGAATCCGTTTTTAACTTCTTGCTCCTATCCTTTGGATCTTCGTTTGATTTTTGTACTAACGCATATCCGTGTAGTGGATGAGCATCTGATGAAAGCTCTATCGCTTCAGGCTCTACTATTAAATCTATTACACCCCTATTGTCCAAAGAAGAATCATAATTACGAATTGTTTTTGTAAGTATTTTGGTTTCTTTACTTTCTTTGTCAAAATACGGTATGTGCACACTACTCTCTTCGGTTGCAGACTGTGCCAGATTGTATACTGGTATACTTGCTTCCTTTACATAATCTATCGTGGCAACTTGCTTTGTCCAATCAGAGACTATTCCTGCTGCTGCTAGCCCTCCTTCTATCGCTTGTCGATTTTTATCTACCGGCTGCAAGTCTTTATACTCTGCCTTTAGTTCCCAGTCATCTCCTACTTTTTCGTAATACCCAAATACTTCACTCGCTCGTAATACTGTAAGTACTGCGAGTAGTTTTCCCTTTTCTTCTCCTGTCAATCCTTTCTTCTGGTAATACCTATCTTCGTTTGCTAATTTGGTAAAATACGCTCCTGCTCCTGCTTGTATTTGTTCTAATTGCCCTACACTATCGCTGCTCAGCAGCACTACTCCTATTCCTTCTGCAAATCCTGTAAAGACCGAAGCCTCACTATAGTAGCCTAAGGCTTCCTGTAGTTTTGCTAATGCTGTTTCTAAAGTGCTTTGATTATAAATTTCTTTTAACCTGTAGTTGCCTTCGCTTTCTTCCCACAGTTCCTTTTCTTCTGCTGCTAATACATCCTTTACTTTGTCCCAATCTGCACTGCGTATCATTTCGTAACTAGTACTTGTAAATGCCTGACTACCCAGTACTGAGGGCACTAGTCTTTCTTTGTACATACCATCGGGGATACTTTGTACATAGCTTGTACTACCACTGTACTCTATCTTCCGTTGTACACCCTTGTCTAAAAAGCTAATCACAAAGCCATAATCATCGTTTTGCTCTATCTGCAATCCACTGTCCTTTTCTACTGTTTCCTGGCTCTGTGTTTTTCGCACCAGCTCATACCTATTTATGGCTTTGCGCAGTACTAGCTCTTCTCTTGTGTTATCTTCGTATGTTCTTGTTTCTAGCACCCTATCTGCTTTATTCTGCTGCAAGACTACTGGAAATTCTTTTTCTACTACCTGTCTAAAATAGGGTGTATCCACACCTTCTGTTTGTACAAAGGTTCTTCCTAGCTCTTCCCCTGGTATCGGACTCTGCCAAAACACATAAGGGTATAGCTCTTTTGTTGTTATTTCTTGGTTTGCTTTTGCTTTATTGTAGGAATAGCCTACTAATCTATTAAATACTATCTGGCTACTGATACTACTGATATTACTTGTACTACTTATTTTGGTACTAAATACTATTTCGGCATTCTTGTTTTTTCGTACCTCTCTTGTCGCAGGTACATAGTCATAGCCCAACCGTAGCAGTACACCTAGGTGTAATTGTGCTTCTACTCTTTCGCTTGCTCCGTTATTCTCTTTGTATATACTCCCCTCATAGACTTCACTTGTTTCCAATGTATCTGCTAGTGCCAGCATGTACTTGTATACCGTGTAGGGTATTCGGGTAAATGTAACATTGCCATTACTTATTAAGTAATCTACATTTCCTTCGGTAAGTAGGCTCTTCCAATTTGGTAGCAATGAGCCATCGCTTTGGTATATTCCGTTGCCACCCATATACAAATTAGCCAATTCTGCGGGTGTTTGCACTTCATAGCTTGGTTCTTGGGTTGTGCTTCCGCTGCCTCCGCTTCCTCCACCAGATGTCCCTCCGGACGAACCCCCACCGCTACCTCCTGTAGTTGGTGGCGGCTTTATCTCTATCCTGTAGCTTGACACTGGTTTTATTTCTGCCTCATCACCCATATCATCAAATTGCTTTATTTTTGTATACTTTATCTTTATGTTCCACTCTACATCGCTTCCTCTCTCGTCTGATTGTATTCCACTGCCTTCTTGCCTTCCTTCCGGTATGGATACAAAGTATAGCTTCTCTCCTGCCTGTATCCTGCTTTGCACTTCTGCTCTTTTTACATCGTCCTTTTTTGTTAACCGTATTTGTTCCAGGGGGTCTTGGACAGTTGCTTTGTTACCATCGCTTGTTATTAGTTGTATACTTTTTCCTTTTGTTTCCTCTAGCGCTTTTCCTGTCTGCTCTATCAGTACCTCACCTCCTCGCTCTGCCTTCCATGCTCTAAAGGGAAGCATCTGGTAGTTACCTCGGTTTAGCGATTCTTTTTCTTTATCGGTTAGTTCATTTTGCCGTAGCTCTATCGCTCCTCCTGTCCATTCTACTGCCTCAAAGCCTTCTCTACTATTATTTCGTAGCCATTGATTACTGTCCGGTTGTAGTAAATCCGGGTAGCCATCTGCATCTATATCCATCTAAAAACAAATAGGGGAAACCGTGATGCTCGCCGCTTCCCGCCGTCTTGATATTCTTTCTCCCCGCCCGAAGGGGTGGCCTAATGACTGAGTTAAGCTGCACGACGGCTTGTCCGGCGTGTCAGCTTGGACTGCTAAATTAGGCTTTTTCCCTTCGTACTTCAAAATTTTGGGAGACTATCCTGCAGTGCTCTGCCAAGGTAAGAAACATGGCTCTCTACCTCGGCCATTATTTCTTTCCTCCTTGGGTTCCAGAAACTACTAATTCCGTTTGTATAGTCACTGGTATTTGGATACTTAGAATTCAGAATTGTACGAATTTGTCTATGAGTCTCATACAGAGAAAGAAAAGCCTTTTCTGAAAATCCTGAATCAATTTCTTCCAAGTTGACATTTTCTGAATTTCTCAAAACGGATAGTTGAGGAAGATTTCCCATTTCATATGAAAAACCGATAGTCAAATTGGTTTTTCTAAATTCTACCTTGTATTCTCTTCCCACGAGGGCAATATCGGCTTTTTCAAAACCATACTCATCAATAAGAAACTTACAGCTTTCAACACAGGCTCCACAAAAATATGGAATATCCTCGCAAGCCTTCTGGCCTTTCTTTGTCTTGACATACTTTTCAAACGACATCTAAAACCCCTTACCTTTCCAACGGGATAGTTGGATAAGCCGAATCCTGAATCACTTGCCGCTCCAATTTGTAAAATGGACTAGCTATCGTTGGGCCTTTTGGTCCAATGTCATAAATTGTATATCCCTGCTTTATCTTACTTTCTATCCAAGCCTGATTTCTTTTTAGCGATTTTCCAAGATCGAAGTTTCCAGGTTCGAAGAACTTCCCCCAAGCTTGGTACCACTTTGCATTTACCCCATGTGCTTGCAATTCTTTAGCCGCAGCCTTGATTGCAGGCATGCCTTCGCCAATTACAACAGCTTTTCCCCCCTTAGAAGCGGCATTTCCAGCAACTGCTGACCCAATCTTTGATACAACCGCAGACGCAGCAACGCCTGCTGCTCCCCCTGCCGCAGATAGTACTACCCCTTCAGCATTTACTTTTTTGCCAGCTATGCTTTGATTAACTACATATCCAGCAGCTCCTCCTGCAGCACCAACTGCAACTTGAACTGCCAGAGAAGCACCCATTGATAATCCAGCAAGCCCACCCGTTAATGCCCCCGCTGCTGCTCCTGCAGCTATTTCTGCTGCCGACCCTCCAGTTGCAGCAGCAATTACTCCTCCTATTATACCGCCTATTGCTGCACCGGCAGCAGCAGATATTAAATTAATAATCTTCCCATCCGGATCCACATACCGTACCGGATTATTCCCCCCATAATGATACCCTGCCAAATTAACTACATTAAACACACCACCTAATCCCGGCAGATTCTGGTTCTGCTTTCTTGCATCATCACTAATTGGCGCAACAGGGAAATACGATCCATCAATCAAGGCAGGATCTGCACTTATCCACAGGCTATTTTGGGGGTTCATATACCTGGCACCGTAGTAGTACAAACCTGTCTCGGCATCCATTTCTTTGCCGGTAAAGGTAAAAGGTGTTTTGTTTAACTTTTCTATTTTGCGGTTTACCCACAGTTCACCGTAGGGTGTGTATTCTAAGTGCTCGTACTTCCAGCCACGATAGTCTGTAATTAGTTGGCTACTACCCAGGTGGTCGGGGTGGTAATAGTAATTATTTATCTTTTCGTAACCTAAACTAGACTCGCCCTTTATGCTTAGTTTAGTGCTTACTCTGCTTTGGCCAACATAAATGTGTTTACTTTGCAGAAGTAAAGACTGGGAAGTGTGCATTTGCCACAGAGAGTCAAAGTATATGCTCTCGCCACGACTACTGTACTTTATGGTGCGCTCACCATCTGCATCGTATTTGTACTGGACGGTGATGTTACTGTCCATTGTCGAGATAAGTCTATTCTCTTCGTCCCACTTGTACTTTCTGTTGTAGGATTTGTCTACAGGCTTAACAGAATTTTGCTCTATCGCAAAGCCCTCGTTAAGACCGTAAATTGTGGCATCTTCTCGCTCTTCTAGTATCTTTAGCACAGGTTCTTTTCGTGTTGGTTCAGGAGCATGACCACCTGCACGCTCTTCTATCATGTTACCGTTTAGGTCATATCTATAGTAAAAGTTACCAACACTTTCTGCCTGGTGTGCTTTGCCTGCATAGTATTTGTACTCTTTCTTATAGTTTATGTTAAGATTTCTATTAGCACCATCGGTACGGGATGTACTTAGTTTATTAGTTATGTTTCCAATACTATCAAAGGTAAACTTTTGGCTGTAGCTAGAAACATTGTAGTTGGGAAGACCATCGTACACACCACTTTGGCTAAGGCCTTCTGCTTCTACAAGCTGGTACTGGCTGTCGTAGGTGTAACTTTGGCTAGTCTTTATGCCATCGGTGTTATTCGTATAATTAGTTATGTTTCCTACAAGATCAAAACTATAGGGCATGTTTTGATAACCTGTACCCGTTGCAGTTGTTGTTCTAATACTGCTAAGCCATCTGCGATTAGGGTCGTAGGAATATTCTGTCTTTATGCCGTTACCATATTCTATAAAGCTGCGCTGGCTATATTCGTCATAGCCAATGTCTTTAATGTAGGGGAACTCAAAATCAGACCTAACACCAGTTACCTTCTTTATTTGCCAACCCGCATCATAAATATATGTAAGAACTTCGTTATCGGGATAGGTTATTTGTTGCATCCTGCCTAGATAGTCAGACTTATATTGTAATGTGGCTGTTTCGGGATCTCTGTTGGGGGTAAGCCGTTTTACTGTCTTGGTTTGGCTAGTCATCTCGCCTAGTCTACCATAGGTATAGCTCACTGTGCCAGAGTTGTCTTTGCGGTTTAGGAGCCTGCCTACGGCATAGTTGTCTTTTGTGTTGTCGCCTTCGGTGCCGTAGGTGTAGAGTACATCATCGCTGTAGGGGTAGTTTATTTTTACAAGGCGGTTCAAACCATCATATTCGTAAAAGATACGTCTGCCTTCTTTGCGCAATTGTGAAGTGTCTTTGGTTATTACATTACCTGCCTCATCGTAGCCATAGACTTGGGTACCCGTGTCTGCACTTGTTTGTTGTAGCCTCCTGCCTAAAAGGTCATAGACAACTTCTATCGTGTTTTTGTTGTGGTCTAGGGTCCGTAACATTTGCCCCATAGCATCATATTCGTAGCTGGCACTAGTTACTTCTTTGTTGTCCTTGTCTAGCCTGCATACCCTTACTATGTTGCCACTGTCGTCCAGTTCACGCACTCTCTACCATTCATATTTGACGAACTTGATATAATACTTCCCACAAAATTCAAAGCCATTTCAGATTACGCAGGACATTCAAGCACTTCAACCACCTTGAACCTCCATCTTCACAACACCCTGACCTCTGCCGACATTCAGCGTTTGGCGGTGATGTGAAGATTAGCCCGAGGTTAGGAGGGGTTGAGGCTATTCAAGTATTGTTTTATCAAATTTGCCAATTCAACAATTATTTCATCTTTTATTTTCTGTTTATATTCAATTTCCTCATTGAATGCCCTTATTTCTTCTAAAAAATCCCAATGTTTATGAAATAAATCAATAAAAACATCATCCTTATCACTTGCATCCATCAATTCATACAATCCCCACAAATTATCAACAAAACTGTAGAAAGATATTTTTTGTGAAGCATATTGATTTATCATAAAGAGCATAGTTTCTAAATGCTTTTTAGTTTCAGTTTTCATATGACAGCCCATTACTTTGGAATTACCGTAACGACATCACCTGATGTATTTACGATGGCCTTTACATTGCCATATGTATAAGCAAAAGTTCCTGCTTTATTTCCCGCAGTTTTCACTCCGTTTTGAATTGTATTCTCAACAACAGTTGGCATTATTCCTCGCCCTTGCATTTGGTCTAATGCATGTCCTGTGAATTTTCTTCCATTTATTATTGTTGGAGTATTTGTTCCTAAGGGGACTTCAAGCGGATTGCCTCTTCTACCAATCGGTGTAGTCGCACTTTTTACACCCCCCGTAGCATCACTTATTTTACCCGCTGTCCTAATTGCAGCTATGCCTTTAATACCCCCAATCAATGCATCAATTTCCCTTCCAGCAGGACCTAAGGAAAGCATTGTATCTGAAAATGACATTCCTAATACCGGTTGAGTGATTTTATTTCCTCCAGCCTCCAAGAGTTGAGCAGACTGGCTTAATACATTTAGACTATAATTTATTGTTGATGGTACAATATTAACTAAATTTGCTAATGAAGCTAGCATATAATCAGCAACCACATTGCCAGTCTCCACTTTTTCAATATTCGCGAAAGGTCCGGCAATCTGGATTGTAGTGTCTACCCGCCCATCCGGATCCACATACCGTACCGGATTATTCCCCCCATAATGATACCCCGCCAAATTAACTACATTAAACACACCACCTAATCCTGGCAGATTCTGATTTTGTTTTCTTGCTTCATCGCTTATTGGTGCAACAGGAAAGTAGGAGCCATCAATCAAAGCCGGGTCTGCGCTTATCCACAGGCTATTTTGGGGGTTCATGTACCTTGCACCGTAGTAGTACAAACCTGTCTCGGTATCCATTTCTTTACCGGTAAAGGTAAAGGGTGTTTTGTTTAACTTTTCTATTTTGCGGTTTACCCACAGCTCACCGTAGGGTGTGTATTCTAAGTGCTCGTACTTCCAGCCACGATAGTCTGTAATTAGCTGGCTACTACCCAGGTGGTCGGGATGGTAATAGTAATTATTTATTTTTTCGTAGCCTAAACTAGACTCGCCCTTTATGCTTAGTTTTGTGCTTACTCTGCTTTGGCCAACATAAATATGTTTACTTTGCAGAAGTAAAGACTGGGAAGTATGCATTTGCCACAAAGAGCCAAAGTAAATACTCTCGCCACGACTACTGTACTTTATGGTGCGCTCACCATCGGCATCGTATTTGTACTGGACGGTAATGTTACTGTCCATTGTCGAGATAAGCCTATTCTCTTCGTCCCACTTGTATTTTCTGTTGTAGGCTTTATCTACGGGCTTTACAGAATTTTGCTCTATGGCAAAGCCCTCGTTAAGACCGTAAATTGTGGCATCTTCCCGCTCTTCTAGTATCTTTAGCACAGGTTCTTTTCGTGTTGGTTCGGGAGCATGGCCTCCTGCCCGCTCTTCTATCATGTTGCCGTTTAGGTCATACCTATAATAAAAGTTACCAACACTTTCTGCCTGGTGTGCTTTGCCTGCATAGTATTTGTACTCTTTCTTATAGTTTAGGTTAAGGTTTCTATTTGCACCATCGGTTCTTGAAGTGCTTAGTTTATTAGTTATGTTTCCAATACTATCAAAGGTAAACTTTTGGCTGTAGCTAGAAACATTGTAGTTGGGAAGACCATCGTACACACCACTTTTGCTAAGGCCTTCTGCGCCTACAAGCTGGTACTGGCTATCGTAGGTGTAACTTTGGCTAGTCTTTATGCCATCAGTATTATTTGTGTAATTAGTTATGTTTCCTACCAGGTCAAAACTATAGGTCATGTTCTGATAGCCTGTACCCGTTGCAGTTGTTGTTTTAATACTGCTAAGCCATCTGCGGTTAGGGTCGTAGGCATATTCAGTCTTTATGCCGTTACCGTACTCAATAAATGATCTTTGGCTATATTCGTCATAGCCAATGTCTTTAATGTAGGGGAACTCAAAATCAAACCTAACACCAGTTACCTTCTTTATTTGCCCGCCTGCATCGTAAGTATACGTGAGGATTTCGTTATCGGGATAGGTTATTTGCTGCATACGACCAAGATAGTCAGACTTATATTGTAATGTGGCTGTTTCAGGGTCTCTATTGGGGGTGAGCCGCTTTATCGTCTTGGTCTGGCTTGTCATCTCGCCTAGTCTACCATAGGTATAGCTTACCGTGCCAGAGTTGTCTTTGCGGTTTAGTAATCTGCCTGCTGCGTAATTGTCTTTTGTGTTGTCGGCTTCGGTGCCGTAGGTGTAGAGTACATCATCGCTATAGGGGTAGTTTATGCGAGTGAGGCGGTTTAAGCCATCATATTCGTAGAATATACGTCTGCCTTCTTTGCGCAATTGTGAAGTGTCTTTGGTTATTATATTGCCTGCCTCATCGTAGCCATAGACTTGGGTGCCTGTATCGGCACTTGTTTGCTGTAGCCTCCTGCCTAAAAGGTCATAGACAACTTCTATCGTGTTTTTGTTGTGGTCTAGTGTCCGTAGCATTTGGCCCATAGGATCATATTCGTAGCTGGCACTAGTTACTTCTTTGTTGTCCTTGTCTAGTCTGCTCACCTTTACTATGTTGCCACTGTCGTCCAGTTCACGCACTTCACTATTGCCCAGGGGGTCAGTGTTTTTCTGTACCATGCGGGTGTTATCACTGGATATGCCATATTCACTTTTAATGCTAGCACCATCGGGTAGTGTTTGGCTAATTACTCTGTCAATGGCATCGTAGGTTTTTGTCGTTGGCCGTAGTAGTGCTGTTAAAGAAAGATTACCCGTGTCATTAAAAAGTTTCTCTACAAAACTCATCTGCCCTTCTGCGACAGTCCTTCCTTGCTCATCGTAGGCTACTGCACCCGATAGGTTCCAGCCTACTTGTGCTGCCTCGCTAGCATTGTTTCGTTTCTCGCCAGTTTTGGCAGTTTGCAAAACCCTACCTACACCATCTATCGCAACTAGGGTGCTAAGGGTATCACTATTGTCTGCATCGTAGAGGATTTTGTTTTTTGTGGTTACAGACCAGGGGTAGCGAACACGGTTGTACTCGTATTCTACCGATGGTGTTAACCCAGTGTCATAAGGGCTGCGTACAGCAGTTAGCCGTCCAAACTCATCGTAGGCAAAGCTCATCACTTGCCCATTCTGGTCGCTTTGCCGTAGCTTTACTTGCTGGGCATAATCCCAAGTCATACTGCTAGTATAGCGTGGGGAGTTTGCTATCTTTGTGTTGGTGTTTACTATTTCTGTTACAAAACTCTGTACAATAGTATCGTAGGTATAACTGATGGCATGTCCTCTGGGGTCTGTAATAGTTAACAAATTGCCGTAATTATCATAGGTAAAGGAATACTCACGGGCTGTAGTACTATTCTCGTACTGTAGTAGTTTTACTAATTCACCATTACTGCCGTACTCACCCTGCCTCTTGCGCAGTAAAGCACCACTGGAGTTCTCTTCCCGCACCTCTATACTACTCGGAAGACTTAGTATGTTTTTTATTACGTCAGGGTCTTTGTATGTTATGGAAGCATATAGGTCTTTTCTTTGTTGTTCCGTACTTGCTGTTGCGCCATAATCTCGTACTGTTGTTACATTGCCATACCTATCGTAGCTGTACTCTTTGCTGGTCTCTAGCTGTAGAATACCTGCATCCTTGCCTGTTGTCTGGTATTGCCTACTTATTTCTCTTTCTACATAAGGAAAGTAGATAGTAAACCTTTCTTTTCTTATTGGCTGTGTTCCTTCATAATAAAACTTGGCTCGCGCATTGCCTTCGCTTTCTACCCTGCTTTGTAGTACCTTCTCCCCTTCCTGATACATCACCATTGTTCCACTATCGGTAGATATGCCTTCTACCTTCGTCCTTCTCTCTATACCACGTGTGGCATAATCCATCACTTCATAACTACTTGTCTTAACCCGCATTACCTTTGTGTTTTCTTTACTTATTGTCTTTACCGTACCAAAACCAAAAAACATTCTCTCTTTTCTGTTGTACTTACCATCACCGTATTCATAATAGGTGCTGTACTGTTGCACTCCTCTGTCTTGCGGTATTTCTTGCGCCTCTCCTTTGGTTATCGCTTCAGTACTAAAGCCTGCTTCTTTTGTTACAGATTGTAACACCCACCGCTTCTGCGGCATGTCCTCGGTGTTCCCTACCTGCTCGTAGTCAAAACTGTATCTACCACCTTGTGGTAGCTGTACCGCCTTTAACAAGCCCACCTTACCACTCAAGTTCCGCTTGTACAGCGCACTACTTGGCGTCTTTATCGCATGATCAGGTAGCCCATCTCCGTCTATATCCATAAACTTTAGACTAGCCTGTGTCGTAGCTATGTTCCCACTTATCCCAGGACTTAATGTTAGTGTTGTAAAGGCAAACCCAAATCCAAAACTCAAACTAACCGATGGATTAAAACTTGATCCTGTTGTATACTCTAGGTTGTCTTGTACTGCAAAGGGATTTACATATTCCTTAAAGGTATTCTTTTCATTCGTTGCCAACTGCTCACTCGCGGGCTTTGCTCCATTACTTGTATCGGGCTTTAATTCTTCTCTTGTCTTATCTATCGTCCCTCTTCGTATTCTATCTATATCTTCTTGTATTTCTTCTGTCATGTCTAGCGAAATACCCCAGCCAGGACGGTATATTTTTACTTCAGGGCCAAAACTATCTCCTCGATTATACTTGACTACAAAATATTCATCCCCTTCTCGCTTTACCACCTGGTCTACTAAACCATCTCCATTCATATCTGCCAGGCTGCCTATCGTCTGGCTTACATTACCCGTATACCCCAGACTTATCCCACCTCCCACTATACCTCCCAATGAGGCAGATAGGCTAAAGGTACTGCTGTAACTACCCGTGCTTGTATAACTTATTCCCGGTATGCCAAAACTCTGTAGTGATTCATATCCTTCTCTATCATAATAAGTACCACTTATGGTACTGCCATAGGATAGTGCATTCCCAAAATTGCCATTTCCCAAGTTCGGATATACATAGTAGTTTTTTTCTGATACCCGTATATGATCAGGCAAGCCCGACCCAGTTAGATCCATAAAGCCTTCTGTTTGCCAAGAACTACCCAGACTGCCAGAACTGCTATACCCCGCCCCTGTTATCCCCGCTCCTCCTCCACTCTTTCCTGCTTCCGGTGTCGCTGCATTCTGGCTCTTTGGCTTGCCAGTTGGTCCAAATACGGTAAATACCGCTCCACTCGGATTACTCATACTGGCTCCATAGGCGATGCTCTTACTTTGGTTATTACTAAGTAACCATTTACTACCTGTATTTGCCGTTATTGTATTACCAAAGCCACTCCCTGTGCCCTGGTGTATGCTAAAACTATTCACCCCTTCTTTACTCGTGCCAAAATCTACTATGTCAGGATACCTGTCTCCATTCATATCCATGAGCCCGGTGTACTGCCAGGACTGGCTTTCATTTGTGCTTACGTTTACTCCTAATCCCGGGAATAAAGTTAATCCTACACTTAGGTCTAAGGCCTGCGACCTACTCCTTCTTGCCTTTACAAACCTAAATCCATTTGCAGTGCCACCTGTTCCCTGTGCTTCTTCCATCCCAGGATATGCAAAATAGGTGTCCCCTCCATTCCTGTCAGGATGTATCCTGTCTCCTTCTATAAAGGCTGCAAAGTAATAGTCTTTTTGTTTGGGCGTATAATCACTTGTTAGTCCTTCTGGCTCTGTATAGCTATCTCGCTTTGTTAGCCAGCTATCTTTTGTTATTAGTACTTTTTCTTTTCCTATCTCATTCTTTGTAGATCCATCTGCTTCTTCGACGGTTTTGGAGGCGAAGCCGGAAAAACGAACAGCCGCCATGGACGCGGCTGCGTGCAATGCGCATTCCGTCGAGCAGCGCAGGCAGGGATGCCAAAGCTGCGCACTGGTGGGGGATAGTGGCGAAGGCTGGATCAGTTCGGTCCATCGGATCGGTCGGCTTCTACCTGTACTGACCATAAAAGTACATTTTTTCCCCCTCATCATCTAGCACAATAACCCACTTAATTTTTTCACTAACTACCAAATAAGACAGGCTTGAAATAGTCAGTACCGCACCTAAATTTTCCAATCTTTTTACCGCCTTAGTTGGTAGATTGTAAAAATCAATTGAGTGAGGGGGAATAGAATCAAAGAACGGCGAAATATCTTGTTTGTAGCTAAGATTACCCCAGATTTCATTGGTATCAATATTATGAAATTCAACAATATTGAATATGTTATCAACGAAAACAGAGTCTGTTAAAAGAAATTGAGGTAACCAGTTAATGGTTTTTTTATTTGCACTTTTAATATCTTCCCATGAATCAAATCTATTAGAAATATCATCACAAGATAAAAAGCCAAGTGCAAAAATGATAGATACTATAAAAAGCTTACTCTTCATTTTTTTTATCTCTTGTTAAGTAAGTTTTTGCAAACTCTATAGGATTTTCAGGAGGCTTATTTTCTACATTGGGAAGAGTGGCTCTTTCTCCGCCTTGTCTTGTATCAAAAACACGATTATGTTCAGCTGGGTCTTCACCTGGCTTTATATCTCTTCCATGCCGATTGGCGACGTTATCTTCTCGTACATCCTTTTTGGTATCTCCTTTAAGCAAAACGTCTGATGCCTCACGAACCAAACTAAGTACTTGAGCTGTTAACTTCCCTAATGGGCCGCGCTGCGTTGCCTTACTATTTGCCATTGCATGATGGTAATGATCATTACCAATTACATTCTCATCTTTCATCTGATTGTACTGGTTGGCAAAGTCAGTAACGGCTCCGCTTATTTGATTCCCCGAAATCTGGTCAACAACCACTGTTGCAACGGCAGCTTCAACGGTTAGAGATAGTATAAGAGGAATAAAAAGGAAACGCCCATCCGGATCCACATACCGTACCGGATTATTCCCACCATAATGATACCCCGCCAAATTAACTACATTAAACACACCACCTAATCCTGGCAGATTCTGATTTTGTTTTCTTGCTTCATCGCTTATTGGTGCAACAGGAAAGTACGAGCCATCAATCAACGCCGGATCTGCACTTATCCACAGGCTATTTTGGGGATTCATGTACCTAGCACCGTAGTAGTACAGGCCTGTCTCGGCATCCATTTCTTTGCCAGTAAAGGTAAAGGGTGTTTTGTTTAACTTTTCGGCTTTGCGGTTTACCCACAGCTCACCGTAGGGTGTGTATTCTAAGTGCTCGTACTTCCAGCCACGATAGTCTGTAATAAGCTGGCTACTGCCCAGATGGTCAGGATGGTAATAGTAATTATTTATCTTTTCGTACCCTAAACTAGATTCGCCCTTTATGCTTAGTTTAGTGCTTACTCTGCTTTGTCCAACATAGATATGCTTACTTTGCAATAACAATGACTGGCTTGTGTGCATTTGCCACATTGTGTCAAAGTATATGCTTTCGCCACGACTACTGTACTTTATGGTGCGCTCACCATCGGCATCGTATTTGTACTGGACGGTGATGTTACTGTCCATTGTCGTGATAAGCCTATTCTCTTCGTCCCACTTGTACTTTCTGTTGTAGGATTTGTCTACAGGCTTAACAGAATTTTGCTCTATCGCAAAGCCCTCGTTAAGACCGTATATTGTTGCATCTTCTCGCTCTTCTAGTATTCTAAGCACGGGTTCTTTTCGTGTTGGTTCGGGGGCATGACCTCCATCACGCTCTTCTATCATGTTGCCGTTTAGGTCATACCTATAATAAAAGTTACCAACACTTTCTGCCTGATGTGCTTTGCCTGCATAGTATTTGTACTCTTTCTTATAGTTTAAGTTAAGGTTTCTATTTGCACCATCGGTTCTTGAAGTGCTTAGTTTATTAGTTATGTTTCCAATACTATCAAAGGTAAACCTTTGGCTGTAGCTAGAAACATTGTAGTTGGGAAGCCCATCGTACACACCACTTTGGCTAAGGCCTTCTGCTTCTACAAGCTGGTACTGACTATCGTAGGTATAACTTTGGCTAGTCTTTATGCCATCGGTGTTATTGGTATAATTAGTTATGTTGCCTACAAGATCAAAACTATAGGTCATGTTTTGATAGTCCGTACCCGTTGAAGTTATTGTTTTAATGCTGCTAAGCCATCTACGGTTAGGGTCGTAAGCATATTCAGTCTTTATGCCGTTACCATATTCTATAAAGCTGCGCTGGCTATACTCATCATAGCCAATGTCTTTAATGTAGGGGAACTCAAAATCAGACCTAACACCGGTTACTTTCTTTATTTGACCACCTGCATCGTAAGTATAGGTAAGAACTTCGTTATCGGGATAGGTTATTTGCTGCATCCGTCCAAGATAGTCTGATTTGTAATGTAGGGTAGCTGTTTCAGGATCTCTGTTTGGCGTAAGCCGTTTTACTGTCTTGGTCTGGCTAGTCATCTCGCCTATTCTACCATAGGTATAGCTCACTGTGCCAGAGTTGTCTGTGCGGTTTAGTAATCTGCCTGCTGCATAGTTGTCTTTTGTGTTGTCGGCTTCGGTGCCGTAGGTGTAGAGTACATCATCGCTATAAGGGTAGTTTATTTTTACAAGGCGGTTTAAACCATCATACTCGTAGAATATACGTCTTCCTTCTTTGCGCAATTGCGAAGTGTCTTTGGTTATTACATTGCCCGCCTCATCGTAGCCATAGACTTGGGTGCCAGTATCGGCACTTGTTTGCTGTAGCCTTCTTCCTAAAAGATCATAGACAACTTCTATCGTGTTCTTGTTGTGGTCTAGGGTGCGGAGCATCTGACCCATAGGATCATATTCGTAGCTAGCACTAGTTACTTCTTTGTTGTCCTTGTCTAAGCGACTTACCCTTACTATGTTGCCGCTGTCGTCTATTTCCCGCACTTCACTATTGCCCAGGGGGTCAGTGGTTTTCTGTATCATTCGGGTGCTATCACTGGATATGCCATACTCACTTTTTATGCTAGCACCATCGGGTAGTGTTTGGCTAATTACTCTGTCAATGGCATCGTAGGTTTTTGTTGTTGGCCGTAGTAGTGATGTTAAAGAAAGATTACCCGTGTCATCGAAAAGCCTTTCTACAAAACTCATCTGCCCTTCTGCGACAGTCCGTCCTTGCTCATCGTAGGCTACCGCACCCGATAGGTTCCAACCTACTAGGGATTTGTCGGTGCCTGGCTGGCGCATCTCTCCTGACTTGGCAGTTTGCAAAACCCTTCCTACACCATCTATCGCAACCACGGTGCTAAGGGTATCGCTGTTGTCTGAATCGTAGAGGATTTTGTTCTTTGTGGTTACAGACCAGGGGTAGCGAACACGGTTGTACTCGTATTCTACCGATGGTGTTAACCCAGTGTCATAAGGGCTGCGTACAGCAGTTAGCCGTCCAAACTCATCGTAGGCAAAGCTCATCACTTGCCCATTCTGGTCGCTTTGCCGTAGCTTTACTTGCTGGGCATAATCCCAAGTCATACTGCTAGTATAGCGTGGGGAGTTTGCTATCTTTGTGTTGGTGTTTACTATTTCTGTTACAAAACTCTGTACAATAGTATCGTAGGTATAACTGATGGCATGTCCTCTGGGGTCTGTAATAGTTAACAAATTGCCGTAATTATCATAGGTAAAGGAATACTCACGGGCTGTAGTACTATTCTCGTACTGTAGTAGTTTTACTAACTCACCATTACTACCGTACTCACCTTTCCTCTTGCGAAGTAAAGCACCACTGGAGTTCTCTTCCCGTACCTCTATACTGCTAGGAAGACTTAGTATGTTTTTTATTAGGTCGGGGTCTTTGTACGTAATTCCCGCATACAGGTCTTTTCTTTGTTGTACTGTACTTGCTGTCTTTGCTGTTGCGCCATAATCTCGTACTGTTGTTACATTGCCATACCTATCGTAGCTGTACTCTTTGCTGGTCTCTAGCTGTAAAATACCTGCATCCTTGCCTGTTGCCTGGTATTGCCTATTTATTTCTCTTTCTACATAAGGAAAGTAGATAGTAAACCTTTCCTTTCTTATTGGCTGTGTGCCTTCATAATAAAACTTGGCTTTCGCATTGCCTTCGGTCTCTATCCTGCTTTGTAGTACCTTCTCCCCTTCCTGATACAATACTATATTCCCACTATCGGTAGATATTCCCTCTACCTTCGTCCTTTTTTCTATACCACGTGTGGCATAATCCATCACTTCATAACTACTTGTCTTAACCCGCATTACCTTTGTGTTTTCTTTACTTATTGTCTTTACCGTACCAAAACCAAAAAACATTCTCTCTTTTCTGTTGTACTTACCATCACCGTATTCATAATAGGTGCTGTACTGTTGCACTCCTCTGTCTTGCGGTATTTCTTGCGCCTCTCCTTTGGTTATCGCTTCAGTACTAAAGCCTGCTTCTTTTGTTACAGATTGTAACACCCACCGCTTCTGCGGCATGTCCTCGGTGTTCCCTACCTGCTCGTAGTCAAAACTGTATCTACCACCCTGTGGTAAGTGTACAGCCTTTAACAAGCCCACCTTACCACTCAAGTTGCGCTTGTATAGCGCACTACTTGGCGTCTTTATCGCATGATCAGGTAGCCCATCTCCGTCTATATCCATAAACTTTAGACTAGCCTGTGTCGTAGCTATGTTCCCACTTATCCCAGGACTTAATGTTAGTGTTGTAAAGGCAAACCCAAATCCAAAACTCAAACTAACCGATGGATTAAAACTTGATCCTGTTGTATACTCTAGGTTGTCTTGTACTGCAAAGGGATTTACATATTCCTTAAAGGTATTCTTTTCATTCGTTGCCAACTGCTCACTCGCGGGCTTTGCTCCATTACTTGTATCGGGCTTTAATTCTTCTCTTGTCTTATCTATCGTCCCTCTTCGTATTCTATCTATATCTTCTTGTATTTCTTCTGTCATGTCTAGCGAAATACCCCAGCCAGGACGGTATATTTTTACTTCAGGGCCAAAACTATCTCCTCGATTATACTTGACTACAAAGTATTCATCACTTTCTCTCTTTACCACCTGGTCTACTAAACCATCTCCATTCATATCTGCAAGGCTGCCTATCGTCTGGCTTACATTTCCCGTATACCCCAGACTTATCCCACCTCCCACTATACCTCCCAATGAGGCAGATAGGCTAAAGGTACTGCTGTAACTACCCGTGCTTGTATAACTTATTCCCGGTATGCCAAAACTCTGTAGTGATTCATATCCTTCTCTATCATAATAAGTACCACTTATGGTACTACCATAGGATAGGGCATTCCCAAAATTGCCATTCCCCAAGTTCGGATATACATAGTAGTTTTTTTCTGATACCCGTATATGATCAGGCAAGCCCGACCCGGTTAGATCCATAAAGCCTTCTGTTTGCCAAGAGCTACCCAGACTGCCAGAACTGCTATATCCTGCCCCTGTTATTCCCGCTCCTCCTCCACTCTTTCCTGCTTCCGGTGTCGCTGCATTCTGGCTCTTTGGCTTGCCGGTTGGTCCAAATACGGTAAATACGGCGCCACTCGGATTACTCATACTGGCTCCATAGGCGATGCTCTTACTTTGGTTATTACTAAGTAACCATTTACTACCTGTATTTGCCGTTATTGTATTACCAAAGCCACTCCCTGTGCCCTGGTGTATGCTAAAACTATTCACCCCTTCTTTACTCGTGCCAAAATCTACTATGTCAGGATACCTGTCTCCATTCATATCCATGAGCCCGGTGTACTGCCAGGACTGGCTTTCATTTGTGCTTACGTTTACTCCTAATCCAGGGAATAAAGTTAATCCTACACTTAGGTCTAAAGCCTGCGACCTACTCCTTCTTGCCTTTACAAACCTAAACCCACTTGCTGTTCCACCACTTCCCTGTGCTTCTTCCATCCCAGGATAACTAAAATAGGTGTCCCCTCCATTCCTGTCAGGATGTATCCTGTCTCCTTCTATAAAGGCTGCAAAGTAATAGTCTTTTTGTTTGGGCGTATAATCACTTGTTAGTCCTTCTGGCTCTGTATAGCTATCTCGCTTTGTTAGCCAGCTATCTTTTGTTATTAGTACTTTTTCTTTTCCTATCTCATTCTTTTTAGATCCATCTGCTTCTTCGTTCTTTTGCAGGGGTATTGAATAGGGCGGGTAGTTTACTTCTCTCTCTTCGTCTCGGACTACTTCCTTTGCTACTGTAGGCGGTGTAGCTCCTATCTTTGTTACATCCCAGGGGTAATACCCCGTCCAACTACCATATAACCACCCATACATCCCGCCCGCCAGTTTCTTCTCTCGTATTACCGAATCCGTTTTTAACTTCTTGCTCCTATCCTTTGGATCTTCGTTTGATTTTTGTACTAACGCATATCCGTGTAGTGGATGAGCATCTGATGAAAGCTCTATCGCTTCAGGCTCTACTATTACATCTGGCGCACCTCTACTGTCCAAAGAAGAATCATACTTACGAATTGTTTTTGTAAGTATTTTGGTTTCTTTACTTTCTTTGTCAAAATACGGTATGTGCACCCTACTCTCTTCGGTTGCAGACTGTGCCAGATTGTATACCGGGATACTTGCTTCCTTTACATAATCTATCGTGGCAACTTGCTTTGTCCAATCAGAGACTATTCCGGCTGCTGCTAGCCCTCCTTCTATCGCTTGCCGATTTTTATCTACCGGCAGCAAGTCTTTATACTCTGCCTTTAGTTCCCAGTCATCTCCTACTTTTTCGTAATACCCAAATACTTCACTCGCTCGTAATACTGTAAGTACTGCGAGTAGTTTTCCCTTTTCTTCTTCTGTCAATCCTTTATTCTGGTAATACCTATCTTCGTTTGCTAATTTTGTAAAATACGCTCCTGCTCCTGCGTGTATTTGTTCTAGTTGCCCTACACTATCGCTGCTCAGCAGCACTACTCCTATTCCTTCTGCAAATCCTGTAAAGACCGAACCCTCACTAAAGTAGCCTAAGGCCTCCTGTAGTTTTGCTAATGCTGTTTCTAAAGTGCTTTGATTATAGCTTTCTTTTAGTATATAGCTACCTTCGCTTTCTTCCCACAGTCCCTTTTCTTCTGCTGCTAATACATCCTTTACTTTGTCCCAATCTGCGCTGCTTATCATTTCGTAACTAGTACTTGTAAATGCCTGACTACCCAGTACTGAGGGCACTAGTCTTTCTTTGTACATGCCATCGGGGATGCTTTGTACATAGCTTGTACTACCACTATACTCTATTTTCCTTTGTACACCCTTGTCTAAAAAGCTAATCACAAAGCCATAATCATCATTTTGCTCTATCTGCAATCCACTGTCCTTTTCTACTGTTTCCTGGCTCTGTGTTTTTCGTACCAGCTCATACCTATTTGTGGCTTTGCGCAGTACTAGATCTTCTCTTGTGTTATCTTCGTATGTCCTTGTCTCTAGCACCCTATCTGCTTTATTCTGCTGCAAGACTACTGGAAATTCTTTTTCTACTACCTGTCTAAAATAGGATGTATCCACACCTTCTGTTTGTACAAAGGTTCTTCCTAGCTCTTCCCCTGGTATCGGACTCTTCCAAAACACATAAGGGTATAGCTCTTTTGTTGTTATTTCTTGGTTTGCTTTTGCTTTATTGTAGGAATAACCTACTAATCTATTAAATACTATCTGGCTACTGATACTACTGATATTACTTGTACTACTTATTTTGGTACTAAATACTATTTTGGCATTCTTGTTTTTTCGTACCTCTCTTGTCTCAGGTACATAGTCATAGCCCAGCCGTAGCAGTACACCTAGATTTAATTGTGCTTCTACTCTTTCGCTTGCTCCGTTATTCTCTTTGTATATACTCCCCTCATAGACTTCACTTGTTTCCAATGTATCTGCTAGTGCCAGCATGTACTTGTATACCGTGTAGGGTATTCGGGTAAAGGTAACATTGCCATTACTTATTAAGTAATCTACATTTCCTTCGGTAAGTAGGCTCTTCCAATTTGGTAGCAATGAGCCATCGCTTTGGTATATTCCGTTGCCACCCATATACAAATTAGCCAATTCTGCGGGTGTTTGTACTTCATAGCTTGGTTCTTCGCTTGTGCTTCCGCTTCCTCCCCCGGACGAACCTCCGGACGACCCTCCGGACGAACCCCCACCGCTACCTCCTGTAGTTGGTGGCGGCTTTATCTCTATCCTGTAGCTTGACACTGGTTTTATTTCTGCCTCATCACCCATATCATCAAATTGCTTTATTTTTGTATACTTTATCTTTATGTTCCACTCTACATCGCTTCCTCTCTCGTCTGATTGTATTCCACTGCCTTCTTGCCTGCCTTCCGGTATGGATACAAAGTATAGCTTCTCTCCTGCCTGTATCCTGCTTTGCACTTCTGCTCTTTTTACATCGTCCTTTTTTGTTAACCGTATTTGTTCCAAGGGGTCTTGGACAGTTGCTTTGTTTGTATCACTAGTTATTAGTTGTATACTTTTTCCCTTTGTTTCCTCTAGTGCCTTTCCTGTCTGCTCTATCAGTACCTCCCCTCCTCGCTCTGCCTTCCATGCTCTAAAGGGAAGCATTTGGTAGTTACCTCGGTTTAGCGATTCTTTTTCTTTATCGGTTAGTTCATTTTGCCGTAGCTCTATCGCTCCTCCTGTCCATTCTACTGCCTCAAAGCCTTCTCTACTATTATTTCGTAGCCATTGATTACTGTCCGGTTGTAGTAAATCGGGGTAGCCATCTGCATCTATATCCATAAAGCTTACATCACCACTGCTAAACCCCCATTGCCAGGTCGCTCCTCCGCTCACTCCCAAAAATCCTGCATTTAATCCAAAGGTTATCATCCACTGGTGCTCGGCATCCAAATCCCTTTTGTAATTATACTTCCATGTCTTGGGTATTCCCATCCCAATATAGCTGGGAGATCCATACAACCAATACGTATCTGTCATGATAAAGTCTGGTAAGCCATCTCCATTTACATCCGCTGTTGATGACAGCGCGTGAGAATAGGTTAATGACCCTCCTACATTTATCCCAAACCGCGCTATCTCTAGCGGGCTTGGTAGCCAGGGTATGATTATCGCTACTGATAGCCCAAAGGTAAAGCCTATGGTGTAGCTATTACTGCTTTGGATGTAGCTAGAAACTTTTTCTGCATTATTATGTACATATATTGGACTTGCGGCTGCAAAGCCTTCATAGCCCTCTACCTGCTCTCCATTTTTCCTTTCTTCTAATCTGTGGTAATCAAAGCTATAGCGATAAAACTCTCTTCCTATTGCCCTGTCGCTGCCTGCGCTACCAGTGGTGCTACCACCAGTGGTGGTTCCACTTGTAGTACCAAGGGTACCACCGGTACCACCGGTACCACCGGTACCACCGGTACCACCGGTACCACCGGTACCACCGGTACCACCACTACCACCGCCTACTGGCCCATGCTCGCTCATCCTCACAAGCTGGCTTTGTCCAAACATATTGTATTCATAACTAAATAAGTAGCTGCGTACTATGCTCCCTGCATACTCTATGTCTATCCTTGCTAGCCTGTACGCCAGCTTAGACACAAAGCCTCCTCTTGTGTCTATTCGCCTGTCCTCCCGTACTTCCTTTTCTCGTACAAACTGTATCGCAAACTTCCCTTCTGTTATTGTCTTGTCTTGGTTTTCATATTGTGTGTACTTTATTGTCTTAAGGTAGCTTCGTGCATTTTCACTATCGTACTCGTACTCATAAATCATCTGGTTGCCAAAGTTGTCTTGTGCTTTTGTCAAGTACCACTGGTAGCTTTGTGTACGGTTATTCCTGTCTGGGCCTATCCAGCCTTCTTCTTTCCCGTATTCTTTTTTTCCTCCTCCTTTGTCTGTTACTTCCCAGTAGTCCTCCCCTCCATTGTCTTCGCTCCGATACCACCGTATTCGCTCATATCCCTTGTTTACCCTTGGCACAAACAACCACGCATTATTCGCATAGCTGTCTTTCCCTACATAGAGTAGCTCTTCGCCTCCCAGACTGTACATGTCTAGGTTTTCCCCTTCTCCTCTGCTGTTGTAGTTGGGCAAGCCAAATCGTGTGTCTATACTTACCATATCAGTCTCTATGTCAAAGCCTCTGCCTACCCAACTGCTGCTGCCTTCGCTGTTGTATCGTAGTCGTAATTGTGGTGCTACCCCTCCCCTCCCCGCAGGCACCCGTAGCGGTATTGCAAAACTATTACCTCCCATCGAGCTGCCTTCAGGCCCTTCTATACCTCCCACTCCCGCAGCAGGATTCGCTGCCTCTAGGTTCTTTATAGAGTTTACATCGTACTGTATCGGATTAGGCCCTTCAGGCATTTTTAATGTTGCGTTTATCATCTCGGTAAAGTGTGTCGTCTGGCTTCGTATCTCTCCTGCTTCTTTGTCTATCCCTAGCCTCTCTAGCCTCTCCCAGCTCTTGCTTCCTGTATCGTAAAAATATGTGTACAAATTACTTAAGGCTGTTTCTGATTCTTTTATACTTGGGTCAAATGCCATCCGTAGTTGCACAGGCTTCGCAAATTGTAACCCTTCGGGCTCAAACTTATACCCCAATGCTGCCTTCGTTACATTGCTCATCCCTTCGTCTAGGCCGCTCGTCCCTCCTAGACTCCGTATTGTTATTATTGTGTTTTCCTCTACCGCTCCTGGTGGCACTTCTAGCTCTACCCCTTCCATATAGACTATACCCCCTGCGCCTGGGCTTACTGTTTGGCTGGTAGATGGTAATTCTTTTGTGCTTTTGCTAGCGGTGAGTTGTACGTTGTCAAGTGGTAGATCCTGTAGTGTTTGGAGCTGTAGGGGTGGCTGTGCTGCTAGGGCAAAGGGGCTGCCCAAGGGGCTGCCCAAGGGGCTGCCAAGTGGGCTATAGGGTAGTGACGGAGGCAGTTCGCCCAGCACCCGCACTTCGCTTTGCCCTAGACCTAGATAACTAAAATTTAATGGTGCCTGACCTAATACCAGCAGGTATATCATCCCTATGGCTACTGCTTTTTTCATGCCCTTTCCTCCGCACCACTAAAAACCGTGTACAGACTTTATTATTAGGGATTATTTTTAGAAGCCTTCCTAATTAAACGCACCCTATTTCTGCAAGAAAAATCCTTTTATATACCTCATTATTACATAGTTTTTTATTACAAGCAAGCATCACCTTGCCTTTTTATACCCAAATTATCTACCTATAATACATCCTCACTTATTTTAATGTAGTCATCCAATCAAAACTTCCTCATCAGCCACAACCTACGCATTAGTGATGACCTCTGCCTCCGGGCTATGCCATCGGCAAATAACCACCTTCAATAATAGGCCTTTTATTTACGAAATTGCCACATTAATGTGCTCTGTAAGCAAGCACCCCCACTACCAGTGTCTATACCCTACTTTCTTATTATTAGATCCTCACTTAATTTTTGTCTATAGCACTTGTAAATACCGCACCTACTTTATTACACCCTATCCCCCTACTGTTCTTGTTACTTTTATCCTATGTATACTGCCACCCCTTTGCCGTAAATCAGGGTGCCATCCTACAGTTCTTGTTACACGTATAGTATGTATTCTACCCTGTGCTGACAAAAAACTTTGGGCTTTCTTCCAGTGGCTTTAAGTGGCTTTTTGCGAAAGCACTCTGGCTGCTTTATTCTTTTTCTTACAAAAAAGCATTGTATCATTCCCTACGACACCAGGCAACTGCAAAAAATACCTAAAAACTTTTACAACTGTTACTTTTTAGAAGTCATCCAATATGGCACAAAGCTACATAGCTATTGCGACCCTTTTACTTTTTTGTTGGTTGCATCATAACTGCTTGCCTGTGCTTGTGGCATAAAGAAGCTGAAGTATTCCCCTGCTACAGCGATTATACAATCTTTTGATAGTCAGACACGGCTTCTAGGTAAATGACCCTTTATCTTTCATGAGATTCTTATCAATAAGAAATGGCAAATAAAGTACCCGATGAAAAACAATCTGGTTATTCCAAGAACAACTTGCAAAAAGTGGAGTGATGAAGAGACTTTTCAAAAGGTTTAATCAATGTATTGGCAAAAGTAAGGTAATTGTCAATAAAGGAATTATTGTTGACGCAACATTTGTGTCAGTGCATACACAAATAAATAGTCGTGAGGATAATAAAACAAAAAATCAGGTACCATTCCGAAAGAATGGAAAGATAGTCCAAACAAACAAAGGCAGAAGGATATTTTTGCACCTTGGGCAAGGAAAGATGGTGAAGATTATTTTGGTTACCAGGATCATATTAAGGTAGAAGCTAAGAGCAAGTTAATACTCGATTACAAAATAACAGACGCTTCGGTACATGACGCACAAGCACTAGATGGCTTTGTAAAAAATCTGATTGTGGTGTAGAGTTTTTCGCAGATAGAACCTATTCAAGAAGAACCGATAGCAAAAATACTAAAACAATATCAAAAACCCTATACAGGAAAAAGGATATAGAAAGAAACAAAAAGAAATCGAAAAGAATGATAAGACCCGGGGTGAAAACCAAACAGGTGTATGGATGTATGACAAATAGTATGAAGGGCTCATTTGATGAGAATAAAGAAAATGGTTCGAGCACAAGTAGTAATAGGACTAATGAATTTGGTGTACAATCTATGTCGTTATGTTTGGCTTCAGTGAGAATAGTCCATCAGAATAGTTAAAAAATGAAAAAAGGACAGGAAAAGAGAAGACCATCTTTAAAGATGGTCAGAGAAACCAAAAGAAATCTACCATTTTTCATATTTATGATAATAAGTTAAGTCTTATCACAATAAAAATGGAATTTTTAGAGGTGCCTTTTATTTTTTGAATTGCAAACTTGAAACTAGGTGGACAAATTTAATTACAGGTGATATAATTTAATTCTTTTATTACATAGAAGGTATTGTACCTGCAAAATTGAGGTTCAAAAATTATGAGTAACAACCACAAAATACTACCCAAAAACAGGGGCGCAAATGAAAACAAAATGTATTCGTAACCAAAAAGCTATATTGGGAATTACTGGCTTTCTGCTTGTAGGGTTTTTCGGTTTGTCCACCATAGGTGCTGCTCTGTTGCTCATCTCTTGTCCAAATCCTGCCGCAGCACTACCACAAACTAAAGTACTTACCTTTAGCCAAGAGAAGATTGCGTTCAGTAATCGTTTTTATCATGCCTCTGTGGTATTTAATGGCAAGCTCTGGGTGATTGGAGGTCTTGGAGTTACTTTCAAAAATGATGTGTGGTCTTCGGCTGATGGCAAAACCTGGACAGAAGAAACCGCTCAGGCGGGGTTTAGTGCTCGTAGTGGTCATACCTCTGTGGTATTCGATAACAAGCTCTGGGTGATTGGGGGTGAAGATGGTACTAACAAAAACGATGTCTGGTCTTCATCTGATGGGAAAACTTGGATAGAAGAAAAAGCTCAGGCTGCCTTTAGTGCTCGTAATGGTCATACCTCTTTGGTATTTGATAGCAAACTCTGGGTGATTGGGGGTGCTGCTCTTGGTTCTAAAAAAAACGATGTATGGTCTTCATCTGATGGGAAAACTTGGATAGAAGAAAAAGCTCAGGCTGCCTTTAGTGCTCGTTATTATCATACCTCTGTGGTATTTAATGGCAAGCTCTGGGTAATTGGGGGCAATGATGGTGCTAATAAAAAAGATGTCTGGTCTTCCGCTGATGGAATAAACTGGGCAGAAGAAACAGCTTTGGCGGGGTTTAGTGCTCGTAATAGCCATACCTCTGTGGTATTTAATAGCAAACTCTGGGTGATTGGTGGCTATGATGGTGCTAAAAAGAACGATGTCTGGTCTTCATCGGATGGGAATACCTGGACGGAAGAAACCGCATCGGCTGGGTTTAGTGCTCGTTGGGGTCATACCTCTGTGGTATTTGATAGCAAACTCTGGGTGATTGGTGGATCTAATAAAACTGATGTCTGGTCTTCGGTTGACGGGAAAACCTGGACGGATGAAACATCTTTGGCTGTGTTTAGTGCTCGTAGTGGTCATACCTCTGTGGTATTCGATAGCAAGATCTGGGTGATTGGGGGTAATGATGGTGTTTACAAAAACGATGTCTGGTCTTCATCGGACGGCGCAACATGGACGCAAGAAACGACAAGCGGTACCATTTTTACCGGTCGTAGTCATCATACCTCTGTGGTATTTAATAACAAGATCTGGGTGATTGGTGGCTATGATGGGACTAACCGCAAAAACGATGTCTGGTCTTCATCTAATGGTAAAACCTGGACGGAAGAGAAGTCTTCGGCGGGGTTTAGTTCTCGTAGTGGTCATATCTCTGTGGTATTCGATAGCAAGATCTGGGTGATTGGGGGTTTTCCTGGTTTAAACGATGTCTGGTCTTCATCGGACGGCAAAACATGGACGCAAGTAACGACAAGCAGTACCATTTTTAACGCTCGCGATACTCTTACCACTGTTGTATTTAATAACAAGCTCTGGGTGATTGGGGGTTATGATGTTTTTTACAAAAACGATGTCTGGTCTTCGGCTGATGGGAAAAATTGGACGCAAGAAACCGCTTCGGCTGCCTTTAGTGCTCGTTATTATCATACCTCTGTGGTATTTAATAACAAGCTCTGGGTGATTGGGGGTTATGATGGTGGTGCTTACAAAAACGATGTCTGGTCTTCATCGGACGGCGCAACATGGACGCAAGAAACGACAAGCGGTACCATTTTTACCGGTCGTAGTCGTCATACCTCTGTGGTATTTAATAGCAAGCTCTGGGTGATTGCGGGTACTGATGGTGATAATAAAAACGATGTCTGGCGAACGGAGTAGGTATCTACACCACTAAGCGCAATTATTCAAGACAAGGTGTACAATAGGTAAGGACAGTTTCCTATAGACCCTGTGCAAGGAATGCGTACAAGGTTCCACTGCAAATAAGCGTTGTTATGCGAAGGAAATCTTGTGATGTTTGCTGTGAATATATTTTCCATGTGGCTCTTCAAATAATTTTAGGTTGTTGGCAGTAGCCAACTTTTCGGTTTCAAAAGTGCGGATTTGTTTCTGCAATTTTTCGCCTTTAAATTCTTTCGCTAATTGCAATCTTCGCAAACCTATTTTCACATATTCTTCTTGAAGTTCAATGCCAATGGAATTTCTACCAAGCTCTTTTGCAACAAAGCAAGTTGTGAATGTTCCCGAAAATGGATCAAGAACTACATCACCTTCGTTTGAACTCGCTTTGATAATTCTTTCAAGTAAGGCAATTGGTTTTTGTGTCGGATGATTTTCGTATTCATCCATGCGATAACGAACTCTTGCATACTCCCACACATTTCCCGGAACTTTTTCCGAACTGTAAACTGTCGGAACAGTTTTGCGGTAGTCAATCAGTTTTCGTTTTGCTCCTGTCTTTGCCTCAACTAAAATGTCGTCTGTGTTAAAAGTGTAATTGTCTTTGTCCTTTACGCAAAACAAAATTGGTTCATACATTGAACCGTAATATTTTTTCGCTTGCACTCCTGAACTGTCGTAATACCAAACAAGTCGTGAAAGGATATTTAAACTTTTGCGAAGGTAAATGTCAAAGAATGGCATGAACTGTGTTGCAGTCATTACATAAAAACTTCCGTTCGGTTTGAGCTTCTGAAGGCACAAATCCAACCACTTGTAACACCACTGCAAAAATCAAATCAACAGAACTGCCCGCAATCGCTGTCAACGCATCCAACGCATCACCATGAATTATTGTATGCTTCTTGTTACCTAATATTTCCATTATACACACTTACAACAAAGCTTTTATCTGAACTATTACCTCTGCAAAAGCCTGTTGCGCCGAACCATACAATAGCCGTGCATTAGGAGCAGAAAACAAAGGATTAAAAGCACCCGAATAACCTGCACCCTGGCCTCTTTTGTTTATTATCACCTGCCTTGCTTTGTCGGCATCTAATATAGGCATACCAAAAATGGGACTGGACTTGTCTGTTCGAGCAGCAGGATTCACTACATCGTTGGCGCCAATTATAAGGGCAACATCACAGCGTTGAAATTCCTGATTTATTTCTTCCATATCCTGAATATAGTCGTAAGGCACTCCTGCTTCTGCAAGAAGCACATTCATGTGCCCCGGCATTCTACCTGCAACAGGATGAATTGCAAACTTTACATCTATACCAGCTGATTGCAACAACTGGGTCATTTCCCATACTTTATGCTGCGCCCCTGCCACTGCCATACCATAACCTGGCACAATTATCACCGAGCTTGCATAGCGCAGAATAGATGCAGTATCTATTGCCGAGGCCTCCTTCATGTTTGCTGTGGCTTCATTTTGGCTAGAACTGCTCACAGTGTATTTTTTAAAGAGTACCCCTCCTAACTTTCTGTTCATTGCCTTAGCCATAAGTTTTGTAAGCAACAAACCCGAAGCACCAACTACAATACCTGCAACTATAAGTGCCGCATTTTTTACGGCATAGCCTTCCAAACCAACTGCCAATCCTGTCATTGCATTAAGTAAAGATATAACTACAGGCATATCTGCACCGCCAATTGGCAGAGTACCCAAGGCACCAACCAGTAATCCTAAAGCAAGGAATAACACTAAAAACACTACCGGCGAAAAAGTAAAGGGAATGTTATTATAAAAGAAACCTGTTACTATACCCGCTACTAGTGTAAGCAGAAGAATAATAATGAGTAGCCCATTTTGCCCCGGCAAACGAAAAGTACCTTTTAAAATACCCTGCAGTTTTAAGAATGCCACAATAGAACCGGACAAAGCCAAGCTGCCAATTAAGACAGCTAAAACAGAGAAGAGGATTGTGCTTACATCCATGGTGTGGGCAATACCCTGCACTAGTTTGTATAACTCCAGACTGGCAATTGCCGCCGCCGAGCCACCGCCCAACCCATTAAAAACAGCAACACCCTGAGGCATAGCTGTCATAGGTAACTTTTTTCCTGCTAAGGCTGCTACACTGCCTCCTACCAGCATTGCTGCAATAATATACATATAATTTCCCATACCTTTAGATGCAAAACTGGCAACAACGGCAATCAGCATACCCAATCCCGCTTGCAAGATACCTCTACGAGCTGTAACAGGCGAGGACATAGCTTTTAAGCCTAAAATAAAAAGCACAGCCACCACTAAATAGCTAATTTGAATTAGTTGGTTAATATCAAATGAATCAGCCATGTGTAGCTCCTTTTTTAGGTTCAGCGGCTGTTTTAGTCTTAAACATTGCCAGCATTCTTTCAGTTACTACATAGCCTCCCGCAGCATTGGCAGCCCCAAAAAGAACGGCTAGTATTCCAATTGCTAACTGCACCGGATCCTTCGAATCTGCCTGCCCAAGTGCCACCATAGCACCCACCAGGACGACGCCATGCACAAAGTTAGAACCCGACATTAGCGGGGTGTGCAATATAACAGGAACACGAGAGATAACCTCATAGCCTGTAAAAGCGGCTAAAGCAAAAACATATACATAGGCAAAATCAATCATTGTGCTACTCCTACTGCTTTTTTAGCCATCTCGCTTACCAAATTGCCATCTTTAGCCAGGCAGGAAGCTGACAGCACTTGATCCTGCCAATCAAGCTGCAGTTGACCTTTTTGTATAAATGGAGAAATAAAATTAAATAAATTCCGGGAATACATTTCCGAAGCATGCACCGACATAGTGCTTGGCAAATCGATGGCACCAATTACAGTGATATTACCCACCCGACTGGTTTTGCCCGCCAGAGTTCCCTCTACATTTCCCCCACCTTCGGCTGCCATATCAACAATTACCGCGCCTCTTTTCATCCCTTCCAGCATAGTTTTGGTAATTATTTTTGGAGAGGGCCTACCGGGTAGAGCTGCTGTTGTAATAACTGCATCGGCTCTATTCAGAGCAGCCTGCAGCGCAGCACTTTGCAGTTTTTTCTCTTCTTCAGAAAGCTCCCTCGCATAACCACCGCTTCCTGAAGCGGTTACCCCCGCATCAACAAAGCGAGCACCAAGGGATTCCACCTCTTCTTTAGAGCTGGGGCGAACATCGTAGGCTTCTACAACCGCGCCTAATCTTTTGGAAGTGGCAATTGCCTGCAAGCCAGCAACCCCTGCACCAATCACAAGTACCCGTGCAGGGCGAAGTGTGCCCGCCGCATAGGTGAGCATAGGAAAAAACTTAGGACAGTGTTGGGCAGCTAATATGGCACTTCTATATCCCGCAATAGCAGCTTGCGAAGATAGGGCATCCATAGATTGAGCCCTAGAAATACGCGGTATCAGCTCTACCGCAAAGGCAGTAATACCCGCCCTAGCCAAATCTGTTAGGGTAGCCCCCCCCGATTCACTGCCAAATCCTGGGTCTGAAGGCCGCAAAAAACCTATAAGTAGTGTATCCTTATCTATAGATAGTATTGCCGTCTTGGGTGGGCGGCGCACACAAAGCACAATATCAGACTGCCTGTATATTTCTTCTAGCGATTGTAGGATATACGCCCCAGCATAATCACCGTCTGAAAAAAAACTAGCATCTCCTGCCCCTGCCTGGATATTAATTTCTGCTCCTAAATCCTGAAATTTTCGGGCAATTTCAGGGCTTAGAGCTACTCGTTTTTCGGTACTTGCACACTCTCGCGCTATACCGATTTTAATCGGCATTCTATCCTCCTTTTAGGTTATTTCATTATTAGTATTATCAATTTATGCAGGACTTGCAAGCACTTTCCTGGTAGGAAAGCCCTATGGTATTTTATGTAGGTTGTCGATATTATCCTAAGTGAGCATTTTATAGTGTCCTATCAAATGCGTATTTTCCTTTAGCATAGTTATGAAAAATTAGAATTTTCAGGAGGCAGCATTATGCGCTTTAAAAAAAATTTAATTGCTTTTGCATTGTTTCTCATTGCAATTACAGTCTTTAGTCAGGAGCAAATCGATCCTGTCCAAGCACCTGTTGCACAGCCTGTTGCACAGCCTGCCTCACCTCTTATGCAACCCATTCAACCCGATGCCAAATTTTTTAGTGTTGAAGGTGCCATGCTTGTAGGTTGGGATTTTGATTCTTCCTCTATAGCCTTTGGCAAATTATTCGGCATTAATATAACTATCACTGATATGTTTAGCTTGGGTCTTGCCTATGCAGGTTTAGATGCTAAGAACTATGCTTTAATAAAGATGGGTTTGTATGTTGTTCCTATTGTAGGGTTTGAAGTGGGCTTTTCCTTTCTAAACGAGCTGGGGGCTACCGTAGGAGTCTTTGCTGCCCCTGTAAAAGGTAAAAGCGATACAGGTATTTACTCGTCTCTAAAATTAAGACTGAACTATTACTTCGACTTTAAATCGCCTTTGCGTGGTGCTATTGGTCTTGGAGTAGGTGCTACAATAGGTGGTTAATACCTACTCATCATACACATTCTGATATCTAAAGTACTTTTCATACAACTTTGCGTAGTATCCCTCTTTAGCCAAAAGCTGGCTATGATTTCCTTCTTCCTTTATTTCGCCCGCATCTAATACTACAATTCTATCTGCAAACTTTACAGTAGATAGCCTATGAGCCACCACTATTGCAGTTCTATTTTTCATTATTGTTTCCAAACCTTCTTGAATTTGGGCTTCTGTAAAGGGGTCTACACTCGAAGTAGCCTCGTCAAGAATAAAAATTCGGGGATTTTTTAATAAAATTCTTGCCAAGGCTACCAATTGTCGTTGTCCCATAGATAAAAGCGAACCTCTATGCCCTGTTTCTGTTTGTAAACCTTTCCCAAGATCGTCAACCCAATCTCCCTTACCCAAAGAGCGGGCTGCTGCTTCTACCATTGAATCGTTTGCCGAAGGCAAACCATATTTTATGTTGGAAGCCACCGTACCAGGAAATAAAAATGGATCTTGCGAAACTAAACCAATACCAGAACGAAGCGATGGAATACTAAGATTTCTAATATCCTCGCCATCGATATGAATGCTGCCTTGCTGAAACTCATAAAAACGGCAAATCAATTTAACAATAGAAGACTTACCTGCGCCGGTGTGCCCAACGATAGCAAGCTTTTCTTTATCCCCAATGCTAAGGCTAAAGTTATTTAAGACGGTCTCTTTTTCGCTATATGCAAAATTAATATGTACAAATTCTATTGTTCCTGTATTCCACTGTACATCTTTATTACTTTGCTGCACTACTTTTGGTTGTCTATCCATCAGTGAGAAGATACGCTCAGAGGCCGAAAGCCCATCTTGCAGCTGGCTCCAAAATGAAGAAATGTTTAGCATTGGCCACCAAAAAAAAGCTACTGCTTGCATAAAAAGAAACCAAGTACCCAGTGTAAGAGCATTATCACGAACAGAAAGCCCGCCTGCAAAAGCAATTAGACCAACGCCTGCCCCAGCCGCTAGATTTACAATAGGAAAAATAAGCTGCAGGATAACCCCTCGTCGCAAACCAAAACGATACGCCTGATTATTGGCATTTTTAAAAGATAGCCAAAGAGATTGCTCGCGCCTGAAGCCTTTGGCAACTGCAATACCTGCAACTGATTCTTGAATTTGCGCATTTACTTGGGCAGTCACCCTTTTCGCATGTAGGGTTACAAAACGGGCAACCTTGCGAAATGACAAAGCAATAATCACTGCAATAGGAGCCATTGCAATAAGCAATAGTGAAAGAAATAAACTTAATGTTGACAGATAGATAATAAAAATAATAACAAGCATAATCTGAGAGAAAAAATCTACAACAAGCCCTATTATGCTTGCAAAATCGTCGGTGTCTGTGGTTACACGGCTTACAATTTTACCGCTTATATTTTCATCGTAAAAAGACATATCATGATGAATTACATGCATAAAAACATCAGAACGCAATTTGTAAATAGTTTCGCCCACAACCTTGCTGGATAGGTATTGCCGCAAAAAGTTAAATAACCATTCTAAAGAACCAAAAGCGGCAACTGCCAAAGTGAGTAATATCATAGTACGGACTGCGGGGTTTGTTACCACAGTATCCAGGGCTTTGGCAACAATCACCTGTGCTAGAAATTCTGTTAATGCAGCCACCACAAGAATAATGGCCACCAGAAGTATTCGATACTTCCATGGCTTTAAATACTGAATAATTCTCTTAAGTAGCTGTTTATCAGAGTACTTCCTGTCGTATACTTCTGATTCCAGACCATCCATTACAAAACCCATACTTATTCCTTTACAAACAAGTGCCTATAATCGGGGCTGCTTGACAACAATTCTTCGTGGCTTCCTAATTCTGCAAGGTGGCCGCCTTCCAGCAGCACAATACAATCGGCAGCCCGGATCATAGAAAGCCTATGCGTAATAAGAAAAGTAGTCCTGCCCTTGCTAGCTAATTGTATTGCATTTTTTATCTCGTCTTCGGTTTTAGAATCTATTGCAGATGTGGAATCATCCAGTATAAGTATTCTTGGGTCTGCAAGAAAAGTTCGGGCTATTGCTACCCGCTGCTTTTGCCCACCAGAAAGCGTAATGCCTCTTTCGCCTATTTCTGTTTCGTAGCCATTCTTAAATGAACTTATAAACTCATGCGCCTGAGCTGCTTTTGCTGCCTCTTCTATTTCGGCTTGGGTAGCCCCTTCACGACCAAAGCCAATATTCCAGGCTATGGGCTTAGAGTATAAAAATATATCCTGCTCGATAGTGGCTATCTGGCTGCGAAGACTCTCAAGATTCCAGTTGCGAAGATCAATCCCGTCAATCAAAACCGCGCCTTCTAGTGGGTCATAGATGCGATTAATCAATCGAACAAGAGTAGACTTGCCTGATCCTGTCCTGCCTACAATGGCGATGGTTTGGCCCGCCTCTACTGTAAAACTAATATTGCGAAGTGTTGCAGATTCTTTTACATCTACACCCTTTGTTAGTGGTGGGGTTGTTATACCCTCGCTACAATACCTAGAATAAGAAAAAGAAACATTTACAAATTCTATCTTTCCATTTATTCTTGCGCTGTGCCCGCTTTTATTTTCATCCAAATCTGTAGTGGCTTTTATTGTTTCAAGTACGCGACCAGCACTGGAAAGTCCCATCTGAAAGAGATTAAAAGAATACATGGATATAAAAGTTGCAAACCTGAAAACATTAAACAAGAGCATATACGCAACAACCTGCCCGATGCTTATTGTACCTTGTCGCCATAAAATAAGCGCGTGCAAAAATCCTAAACCCCAGGCAATTGCAAAAACCAGCAGTGGCCAATACTTTGCTTGAATCATTGCGATTCGAATAAATAATTTTTTTAATTTGCCCGCACCAATTAAGAAAGTTGCAACCTCATTTGCTTCACCAAGATTACCCTTTACTGTTTCTATACCTTCTAGGGCATCGGCTAAGGTACCATTAAGACTTCCAAAACTACTTCTTTGCTCCTGCGTTGCGGGATTTATTTTTTTGTTGTAGGCACGAATTGTAATAATCATAAATACAATAAATACAACAGGTACCAGCAAAAGCTGCCAATTGATAACACTAATTGCAATCATAGGCACTGCAACTGTTAGCACCGAATCCATTATTAACATAACACCTGGCGAAAACATAAGATTCATAAAATGAACATCGTTGGTGGCTCTTGCCATTATATCGCCAACCTTCTGGCGGGAATGAAAAGCCTGACTTTTGCCTAAAAGACTAACCAATAGTTCGGCACGCGCATCCCTTTCAATCCTTTGCGCCAGAACTTCGAAGGACAGATTACGAACTAAATTGGTGAACCCTTGAAGAATTGCAGATCCTGCAATAAGCAAAGCCAAAGCAACCAGTTGGCTAGTAAGCCAGCCAGGAGCCGATAACAAATCAAAACCCCTGCCAACCAATACTTGTATGGCAGAATAGGCAATATTACTGCCTACCGAAGTGAGAACTGCAAAAATGGGCAAATGAGGGTACAACATCAAATGAGAGAGCAACCAGAGCCCCCTACTACGAAGGTTATACTGTATTTCTTCGCCTGATCTAAATTCAGAGTACAATGTATTATTAGTTGGCTTATTATTTATTTTCCTAAACACATCTTGAATATACCAAGTATGCTCATGTTAGAATAGATGACCAAAACTTTGTAATTCTGAATGCTTTGGTAAGGAGTAGTACATGAAATATGATATTGGTTTAATTGGATTGGCAGTTATGGGGCAAAATCTTGTTCTTAACATTAGGGATCACGGTTTTTCGGTTGCCACCTTTAATAGGAGCTATGAAACTACTGCCAAGTTTATTACCAGTCTAGGTAAAGAAAATAGTTTAATTGCAGGTGCAAAAACTTTGGAAGAATTTGTATCCCAACTAAGCAAACCGCGCCGCATAATACTTTTAATAAAGGCGGGTAAACCAGTAGATGACATGATAACGATGCTACTTCCTCTATTAGACAAGGGCGACCTTATTATTGATGGTGGTAACTCCTACTTTGAAGATAGTGTCCGAAGATGTAAAGATCTACAGAATCAGGGTTATTTATTCATAGGCTGCGGTGTTTCTGGGGGCGAAGAAGGAGCTAGAAAGGGCCCTTCATTAATGCCAGGAGGCAATGCCGAAGCCTGGCCTCTTGTTAAGAATATCTTTACGCGCATTGCTGCTCGTACTGAAAAAGGAGAATCGTGTAGTGAATGGATGGGGCCAGAAGGGGCGGGACATTTTGTTAAAATGGTTCATAATGGTATTGAATACGGAGACATGCAACTAATAGCAGAGATATATCACCTTATGCGCGATGGCCTACACCTAGACCAAAATACGATAATCCAGGCATTCCAAAAGTGGAACAAAACAGAACTGGATTCTTATTTAATAGAAATAAGTGCAGAAATACTTAGTCGCAAAGAACCTGATGGTACCTTTACTGTGAATACAATTTTGGATGCAGCGGGGCAAAAAGGTACAGGCAAATGGGTAAGTCAAAATGCACTGGACACGGGTGTACCTCTTACACTTATTTCTGAGGCTGTATTTTCCCGGTACCTATCTGCCTTGGTAGATGAAAGAAAATACGCTTCTACACTGCTTACTGGGCCAACAGACAAAGCCAAGTTTGGTAGCGGGGCTATGGGTACCGTAACAGAAACAATACAAATTCTACAGCAGGCTTTGCTGGCTTCTAAAATAATTTCTTACGCGCAGGGTTTTATGCTTCTGCAGGAAATATCAAAATCAAGAAAATGGAACTTGCATTTTGCAAACATTGCTAAAGTCTGGAGAGGGGGATGCATAATTAGATCTGTATTTTTAGACAGAATAGCAGAAGCCTATACCAATAACCTAAATATTGCCAACCTTCTTGTAGATCCATATTTTGCAAAATGCCTTGACAAAAGTCAAAATGCATGGCGTCGCACTATCAGCTTTGCAGTCGAATCGGGTATACCAGTACCCGCCCTTTCGTCAGCACTTTCATTTTACGATGGCTACCGGTGCTCTACATTGCCTGCCAATATGATACAGGCTTTGCGGGATTACTTTGGTGCACACGGCTACGAAAAAATAGATACCCCAAGGGGAACTTTTTTTCATACAGATTGGATAGGCTCTGGTTCTTCTACCACATCGGGGTATTACAACGCATAAACAAAAAGCATATTCTCTGGTAGCTATTTAGGAAAGCCGTAACTTGAAAGCACAGCTTCGCAAGTGGGCACGGCTTCGCAGTGGGCATAGCTTCGCAAGTGGGCATGGCTTCGCAGTGGGCACAGCTTCGCAAGTGGGCACGGCTTCGCAAGTGGGCACAGCTTCGCAAGTGGGCACAGCTTCGCAAGTGGGCACGGCTTCGCAGTGGGCATGGCTTCGCAAGTGGGCATGGCTTCGCAAGTGGGCATGGCTTCGCAGTGGGCACAGCTTCGCAGTGGGCACAGCTTCGCAAGTGGGCACGGCTTCGCAAGTGGGCACCACATTTTGCGTGCAATTTTCTAAAGGAGAATACAATTTTACTTAAATAGGGGAACTCCCCTTCATGTAACCTTTGCGCGCAATTTCCTCATGTAATCTTTGCGTACAGTTTGTGCAACACGGGAATCTGGCAAGACTGCTCGTCCTGGCTTTGCAATGGCTTTAAATAGTTTTTCTAGTATATCCGGGTTCTCTTTGCCATCTAAAAATACAATACCTGCTCCTGCTGCACCTGCTGCTGCACCTGCTTCTTCTATCGGGTACACAGCAACATTCCATATAGTGGCAACTCTTTGCACTACTTCCTGGCTTGCAACTGCTCCCCCTGTTAGCGCGATACTTTTTTGGCTTTCTGAAAACCAAGTACAGCCCATAGCCATTAAAGCAAGTGATGTATCTACAACTGCTGCGTAATCTATATCAAATGAGCTTAAAGAAGATCCAATTTGCGCAGGAGAAAGAGGAAAGGATTCGGGTTTGGGTTGATAGATTCGTATGTGGCTACAACAGCCAACCTTTTGCAAGGCAAGGTCGGATGCAGCGAAATCATCTGCCTTTAGCGCGTGCTCTAGCCGTACAGCTTCCCATGCCAAAGCTCCATTTGTTCTGCAACCTATAAGAAAAGGCCTTCCCAAACCATCATACATTGCATTAGCAGCCTCATGTGGTTTGGTGCTACCTGCCATCAAAACAAAGCTGGTACCTAATGACAGTAGTCCAGTGTCTACAAGAACCTTTGTCTGGGGGTTATCGCCAGATCCTACCATTACAATACACGAAGGATCAAACCCATATTTTGTTACAAAATACTTAGCTATATTACCTGCCAAAGATAGTGGCGATACCAAGCGTGGTAATTTTTTCTCTAACGCCGATCTTCCCCCAGGCAGTCCTGTTGATAGCGCGGTAAGCAAATCAGGGTGATACCTTTTATCTTTCCAATCCATAAGACTCATACCCGACCCGTTCCCCCAGTCTATAGGCACATCAGGGTTGCCGGAAAAAAAAGCAGCCATAAACGACGATATTAAGTTAACTTTAGAAACTTTTTTATATTGCTCTGGGTATCTTTGCGCCATGTTTCGCAGTACTGGGCCTGTATAGCGTAGGGGAACATCCGAACCAGATAGAGCAAGCATTCTGTCGGCTCCACCCACCGCTTTTCTCATTTCTTCAGCTTGACGGCTTGTATGAGAGCTCATCCAGATTGGTGCTCTAAGAGATGCAAAACCAGGTGCCAAATAACTTGTCAGGTCACTGTATATGTTTTTTTTTGCCAGGTTGCGCAGTAATATTTCGCCATTTTTATTTAGCCAAATCTGACCATGCTGTTGCGCAGAAAAATTAATAACAGCAACCCGTGCTAATACCGCAACCCCCAAATCAAAAAGTAAAGCCTCTATTGCTCGTATGAATAAAAGCACAGGCTGGTCTGCCTCTCCTTCTACTCTTGGCGGCAGGAGAGGTGGGCTACCTTCTCCTGCATAGTCTGCAAGGCGAGGATCTAGGTAAGAAATACTTTTAGAAGCAACAATACTACAACTTTTCCTATCTATGGCTATGGCTGTCATGCTTTGGGTAGAACAATCCACCCCCAAAGCCAAATCCAGGTGTTCAGAATGTAATCGCGCAGCAGCCATCCTAGATATATTTGTTAAGCAAACTCTCTAGCCTTTCTTGCATACCCGAACTAAGACCAAAGTCTTGGACAGATGCACTGGGTTTGTCTAAGCAGAAAGCCTCTAATGTAGTTAAGTTTTCTTTACCTTCTCGTACAGAAGCTCCTAAACCATTACCCCACTCCTTATACCTCTCCTGAATCATATTGTCCAGAATTCCGTCCTGTAGTATTTTTTCTGCTGCTAAAGCACCCCGTGCACAAGCATCCATACCGGCAATATGCGCAAAAATTAAATCTTTTGCTTCGTAAGACCCCCTGCGAACTTTGGCATCAAAGTTTAACCCACCTTTTGCAAACCCGCCTGCCTTAAAAATCTCGTACAACATTAATGTTGTGCCATATAAATTAGTAGGAAACTGGTCTGTATCCCAACCTAGTAATTCATCACCCTGGTTGGCATCTACAGATCCTAACAAGTTTCTTTCCCTTGCAAAGCGCAGCTCGTGCTGCATGGTGTGTCCTGCAAGAGTAGCATGATTAGTTTCTATATTTAGCTTAAAGTAGGGCAGCAAGCCATACTCGGAAAGAAAGGCATAACACGAACCAGTATCAGAATCGTACTGGTGCTTGGTAGGTTCTTTTGGTTTGGGCTCAATTAAAAATTGACCACTAAATCCTATCTGCTTTGCATAAGCCACCGCCATGTGCAAAAACCTTGCTAGGTTATCCTGTTCTAGCTTCATGTTCGTATTTAGTAGAGTTTCGTACCCTTCCCTTCCGCCCCAAAACACATAATTCTGACCGTCCAGCTCCTTTGTTATTTCAAGTGCCTTCTTCACTTGAGCAGCGGCATAGGCAAATACCCCAGGGTGCGGGCTGGTGGATGCACCATGCATATACCTAGGATGACTGAATAAGTTAGCAGTGCCCCACAACAATCTGGTTTTATTTGTTTTGTAATTTTGTTTTATATACTCTACAATAGTATCCAGGTTTTTATTGGTTTCGCGAAGGGTAGAACCTTCCGGTGCTATGTCTCTGTCGTGCATACAGAAAAAGGGTATAGAAAGTTTTTCTGTTAGCTCAAAAATAGCATCTACCCGCATTTTGGCTTTGTCCATAGGATTGGCAATACTATTCCAAGGACGCAAGGCTGTGGGCTCGCCAAAAGGATCCATCCCCCCTCCCAACATCGAATGCCAGAAAGCCATAGAAAACCGAAGTTGCTCCTTCATCGTCTTGCCACGCAAAAGTGCTTCGGGGTTGTAATATCTAAAAGCTAAAGGATTGGTTGATTCAGTACCTTCGTACCGTACAGCTCCAATTTCTGCAAACAGTTCTTTCATACTTTATTCCTCCTTATGTTTCTATACTTTCACTATAGTAACTAATCAAAATTACAAGTGATACCTTACATGGAAATTATATTATACAAAATGGAATATTGTAAAGCATTGTCTAATAGCAAATAACAATGATACTATTTAGTAATTGCAGGAGAAATCTTTGTTTTGGATTCATGGCGGGAGCTAATATAATATCAAAAGCAGGCATTTAATGCTATACTTTCTACTTTTGATATCATAAGGAGGAAGAAAGGAATGAGTACTGATAATTCGGTAAAGAAAGTGGAATACTTTGTAGAAGAGCTAAGCGATGATTTCTCGGTTGCCTATCCTACTGCTATTACATTGCAGGCCACTGTGAAAAAAAGGAATGCTAAAAGCCCCAGACTCTTTTTGCAAGAAGCAAACAAAAAATTCCTCCACATTGAAGTGCGTGATATACTTCATGCACTTGATTATCGTACAGGCAACACATTTAATATAACCCAATTCAATCAGTACATAGGTGCTACTATAGATAAAATTGAACCAACCTCTAATATAATGAATAAACTTAGTCACGATTGGGGTAGTGAATATTCTTTCGTTATTAAAACTAATGGAACAAACAGCTTTGCTTGATAGGAAGGAGAAAAATGAAGACTAATTTACTCGATGCAAAAACAGTATCGTACAGAGAATTAATCGGCAATGGCAAAAAATATAAAATACCATTGTATCAGCGGGATTATTCATGGAATGAAGCAAATTGGGAAGATCTTTGGAATGATTTAATGCAGATTTATGAATCTAAAGACACTACCGTACATTATATGGGCTCGCTTGTTTTGCAGCCTTCTGAAAAGGATAAAACATTTATAGTAATAGATGGATAGCAGCGAATTGTCACTATTAGCATTATTATTCTTGCCTGTTTATCAATAATTCATGATTTTACTACAGAAGACGATAAAAAAAGAGAAAACCTTATTCGAGACACTTTTCTTGGCAATAACGATGGGGTTTCTCTTACCTATTCAAATAAAATTACATTGAACATAAACAATGATAATTTCTATCAAACATACCTCAATCAATTTGAAGAACCCATCACTAAAACAAAACTAAATGATTCTAATCGATTGCTTCATAACGCATATCGATATTTTGTTGAATCAATAAGGAAGCAAAATTTCTCTAAGTCAAGCGTAGATATTTATATGTTCATTGATCATGTTATTGGAGACAATTTATTCTTTATTCAAATTTCAGTTGATGATGAGATTTCGGCTTATACAGTATTTGAAACACTAAACGCAAGAGGATTAGAACTAACCACAAGCGATCTTCTTAAAAATTATTTGTTCTCTCTTGTGAAAAGCGATTTAGATATACAACAGTTAGAAAGTAAGTGGAATGAACTGTCTACTACTGTAGGGCTTAAGAACCTTCCACAATTTTTGCGCTACTTTATAAACTCTCAACAAAAACTTATACGTTCTGAAAGATTTTTTAAGGAAATTAGAAATAGTATTCAGACACCTCAAATGGTTTTTTCATTCCTTACTAATTTAGTAAAGTATGCAAGTGTCTACATTGCATTTGACGATCCAGAAAATGAACTATGGGATAAAAATAAAGAGCTAAAATATCTGATGGAAGAACTATATCTTTATAACGCTGAACAACACAAGCCATTGCTTCTTGCTGCATATTTTAATATAAGTAAAGTGGAATTCGTGAAAGTTGTTAGAATCATTCGCTCCATTGTATTTAGATATACAATTATTGCATCCTTAAATACAAATGAACTGGAAAAACAATATAACAATGCTTCTATTAAAATTACAAAAAGAGAAATCAATACGGCTGCAGAGGTTTTTTTTGAGTTAAATTTAATTTATCAAAACGATGAAGAATTTAAGCAAAATTTTACAACCAAAACATTCAACACAAAAAATTCAAAGCAAAAAAAGATTGCAAGATACATTCTTGCCTCAATTGAAAACCAGAAGCATAAAAAGAATTATAATGCATTGGATATTGATGCAACTATAGAGCATATTCTTCCTGAAAATGCAACTGGTGATTGGTTAAAGGCTTTTCCCAATGAAGATATTGAAAAAGCTGTGTATCGACTTGGCAATTTTACTTTGCTTGAAGATAAAAAAAACAGACAAGAAGCTGCTGATGCATCGTTTCATATGAAGAGAGAAACATACAAAGACAGCCAATTTGGTATTACTGCCGATCTTACCAGAAATGATAATAATAAATGGGGAATGCATGAAATTAGAAATAGACAAAAAAATTTAGCCGATATTGCAACTGCTATTTGGAAAGCTACATACTAACAGACTTCTTACCAATTTTAAATATACTACGATTTTCAGTTCGTTCATGCTTTCATGCTCCGCACAGCTCGTTAGAGGGAATCTCAATATCTTTGTGTCGATTTTTTGATAAAGCTCAAGTTGTAAGACATTTTGACTAAAGTAAAGGCAAGTGCTATAATGTAATAGCCTTGTAAAATATTCACTGTACCTGCAAAATGGAGGTTTAAAAATTATGAGTAACAACAACAAAATTCAATCCCAAAAAAAAATCGCGCAAATGCAGCCAGGATGTATTTGCAGGAAAAAAGCTAGATATAGAATCACTGACTTTCTTCTTGCAGGGTTTATTGTTTTGTCCACCATAGGTGCCACCATAGGTGTAGCTCTGTTTCTCATCTCTTGCCCAACTCCTGCCGCACCACCACAAACTAAAGTACTTACCTTTACCCAAAAAAAAATTGCGTTCAGTGGACGAATTCCTACCTCTGTAGAATTTAATGGCAAGCTCTGGGTGATTGGGGGTTATGATGGTGTTTACAAAAACGATGTCTGGTCTTCGGTTGATGGCAAAAACTGGACGGAAGAAACTGTGTCGGCTGCCTTTAGTGCTCGCAGAGATCATACCTCTGTGGTATTTAATGGCAAGCTCTGGGTGATTGGGGGTTCTATTGATTCTGGTTATGCCAAAAACGATGTATGGTCTTCGGCTGATGGCAAAAACTGGTCGCAAGAAACAGCTCAGGCAGCCTTTAGTGCTCGTTATGGTCATACCTCTGTGGTATTTAATAACAAACTCTGGGTGATTGGGGGTTTTGCTGATGCTTACAAAAGAGATGTCTGGTCTTCGGTTGACGGCAAAAACTGGATAGAAGAGAAGTCTCAGGCTGCCTTTAGCACTCGTATTTATCATACCTCTGTGGTATTTAATAGCAAGCTCTGGATGATTGGGGGTTATGATGGTTCCAACCACAAAAACGATGCCTGGTCTTCATCTGATGGCAAAAACTGGACGGAAGAAACAGCTCAGGCGGGGTTTAGGGCTCGTCGCAATCATACCTCTGTGGTATTTAATAGCAAGCTTTGGGTGATTGGAGGTTATGATGGTGCTCAAAGCAAAAACGATGTGTGGTCTTCAACTGATGGCAAAAACTGGACGGAAGAAACGGCTTCGGCGGGGTTTGGTGCTCGTGATTCTCATTCCTCTGTGGTATTTAATAACAAGCTCTGGGTGATTGGGGGTTATGATTATGCGTACAAAAGCGATGTCTGGTCTTCGACTGATGGCCAAACCTGGATGCAAGAGGATATTATATTTAGTGCTCGTTGGGGTCATACATCTGTGGTATTTAATAGCAAGCTCTGGGTGATTGGGGGTAATGGTGGTGCTAACAAAAACGATGTGTGGTCTTCAACTGATGGCAAAAACTGGACGGAAGAAACCGCTTCGGCGGGGTTTAGTGCTCGTGATTCTCATACCTCTGTGGTATTTAATAACAAGCTCTGGGTGATTGGGGGTTATGATGGTGCAAACAAAAAGGATGTCTGGTCTTCAACTGATGGCAAAAACTGGACAGAAGAGACCGCTTCGGCTGCATTTAGTGCTCGTTGGGGTCATACATCTGTGGTATTTAATAGCAAGCTCTGGGTGATTGGGGGTAATAGTGATTCTAACAAAAACGATGTGTGGTCTTCATCTGATGGAAAAACCTGGACACAAGAAACCGCTTCTGCAGGGTTTAGTGCTCGTAGAGGACATACCTCTGTGGAATTTAATGGCAAGCTCTGGGTGATTGGAGGTGATGATGGTGCAAACAAAAAGGATGTCTGGTCTTCATCTGATGGCAAAACCTGGACAGAAAAGACCGCTTCGGCTGCATTTAGTGCTCGTAATGCTCATACCTCTGTGATATTTAATAACAAGCTCTGGGTGATTGGGGGTAATGATGGTTCTAACAAAAACGATGTGTGGTCTTCATCAGACGGCAAAACCTGGACGCAAGAAATAGCTCAGGCGGGGTTTAGTACCCGTAGTGGTCATACCTCTGTGGAATTTAATAACAAGCTCTGGGTGATTGGGGGTAATGATGGTGCAAACAAAAAGGATGTCTGGCGTACGGAGTAGGTAGTTACACCATAATGAGTGATTATTCAAAATAAGTGGACAGTAGGTAATAGCAGTTTCTTATAGACCTCCTGCAAGGAAAACGTACAGTTTGTTCCTGCAAATAGTCCCTGCCCTTGTACCGTAGAAATTCCTTTTATTTTTTCTCTGATATTTTTATTGCTCCTTGCCTTCCCTAATGCAGAACAAATTCTTTTGCAATATAAGAGACTTCATTTTACCTACACTAAAATATTTTGCAGGTCAATCTTGCAAAGCCAAAATTTTATTCTTTCTTTGCTTTATTTCTTATATGTCAAGAACTTTCCTACACTACAAAGAAGCAATGCGCAGAATGTACTGTTGGCTTCTCTTTTAGCAAATTAGTACTAAAGTTGGTACAATTTGGTAAAACATTTGTTTCTTGCAATTTTTTATGTAAACTATTTTTACAAGAAACATCGAGTGTGTCTTTTATAGTTTTTTCGCACTGCAAACTTGAACCTCCCTGACAAAAGTAATTACAGGTGATATAATTAAATAGGTACAATGATATAATGCACTGCACCTGAAAATTGGAGGTTTTAATAACGATGGGTGATAACGACAAAATTCTATCTCAAAAACCAAGCGTGCAAATAAAAGCAGGTAGTATTCATAAGCAAAAACCTATATTTGGAACTACTGGCTTTCTGCTTGTAGGGTTTTTGGGTTTGTCCACCATTGTCCCCACCATAGGTGCAGCTCTGTCGCTCATCTCTTGCTCGGCAACACCACAAACTAAAGTACTTACCTTTAGCAAAGCATGGATTTCGATTAGTGCTAGTCAAGGTACTACCTCTGTGGTATTTAATGGCAAGCTCTGGGTTATTGGTGGTATTGATAGTTCTGGTATTTACAAAAACGTTGTCTGGTCTTCATCGGACGGCAAAACCTGGACAGAAGAAACAGCTCAGGCTACCTTTAGTGCTCGTCAAAATCCTACGTCTGTAGTATTCGATAACAAGCTCTGGGTGATTGCCGGTTATGATGGTTCTAACAAAAACGATGTTTGGTCTTCGGCCGATGGCAAAAACTGGATGGAAGAAACCGCTTCGGCAGAGTTTAGTGCTCGCAATGGGCATACCTCTGTGGTATTTAATAGCAAACTCTGGGTGATTGGCGGTTATGATGGTTCTAACAACAAAAACGATGTCTGGTCTTCGGCTGATGGCATAACCTGGACGAAAGAAACGGCTCAGGCTGCATTTAGTGCCCGTAATAGCCATACCTCCGTGGTATTTAATAACAAGTTCTGGGTGATTGGCGGGTATGCGGATTCTCACAAAAACGATGTCTGGTCATCGACTGATGGCATAAACTGGACGGAGGAAACAGCTTCTGCTGGCTTTAGTACTCGTTATGGTCATACCTCTGTGGAATTTAATAGCAAGCTCTGGGTGATTGGGGGGTATGATAACTCTATTAAAAGCGATGTCTGGTCTTCGGCTGATGGCAAAACCTGGACAGAAGAAACGGCTCATGCTGCATTTAGTGCTCGTTCTTATCATACCTCTGCGGTATTTAATAGTATGCTCTGGGTGATTGGCGGTATTGATAGTTCTGGTACTCTCAAAAACGATGTCTGGTCTTCTACTGATGGCATAAACTGGACGCAAGAAACAACTTCGCCTGGGTTTAGTGCTCGTTACCGTCATACCTCTGTGGTATTTAATAGCAAACTCTGGGTGATTGGTGGTCTTGATAGTTCTGGTACTTACAAAAACGATGTCTGGTCTTCACCGGACGGCAAAACCTGGACAGAAGAAACAGCCAAGGCTGCCTTTAGTGGTCGTCAAAATCATACCTCTGTGGTATTTAATAGCAAGATCTGGGTGATTGATGGTTATGGTGGTGGTTCTAACAAAAACGATGTCTGGTCTTCACCTGATGGCAAAACTTGGACAGAAGAGACGGCTCAGGCTGCCTTTAGTGCTCGTAATAGCCATACCTCTGTGGTATTTAATAGCAAGCTCTGGGTGATTGGGGGACTTGATAGTTCTGGTACTTTCAAAAATGATGTCTGGTCCTCATCTGATGGAAAAACCTGGAAGCAAGAAACCGCTCTGGCGAGGTTTAGTGCTCGTGTGGGTCATACCTCTTTGGTATTTAACAACAGACTCTGGTTGATTGGGGGGAGTGATGGTTCTAATCCCAAAAACGATGTCTGGTCTTCATCGGACGGCAAAACCTGGACGCAAGAAACCGCTTCGGCTGAATTTAGTGCTCGTCGCGGTCATACCTCTGTGGTATTTAATGGCAAGCTCTGGGTTATTGGGGGTGATGATGGTGCTATCAAAAACGATGTCTGGCGAACGGAGTAGGTATCTACACCACAATGAGCGATTATTCAAGATAAAGGGTACTGTAGAAAATTACAGTTTCCTATAAACCGCCTGCAAAGAATCCGTACTGGTTGTTCCTGCAAATAATTCCTGCTCTTGGGGCATAGAATGCCAGGTATTTTTTCTCTGCTGTTTTTACTGCACCTTTGTCTGCTCAAATGCAAGACAAATGCTTTTGCAAGCAAAGAGACTTCATTTAATTTACAATCAAAATATGGTGCAGGTAACTACTTGCAAAGCCAAAGCATTTTGTTTCTTTGCATTATTCCTTATATGTCAAGAACTTTCCTACATTACCAAAATTAAAAGTGCAAAATATACTTAGGTATTTTCCGTTTGTCAAAAGAGTACGCAAGTTGCTTACAACTTTGCATAACATTTCTTCCTGGTAAACTACTTTATAAACTACATTTTACAAGAAACCTACGGTGTTCTTCTTTAATTTTTTTTCCTATTTCAAACTTGAACCTACCTGACAAAAGTAATTGCAGGTGATATAATGTAATAGTGCATTAATAATAAAATGCACTGTACCGGCAAAATGGAGGTTTAAATAAATATGGATAACAACTACAAAATTCTATCAAAAACCAAAGCGCGCAAATGAAGACAAAATGTATTTGCAGGCAAAAATCTTTTTCTAGAATCACTGACTTTCTTCTAGCAGGGTTTATTGTTTTGTCCACCATTGTGCCCTCCCTGTTGCTCATCTCTTGCCCAACTCGTCCTTCAACTCCTCCCTCAGCACCACCACAAACTTCGGATAGCCAAACCTGGACCCAAGAAACCGTTTCGGCTGTGTTTGGTGCACGTTCTTATAATACCTCTGTGGTATTTAATGGCAAGCTCTGGGTTATTGGGGGTTATGATGTTTCTAACAAAAATGATGTCTGGTCTTCATCTGATGGCAAAACTTGGACGCAAGAAACCGCTTCTGCGGGGTTTAGTGCTCGGAATAGTCATACCTCTGTGGTATTTAATAACAAGCTCTGGGTGATTGGGGGTTTTGATGGTGCTAACAGAAAAAAGGATGTGTGGTCTTCATCTGATGGAGCAGCGTGGACCGAAGAAACCGCTTCGCCTGGGTTTGCTGCTCGTAGTGGTCATACCTCTGCGGTATTTAATAACAAGCTCTGGGTGATTGGGGGTTATGATGGTGCATACAAAAAGGATGTCTGGTCTTCATCTGACGGAAAAACCTGGACGCAAGAAACCGCTTCGGCAGGCTTTAGTGCTCGGCTTAGCCATGCCTCTGTGGTATTTAATAGCAAGCTCTGGGTGATTGGGGGTGATGATGGTTCTGGTGCTTTCAAAAAGGATGTCTGGTCTTCATCTGATGGAAAAACCTGGACGCAAGAAACAGCTCAGGCGGGGTTTAGTGCTCGTAATGATCATGCCTCTGTGGTATTTAATAACAAGCTCTGGGTGATTGGGGGTAATGATGGTGCTTACAAAAACGATGTCTGGTCTTCATCTGATGGCAAAAACTGGACACAAGAAGCAGCTTCTGCAGAGTTTAGTGCTCGTTATGATCATGCCTCTATGGTTTTTAATAGCAAGCTCTGGGTGATTGGGGGTAGTGATGGTGCATACAAAAACGATGTCTGGTCTTCATCTGATGGCAAAACCTGGACGGAAGCTGAGTTTAGTGCTCGTTCTTATCATACCACTGTGGTATTTAATGACAAGTTCTGGGTGATTGGGGGTTATAATGGTTCTAACAAAAAAGATGTCTGGTCTTCATCTGATGGCAAAATCTGGACGCAAGAAACCGCTTCGGCGGGGTTTAGTTCTCGGAATAGTCATACCTCTGTGGTATTTAATAGCAAACTCTGGGTGATTGGGGGTAATGATGGTTCTAACAAAAAAGATGTCTGGTCTTCATCTGATGGCAAAATCTGGACGCAAGAAACCGCTTCGGCGGGGTTTAGTTCTCGGAATAGTCATACCTCTGTGGTATTTAATAGCAAACTCTGGGTGATTGGGGGTAATGATGGTGCTTACAAAAAAGATGTCTGGTCTTCATCTGATGGCAAAAACTGGACGCAAGAAACCCCTTCGGCGGGCTTTAGTGCTCGGAATAGTCATACCTCCGTGGTATTTAATAACAGGCTCTGGGTGATTGGGGGAGATGATGGTGCTTACAAGAACGATGTCTGGTCTTCGGCTGATGGCAAAAATTGGACGCAAGAAACCGCTTCGGCGGGGTTTAGTGCACGCTGGGGTCATACCTCTGAGATATTTAATAGCAAACTCTGGGTGATTGTGGGCTATGATGGTTCTAACCGCAAAAACGATGTCTGGTCATCATCTGATGGAAAAACCTGGACGCAAGAAACAGCTCAGGCTGGGGTTAGTGCTCGTAGAGGTCATACCTCAGTAGTATTTGATAGCAAGCTCTGGGTGATTGGGGGTAATGATGGTGCTTACAAAAACGATGTCTGGTCTTCGGCTGATGGCAAGACCTGGATGCAAGAAACAGCTCAGGCGGGTTTTAGTGCTCGTCAAAATCATACCTCGGTGATATTGAATAACAAGCTCTGGGTGATTGGGGGTTACGATGGTTCTAACAAAAATGATGTCTGGCGAATGGATTTGGTATCTACACCACAATGAGCGATTATTCAATACAATGGGTACAGTAGTTTAGGATAGTTTGGTATAGACCGACCGCGTGCAAGGGAACCCTGCAGGTTGTTCCTGCAAATAGTCCCTGCCCTTGTGCCATACAAAGTCTCGTTTTTTCTCTGAAGTTTTCATTACAACTTTACTGCCCTAATACAGGACAAATTCTTTTGCAAGTAAAGAGACTTTATTTTATGTACAGTCAAATAATTTTGTAAATAAATACCTCCTAGGTCAGAATTTTATTTCTTTCTTTTCATTATTTTATATGTCAAGAACTTTCCTGCATTACCAAAAATAAAATTGCAGGATTTACTCAGGTATTTTTGTCTTGGCAAAATAGAAATAAGGTTGTTACAAATTTACAAATCATTTGTTTCTGGTAATCTACTTTGTAAACTACATTTTACAAGAAACCTACACTGTGTCTTCTATAGTTTTTTGCGCACTGCAAACTATAACTTACCTGACAAAAGTAATTGCAGGTGATATAATAAATAGGTACAATACATAAAATGCACTGTACCTGCAAAATGGAGGTTTAAACAATTATGGATAACAACCACAAAATTCTATCAAAAACCAAAGCGCGCAAATGAAGACAAAATGTATTTGCAGGCAAAAAGCTTTATCTAGATTCACTGACTTTCTTCTTGCAGGGTTTATTGTTTTGTCCACCATTGTGCCCTCAATGGTATCCACCATTTGTGCCACCATAGGTGCAGCTCTGTTGCTCATCTCTTGCCCAACTCGTCCTTCAACTCCTCCATCAGCACCACCACAAACTAAAGTACTTACCTTTAGCAAAGAGAGGATTTTGTTCAGTGCTCGTAAAGCTCATACCTCTGTGGTATTTAATAGCAAATTCTGGTTGATTGGAGGTTATGATGTTTCTAACAAAAATGATGTCTGGTCTTCAGCTGATGGCAAAACCTGGACGGAAGAAACAGCTCAGGCGGGGTTTAGTGCTCGTTCTTATCATACCACTGTGGTATTTAATAGCAAGCTCTGGGTGATTGGGGGTACTTATAGTTCTATCCACAAAAAAGATGTCTGGTCTTCAACTGATGGCAAAAATTGGACGCAAGAAATCGCTTCGGCGGGGTTTAGTGCTCGTAGTGGTCATACCTCTGTAGAATTTAATGGCAAGCTGTGGGTGATTGGGGGTTATGATGGTGCTTCCAAAAACGATGTCTGGTCTTCGACTGATGGCAAAAGTTGGACAGAAGAGAAAGCTCAGGCTGCCTTTAGTTCTCGTAGAGGACATACATCTGTGGTATTTAATAGCAAGCTTTGGGTGATTGGTGGTCTTGATAGTTCTGATGCTTCCAAAAACGATGTCTGGTCTTCGACTGATGGCAAAACCTGGACAGAAGAGACGGCTCAGGCTGCCTTTAGCACTCGTTCTTTTCATACCTCTGTGGTATTTAATGGCAAACTCTGGCTGATTGGGGGTTATGATGGTTCGAATCCCAAAAACGATGTGTGGTCATCGGCTGATGGAAAAACCTGGACGCAAGAAACTGCTTCGGCTAGGTTTAGTGCTCGGTATCTCCAAACCTCTGTGGTATCTAATAACAAACTCTGGGTGATTGGGGGTACTGATAGTGCTAATGAAAAAAATGATGTCTGGTCTTCATCTGATGGCAAAATCTGGACAGAAGAAACAAATTCAGCTTGGTTTAGTGCTCGTAGTGAGCATACCTCTGTGGTATTTAATAACAAGTTCTGGGTGATTGGGGGGTATGCGGATTCTCACAAAAACGATGTCTGGTCTTCGGCTGATGGCAAAATCTGGACGCAGGAAATCGCTTCTGCTGCATTTAGTGCTCGTTATGGTCATACCTCTGTGGTATTTAATAGCAAACTCTGGGTGATTGGAGGTGTTGGTGCGTCAAACAAAAACGATGTCTGGTCTTCGGCTGATGGCAAAAATTGGACGCAAGAAACCGCTTCTGCTGCTTTTAGTGCTCGTTATGCTCATACCTCTGTGGTATTTAATAGCAAGCTCTGGGTGATTGGGGGTTATGATGCTGTTAACCGCAAAAACGATCTCTGGTCTTCGGCTGATGGCAAAAATTGGACGAAAGAAACCGCTTCTGCTGCTTTTAGTGCTCGTTATGGTCATACCTCTGTGGAATTTAATAGCAAGCTCTGGGTGATTGGGGGTATGGATGGTGCTCACAGTAATGATGTCTGGTCTTCGGCAGATGGCAAAACCTGGACGGAGGAAACCGCTCAGGCTGAATTTAGTGCTCGTTATGCTCATACCTCTGTGGTATTTAATAGCAAGCTCTGGGTGATTGGGGGTTTTGATGTTGCTTACAGAAACGATGTCTGGTCTTCGGCAGATGGCAAAACCTGGATAGAGGAAACCGCTCAGGCTGAATTTAGTGCTCGTCGCGATCATACATCTATGATATTTAATGGCAAGCTCTTGGTGATTGGGGGTTTTGATGGTGCTCACAGAAACGATGTCTGGAGAACGGAGTAGGTATCTACACCACAATGAGCGAATATTAAGCACAAGGGGTATAGTTGGAAATGCCAGTTTCCTAATAGACGGCGTGCAATGAAAGCGTACAGTTTTGTTTCTGCAAATAAACCCTGCCCTTGTGCCATAGAAAACCTCGTATTTTTTTCTGAAGTTTTCATTACCACTTTACTGCCCCTAATGAAGTACAAATTCTTTTGCACGCAAAAGACTTCATTGTATGTACAATCAAATTTTGGTGCAGCAAAATTCTTACAAATCCAAAGTTATATTTGTCTCTTTGCATTATTGCTTTTATGTCAAGAACTTTCCTACACTACTAAATTGCAGGGTGCAGAATTTACTTAGGTATTTTTATTATGGCAATATAGTAAGAAAGTTATTACAATTGATGAAACATTGGTTTCTGGTAAATTTTGTGTAAACTAAAAATTATCAGAAACATACGGTGTGTCTTCACTTGCTTTTTTCGCAATTCAAACTTTATACCACATGGCAAAAGAAATTGCAGGTGCCTATAATGTAATAGGAATTAATAATAAAATACACTATACATGAAAATAGAGGTTTAACAAATTATAAATAACAACCAAAAAATTCTATCCAAAAAACGCGCGGTTTTATAGTATTTTTTCCTATTTAAAACTTGAACCTACCTGACAAAAGTACTTGCAGGTAATATAATTAAACGACCTAATAATAAAATGCACTCTACCTGCAAAATGGAGGTTTAATAAACTATTAGTAACAACCACAAAATTCTATCCCAAAAACAAAGCGTGCTAAGAAAAATAAGTGGTATTCGTAGGCAAAAAACTATTATTGGAATTACTGGATTTCTGCTTATAAGGTTTATTGGTTTATCCACCATTCTGCCGCCAATGGTGCCCGCCATTGGTGCCACCATAGGTGCGACTCTGTTACTCATCTCGTGCCCAACTCCTGCCTCAGCACCACCACAAACTAAAGTACTTACCTTTAGCCAAGAGAAAATTGCGTTCAATGAACGTTTGTCTCATACCTCTGTGGCATTTAAAAACAAGCTCTGGGTGATTGGGGGTTATGATGGTGCTTACAAAAACGATGTCTGGTCTTCATCTGATGGCAAAACCTGGACGGAAGAAACCGCTCAGGCTGCCTTTAGTGTTCGTTTTGGTCATACCTCTGTGGTATTTAATAACAAGCTCTGGGTGATTGGGGGTTATGATGGTTCCAACCACAAACCCGATGCTTGGTCTTCATCTGATGGCAAAAATTGGACGCAAGAAACTTCTTCGGGTAGGTTTAGTGCGCGTAGAAGTCATACCTCTGTGGTATTTAATAACAAGCTCTGGGTGATTGGGGGTTATGATGGTTCCAACCACAAACCCGATGCCTGGTCTTCATCTGATGGCAAAAATTGGACGCAAGAAACAGCTTCGGCTGGGTTTAGTGCGCGTAGAGGTCATACCTCTGTAGTATTCGATAGCAAACTCTGGGTGATTGGGGGTTATGATGGTGCTTACAAAAACGATGCCTGGTCTTCATCTGATGGTAATATTTGGACAGAAGAAACCCTTTCGGCTGGGTTTAGTGCGCGTAGAGGTCATACCTCTGTGGTATTTAATAACAAGTTCTGGGTGATTGGAGGTATTGATGATTCAAACCGAAAAAACGATATCTGGTCTTCATCGGACGGTAAAAAGTGGACGGAGGAAGCTGCTTCGGCAGGGTTTAGTGCGCGTTGGGGTCATACCTCTGTGGTATTTAATAGCAAGCTCTGGGTGATTGGGGGTATCGCTGATGCTTACAAAAACGATGTCTGGTCTTCACCCTACGGCAATATTTGGACAGAAGAAACGGCTTCGGCTATGTTTAATGCTCGTAGTGGCCATACCTCTGTGGTATTCGATAGCAAACTCTGGGTGATTGGGGGTTTTTCTGGATCTAACAAAAACGATGTTTGGTCTTCATCAGACGGCAAAACCTGGACGCAAGAAACCGCTTCGGCTAGGTTTAGTGCTCGCTGGAGTCATACCTCTGTGGTATTTAATAACAAGCTCTGGGTGATTGGGGGTATTGATGATTCTACGCGCAAAAACGATATCTGGTCGTCGTCTGATGGCAAAAACTGGACGGAAGAAACCGTTTTGGTTGTGTTTAGTGCTCGAAGTGGTCATACCTCTGCGGTATTTAATGGCAAGCTCTGGGTGATTGGGGGTATTGATGGTTCTAGCCACAAAAATGATGTTTGGTTTACATCGGATGGCAGAAACTGGACGCGAGAAATAGCTCAGGCTGCCTTTAGTGCTCGCCAAAGTCATACCTCTGTGGTATTTAATCGCAAACTTTGGGTGATTGGGGGTTCTGATGGCTCTTACAAAAACGATGTCTGGTCTTCATCTGATGGCAAAATCTGGATGCAAGAAACAGCTAAGGCTGCCTTTAGTGCTCGTAATAGCCATACTTCTGTGATATTTAATAGCAAGCTCTGGATGCTTGGGGGTGATGACGGTGCTCTCAAAAATGATGTCTGGTCTTCATCGGATGGCAAAACCTGGACAGAAGAAACCCCTGCTGCTGGGTTTTCTGCTCGGCAAAGTCATACCTCTCTGGTATTTAATAACAAGCTCTGGGTGATTGGTGGTAATGATGGTTATAACAAAAACGATGTCTGGAGAACGGAGTAGGTATCTACACCACAATAAGCGATTATTCAGGGCAAGGGTTACGGTAGGTAAGGACGGTTTCCTATAAACCGCGCACAAGGAAAGTGTATAGGTTGTTTCTGCAAATAGTCCCTTTCCTTATACCATAGAAAGTCTCGTATTTTTCTTTGAAGTTTTCATTGCTCCTTTGCCTGCCCTAATGCAGTACAAATTCTTTTGCACGCAAAAGACTTCTTTGTATGTGCAATCAAATTTTGGTGCAGCAAAATTCTTATAAATCCAAAGTTATTTTTGTCTCTTTGCATTATTGCTTTTATGTCAAGAACTTTCCTACACTATTAAATTGCAAGGTGCAGAGTTTACTTAGGTATTTTTATTATGGCAATATAGTAAGAAATTTATTACTATTGATAAAACATTGGTTTCTGGTAAATTTTATGTAAACTAAAAATTATCAGAAACTTACGGTGTGTCTTCACTAGCTTTTTTCGCAATTTAAACTTTATACCACATGACAAAAGTAATTGCAGGTGCCTATAATGTAATAGGCATTAATAATAAAATACACTGTACATGAAAATAGTAGTTTAACAAACTATAAATAACAACCACAAAATTCTATCCAAAAAAAACGCGCGGTTTTATAGTATTTTTTTGCATTTCAAACTTTATCCTATCTGGACAAAAGTAATTGCTGCCTATATATTTTTATCCGCTAATAAAAAAATCACTCTACCGGCACAATGGAGGTTTTACAAAATATGAGTAGTACCCACAAAATTCTATCCCAAAAGCAAACCGTACAAATAAAAACAGGTGGTATTCGTAGGCAAAAGGCTATATTTGGAATTACTGGCTTTCTGCTTGTAGGGCTTCTTGGTTTGTCCAGCATTGTCCCCAGCCTGTTGCTCATCTCGTGCCCAACTCCTGCCTCAGCGCCACCAAAAGCTAAAGTACTTACCTTTATGCCAGAGAGAATTGCGTTCAGTGAGCGTATTTATCATGCCTCTGTAGAATTTAATGGCAAGCTCTGGGTGATTGGGGGTATTAAAAATTTTGACAGAAAAAAGGATGTCTGGTCTTCGGCTGATGGCATAAACTGGACGCAAGAAACCGCTCAGGCTGCCTTTAGTGCTCGTAACAGTCATACCTCTGCAGTCTTTAATGGCAAGCTCTGGGTGATTGGGGGTTATGATGGTTCTACCCGCAAAAACGATGTCTGGTCTTCATCTGATGGCAAAACCTGGACGCAGGAAACCGCTTCAGCTACCTTTAGTGCTCGCAGTAATCATTCCTCTGTGGTATTTAATAGCAAACTCTGGGTGATTGGGGGTTTTGATAAAAATTACAAAAACGATGTTTGGTCTTCGGCTGATGGCATAACTTGGGTGGAAGAAACCCCTGCGGCTGGGTTTTCTGCTCGTAGTGGTCATACCTCTATGGTATATAATAGCAAGCTTTGGGTGATTGGGGGTTATGGTGGTTCTAATTTCAAAAACGATGTCTGGTCTTCATCTGATGGAATAAACTGGACAGAAGAAAAAGCTTCGGCTGGGTTTGCTGCTCGTAACAGTCATACCTCTGTGGTATTAAATAGCAAGCTCTGGGTGATTGGGGGTTCTGATGGTGCTGGTACTTTCAAAAACGATGTCTGGTCTTCGGCAGATGGTAAAACCTGGACAGAAGAAACCGCTTCTGCTGGGTTTAGTGCTCGTTCTTCTCATGCCTCTGTGGTATTTAATAACAAACTCTGGGTGATTGGGGGTAATGATGGTTCTGCCCACAAAAGCGATGTCTGGTCTTCGGCTAATGGCAAAACCTGGACAGAAGAAACAGCTTCAGCTTTGTTTAGTCCTCGTTATAGCCATACCTCCTTGGTATTCGATAGCAAGATCTGGGTGATTGGGGGTTATGATGGTTTAAACTTCAAAAACGATGTCTGGTCTTCGGCAGATGGCAAAAACTGGACCCAAGAAAACGCTTCAGCCTCCTTTAGTGCTCGTTGGGGTCATGAATCTGTGGTATTTAATAACAAGCTATGGGTGATTGGGGGTTCTGATGGTTCTAATTTCAAAAACGATGTCTGGTCTTCGGCTGATGGAATAAACTGGACGGAGGAAACGGCTCAAAGTACTTTTAGTTCCCGTTATTATCATACATCTGTGGTATTTAATGGCAAGCTCTGGGTGATTGGGGGTTATGATGGTTTAAACTTCAAAAACGATGTCTGGTCTTCGGCAGATGCCAAAAACTGGACGCAAGAATCTGCTTCGGCGGGGTTTAGTGCACGTAGCGATCATACATCTGTGGTATTTAATAGCAAACTCTGGGTGATAGGGGGTTATGACGGTACTAACCGCAAAAGTGATGTCTGGTCTTCGACTGATGGCAAAACCTGGACCCAAGAAACCGCTTCTGCTGCCTTTAGTGCTCGTAGCAGTCATACCTCTGTGGTATTTAATAGCAAGCTCTGGGTGATAGGGGGTTATGACGGTACTAACCGCAAAAGTGATGTCTGGTCTTCGGCTGATGGCATAAACTGGACGGAAGAGACTGCTTCGGCGGGGTTTAGTGGTCGTAATCTTCATACCTCTCTGGTATTTAATAGCAAGCTCTGGGTGATTGGGGGTTATGATGGTTATAACAAAAATGATGTCTGGAGAACGGAGTAGGTATCTACACCACAATATGCGATTATTACAAGGGTTACGGTAGGTAAGGACGGTTTCCTATAAACCCTGTGCAAGGAATGCGTAAAAGTTATTCCTGCAAATAAGCGTTGTTGTGCAAAGGAAATCTTACCATGTATCGTTGAAAATTTCATTGCGCCTTTGCCTGCCCTAATGCAGTACAAATTCTTTTGCACGCAAAAGACTTCTTTGTATGTGCAATCAAATTTTGGTGCAGCAAAATTCTTACAAATCCAAAGTTATATTTGTCTCTTTGCATTATTGCTTTTATGTCAAGAACTTTCCTACACTACAAAATTGCAGGGTGCAGAATTTACTTAAATATTTTTGTCTTGCCAATAAAATAATCCAATGAGTTACAATTTTGCAGCGCATTTTATTCTGGTACTTTTTTGTGTAAACTAATTTCTACAAGAAACATACGGTGTGTCTCCTATAGTTTTTGGTTTTTATTTTATTTTTTTGTATATTACTCATATTTTATCCAGGCAGTGAAGCGCACCTTTCATTCCAACACCTTATACAACTATTTCATGACAACCGGTTAGTCTTTCCTTTTTTTGCCTTTTTCATTATTTTTTCAATTATATATCTATTCCAAGTCAATCAAACAAATAATTAATACCGAAGACATTTTTACCTTTGAATGGCATGTAATGTAACCAATTTTTTGTAAATCCATACCTAGCTGGTATTGGCGAGAATGATAGTATAGCCTCTAAAAAATTAGAGGCACCACCGCAATGGTTGCAATACATACTTCAAAAGCATTGAAGGTTATTAGAACCTACTTCCAAGTAGGATACTTCCAGCTTGTACAGTACTAGCACTTATACTATACTAATATGCATTGGAGGTATTATGAAACGGTTTTTAAAATCATTTTCTTTTATTTTAATTATTGCTTTGGTGGCAAGCTGCACTACTAACCCTGCACGCTCCCCATCCATCCCCTTTGATCTTATAATTGTCCATACAAATGATATGCATTCTCGGGCATTGCAAGCCGAAAAGGAATTTGGTTACGCAAGAATTGCCGGGGCGGTAGATGCACTTAAAGTTACGAATCCGCAACTACTTTTACTAGATGCAGGGGATGCCTTTCATGGTCAGCCCTTTGCCACACTAGAAAAAGGAGCTAGCATTGTAAAACTAATGAACGCTGCAGGATATGCTGCAATGTCTCCTGGTAATCATGATTTTAATTATGGTCAGGAAAGACTATTACAACTTGAAAAGCAAGCAACTTTTAAGATTATTTCTGCCAATATATACAAGTCAGGAGCAAGATTATTCACTCCGTACATCATCCGGGAAATCGGGGGTATTAGAGTTGCAATTCTAGGACTTAGCACACCTGAAACAGCCTATAAAACTGATCCCGCAGGAATAAAAGGTGTTACTTTTACCGATCCAATAAAAGAAGCCAGATCTGTGGTTAATTCTCTTAAGGGAAAGTATGAGATTTTAATTATCCTAGGCCACCTAGGAATTGATAAATCTACCGAAATTACAAGCGACAAGGTTGTCGCGGCAATTCCCGAAGTAGATCTTTTTGTAGATGGGCACAGCCATTCTAGCCTAGAAGCAGCTCAAGCTCTTAATAATAAAATTGTAACTTCCGATGCTCTTGGGATTAGTTTTGGTATTGCCACCCTAAAAATTGGTTTAGATGGTAAAGTCCAATCTAAAACTGTTCAATCTGTTAAGGCGATAGAAGCCACAGATATATCATCCAAAGCCTCGGTAAAAGCCATTGCGGACGAGATTCTTGCCACGCAATCACCCTTCCTTAAAGAAAAAGTTGGTGCCACTTCTATATTCCTAGAAGGTAAAAGAGAAATTGTACGAACTTCAGAAACAAACCTTGGTCGTCTTGTTGCAAACTCTATTCGGTTTATGGCAGGGGCAGATATTGCAATGATGAATGGCGGAGGAATTAGAGACTCTATCCAACCAGGGGATATTACCAAAGAAAATATATTTAAGGTACTTCCTTTTGGTAACTATATTTGGTCAACAACACTACGAGGATCTGAAGTAAAGGCAGTTATAGAAAACGGAGTTTCCAAACTACCCGCACCCGATGGTCGCTACCCTCACTTTGCCAACCTAACCTTTACACTTGATATCAATCAGCAAGTAGGCAATAGAGTTTCTAACATACTTGTAGGCAAGCTCCCCATAGACGAAAACAAAAACTATGTATTTGCCACAAATAATTTTAATATGGTTGGGGGTGATGAATTCACAATGCTCACCGGAAAGAAATATAAGGAATTTCCTTTAGATGCCGAGATTTTGTTTAATTACCTTAACAAAATTGGTACTGTCAATGCAGATAATATTGAATTAAAGTAATAAAAAGAGTACTAATACTTTCCTTAAGCCTAAGGCTGCCAGTGGTAGTCGGCTTAAGGAAAGGCCCAAGTTAGATAATCCAACCCTATAGTTGGCAGTACACCAAAAAATAGTAATATAACTGCCAATATACTTAGGCTAAAAACATAAGCAGGCTTGTTTTTTCCTACTGTAATGCTAGTTGCAGTTCTTACATGGTCTGTCTTTTGGAACATAATAGACAAAAACCGCAAATAATAAAATAAAGATAAGGCACTATTTAAGGCTAGGGATAGAATAAGTACAAAAAAGATAACATCGTGGCTGGTATTAATCGCTCCCATACTAGCTACAAAAATAAGATACTTGCCAATAAAACCTGCTGTCAGTGGCATTCCCGAAAGCGATAGCAAAGAAACGGCAAAAACAAAAGCAGGAAAAGCATTTTGCTTTGCAAGCCCCCTATATTCTTCTATGGCATCTTTATCAGCAGATTGGCAGGAAACAGTAGCAATACATAAAAATGCAGCCAGGCTGGCTAGGGCATATGTTGCCAAATAAAACAATACTGCATTTGCCCCTGTTTTGCCTGCTGCCAGGGCGATAAGCAAATATCCAAATTGCGCAATTGAGGAAGCTGCTAAAAACCTCTTTAGGCTTTTTTGCTTTAATGCAAGTAGGTTACCAATAGTCATGGATGCTATTGCAACACCGGCAAGTATCCACAATAAAGTTAAAGAAGCTAAAGGTATGGAAGGTACAAAGACGCGCAGCAAAGGTATTACAATTGCAAGCTTGGACGCGCTAGAAATAAAACCCGCAGTTGGTGCAGGGCTTGCCTGATACACATCCAGAGCCCAAGTATGAAAAGGAACAAGTGCTAACTTAAAAGCAAAAGCCAAACCCATCATTGCAAGCCCTAGCCAAAATATTGCTCCTTTTGTTTGATCTACAATGCTAAGAGCTATCTGATTTAAGGACAAACTACCCGTTTGAAAATATGTAAGCGCCATACCAAAAAATAAAAAGGCTGCCGAAACCGAGGCTAATATAAGATACATAAATCCAGATCTTGTACTATCCGAACTTCTTTTATATGCAATTAAGGAATATAAACAAAGGGAAGTAAGCTCCAAACCAAGAAAAAGACTTGCAAAATGAATGCTGGCAATAAGGGTTATAGCACCAATTGCAGCAAACTGCATTAGTATAAAAAACTCTCCCCCACTCCTACCAAGATAGGATCTGGAAACAAGACATACAACAAAAGAACTAAGTAGTACCAAGGAAGTGGCAATAGTAGTTAAAGAGTCAAATACTAAAAAACCAGAATAGTTTGCCAGTAGATTGGTAGCTATGCTATTAAACCACCAATGTACCTGTAATGCATCTAATACCAGAGCTACAAAACTAATCCCCAATGAAATAAGACACAGGAAAAAACTGCCTTCTTTTTTCTTTGTTAACGGCAATAGAAGCATAGAAAGAACAGCGAATATAGACAGAATTATAAGAATAATCATAATCCAAGCCTTTGAGGCAACAAGTCAAATAGCCATTTGGGGTACAATCCTAAGAACAGCAGGGCTATAAGCAAAACAAGAAAAGCTGCAATTTCTGCCGGATATAAATCTTTAATCCTATCTTTTGTAACAGAACCTTGCCCCTGAAAAGCCCCTTGAAATATTCTAAGTGAATATATCATAGCTAAAATAAGACCTGTACTTGCAATAATTGCTGCCAGAGGTATACTTGCAAAGGTGCCTTTTAGCGTCATAATCTCGCCAATAAAATTACCTGTACCAGGCAAGCCCAGCAAGGCCAAGCTTAAAAACAAGGCAAAAAATGCCATGCGTGGGACAGTGTCTTTTAGCCCACCCATTTTACTAAGCTCTCGCGTATGTATCCTGTCTTGTAGCCCGCCCACAAGCATAAATAACCCCCCAGTGGAAAGGCCATGACTTAGCATTTGAATTACTGCCCCTCCTGTTCCATCTTTAGTGAAAGAATATATACCAATTAATACAAATCCCAAATGGCTTACACTAGAGTAGGCTACAAGTCTTTTTATATCGGATTGCCCAAGAGCCATTATACCGCCGTAAACAATACCCGCCACCCCAATCCAGATTGCAATGTGGCTAAAATCCTGACTGGCATCGGGAAACAGGGGTATGGCAAATCGCAAAAGACCATATCCGCCAGTTTTTAGCAGCAAGCCCGCAAGCAGTATAGAACCCGCTGTAGGAGCTTGCGTATGAGCATCTGGCAACCAAGGATGAAGCCCAAATGCAGGTAACTTTACTGCAAAACCAAGAAAAAAGCCCAACATTAGCAAGGTTTGCAAGGGCCTATCCAGTTTTGCTTCTATTAGTTTAGCATAGGCAAAAGTCCACTCGCCCGAATTAGTACCCTGTACAACATATAAACCTGCCAGGGCTGCTATCATAAGCAAACCCCCAGCTTGAGTAAAAATAAAGAACTTTATCGCAGCCCTATGCCGGGATTCATGCCCCCACAAATCTATAAGAAAAAATGTAGGAATGAGCATAAGCTCCCACATAAAAATAAAAAGGAAAAGGTCGGAGGCTAAAAAGACACCACAAATACCTGCAATCGAAAAGCAAAGATTAAAATGATAAAACCCAATACTCTCTTGTATAGAGTGCCAGGAGGCTATTACTGCTACTGCTCCCAGCAAACCAGTAAGCATAAGAAAAGGCAGAGACAAGCCATCTAGTCGTAGTGCAAAATCTGCACCAAGGGCAGGAATCCAGGGAACAGAGAAGTTAAACTCTTGTACAGTATTCCCCTCTCCTTTTTGTTGCATTACTATCCAATAGTAGAGAGCCAATGCCAGACAAACAAGGCATATTACCAAAGTAATAACACGGGGAATAATATTTTTTGCCGAAGCATACTTTATTGGCAAAGGAGCGGGCCTATCCTGGCTACGCCTATCCTGGCTACGCCTATCCTGGCTACCATTCAGGGCAAACAACCAGCATAGCATCCCACCCGCCAGCGGCAAGAAAATAAATAATGATAAAATCATAACAAAACCAGTAGGAACAGGACTACTGCTCCTGCAACAAATACAAATAAATATCGGCTTATAAGCCCATTATGTATTTTATTTAATCCCAAAGAGAATAACATACACATAGTTTTTACTAGCTCATATCCTACATTAATAAGATCCCTACCCCGATTGGTAAGTGCTTCAAGAGGTTTTGTAAACAATAGAGTATACAGAGAATCAAAACCAAAGCCTTCACGGGCAAAAGTGCTAAAAGAGCCTTCTGTTTTTTGAGCAGACTTCCTGATTTTTCGTGCTATCATCCAACCCAGTAACAAACCCAACAGGGTTAACGCAAAGGGTGCAAAGGACAGAAAAAGCTCCAAACCATGACTTCCTGTATGCTCTACAGACTTTGGCAAACTACCTTCCACAAAGGTAGTGAAAATTGGAATGCCACCAAATATGCGAGGAACCCCAAGCACACCCGCTACCAGACAAAAAATTGCTAACAATGCCAGCGGCAACCGAGAACTAATATACCTTAATTCACCTTTATGCGAGCTGTGCCCTGCATGTACCTCTTCTTTAGCTGTAACCTCATTACCAGCAAAGACAAGAAAAAGCATTTTAAATGTGTACATAGCTGTTAACAAAACACCTGCCATTGCAAGCCACCAAAACACTTGTGTATCTGAAAACCACAACCCGGCAAGAATTGTATCCTTGCTTGCAAGACCAGCTGTTACAGGAGGCAGGGCTGCGAGCCCTAGCGCACCCGTGAGAAATACCCAAAAGGCAAAAGGTAATTTTTTTGCCACTCCTCCCATTTTGTGCATATCTTTCTCATGATCCAGGAAATTGATAATAGCCCCAGCAGTTAAGAAGAGTAGAGACTTAAATAGTGCATGTGTAAAGAGATGAAAAATGGCAGCAGACCACAAACCCGCACCCAGGGCTAAGAACATATACCCGATCTGACTCATGGTGGAATAGGCTAATACTTTCTTAAGATCTTTTTGTCCCAGTGCGCACAATCCCGCATATAAAAGAGTTGCTAATCCAATAATAGCCAGGGCATGCAAAACTTCAGGTGCTAGCAAGAAAAAAGCAGATGAGCGTGCAATTAAATACACGCCCGCAGTAACCATTGTAGCGGCATGTATCAATGCGCTAACAGGAGAAGGACCTGCCATTGCATCGGGTAACCAGGTATGCAGGGGGATTTGCGCTGATTTGCCTAAAGCACCTCCCAGAAGAAGGATGGCCCCTACAATAGCAAGTGGCGAAGAAGCTGCCCATATTTCTGTTGCTTTTTTCCCCGCCTCATCTATACCTATGCTGCCCAATTGACTAGCAATAAGAATTATCCCTAACAGGAAGGCTACATCGCCAACACGAGTTATAACAAAGGCTTTTCTTGCGGCGGCTGCATTGCTTCTGTCTCTGTACCAAAACCCTATTAGCAAAAAGCTGCATAAGCCCACACCTTCCCAGCCAAGATATAGTAATAAGTAATTATCTGCTAACACAAGAATAAGCATAAAAAATACAAATAAATTCATGTATGCAAAAAAACGGCTATACCCCTCGTCCCCTTCCATGTGACGAATTGAAAAGAGGTGAATTAAGAACCCAACACCGCTCACCACCAATATCATGAGTATAGAGAGTTCATCTATTGTAATGGCTATAGCAGCCCCTGGCAGGCTAAGACCTATCCAATCCCACAGATGCAAGGTATAGGAAGCACCATTAACAAAAACAAGAGCTACAATAATTGCAGAGAGACAGGATAAGCCAATAAACAAGCTACCAATATATCCCGCCAATCTACCTTTTATTTTACTACAGAAAAAAAGAACTACAGCCCCCAGCAAAGGAAAAATTGGAACAGCCCAGGCAAGTATCATAGGTGCATCTCGCTAACTTGTTGACTAGATACCTTGTCTACCTTTGCCACATCCACAATCGACTCCTTGTTATGCTTTGCAATGGCTAAAATAAGTGCCAAGCCTATAGCAGTTTCGCTGGCTGCCAAAGCCAGAAGAAAAATAAACATAACCTGACCATCAGGCTGTTGCCAATATGCACCTGCTATTACAAAGGCAAAGCCCGCAGCATTTAGCATTATCTCTGTAGCAATAAGCATGAAAATAAGGCTTCGCCTTATCAACATCCCCACTAGACCAATTAAAAAAATACATGCTGCCAAGGACAGAGCCAGATAATATCCGTCTATGTTCATCACACTTGCCCTTTATCCTCTACTACAGTGATTTCTGCTGTAGCAATTGCGGATTCTTTGTTTATATTCCCAATTTTATATGCACCTACAAGACCTGCAAGAAGTACAAAGGCTACTATTTCTACACAAAGTGCATAGGTGCTAAATAATGCCGTACCTACCAGGGTAGGATTAATATCTGTAATAACAGAGGCTGAAGAACGGGAAAGCACGGGGTGTACACTCAGAGCATATAGTATCTCGCCCAATAAAATCACACTTAAAATAATAGGCCCTAGATACCCCATGCCACCTTTTTTTGCTTCTTTGTCAATACCAAGCATCATAACAACAAAAACAATTAAAATAAGTATAGCCCCAGCGTACACTACTATTTCTAGGATAGCGGCAAAAGCCGAACCCAGACTAACCATGCAGATGGCAAGGGCAAAAAAACTTGCTATAAGGTAAAGCAAAGAGTGGATAATCCTGCGCATTACAATAACACCAATGCTGGCGATTATTGCTGCAATACCAGATATTAGTAACAAAATATTCATGGCAAAAGGCTCTTAGGATCTACAGTTTTCTTTAGATAATCTTCATCAGAAGTATCTCTATCGCTTAATTGTACCCCTGCTTGTTTGTAAAAATCATAGTCAGGAACTTTGCCCTGCCCGTCTATAAGTAATTTTTCTTTTTCGTAAACAAGATTTTCTCTTTTAAATTCGCTCATTTCATAATCAGGGGTAAGCTGTATGGCACAGGTAGGACAGGCTTCTTCACAGTAACCGCAAAATATGCAACGAGAAAAATTTATGCGAAAGAAAACAGGATAACGTCTGCCATTTTCTTTGGTTCCTGCCTGCAAAGATATGCAGGAGGTAGGGCACACTACCGAACAAAGATTGCACGCAACACAACGTTCCTGGCCCTCTGGGTCGCGGGTAAGAATAATCCTACCCCTCCATCGGGGTGGTAGCCTTCTTTTTTTGTCGGGATATTGCACGGTAAATAAAGGCTTAAACATGTGTTTAAATACTACCCAGATAGATCGCAAAGTGCTCCACATCGAAAAACTCCTGTCTACATCAACTATTCTGAACAAACAATACTACGGCTCCAGTTATTAATACATTAACCAAGGCCAGAGGCAACAGCAACTTCCAACCAAATGATATAAGCTGGTCATAACGTGGCCTTGCCAGCGACCCGCGAATTAAAATAAATACAGCAATAAAAAATACTACCTTAATGACAAACCAAATTACGGGTGGTAAAAAAGGCCCAGACCAACCACCAAAAAAAAGTACCACCAGTATTGCAGCGTTAAGAGTAAGCCCCACATACTCGCCAAGATAAAACATTGCAAACTTAAATCCTGAATACTCGGTATGATAGCCTGCTACCAGCTCGCTTTCTGCTTCAGGCAAATCAAAGGGAATGCGCCGCATCTCTGCTAGAGTGGCTATAAAAAATACAGCAAAACCCACAAATTGTGGCACAACATTCCATACAGTTTTCTGATGCTCGACTATTGCAACCAGGCTAAAGGAGCCTGTCATAACCACTATACCCATAACCGAAATAGCCATAAAAACTTCATAACTAACCATTTGCCCTACAGCTCGTATAGCACCTAGCAAAGAGAACTTACTGTTAGATGCCCAACCCGACAACACTACGCCATACACTGCCAAAGACGACATAGCAAATAAAAAAAGAAGTCCTATGTTTGCATCCGAAATATGCAAGCCAGGAGCAAAAGGAATAACCGCAAAGGCAGCTACTGCAGTTATTAGGGCAAGCGGAGGAGCAATAAAAAACACCACTTTATCTGCAAATGGGGGGATCCAATTTTCTTTTGTAAATATTTTTATACTATCTGCCACTACCTGCAATAAGCCAAAGGGACCAACCCTATTTGGTCCAGGCCGCTCTTGCATAAGACCCAACATCCTTCTTTCTAGCCAGATAGATAGAGCTGCCGCAGTCATTACAGCTAAAAAAACAAGTAATGAACTAATAAGAATTTCAAGCCATGTACTACTCATTTTGCATCTCCTTGTCCTTGTGGCAAAGCGCAAATAGCAGAGTTTGGGATAACTGCGCAGTAAGAAGAATGATTTAGGCTAATAACACCCGGAGCTATATCTACGACTTTATACGGCACATCCAGAATTTTATCCTCTAATAGCAACCTTATTACAGAGGTAGATGCAAGGCCAATTTTGGCTGCATCGGTGGCGCATAGATGTACTTCTTGTGGTTCCTGTACTTCCTGTAGAACCTCCACTTTTGCTGCCAGTTGGTTTTTATCCAATGCGTTATAGCGCGGCAAAAGTAACCATCCTTCTGTAGTCTTGGCGGGAGGAATATGTAATTCGTTGATAACTATAAAACCATTATCCTTTGCAAAAATTCTTTCGCCAAGAGTAATTTCTTCCAGTTTCTCGCCACCCCCAAGTCTCTTGTTTAGGCTTTGGTCCGAATTCCACCCTGGCGATGTGTAGTCAGAAAGCAAAACAGGAGGAGGGTCATGCCGACCATCAGCAGAGAAGACTGTAGGCGCATCGGGATCGTACTGGTCCTGTAGTGATGGAGCCTGACCAGGTTGCTTGTATATGGCTACTCGTGCACTTTCTCTGTTTGTACCTAGAGCAAAACGTCTGGCTTGCTTCCGGTAACTTTCGGGCATCCCTACCTCGGTAATAGAAGCAAACAGAGGTAGGGCTAAAGCAAGTTTTTGCTGCAATTCTTGCAAAGTAGGGATGGCCACCGGCATCTTGGTCCCTTCTAATACAAGCCGAATGGCTTCTAGCCATCTCCAACTTGCTCTTTGCTCATTTTTAGGTGGTCTTAATGCAAAAAAGGGTTGCAACCTGCCTTCAAAAGATAAAAAGCTACCAGTGTATTCCAAGCTTGTTGTAGCAGGTAAAACAATAGACGCCTCATTTGTACTACACGTTTTGCTATGATCCACTACTACAGAGGTGGTAGCTTGTTTTATAAGGCGGGGTACATCAGATTCCACTACAAAGAGTATTGATTTTTTATTTTGCATAGCTTGTAGGGCATCATCTAGTCCTTTTTTAGCCATTAACGCAAGACCAAGAGAATTAACTTGTGGCAGGATAATTGACATGATTGGTTTTTGACCTGTTCTTTGCAAAGCTGCAAACAGACATCTAGTAGCCTTTAGTATATCTTCGTTTTCCAGGCTAGTACCCGTAACTAATAGCGGTTTTTTAGCAGCCAGCAATGAGTCGGCAATTTTTTTTGCAAGCTGGATCTGCGATTCATCTACATCAGGAATGAGCTGCATATCAGAGGCTATATTCTGAGTAATGACAAAGACAAGACGCGCTATTTGAACGGGGTTGGCGCGATAGCTAATTGTGGCGTCTCTGTCCAGTACGCACTCTTCAGGACTGGCTACAAAAAAAGCCCCAGATTCGTTTTGGCATGCTTCTCTAATCGCTGCATCGTCCCAGTGGTATATATTTTTACCATAAATTGCTTTTTCTTTAGGTATATTCCGCCTGGCTTGCCGCAACCTAAGCGCAAAAATAGGGGCAGTATTCCACACATCCTCGCCTATTACAAATACTACATCGGCGTCTTCTGCATTTTTTGCCGAGGCAATAGATGGCCCAACTTGAGCCAAAATATCACAGGCAAGATGGTGAATACTTAGTAATTTATTAGGTATTGGTGCGAAAAAATTATCTTCTCCAACAAGTTGACGCAAGGCATAGTTATTTTCCACAGATGTGGTGGCAGAGCCTATACCCAGTAAGGCCCCCCCTTCATTTTTCTTTATTAAGGAAGCTGCAAGACTGATTGCTTCTTCGGTATTAAGTGTTTTTTCTCCTTCTTCCCGTGCACAGGGTATGGTAATTCTGCTGTCAAGATCAGCATATTCAAGGCCAAATCTACCTCTATCGCAGATAAAACTACTGTTTACTTCTTTGTTAAACCTTGGTCTAACCCTCTGCAAAAACCCATCTTTGCTGGCAGGTATAGTAGCACAGCCAACACCGCAAAGGGGACATACAGATGCAGTAAAATGCAAATTCCACTTCCTGCTGTAGCGGGCTGCCTGTGGTTTATCCACAAATACCCCAGTGGGGCACACTTCGCATAAATTACCACTAAAGGGACTTACAAGTGCCTTGTCGGGACTATCCCCAGGATTAATAACCTTGCCAAAAAATAAATTGTCGTGCCAGCCTTGAACATCAAAATCTGTACCACCTGCATAGTCCCGATAAAACCTAAGACAACGATAGCATTTGATGCAACGATTCATTTCCTGCTTTATAAAAGGCCCAAGGGTTTGATTAGTATGTATTAACTTATTAAACCTTGACCGTCTATTAATATGACCGGACATAAGAGTCATATCCTGCAAGTGGCAATCCCCGCCCTCGTCGCATATTGGGCAATCATGAGGATGATTAAGCATTATCCACTCAATAACTCCTGCTCTAAAATCCTTTGCATCTTTATCCTGTATAGATAGCCGCATACCATCTACTACTTGTGTCATACAAGCCATTACAAGCCGCCCTGTAGTATCTTCCGAATCTTTAAATAATTTAACTGCACATTGCCTGCACGCACCTACTGAATGCATGACAGGATGCCAGCAAAAATAAGGAAGATCCAAACCAAGGGATAGGCACACTTCTAGGACATTGCGTTTTTCAGCATTCTGAATAGGATACTCTTTACCATCTATGTGTATAATGGCTACACTCATGCCGTTTTGCACCTCTTATGAGTTATATGATAAGTAAATTCATCTCGAAAGAGCCGTAAGGCACTGGCTAAAGGGTCTACTGCTCCTGGTGCCAAAGCACAAAAAGTTTTACCCGGTCCTAAGCCTTTGCATAGATATTCTAAAACTTCAATATCGCCATCTTTACCTTGCCCAGTCTCCAACGCCTCTAGTATTTTAACTGCCCAAGGCAAACCTTCCCTGCAAGGTGTGCACCAGCCACAGGATTCCCGTGCAAAAAACTTTTCTAGTGCCAGCATCGCATTGACAATACAAGTTTTATCGTCTATCGCTATGATTGTCCCTGTTCCAAGTCGGGAAGACACACTTTGTACAGAATCAAAATCCAACTTGGTATCTATAAGGTTGGCAGGGATAAGAGCAGTCGAAGCCCCGCCTGGCATAAAAGCTTTTAGGTTTCTGCCTTCTGCCATACCACCTGCCAGATCAAATACTTGTCTGGCACTGCACCCTAGGGGTAATTCCCATATTCCAGGATTATTCACCCAGCCGCTTAATCCATAAATTTTTGTCCCACCATCAATAGATGCAGAGATAGATTTATACCAATCCGCCCCTTCTCGTAATATGTGGGGAAGATTGCATAGAGTTTCGACATTATTAACAACGGTGGGTTTACCCCAAAGGCCGGATATTTGAGGAAAGGGAGGCTTGTTTCTTGGGTTTGCCCTTTTGCCTTCCAGTGCATTAAGCAAGGCAGTTTCTTCTCCACAAATATAACGGCCTGCACTTATATGTAAATATATTTTAACTTTTTTTGTAAGCCCCGCATCTTCCGCTGCCTGTATTGCATCCTCCAGGGCACTAGCAGATTTAGTGTACTCTCGTCGCAGGTAAATGTAGGCAACCCCTGCTCCTATAGCTCTGGCAGCAATATTTATACCTTCTATAAGCTGATGCGGATCATACTCCATTAGAAAACGATCTTTCATAGTGCCAGGTTCTTTTTCATCGGCATTTACTACCAGATACCTTTCTTCCTCGCTTAACTTTCCTTTGCCAGGAATGGCAGCCCATTTCTTGGCGGTGGGAAACCCCGCCCCCCCCCTGCCTCGTAAACCAGCCTTTGCTACCAAGTCCTGAATTTCCTGCGCACTTAAGGTATTGGCTGTGGACAAACCTTCATACCCGCCTTTTGCCTTGTATTCTTTAAGGGTAAGACTCTGCTCAGAGAATCTGCCTTTTTCAAATTGTATTCTACCTAGGAGTGGACGTACCATGTACTTCCTCGTTTTGCGCATCACGTATGCTGTCATCTATTTTTATTTTGGTAAGTATTGCCTCTATTTTGCTGGCATCTAAATCACCATAGGTTTCATCGTCTATTATCATGGCGGGAGCTTGCTCACAAAGCCCGAGGCAGCCTGCCGGCAATAAGGAAAAGGTATTATCCTTGCTCGTTTCGCCTACCTTTACACCTAAACTGTCCTCTAATATTTGCATAATATTTCTGCTTCCTTTTATACAACAGCTTATAGAATCGCATACCAAAATAACATGCTTGCCTACAGGTTTACGAAATATCCTCTCGTAAAAAGTTGCAAGACTTTCTACATACGCAGATGAAAAACCAAGGTATTGTCCTATATCTTGCAAACTTTCATCGGATACCCATCCACGGGATTTCTGCACAATAAGCAGAGCATCTGAAAGCAATGCCCTTTTATCGGGGTACTTGGAAACTTCATGATCCAGTTGTTTTTTTTCTTCTTCGCTAAGCATCTTGTTTACCTGTCTATATCGGCTAACACATAATCTATGCTGCCTAGTATTACAACCAGATCAGATATAGTCAGCCCCTTACTTAAAGGGCCAATCATCTGAATGTGAGGAAAGGAAGGAGTACGAATTCTGGTTCTGTAAGAGCTTGAAGCCCCATCGCTAATTAGATAATATGAATTAAGACCCTTAGACCCTTCTACTATACCGCTAGCTTCCCCAGGTGGAATTATCCCCCCCCAACTTACTCCAAGAAAATGATCGATTAATGTTTCTATATCGTGTAGCATTTTTTCCCGTGGGGGGGGGAGCGCGCAAGGATGCGAAGCTTTATAAGGTCCTTGTGGCATCTTGTCTACACACTGCTCTATAATACGCAGACTTTGTTTTATTTCTTCAACATGAATAAGCAAGCGGTCATAAGAATCGCCATTATAAGCCACCGGTATATCAAAATCAAAGGTATTATATGTAGAATATGGTCTTTTCTTTCTTAAATCCCAATCCATGCCAGCAGCACGTAAAAAGGGACCACTGCCCCCCCACTCGATAACTTTGTCAAGATTCATCACTCCAATACCTATAGTACGGGACTTGAACAAACGTGAACGCATAATGGCAGCATCATAATCTTTTAAAGCCTGCCTCATGTGCGTAACAAACTTTTGCACCAAAGATTTCCAGCCATCGGGGAGATCCATTGCCACCCCCCCTATCCTAAACCATCCTGGATGCATCCTACCCCCGCATATAGCTTCTACAATGTCGAATGCACGCTCTCTGTCGTTAAACATATAAAAAACAGGAGACATTTGCCCCACATCCTGGCTAAAGGTACCAAAATACACCAAGTGGCTAATTACCCGAAATAGTTCTGAAAGCATAACCCGAATTACCTGTGCTCGTTCTGGCACTTCTATTCCTGCAATTTTTTCTATTGCAAGCAGGTAGGGCAACTCGTTCATAGTGCCAGAAAGATAATCTATTCTGTCCGTATAGGGTATAAAACAATGCCAGCTTTGCCTTTCGGCAATTTTCTCGGCACCACGATGGTGGTACCCTATGTCGGGGTATATATCCTGAATTACCTCCCCATTCATCCTGGCTATGAGGCGCAATACCCCATGAGAGCTAGGATGCTGTGGACCAATATTTAAATAAAACTCCTCGCCATCTTGAGGTAGTTCTTCCAAACCCCAGCTTGACGGAGAGAATTGCAAATCTTCTAGCATCCTGGCTTGATCCTCGTAGGTCATTGTGAAGGGTTTCATTTCTGTGGCTCTTGCAGGGTAGGTTTTACGAAGGGGATGACCTTCCCACCACGAGGGTAGGAGAAGTCGTCGGGTATGTGTACGACCTTCAAATGCTATGCCGAACATATCCCACACTTCCCTTTCGTAAAAGTCGGCGCAGGGCCATAAGCCCGTAACTGTTGCTATGGTAGGCTTATTGCCTAAAAGTGCTACCTTTATTCTTAGGTCCTGATTTCTTGAGAAGGACAAGAGTTGATATTGCATTGAATAATCAGCAGCGGGTTGACCTTCCCGATTATGCCTTTGCGTTTCGTCTACGGCTGTGAGGTCGTAAAGCATCTCGAAACTACCTGTAGTAGTGGACTTTAAATAAGTGAGTAAAGGAATAAGTGAAGATTTATCTACCCAAATGGTAGGCATCAGGTCGCTGGTACTTTGCTCTGAAATACGCATATCTGCGAAGTGGGTTTTAAGTTCTTGTACTATTTCAGACATTGCCACCTCGTCTAGGTATGATCCGGAGTTTCAGGATTGCAGTTTGTTTTTCTATAATCTGCCATTATATCACGCATAGCTGGTCTTGCTGCCTTGGATACACCTTGATTACCTACCATCCAGGATAAAGGGCGGGTTTCATGAGCGATAGATTCCTGCAATAATTGCAAGCCCCGCATAAAAGCATCAGGACTTGGCGGGCAACCCTGAATATATAAATCTACCGGCAATATACTGTCCACTCCTTGTACAACGCTGTACACATCGTACATACCCCCAGAACCTGCGCAAGAACCCATAGAAATAACCCAGCGAGGCTCCATCATCTGCTGCCACATGTGCCTAACTATAGGTGCCATTTTTACAAAAACAGTACCCGCAACAATCATTACATCTGCTTCTCTGGGAGAGCCACGTAAAATCTCTGACCCGAAACGGGAAATGTCAAAGCGAGAGGTTAGCGAAGTTGCAAACTCTACATAGCAGCAGGATAAACCAAAATTAAAAGGCCAGAGAGATTTAGACCTTCCCCAGGATATTAAACTTTCTAGCCGCGCCAGCTTTACATCGCCAAAGGGTTTGTATGCTTCGGGGGGATAATCTTTATTTTTGGAAGAAGTCATTTGAGTGTAGCCTGTATTTTATGAGCTTTGCCGCGTAGTTTGCCCCAATCCAGTGCACCCGATAAAATGATATAATAGAGGGCTGCCACTGTTTCTAGTATAAAAATGACAATGGCGATATACCCCGACCACCCCAACTGTTTTGCTGCAACTGCCCACGCAAATAAAAAAACTGCACCAGCATCAAATATGACAAAAAACATGGCTACCAAGAAATAATCGACGGGAAATTTAACTTGGGCTGTACCCGATGGCAGGACACCTGATTCGTAGGGAATATCCGCCCTGATTTTTGCCTTTTCCCCGAGGCTGTGGGTGAGAAAGTGCAATAAAAGAACTGCCAGTACAACTACAATAAAAAATACACCTATACCTACATAGCCATTCATTAGTTACCTCAAATAAAATTTGAACATAATACTCTACTCTAACATTGTCAAGACTAGGCAAACTATATTTTTGCAAACTTCGCTATTTGATGCAGGTAGTCGCTTATAGCCATCATCTGCAAAGACTCTGCCTCTTCCTGCAAATCTTTAATGCTATTTAGAATTAGCTCACTTAAGTTTATTGAAGGATGCAAAAAATGGTCTTGATCTGCAAAGTCATCCATCATTTGAAAGCAAAGACCGAAATGCAACCCAAAATTTTTATACTTGTTCCTTTCCTTTTCTTCCCGTCCCCATAGCAGGGCACTTCCTTCGCAACAGGAAGCAAACAATTCTGCAGTTTTGTTTCTATTTATAACCGTATACTCTGGCAAGTAAATTGATTTTTTATTTTTTCCCAGATCCCGATAATAGAGTTCTCCTATACACATTAGTTTAGTTGTGCGAAGGAAAAGCTGTAGTAAGTTATTGATGGTATCTTGCGAAACTTGTAAGTTCAGAATCATACTAAAGAATTCGGTATATAAAATATCCCCTGCCAGAACAGCAATTTTATTATCAAATTGCGAATTAAGGCTTGGGTTGCTTCGACGATCTTTGGCTTCATCGATAATATCATCATGTACAAGGGAAGCTGCATGTAATATTTCGACAGCAGTTGCAAAGTCCAGTATAGATTCTGGCGTTTCTTTAGACTTGGTTTGTGTTTGACGCAGAGCAAGACTGGTAAATAGTACCAATGCTGGTCTAAGAAGTTTACCTGGTCTAAGAATAGGGTACCTGGCTATATCCTGCAATATCTTTAACGATTTAATGTCGCTAGAATTATGAACAAAAATGGATTCTGCAATTTGCTCCAGTCTTTTTTGAACTTGTTCCATATCTTTTACTATTGGCTTTAATAGTTTTGTAAAGTCCATATAACTTATTATACCATCCTTATTATTTAATAATTAAATTTTATTCTCTTTTGCCCCAGATGTAAATACGCTATGCCGTATGAAAGCTTAAAAAATGTTACACTAAGGTTAATATCACACATTAATTGCTTGAATTTTTTTGGGGAAGGAAATTTTAAAATAGATTCCGCAAGATAATGATAAGCCCTGTTATCCCCCGCTATAATCCCTCCAAACAGGGGCATTATCTTGCATAAATAAATACCAAATAAAGGTTTTAACCAAGGTTGCATACCCGCCGTCATTTCCAGCACCATAATCTTACCCCCTACTTTTGTTACCCTAGACATTTCTTTCAGTGCCTGTAGTGTATCTGGAATATTTCGCATACCAAAGGCTATCGATGATACATCGAAGCTTTCGTCCGGAAAAGGCAGGGAAAGAGCATCTGCATTTGTAAGCGATATACGGTTTTCCAAACCAATCTTGCGCACTTTTCTACGACCAATTTCCAGCATAGGCTGGGCAATATCTATCCCTTCTACCAATGTACCTGGGTAGGTTTTTGCTGCCTTTATTGCCATATCGCCAGTGCCTGTTGCAATATCTAATAACTTCGCACCAGGTGCGAGGTTCATTTTGGAAATAGCAAAACCTCGCCATGCCTCGTCCCGACCAAAACTAAGCACTCTGTTTGCCAAGTCATATGTGCGATGAATTGTAGAGAATATATCTAAAACAACCATCTTCCTTGCAATGGGATTAAGTTTGCTAAGTTTAGGGTATTTTTCTTTGCCCACACCGACTCCGTTAAAACCAAATGAAAATTAGTACTTTTTATCTGCATTTGGTTCATCTACTTGAAAAGAAAGTATGCAGAAGGCTACCTTTATTTGCAATGCTTGTAAAGTCAATGGGTAATAAAAGTTCTGAAGAGACTACAGCTTTCACACAGCCTCCCACGAGGGTGCTTATTGTACGGCTTCCCTGCCATAAGGTGTACCCCATTGGGCCGCTGTATCTGGCATCTATTCTGCACCGTATAGCACCTAAAACCCTAATTAAAGTATGGGATTTAGCTGCGCTTAATATACATAAAAAACCAAGAAAAATTTTTGCCAGCCTAAAGGAGCAAATACTAATATGCAGGCCTGATCTAATCGCATTTTCCTGGCGGGATATTCAAATTTTCTCCCCTCAGGATAGCGATACGGGTTTTAGAAATGCCTATTCTTTTTTATATGAAAGCTCTATTCTACGAAAGCTGTTCGCTGCTTTTCAGGGCATGACCCATCTTGTCAAGTATAAATCGGGTATAAGCCTGAATCTGCATTTGCTGCGCCGATCATCCAAAGAATTTTCTCATATCCCAATTGCACTTGGTGGCAGTGCAGTAAAAGCATTTGGCTCATGGCTTCGTTTGCAATTACCAAAGTCTATCAGAATATTTGCAGAATCTGATTTAAACGAATTTTTTCGTTATCTAGGACTACCCGAACAAGATCCGCTTAGCCAGGTAGAGCCTGATTTGGATTTTAATTTTTTACAATCTGCCTTTCCACAATTTAATAGGTATACCCAGGAAACAATTGGTGTGCAGACCAAAAAAGGCTGTCCCCGTTCCTGCATCTTTTGTCTGTATCCATATTTAGAAGGCAGGCAACTTAGGCGGCGAAGCATAGAAAAAGTATTGGACGAAATTCAAAACTATACTAAACTTTTTGGCACGCGCCGCTTCTGGCTTGCAGATGCACAGTTGCTGGCAACTACAAAAGATTATGAATACCTATCTTCCCTATTAAGAGGCATTATAGATAGAAATTTGCAAATACAGTGGTCGGGGTATCTGCGGGTTTCTGATGTCGATACCACCCTTGCACAACTAATGGTGCAAACAGGTATTGAAGAAATTGAATTCTCTTTAGGATCGGGCTCGCAGGAGTTGATTGATAATCTAAAACTAGGATTTACAGTTAAAGAAGGCTTGGCGGGCTTGTCTGCCTTTGCCAGTGCTGGCTACAAGGGTCGTATTCTTGTTAACTTATCTCTTAATGCGCCAGGAGAAACAAGAGAGAGTTTACGATCAAGCCTTGATATAATGAAAACTATACGTGGTATGTTTGGCAAGGAGAAGGTTGTGCCTGTTCTTTTTTTCCTGGCTATTCAACCTGGTACTGGCTTAGAAAAGATAGCACTTTCAGAAAACCTTATTAAAGAAGGCTATAATCCGCTTTCTATCTGGCCCTGGCAAGCTCGCAAATTAATTTACAACCCTCCCCCTTTGGGCACGCTCATTGGCAAAGCCTGCGCCTTGGCATTTCGTAAGGAAAAAAAGAGGCACATAAATGATGATGATACCTATAAATGTAGTTTAGGTGAAAGAATACTTGACAATATACAAAAACTATTGGATATATGAATAATAATGAAAACTATTAATAAATTTATTGGCTTATCCCGTATGTCCCATTCTGTACTAGACTTAGCACATCCTGCTGCTGGTGCCCTTTTAGCTTTTGGCGGTATACCAGATGCGCGAACAATTATCCTAGGGTTTGTGGCAGCCTTTGCAGGATACACGGCTGTTTTTGCGCTAAATGATGTTTTGGATTCTCGTGTGGATAAAGAGAAAATGAAAACATACACAAAGGGTAAGAGTACTTTTGATCTGGATTCTCTTGGGGCAAGACACCCCATTGCCCAGGGAGTGCTGCAATATAAAACCGCTCTTGCCTGGGTCTTTGTATGGGGAGTGATATCTTTAGTTAGTGCTTTTTTACTAAAACCTATTTGTGGCTTTTTGCTTTTGGCTGCTGTTGGTCTTGAAATTGGGTATTGCAAACTTCTGCGGGTAAGCCACTGGAAGGCTGTACTATCGGGGCTTATGGTGGCTGTAGGAGGATTGGCAGGGCTTTTTGCTGTAAGCGATTCTCCTTCCTTTATTTTGGTTTTTCTTTTTATCTTTTGGGCTGCTTGCTGGGAGGTGGGAGGTAGAAATATAGCAAACGACTGGAGCGATATAGAAGAAGATGAAGCTCTGGGTATTAAAACACTGCCCATTAAGTTAGGTAGAAAAACTTCGGCAACCCTAGCTTTTGGGTTGGCCGTGGCTACGGTAGTTTTTAGTCTTCTTTTTGTATTTGCTTCTGATATTGCCAGGTACATTTATTTGCCACTAGCACTTGTTGCAGGCTACTATTTTTTACTACAGCCAGGACTTAACTGGGTTCAAAAGCCAAGCACCGAGTCCGCGCTTAAATATTTTAACAGAGCCTGCTTTTACCCGCTTTCTGTATTTGTAGCAATTGCTATATCCATTATACTAGGAGCTATCTAATATCAAAGTTTTGTACGTAGTGGCAAAATATAGGATATACTATTTGTATACTATACAGAGAAATAAATTGCTACGAATAAAAACCAGAAAGTTTACTGCGAGTCGTGGCAACAGTGCAAACTTTTAATATCCGTCTTGCAAAGATACAAACATTGTTCTGTCTAATCGCACATCCTCTCTGGCTTACCATCAACGCCAATCTGCACAAACTCGACAATCTTTACATACAACAAATTTACATCGGCTTTCGCCTCGCCATCCGTGTAACCTTTTCATAACCTCTTCCCGACTGTGTCTGAGACAGCATGTCTAAAAAGCCATGTTCTTCCCAATAGAACAATTCTATAGGAAACTCTCTAGGTGCATTTGATTATTCCGCAAGGTTCCGACGCAAATACTATTTCATTATGCAAAATGAACCTATCAAAAACACACCATCTACAAACTGCAAATTGCTAGTAAGATACTAGCTGAACAAAGACGGACTATTCAATAGCTACCCCAATTTCATAAAAGACACCTACAAACCAAAATATTTTATTGTTGTGCAAACGTAATTTTTTACTAGTATAAGAAAATTATTGATTGCATTAAACTTCTTTATTTTCTTTAAACTCCCAATCTCTTTTCTTTCCTTTTATAATTTATTTGCTATTCGGACAGAATACACCCTTTGGAGTTGAACATAGCCACATAAAATATTAGTTACTACCTGATTACCAATTTTCCCAACTGGGCAATTCCTTTTTATCTCCTATCTGCACAGTACCCGCGTAGGGATAACCTGCACTAACCAAGTCTTGCCATAGTTTTTCTAGGGCTGCCTGATCACCGTATTTGTCATACACTTTTACTAGATCCCAAAGCTTTTCCGCGCTCATCCCTGAAGGAAGTGTTTTTGGCTTTTCGGGTATTAATACAAAATACTTTAGTGGGGCATCTCGTGCAGGATCGTTTAAAAAGTTATTAAACTTTACTATGGGAAGATTTGCAACTTTATCTTTGTTAAGATAGGCAAAAAAAGCACGGTACTTCTTCTCAAAAGCATCCCACCCAAAACTAGAGTACATTACTCCATAACTTAAATATTCAATTAGCACTGTATCATCTGGCTGTAATTCTAGGCTTGGCCTTAATACTACAAAAAAATAATTATACTTTGGGGGTGGTGTTTTATCTATCCCACCCGCCAACCAACTCAAATCACAACTTACTGCAACCGTAGCCCCTAAGAATACTAAAAGTATTAAAGCAATAGGAAAATGCTGATTCTTTGATATAGCCATACACAATCCCCTTACTTTCTAACTACGGGGTAATAAAGCCCAAACCCATATTGATATTGAGAGAATGGTTCATAGCCATATTTTTTGGTCATAAACCCATTATCGTATTGATATAGGTAGTAGTTTGTCCAAAGATGAAAATCCCAATATACATCGTGGCGGCCAAAAAACCAAAACCAGAAATTAAGATGCCTTGTTGTCCTTACAAGGCGTCCATAAGAAAATCCTAAAAACATCTTACGGAAGCTTCAATCTCTAAAATAATTCATTACTTAAAGTAATAATGTAAGGGGAATTCCAATACGTACATACATTATTAGAATTACCCCTTACAGGCTTGCCGTTTCTTGTACACGAGGAATTCCTAAAGCACTCCCACTGTACACCGCAAGATTTGTTATTACTTTTTTACCAATTTTCCCAACTAGGCAATTCCTTTTTATCTCCTATCTGCACAGTACCCGCGTAGGGGTAGCCTGCACTAACCAAGTCTTGCCATATTTTTTCTAGGGCTGCCGGGTCATCGTATTTATGATACACTTCTACTAGATCCCAAAGCTTTTCCGCGCTCATGCCTGCGGGTAGTGTTTTTGGCTTTTCGGGTATAAATACAATATACTTTAGTGGAGCATCTCGTGCAGGATCGTTTAAAAAGTTATTAAACTTTACTATGGGAAGATTTGCATCCTTGACTTTATCAAAATAACTCTTTCCAAAGCAAAAATTATTAGGATAACCAATTATGCGATGTTCTAGAGTGTGATAGTATCTATAAAACTGACCATCAGGATCTATAGACGAAGTCATTGTATACGAGATCAGGTATTCTGCCGAACTTGGATCTGATGGTGACGTTGCATAGCTTGGTCGAAAACCAATAATGAAATAGTTAGTAGAAGATGGAGTACGCAATGGAGGACGGGAACCCGTGCACCCTGCCAAGACCGTTGTTCCAACTAATACCACAAACATAAACCCCCTTATGAAACACTGCTTCTTTGATATAGCCATATACAATCCCCTTACTTTCTAACTACAGGATAGTAAAGCCCAAACCCATACTGATATTGAGAGAATGGTTCATAGCCATAATCTTTTATCATAGCCCCATTATCGTATTGATATAGGTAGTAGTTTGTCCAAAGATGAAAATCCCAATATACCTCGTGGCGGCCAAAAAATCAAAACCAAAAATTAAGATGCCATGTTGTCATTGCAAGGCATCAATAAGAAAATCCTAAAACACCTTACGGAAGCTTCAAACTCTAAAATAATTCATTACTTAAAGTAATAATGTAAGGGGAATTCCAATACGTACATACATTATTAGAATTACCCCTTACAGCCTTGCCGTGTCTTGTACACGAGGAATGCCTAAGGCACTCCCCTTGTACACCGCAAGATTTGTTACTACTTTTTTACCAATTTTCCCAACTAGGCAATTCCTTTTTATCTCCTATCTGCACAGTACCCGCGTAGGGGTAGCCTGCACTAACCAAGTCTTGCCATATTTTTTCTAGGGCTGCCTGGTCCTCGTATTTACTATACACTTCTACTAGATCCCAAAGCTTTTCCGCGCTCATGCCTGCGGGTAGTGTTTTTGGCTTTTCGGGTATAAATACAATATACTTTAGTGGAGCATCTCGTGCAGGATCGTTTAAAAAGTTATTAAACTTTACTATGGGAAGATTTGCATCCTTGACTTTATCAAAATAACTCTTTCCAAAGCTAAAATTATTAGGATAACTAGGATCTAGAGTGCGATAGGATCTATGAAACTCACCATAAGGATCTATAGACGAAGTCATTGTATACGAGTTCAGGTATTCTGCCAAACGTGGATCTGATGGTGACGTTGCATAGCTTGGTCGAAAACCAATAATGAAATAGTTAGTAGAAGATGGAATATACAATGGAGGAGGGGAACCCGTGCACCCTGCCAAGACCGTTGTTCCAACTAATACCACAAACATAAACCCCCTTATGAAACACTGATTCTTTGATATAGCCATACACAATCTCCTTACTTTCTAACTACGGGATAGTAAAACCCAAACCCATACTGATATTGAGAGAATGGTTCATAGCCATAATCATCTATCATAGCCCCATTATCGTATTGATATAGGTAGTAGTTTGTCCAAAGATGAAAATCCCAATATACATCATGGCGACCAAAAAACCAAAACCAAAACCAAATCTTAAGATGCCATTCAATATCAGTAGAACCTATAGACACAACATAGTGTGGCTCGATACCTAATACTTGGAATATGTTTAGTTTGTCTGCATTGGGTACTTTACCTTGCAAGTATTCTAGTACTATAATTTTACCTGCATTTACTAAAGTGAAAGCAGGTAATCGCCTATCCCGTATATGGCTGCTAACAGCAGAAGATAATCCTGTGTAGGAGACATCGTATTTGTTGTCGCTTGCAGTTTTCATTGCATAACCAAAGTTATGTGGCCATGCAGCACCTTTTGTTGTCCCATAAATGCCCAAGGCACTGGCAAAATGCGCATAAAGCCCATTGTCTAAGCGGTTGCTTGTTTCGTCTATCCAGACACTATCAGAACTACTTCCGAACCAGTAATAATAATTTTGCCCTTTTGTGCTAGCACGAACAGGAACTCCTACTCTGTATGGATTTTCGCCAGGCAAAAGCACGTCCTTCCCCCTAAACTTACCCTCCAATCCTCTATATGCCCAGGAAAAAACTGAAGGACCACACCAACCAGCCCATGTGTTATTAAGCAACCTTTCAGGTGCAGCTATTTTGACTTTGTCATTTGGATTTGAATCATAAATTGCTGATTGAAAATATGTTTCTAATTTAGCCTCTTTCGCTATAGAACCAAACCACACATCAGGAGAATAAGGGGGGGCGGCAACTCCTGCAATATTTTTTAATCTTGTGCTGCCAGGACGGGCATTACCTGAATACATACTGCGAGCAGCAGATAAGGCATTTTGTATCTCGGTATCGCTGGTGCTTGCTATCTCTTCTTCAAGGCTGTCTAGTGCTGTGGTTACTTTATCATAATACAGCCTTTTTTCCTTCTCGGTGTTGTATGCTGTTGTAATTTGCGTATTCTCGGATGGGTCAGCACCCAAAGCAGCAAGATCTTCGGCGGTAAGGGCTTTTATTGCATTATAGTTTTCTTCTAGCGGGTCTTGTGGGGCTTCGGGGCTATCGATAGACTTGCCCGTCATAGAATCGTACACAAAAGCTCTGCTGCCTTTATAGGCATGGCCCACTGCCATTGTGGTTGGGTAGCCGGTGGCAAATACCTGGTAATTCCCGCCCACTACATTTGCAAGACCTTTTTGCGTGCTTTGCGTTTGGGCACCTTTGTAATCTCGTACCCATTGCATAACAAAGGCTGTAGGAGCAGGCACTTCAGATTTACGGGCAGGACCTGTAAGTGTTGCAATTTCTATGCCATGACTGTTTAGTACATAAAACTCATAATACTTTGGGGTAGAATCGGTTTCATAGATAACTACTGGCCTTTCTGACAGACTGTAGGTATCAGGCCAACTGTACAGTTTTTTGTAGTTTTCTTCCATTTCTAGCAGGATTAAAAACCGACTGGTGCGCCAAGAAGTAAACTCCTTGGTGCGGGGTAACCCGTTTAGCTCTTCCATACTGGTATAGGGGATTTCTGGCTTACTACTGCCAGGTGCTGTTGTGCCAGGTAACAGATTGTTAGTACAGGCACTAAAAGCCATTCCTAGGGCTAGTATTACCAAGCCAAGCCGGGTGGGGCTGTGCGGCTCTACGATTAAACCTTTTTTCATACAAAACCTCCTTTTGCGAATAACTTTGGCAGAAGTTTGGTACATACGAGGAAGCATGAAGCCAAAACTTCAAGCCACTTATTGAATTATTTTATCATAATAAAAGTAGGTGTCAAGTGATAAAAAAGGTTAAATAGCTATTATTTTCCCAAAAATTTGCAGGTAAAACAGGCGACACTAGTGAAGAGCGGGCAAGTTGTAGGCAGGCTAGCCACCGATAGTACCCAAGGCAAGGCTATTGCCTACTTTCATGTTTCCCGCTTTGGCGAAGCCATAGACCCCGCTACTGCTACACGGGATTAGCAAATGGGAATTTCTTATACCCAACAAGGTACTAAAACAGTTACCCCTGTCAATCCTGCAATTATAAGAAGTAGTGAAATGCGCATACTTTTATGTAGCCATGCACAATCTGATTACTTTCTAACTACGGGGTAGTAAAGCCCAAGCCCATATTGATATTGAGAGAATGGTTCATAGCCATACTCTTTTATCATTGCCTCATTATCGTAAGATGAAAATCCCAATATACATCGCGGCTCCCAAAAAACCAAAACCAGAACCAAATCGTAAGATGCCTTGTTTTCATTGCAAGACATCAATAAGAAGCTCCTTAAAGATTCTCCTGTGTCAACTTTTCTGTTGTTTACAATGTCATTTATTAAAGATGTAACCTTGACTTTAAATTTTCGTACACCCTGATGTGAGCCGCTACTAATTACCCACTTTGCTATTGGTGTTGTTTTTAAGTAATAAAGTAGATACTATCTATATAGTACACCTGTTGTTATTTTTAGAGAAATTATGATTCTATATGGTTAGGCTTTTGCAACTAAAGTTTTAGAGGCATTTTTGTTTTTGCTGTTACATGAAAAGGAAGATTACTCATGCATTATAAAAAAATAATTCCTAGTTTATGGTTTAGCGCAAGTGGTGGTTTTGTTTCTACGATAGTAGAATATTACAAGAATATTTTTTATCATGATTTTAATAATGACAAAGTAATACCGCTAGGAAATACACCCAGTGGCAATACTGAAATGTGCGAAGTTACAATATTTGGGCATCAATATTCTTTTATGTGCACAGAAAAAGTGCATAATTCATTTAATGATTCCTTTTCGTTTACACTACTTTGCAAAGACCAAGAAGAAATAGACAAATACTGGTATTATTTTACTAAGGAGGGTGAGGAAGCTCAGTGTGGTTGGTGCAATGATACATTTGGGCTTCGCTGGCAAATTATACCAAAAATTTTTGGAGAATTAATTAATATGCCTAATGCAGGGGAGATTATGATGAAGCAAAAAAAAATAATAATAGCAGAATATCATAAGGACACCTCTAAGAACTTGTAATTTTTCATCAAAGTAATCGGCAACGGCGTTTACTCAAAGACAAAGAAATAGTAAAATACTGATTTGAAACAAGAAAGAGGATTTTTTGATGAAAAACTCTGGCTTCTAAAGATATCAGAGCAAGTCAATCCGCTAGAGAAATTAAACACCAACATTAATATTAGGAAAAACTTCCGAGCATTCTCACAAAATTCCTAGCCTCTGGCAAAACTTCATGATAATACAAGCGATAAAGGAAAAGAATTGTACTTTGTACGCTACCCGCGCGCTGGTAGCGCATACTCAAGATGAACCAATATCGGAGGAGATAATTAGTGAAGAAAAATAATATTCATGAATCAGATGAGAAAGCCATTGTCCTTAAAGAACGAAAGATGCCAAATAACAAGGTACTGGGGTTGAAAAGCAATAGGTAATGTAGAAAACAAGACCAAACTGTTTGTTAAAATCTAAAAACTGAAGAGAGAACTTAAATTACAGGTATTAATAGATTTATTATAGCGTTTTTAAAAACACCCGCTATTTGCTTAGCAGAGTATACCTAATCTTGGCTCGAAGAAACGAGGCTTTGAATGTTACAAAATGGTGGCTTTATAAGGACCTTTTTTGCTTTAATAACCAACTAACAAATATAGAAATGAAAGATGTTAGAGTCTTAGAAGAAGAAAAAATAACCTCGAATGGTGACAATGCCCCAAACCAATAATAGCGGTCTAACAAACATAAAGGTGCATAACAATGCAACTTCTACAAACCTTTTATCTATTTTCAATACAGAATTAATAGCAGTAAAAGCAGAGCAACAAGTGTGCAAATAGAATCGTACAGCCAAGAGCGCACTACAGCATCTCTCTATCAATCTGCCATTTGCGGCTACAACCCTAATACAGGACGCGCTTCAAGTAATGCAAGAATGTGCAAGATGCGAGGTGCTTCTAACTACTTACTCGTTTTGTAGCTTTTTTATTTCACTTAGGAGCAGCCTGTGCTCTAAAGTTTCTATCCTATTTAATTCTTTACTTAATGCAAAATACTTTTGTGCCAGACTGGTTCTCCCACGACTATACCAATATTCTGCCAGATAAAATAAGAGAGAACTCTTTCTATCTAGTTTTGTTTCTTTTTGCAGTAATAATTCAAGCTCGGATGAAAGATCGTTCTGATCCTGAAATAGCCGAAACAAAGCCCAGTAAATACCCTTAGTTTGCCTGTCTATAGTTGGAATAATGGAGGCAGCAAGTGCCGATGCTGCTCGTGCATTACCCGATCTATACAATGCCGTAATCGAAGCAAGCGCGTACTCGTAATATACAGTTTGATTCTTTTTTGACGCCTTGTATGCTTTTTCAAAATACGAGGCTGCTTCATTCCACATACCCAGCCTGAAGGCAGAACTTGCTGCAGATTCAAAGCTATACCAATAATCACTTTGCACCTGAGCAGCATAACTAAAATCTGCAAAGGCTTCTTTGTCCATACCTCTTGATTCATAAATACTGCCACGGAAAATGTAGGGTAAAAAGTAGCTTCCATCTAGCTTTATAGAAGTACTAAAATCTTTTTCGGCTCCGTCATAATCATTAATTATATATCTATAACGTCCCCTTTCCAGATAAGGCCAAGCCGATCCTGGTGCTGCCAAAACCGCGCTGTCTAAATCCTTTCGGGCTAAGTCATACTTGCCTTGTTGGTAGCGTGCTTTTGCCCTATCTGAATAAGCCTGGTACAAGTTGGGGTCTAATATCAGTGCCTGGCTTAACAAGTCTTCTGCATCTTTATACTGTTTTTTCTCGTATAATGTTCGCCCCAAACCAATAGTTGCATCTACATTATTTTTATTAGAAGCCAATGATTTCTTATAGTACTCTGTAGCTTTGTCTAGATTTTTATTAGAGCGGTAATACTCTCCTGTAAGTGAAAGCACTTCAGAACTATTGGGAGATACCGCAGTAGCCTTGTCCAGATACATCTGAAACTTTTGGTTGTTATTATCTAGCAAGGATAACCTGGTAGCCATAATAAGGGCATCGATATTGTTAGGATTATTTTGTATTATTTTATTAACTATTTGCCAGGCTGCATCTATATTACCCTCAGAAACAAAAGCTGCTGCCTTAAGAAGGGTAATAGAAGTGTCTTCTGGTTTTTTTTCTTCCAGGCTGCCTAATAGGGCAATCCCCGCTTTGGTATCCCCCACTTTTAGTAAATCAGACACTTTTTCCAGTACTTTGTTTGTTGATTTAGGTACAGTTTCTTCCTTTACATTTGGCGGGGTAGGAGCTGGCTGACTACTCACTGATACTTCCGAAACAGGCGCGGGGGGTGGATCCAAGGGCAGCGTAGGAGGTGAAACCCGCGTTGATGCACAGGAATATGCAGTTAGACAATACAGTACTCCTGCAAAAAAGAACCCAGGCCTTGAGAGATTTTTGCCCTGATGCAGAATTTTTTTAGTCTTATTACAGTTTGTTATCATAAGTATAAAATGTTAGTGCCAGAGTGCTTATTATATGGTTGCATAATTAATATGCAATTAAGTATAGTATACATTGTGAATGTACGCAACACTCCACTGCGCATTTTGGGTTTTAGTATCCTATATTTTGCCGTATTCTTAGCTATTATGATACTACAGTATTCAGGCACATCCGGGTATTCCCTTCGAGTAGGAAAATTAGAAAGCTATGTTCATACTCCCAAAACCAAAGAGGCACTTGGCACCCCCCCCGTAAAGAGTATGGTCATGCTATTTGGTGAAGCTAGATTCTCTCTTTCAGAAGCATTTCCTGCAACCGCCGAATATACCAATACCTCACCCAAACTACTGCACTTTCTATCTATCACCAAATCTGAAAATGGTTTTGAAATTTTCCTTAGCGAAGGTATTGTACTAAAGGCTATAACAAATAATACTAATTCGCTTTCGCTTACGGCTGCAAGCTCTAAGGGGGATGCAAACCTTGTTTCAGTTCGCCTTCGTGTTACTTTGCCGCGTAAAAAAATGCCTGGTAGCCGTCAAAATTCAACCATCTTTATCGGCTTAATAGATAGTTTTGAACTATTTTTTAATGGATCGCAATTAAACGATTCTGGTAATTGGTTGCGTCTTGCTGCTAATGCCAACTCTCCCGGTCTTATTCTGGAACCAGTACAACAAAGATCTTTGGATAGAGCCACTGCTGCAACTACCCTTCCCTTAGCAGACGAAATTGATAATAAATTTAGAAATGAACTGGCTTTATGGCAAGACACACTTTGGCTAGGGCTATCTGAAACTCGTTTAGATTCAAAAAGCTTAACCTGGCGCGACAGTAGTGGGACAAACACTTTCTCTGAATTAGCGCTGGCAACATACCTTGCCGAGGCTTTTAGACGCGGCAAAAGTAATGAAATACTTGCAAAAACAAAAAATCTATTAAACAAGGTAAAATGGCAAACAGGTTATCTCTCTTCGGCATATTTTGGATCTGTAGTAACAGGATATACAGCTCTATCCGAAGAGACCTCTCAAAAATGGAAACGAATAAATCAGGCTCTTAACCGCAAAGAAGCGTCTCTTTTTACTGAAGATGAACTGGCTGTCCTTCTACACCAATATAACAATATCCCCATAAGTACAATGGTACTTGATATGGCACTCCGCCTGGATCTAGCTACACGTAGCATAGAAGAATTGGCAGGGCTGGCTGGTTTTATTAATAATAGTTATGAATTATTTACTATTCCAGATAGTATTTTTTCTTCCTATCGCAATGATTTGTTAAGAGTAGAAACAAATGCCTTGTCTGCAATAAAAGCTCGCCTTGTTAGCCTACCCCAGGGGCAATTTGCTAGAGAAAAGGACCAGGACATATACACGAAAATAAGTGTAAAAGCAGCACTTGCATTTTTGCATTATGGTGCGCTGAACAACCACGCAGAAAGCAAAAAAATTGCTCTGGGGATTTTGGATTCGGTACTGGCCTTGACAGATCAGGAAGGGTTTTTCCCATCCAGGGTATCCTTAGTATCCAACAGTAAGCAAAAATATCCACTTATTGCGCCAGAAGAACTCTATCCTCTATTGGTGAAGAATGGCTATCTTCCAAAAAAGGTTATTTTCCCACAATTTCCTAGCCTGTATATTATGACTGTCGCCAACCAAATAGAGCTTAACACCAGTCCTGGTGGGTTTACTCTGTCATTATCCTTTCCTACTGCTGCTACTCATTTTGTTGTACTTTCGGGTATAGAGAAACTAAAAAACGTATTGTCTAAAACACCAGACGGAGCAACCAAATTTGTATATTATAGTGGATCAGATTTTGAGACTGCAGCTAATACAGGATTTTTCTACAAGGCTGAAACTCGTACAGTATTTGTAAAACTCACTCATACAGCAGAGCCTGAAAGAATCGAGCTTCTTCAACAATAATACAGCACTATGGCAGAGTGGTGGAAGGAAGCAGTTTTTTATCATATATTTCCAATGAGTTTTGCCGACTCCAACGAAGATGGTATTAGAGACTTAAAGGGACTTGAAAGCAAGCTGGATTATCTTGTAACACTTGGCATTGATGCTATCTGGCTATCACCTGTCTTTGTTAGTCCTATGCGCGATGCAGGGTATGATGTTGCAGACCATACAAAAATTAATCCTATCTTTGGCAGTCAGCAAGATTTTATAAGTGTTTTGAATGCAATCAAAAAGAAAAATATCCGGCTGGTGTTAGATTTAGTTGTTAATCATAGTTCGGATGAATCTGAATGGTTTAAAAGTGCGCGTTCTTCAAGGCAGTCGCCTTTTCACGACTGGTATATTTGGGTGGAAGATACTGGCAAACCTCCCAATAACTGGAAGGCAATACTTGAAGTAAAAAGTGCCTGGCATTCTACGCACTGCAAGACAACCTAATACTCAAATGTATTTGCCGGATGTAGTACTACAACCCTATGAAGTTCTGATAGCCCGATTAGGAGATTATAAAACTCGTAGAGATGGGTAGGCTTTGCGTTCTATATGAAGCTTTCCATTTTTCTTAATTATCCCATAGATAAATAGTTGTAGCAAACCACTTTCCTGCCCGGCTTTTGCTCCACTGCTGCGCAAATAACTCTCGATAGTGCTCCCTAGCCACAAAATGTTCGCGCAATCAATTCTTGTAAATCTTTTTGCAGCCATTTGTATTTGCCTTTGTGCTTTTGTACTAAATATTCGCAAATCCTTAAAAACCGCACTTTTATCTGAATTTTGTTCTATTGCCTCCTGATACGCAGCAAGCCTGCGAAAGCACCAAAGGACTGGAGCCAGTATTTGTTCTCCTCCCCCCGCTCTTTCTGCAAGTACAAATTCCAGACTTTCAAGTGCCTGCTCTAAATTATTTGTTATTATCTTTTCATAAATACTAAATGGATCCACTTGTTTATTGGGGGCTATGGTTTCCTCTACTTCCTTCCTGGCAATACAATATCCTGGTGTAAAGTATTGGGAAAAAATTTTGCAGGCATTCCCAAGGCTATGACTATTATTTTCTACAAGTTGTAATAACAATTCTGTTGCGTCTGCATCTAATTCTAGTTTATAGGACTTTAGTTGTTTTGCCAGCCATTCCCTAATATCCTTTATTTCAAAAAAAACCTTAATACTAGCAGAACTTCCTGACCTAGCCGCTGTTGCGGCATTCGCAGCCGACTCAAGGCTACTATGAATATGATATTCCTTGCTTATTAATAGCAAAACAGCATCTTTGGCGGGCTTGCCAATATATGCAGCAAGCTCTTTAAGACTAGACGAATCCTGCACCGCTTCTGCTCCATAAAATTCTATTATCCTGCTTGTTCCAAATAGTGAATAGTTATTAAGTAATAATAATAGCGTATGTACTGAGTTGTCTTCGCTTGCATACAGCACATGCTGTTCTGCTTGTGCTTTGTACTGCTTGCGCATTTCTTTTTTTATTTCATGTACGAAGTCTTCTTTTTCTCCTTGTTCTGGGCCTGTTAGAATATATACATTGTGTAAATCCATTTTATTAATACTTGCGAAGAATGGCACACAATGTACCAAGGATTTTCACATCCTGGCAATAAATTGGGGAGTAATCCTTGTTTTCAGGTTCCAGAGTAATTCGATGATTGTCCTTAAAGAAGCGTTTTATTGTAACCGAATCGTCTAAGAGGGCTACTACTATATCGCCATTTGATGCATCGTTTTTTATTTCTATTATGGCTATATCGCCGGGAAGTATGCCTGCATCTTTCATACTCTCGCCCTTTACCTTTAGCGCAAAACAGTTTTTAGAACCAACAATGTCTTTGGACAGGTGGATGTGCTTCTCAATATTTTGCTCTGCAAAAATTGGAGTTCCTGCCGAAACTACCCCCAAGAGTGGAATAGAAACAGGGGAAAGGTGTGTCTTGCTTTTTTTTTGTACAACTAGAGAACGACAATGCCCTTGCTTTTGCTGCAAAGCACCTTTTTTCTTAAGAGCAGTTACATGGTCCTGCACAGCTTTTACAGAAATATGAAAGGATTGTGCGATTTCCCGTATTGTAGGGGGATAGGTTTCTTTTTTTGTATACTTGACAATATACGAGAGTACTTCATTCTGCCGAGTTGTTAGAGGGCTCATTATGGACCTACCTTGAGTTTCCAGTTAAAACCAAATTTCCTAAGCCTGCTGCGTAGACCTTGTACATCTAAACCAGCGGCTTCGGCTGTTTTTTCAAGATTATTATTGCATTCTCTTAGCTTTTGTCCAAGATACTGCTTTTCGAAATTTTGTCTAGCTTCGGAAAAGTGCAATGAAAATAGAGTTTTGCCTTCTATATCTTCTAATTGGCGGCGACGAGGACTAGGGGTTTCTGCAAATAAGCGGCTTATAGTTTGGGAGTCTATCCGTACTTCATCACTTAACACAGCAAGTCTTTCAATGAAATTGGCTAGCTCTCTTATATTTCCACTCCACTCATGTTCCCGAATAAGCACTAAGGCATCAGGAGTTATCTCTTTTACCGCAGCCCCCGCCAAACCCGCCCGTCCAAGAAAATGCTTACACAAGAGAGCAATATCTTCTTTCCTTTCCCGTAAAGGCGGCACATGAATTGGAATTACTGCCAAACGAAAATAGAGGTCCTCCCGAAATCTCCCTGCTGCAACTTCGGCTCTTATGTCCTTATTTGTAGCCGCTATAATACGGGCATCGGTTTGAATAGTTCTGTCCCCCCCTAGCCTTTCGAAACGCATATCCTGCAAAACCCTAAGAACCTTTGCTTGTGCTAGCAACGAGAGGTCGGCTACCTCATCCAAAAAAAGGGTACCCTGGTTGGCTAATTCAAAACGCCCCAATCTTTGAGAATGGGCATCTGTAAAGGCACCCTTTTCGTGACCAAACATTTCGCTCTCTAAAAGGGAATCGGGAATTGCAGCACAGTTGACAGCAATAAATGGTTTACTGGCTCTTTTACCCAAAGCGCAAATTTGCCTGGCAACTAGTTCTTTTCCTGTACCATTTTCGCCGCTGATAAGAATTTTTGATTCGCAGGCAGCAGCCAGGTTTATTTTTTCCTTTAAGACAAGCATAGGAGGGGATTCACCTATTAGTGCGTTGGTCTTCATACCTGTGAATAGTTTTAGATTTGTTACTTCATTCTTTAAGCTATGGATTTGCACAGCATTTTTAACAGTTACCAGTAGCTTATCGGGTATAAGGGGTTTTTCTATAAAATCGTAAGCACCCAGTTTAAGTGCGCGCACTGCAATATCTATGCTGCCATGCCCCGATACCACAATTACCTCGGCTTGATCTCGCTTCCGCTTTATTGCTGTTAGGGCTTCCAACCCGCCGAGGCGAGGTAAAAAAACATCGAGCACTACAACATCCGGGTGGTGCCTTTCTATTAGTTCAAGCCCCACAAGCGCATCTTCGGCAGCCAATACTGTATGCCCACCCATTTCTAGAATATCGGTAGTGGTTTCGCGCAAACCTTTGTCATCGTCAATTACTACTATTTTTGCCACACAATTACTCTTCTTCGAAGCGTGATTCGAAAAGTGCCTTTATTGCAGTTATTGCCTTGTCCTCGTCCTCTCCTTCGGCACTAATTTTAATAGCGGTACCATAACTAGCACCCAAAGTAATAATGCCCATAATAGATTTGGCATTTACTTTGTCGCCCTTGAATACAGGTCCCTTTTCTAGCCAAATTTTTGATTTGAAATTATTAGCAACCTGCACAAGCATGGCTGCTGGCCTTGCATGCACACCTGCTCGGTTAGTTATACTTGTTATTGCTTCAGTCATTGTGTCCTAATGTAATTACACCTTGTAATTACAACTCTTCGGTTTTACTAAAGTATATTGTATTAGTGTCTTCACTTTCTAGCCATCTAAGAACATTTTGGTTAAACTCTCGTGCAGAGTGGTAGCCCATTTTTTTTAGCCTTTCATTCATGGCGGCAGTCTCTATTATTATGGGTATGTTGCGTCCTGGCTTAACTGGAATTTCTAGTTTTGGAACCCTAACCCCAAGAATTTCGTAACTTAATTCTTGGGTACCCAAGCGATCATACACCTTTTGTATATCCCACTCTTCTAAGCCACAAACCAACTGCACTTGCTTTTTATCCCTAATTGCCCCTACTCCAAAAAGGTGGGTAATATTTATTATGCCAAGACCGCGAATTTCCATGTGGTGTCCTATAACTTTATTAGTACCCTGCCCCATGAGTACAGATCCATTTACACAGCGAATATCAACCGCATCGTCTGCAACAAGGCGATGCCCCCGCTCTATTAGCTCGAGGGCTGTTTCGCTTTTGCCAACTCCTGAGTCCCCTATTAGCAGAATACCTATGCCGTACACTTCTACTAGTACACCATGTAGTGTAATCCTAGGAGCAAAAATGTCGGATAAAACGCGGATTACCCTGCTGGAGAATTCACTTGATTCTAGGCTAGTAAGCAATACAGGGCAAGATGCTGCTTCAGATGCTTGTATAAAACTACTGCCTGGGCTTATGCCATGCGTAAAAATGCAACAAGGCATAGGATAACTAAATAGTTTTTGATATATGGCTTGGTCGCCGGAATCGTCTATTTTTTTGAGGTATGCGTTTTCTCCCTTGCCAAAAATTTGTAGCCTTGCAAAAGCAAACACATCATAAAAGCCCGATAGTGCCAAACCTGGTCTATTAAGATCGGGTACAGTTATTTCGCGGCCTAGTCCTGCCCTCCCGCTTATGCACACTAAATTAAGGGAATTTTGCTCTTTTAAGTCTAGATCTAGCAGATCCAGTACGGTGAACTTTCTTATTTCTTCAGACACAAGCACATTGTACTATACTTGCTTCTAAAATACAATGAGACGGTTGTGTTGGGTTGTGTTGTATTGGGTTGTGTTGGGTTGGGTTGCGAAATAGCTTTAGAATATCTTGATTGATACAAAGGATATATTTCTAGGGTAGGGTTATGTAATTAAAGTTTGCTTCATAAGACAACTAACTTGAGTAGAAAATAATTCGGAACTACCTTGACTACATAAACACCCTTGAACTGTTAGAGATACCTTGTATATTTGGCAATACCACTCCTTTGAAGCTACTTGTTTTTGTTACTTTATCGTGAGGAATTAAAACATATTTCCATGGCTTACCACCGTGTTCTTTTGTGTATTCTGTTGCATACTTGCAATACTTTAATGCTGCTTGCGCCTTTGCTTGTATCTCTGTCATGTCAACTGCATTGGCTGCCTTTGTTTCTATCAAGTAAATACAATCAGAAGTTTCGGCAACAAAATCGGGTTCGTACATTCTACTGTTGTGTAGCCAATAAATACGAAACTGATTAGGTGCTGGTCTTAACCATTTTAATACTTCGTTATCATTCTCTAAAATATAGGAAAATGTTTGCTCTGTCCGGCTGTCAAACTTGTATTCAAAGTGGCAACTTTTTTCAAAGCCTCTGAAAACAAACTTAGGTACTTGCACCGCAGGGAAATTTTCATCTCTGTAATCTTTGTGCCCTGCATTTTTGAGTGTGGTAAAATTCCATTCTTCAATTCTTGTGAATGGTTTTACATTGGGTTTGATATACTCGGGCTCATGCAAACGAAAGTGCTGCATCATTTGTGTATACATTCTATTTGCAATTAAACTACGCCACTGAAAAATTAGTGTGTTGATGTCCTCTCCTTCTTTCAGATTGCTTTGTAATTCTGAAAGAGCTTGGTTTGCTAACTTGTGCAACAAGTCAGCATTAGCATCATAATCAATTTCTGAAAAGTTAATCAGTTCTGAAATTAGCAGTTTTACAGGGCTTCCGAAGTTCACACCACTTTCCACTTCTATTACATCATAGCTTTTGTCTTTCAAACCAATTCTTACTATTTCCTCTGTGAGTTGGTCGTAAGAAAAATCTTTTGTATCTAAATCAAATTCGTCAAAACTTGCTGTTACTTCGCCTTGCACTAAATCCATTCTCGGGATTTCAATGATGTTCTTTTTGAAATCAGCAACTACTGTTTCATACACTGCTTCTGCTTCTGCTACTATTTGCGAAGCAAATAGATTGCTTTGCCTGGTGCTTAATTCTTTTTGCACCGCTTGCATTACCTGTGCTTTTACTTCGGGCTTCATCAGGTCATCAACTTTTCTTACCTGTGAATTTGTATTGAAAAAAGGAATGACATGTACTAAAATCTTTTTTGCATCAACTATGCTTTGTTGTTTCTGTTTTTGAACTGGGTCTTGAATTTTATGTACTTCTTCCTGTTCTTTATGCAGGTTTTCGGTAATGGTGTTTGGCACTGTTACAACTTCTGTTCTTTCATTTAATAGGGCTGCGTCAATTTCAGAAAACTTTAATTTGCTTAAAATTGAATTTGGGTCTTGTGCTGCTGCAATTACTTTGTTGAAATTATCGTGTGCAACTACTGTGAGTTTATCTACTTTATCATTTCCTGTTCTCTCTCCACCAAAAGGCAAACGCAATCCTCTGCCAATGGTTTGTTCAACTAATATGCTTGCGTTGGAAGCCCTGAGTGGAACTATTGTATAAAGGTTGGTAACATCCCAACCCTCTTTGAGCATGTTTACATGAATTACAATTTCAATTTCATTGTCTTCGCTTTCTAATGAAATAAATTGTTGTTCTATCAATTCTTCGTTTCGGGTGGTGCTATCAATCTGCAATACTTTATCGGCAAATACACCTTCATAAAAATCTACTGAAGAAACGAAATCATACACTGCCCTTGCATGAGTAGTCTCTTTACACACTACCAAAATAAAGGGCTTTACTAATCTTTTGCCTGTGTTCAAAGCAAAGAGTTTTAACGCTTGCTTTGTATCTTCATGGATGCTTACGGAATCTTCTAATTTTATCTTTTCAATTTCTTCTTCGCTTCTGCCTTGCGGGTTAAAATCTTTTCGGGTGGCAATGGTTGGATTTTTTACATACAAACCATCAGTAAGGGCTTGTGCTAAACTGTATTCATACACTACATTTCTGAATTGATTTTGGTTTTCGTCTATTGGCGTTGCGGTTAATTCAAGCCCTAAGATTGGTTTTAATTCATTGATGGCTTCTTTGCTTTTATCAGCATGGTAGCGGTGCGCTTCATCCATTACAATAACTAGGTCATTTAGGTTGCTGAGATATTCCCAATAGCTTTGCCCTAAATATTCTGATAGCCGTTTTATTTTTGGGGCAAGGTTCCTGCCACCTTCTTTTGTTGGCTTTGTTTCTCTTGCAAATTTTGAAACATTAAAAATATTTATTCTTATTTCAGTTTCGCTGAATAACGAACCGACTTGATTGTAATTATCACCTGTGATAATTACGGGTTTGTTATGCACAAAATCTGCAATGCCATTGAATACATATTTGGGGTTGCTGCTGTTGCCAAAATCTTCAATGAGTTTATTGTAGATGGTGAGATTAGGTGCTAACACAAAAAAGTTTTTGATACCCTTTTCTAAATAGAGCCATGCAATGCAAGCTCCCATCAATCTTGTTTTGCCTACACCAGTTGCAATACTGTAACAGATAGAAACAAACTCTCTTTCAAAATCGGTGCAGGTTGGATAAAGTGCTTGCACTTTTTCCAACTCTGTTTTCAGGTCAACTTCTTTTTTTAATTCTAACTCACCTGCAAGGTGTGTTAGAATATCCAATGCCTCTTGCAAGGGTTTGCGAAGTGATAAACGCTGCTTAATATTTTCTGCTATTTGGTTCATATTATTTGCTGCTTACTGATTTAGAAAAGTGAAGATTGTGTTTCATCATCTGTTTCCTTTTTGGATTTACCTTTTGATTTTTTGCCTGTGGTTTCTTCACTATTTATTTCATCTTCATCAGTTCCTGTGTTGTCGTTAACATCATGCGGGAGATTTACGATGTTGAATGAATAATCATCTTTACCAAACTCACATCTGCCAAAAAGCATTTGAGGAATTTTTTTGATAGTGATGTTTGAATGCCTTGCCTTGCAAGCGGCTGCAAAGCCCTTGCAACAAACCAACAAACTTTCGTTGGGGTGCATTTCTTCTGCAAGGCGGTCAAGCATTTCTACTGTAATAAATTGGGTAGTGGTAAAAATGTAATCCTTCTCACTGCTATTGCCTTGTTTCCAATAAGTGCTTTCGTGTGGTGAGTAGCGGAACCCTTCTTGCTTTGCCATTGCTGCTGCCAACATATTTGCATTGTAAGCAGTATTAATAATATCATTACCATATTTATCTTTTTGAATTAACGAAGGTGCAAGTGTGTAGAATTTAAAACCTCCACCACCTTTCCAATTTACTGATTTACTAATTCCACTTTGTTCACCTTCAACAACACTTTTCAATCTTGTATGACAATGAGTGTAAGCATGTTCACCTAATTCAATTCCTATCCACTTTCGTTTCATTTTATGTGCCACTGCTGCGGTTGTTCCAGAACCTAAAAAGCTATCCAAAACAAAATCACCTTCCTCAGTTGTTAGGTCAAATATTTTCTGCAAGAGTGCTTCGGGCTTTTTACCGTTAGGAAATTTAACATTACCTTCTTTAGTTAAATTGTTAAGAGGAAACCCCTCCCAAAAGGTGCCTGCTTTTTCAAGTTTCACTAAACGATTTCCTCTCTTTACACAAACATCTTTAAGCCATGCAATTAAATCTCTGTTGTTCCCTTTATAATATAATGTTGTTAGTTTATTTTTATTCTTACCTGATTTTGGAACATAATCAATACTAAAAAAATCACCATCACCAACAGTGGCTTCCATAACTCTTGTTCTTATGGAGCTTTGTGCATTTGTATCTCTGAAAATTTTATCAAAATACTTCACATAACATTCTTCTTCTGTTAAACCATCTTGAGCCATCAACTCAGGTATAGTTTTAAAAACAACTTTGTTATGTTTGAAAATTTTAATTGGTTGACCACTTCCATCTACTGTCTCCTTTAAAAAATCTCTTTCATTTAAACCGAAAACTGCCCTTGTATATTTCCAACTCTTACCTTCATCTCTCATTTGATATATCAACTCAAATAAATCTTCTTCCTCATAGACATCATTGAATTGTTGAAAGTTTTCTTTATCCCTTGAATAGATTAAAATATACTCAATGTTTTTCTTTAACCGCTTATCTTCACCACCTCCACTTGCACCTGAAGTTTGCTTCATCTTAACACTTACTGTATTTAAAAAATTATCTCTGCCATAAATCTCATCCAACAATACTTTACCATAAGCCATCTCATCATCATTGACTTGACATAAAAAAACTCCTTCGGGTTTTAAGAGATTGCGTATAATGTTAAAGCGGTCTCTCATAAGAGAAAGCCAGATTGAATGTTCAATTCCATCATCATAATGCTCAAATGCTTGCCCTGTGTTATATGGTGGGTCTATGTAAATACATTTAATTCTTCCTGTGAAGTTTTGCTCCAATGCTCTTAGAGCTAGAAGATTATCTCCATTGATTAAAATATTTTCAGTGGTAATATCACCACAACTTAAACTTGGGTTCTCTATAAGAATTCGGGGTTCAAGTTTGGGCAAAATGTCTTTACCAATCCATTTGAGTTCTAATTTTTGTAATTGCTTTTCCATTGTTATATCACTTTCCAACGTATGGTGAATAATTCAGTTTCGGTTGTTTGTTGCTTTAAACGTTGTTCTATTTCATCCAACAAATTATCTTTGCGTTTTTCAATATCATCTTCATTCTGATATTGATTAAAACGTTTATCGGCTAATTTTTTTTCAAGGTCTTTAATTGCTCTTTGTTCTTTTACTTTCTGTTCAAGGTTCAGCAATTTTCTTGCTTCTGTTTTTCGTGTCTTAATTTCTTTATCCAATTCTTTTATCTCAAACTGTATACTGTTTCTTACATCATCACTCCACTTTTCTAATTTGTCAACTTCTTCATCAAAAAAAGTATGATTACGGCTTTGGTTTTCTTCTTTAATGCCTTTTTGCTGTGCATGGTAATTTTCTAAAACTTGTTGCTTCACTTCTTCACCGATGGTGAAAGAAGTAGAAGCTGTTTTTGCTGCAAGCGAAAACAATCGCTGGCATTGTTCTGGCTGCAAAGTATTTCCTTGTATCAGCATGTTTTCTGTTTTGGCATCGCCAAAACTTTTGCTCGTATCTTCTAATAAAATACGGGGTTCAAGCTGCGGTTCTTTGCCCTTGCCTATCCAAGTAAGTTCTAATTTTTGTAATTGCTTGTTACTCATCATAAATGCTTTTTATCTAAAGTTTGTCTACACATGGGTATTTAAATCGGTTTTAGATGAACGTAATATCCAAATTGGTTTTCGGTTAGAACCTTTATTTGCAATGGTTTTATCTCGTTTATGCATAGCATACATAAGATTTCTAACCTTGTTTTCTTTTTGTTTTTTGTCTAAAACAGCAGGGAGAATATCTAAAACTAGCTTATCAATATCCTCTTTATTAGCAGTATTATATGTACCTAAAAAGTTAAGTATCATTTTTTTATAATGGTCATCTTTAAATCCTCTATTTTTAATGTATTCGGCTTTTTTATTGGCGACCCCTGCAATATCGACCGAAATATAGTAATTGGGCTTTCTGCCCTCAATAAAACCACTTTTCTTTAAAGATGCAGCTGCATCATCAGTTATATCTTGTTTCTTTTGAACTTTATCTAAAAGAATCACTTCTGGCAAAGTTATTTTATCCTTTTTTCCTATAAGCAATTTAGCATAGTCTGCATTATAGTATTTATCATGTTGGATTGGAAAAAACTGGAATTTAACTGATGGCTGAAGCAGTTTTCTAACCCAAAGTTCTAATTCTTCATCGCCCTCTTTTCTTTTTTTAAACTTGAAAGTAGTTCCTACAACTTGATGTGGTATATCGGAAATGCCAAAAATCAAATATCCAAAAGACTTATTGCTAATACAAGCAGCATTGGAAATAGCAGAAATATATTGCCCAAATCTTTCATTGTTTATAGCACTGCCTGATTTAAACTCTACCCATTCATTCTCTTTGGGTAAAGCGAGTAACTCATCAACTAATTGGACTAATGCTTCATTTTCCATTGTTATATCACTTTCCAACGTATGGTGAATAATTCAGTTTCGGTTGTTTGTTGCTTTAAACGTTGTTCTATTTCATCCAACAAATTATCTTTGCGTTTTTCAATATCATCTTCATTCTGATATTGATTAAAACGTTTATCGGCTAATTTTTTTTCAAGGTCTTTAATTGCTCTTTGTTCTTTTACTTTTTGTTCAAGGTTCAGCAATTTTCTTGCTTCTGTTTTTCGTGTCTTAATTTCTTTATCCAATTCTTTTATCTCAAACTGTATACTGTTTCTTACATCATCACTCCACTTTTCTAATTTGTCAACTTCTTCATCAAAAAAAGTATGATTACGGCTTTGGTTTTCTTCTTTAATGCCTTTTTGCTGTGCATGGTAATTTTCTAAAACTTGTTGCTTCACTTCTTCACCGAAGGTGAAAGAAGTAGAAGCTGTTTTTGCTGCAAGCGAAAACAATCTCTGGCATTGTTCTGGCTGCAAAGTATTTCCTTCATCATCAAAGGCAGCAAACAAAATGTGGTCTTCCATTTCAAAACTGGAAATAGAAATTTGCTTTGCTTGCATCCAACCTTGTTTTCCTTTTAAGCCTTCAAGTATTGAAATTTTTGTTTTGCTATTGGCATAATCAAAAATCAATTCCTGTAGCGGCACATCTTGTGCCTTACATTCTGCAATCACTTTTTGTGCAAGTGGATGCCCTACACGATACAAGTTTTCATTTAAAAGCAATTCCTCTGCTTCATGTCTTTCCCCAATACCTTTCTTTCCTACTTTGTAAGGCCCTTTGTGTATGGGTTCATCTGCAAAGGGATTTTGATTTAGGAAAAAACTATTTTCTGTATGGTTAAAAGTAGCAAAGGGTTGTAAATAATATGTAGTGAGCTGCCATAACCAATTTTCAAACTTGCTCAAGTATTCGGTGCTCTGCTGCAGATTGATTTTTAATTTTTCATGCACTTCTTCATCAAAATTCTCTAACAGTTTTTTTCGGGTAATGTCAATGCCCTGTTCTATTTCGGGTTCCATTTCCTTTTGCAGAAAATCAAATGCTAATTGTATGGCTTCGGTGGTTCTGCAAGTTTGATAGATTTTTACAATTCGCTTTTCAAAATCAACTCCGCTTTCAATTGCTCCCAACACCTCATCACTTGCACCAAACACACCACTGAACAACTGAAATTTTTCATCCAACAATTGATACACTCTTTGGTCGGCTGCATTGGTGTTGTTCAAAAAATTTATTACCACTACATCAAACTTTTGTCCGTAACGGTGGCATCTGCCAATCCGTTGTTCTATCCGTTGGGGATTCCAGGGAAGGTCATAGTTTACTACCAATGAACAAAACTGCAAATTGATGCCCTCTGCTGCTGCTTCGGTGGCAATCATTATAGTTGCAGTATCCCGAAAGTAATCAACCAATGCTGCCCGTTTATCTGCCGTTCTGCTACCTGTTATTCTATCTGTGCCTGCATGAGTTTTAAGCCATGCCTGATAAATGGTATTGCTCTTTGGGTCATTGTTACTACCATTGAACAAAACAATTTCATCCTTGTACCCTCTTGCCTCCAAAATGTTTTTCAGATACTCCTGTGTTCGGGTGCTTTCAGTAAAAATAATTGCCTTGCGGTTGGCTCTTAATTCTGTGAGCTTTAGAAAACCTTTTTCAAGTGCAGTACATAAAACTTCCCCTTTGGAATTTACACAAATGGATTTTGCTAATTTCTTAAACTCATTCAATGCTTTAATCTCTTGTCGTATTTCCCCAATTTCATCAGGTGTGTACATTCTGTCTTCTTTTTTTATTTCCTCTTCTTCTTCATCTACCCATTCGTCTTGCTGCTCTTCGTATGTTTCATAATGTTGGATAAAAACTTCATCCACATTTTGCGACGAAGTTTCCTGTTTTGTTATTGTCTTTTCTAATTTATCAGCAAGCCCTTGCAATGTGCCTGAAATGGCATAGGTAGAAGATGCCAACAATTTGCGAAGTATTAAAGTCATAAAAGCACGCTGTCCGGGTGGCAAAGCATACAAGTTTGGTCTTTGCAGATAATCCGAAACTACGTTGTAAAGTTGTTGTTCATCTTCACGGGGGGCAAACTCTTGTAGTATGCAAATGCGGTTTGTGTAGTTGATGTATTCTAACACTTGCCTACGCAGTGTTCTTTTACAAACTGGTTCTAATCTTCTTTTTAATTCTTCAAATTTTTTTTCTTCTGATAACCGTGTGTATTGAGTTTTGAAACTTTTTAAGTCGCCAAAAGCGTATTCATCAATGATGCTTACTAATCCATAAAGTTCTAACAAAGAATTTTGCAATGGCGTAGCCGTTAGCAAAATTTTAGGTGCATGAGCAACAGCATCTTTAATTGCTTTTGCAATTTTATTTGATGTCTTGTAAACATTTCTTAAACGGTGGGCTTCGTCAATTACAACTAAGTTCCAATCAACTTTGCTTACATACACCGCTTTGCTTTTTATAAAGTGGTAGGAACAAATGACAATCCTTTCAGATTGACAAAAAGGATTGAAGTTACCTGTTGCAATTACTTCATTGAAAGATTTTGCTTCTAAAATCATTGAGGGAAGAAAAAATTTATCTGCAATTTCTTGATTCCATTGCTTGCGAAGGTTGGCAGGTGCAATGATTAAAATCTTACGTTTTTTTTCTGCCCACTTCTGAGAAATAACAATACCTGCTTCAATTGTTTTGCCTAATCCTACTTCATCTGCTAACACTGCACCTTTAGAAAGCGGGGAATGAAATGCAAATAAGGCAGCATCCACTTGGTGGGGGTTTAAGTCCACCTGTGCATCTGACAGGGAAGCCGTGAATTTTTGCAAGCTATTGGAAGAATACCGTCTGGTTAATTCGTGTGCAAAGTATTTTGCATGATAGGGTGTGATGTTCATTATAATTACTTATTACAGCATATAAGTAATACGAAAGGAAGTCTATAAAGTGGTTACTTAGAATTGCTATTACAACGGCAATCGCAACCATCTTAACGTAAGAGAAATTTTTATCATTTCATATCTGTTTATTATTGTTACCACGTATATTTTTTGTTTTTTGCTTAATGTATATGTACCATATACACCACACACTCTTTGCAATTGACTTGCTCGTATTTTTTATGCAAGCCTAGGCTCAATTATGTGCGGTATATTTGGGTACATCTCTGATAATAAAGACAAGCCAGCCGTGCCTGTTATTCTAAAGGGGTTAAAACTATTAGAATACAGAGGATACGATTCGGCGGGTATAAGTACACTTACAAACCAAGGTCAACTGCTTGTAAGTAAGACAAGAGGGGCGGTATCTACATTAGAAGAGCAAGCCATAAAAACACTGCATGGTTCTATAGGCATAGGCCACACACGTTGGGCTACACATGGCATTCCTAATGACACAAACGCACACCCACATCTTAGCCAATCTAAAGAGATAGCAATTGTTCATAATGGTATAATAGAAAATTACCGCGCAATAAAAATGCAGCTGCAGAATAAAGGCTACATTTTTATATCGGATACTGACACTGAAGTTATCGCACACTTAATAGAATCAATAAGTAAAGAAACAAATACATCTTTAGAAACAGCACTGCGATTAGCATTAAAAGAAGTTGTAGGTGCTTATGGGATATGTGTTATTAGCACTAAAGAGCCAAATAAAATACTGGCAGCCAGAAATGGCAGTCCTTTACTGATTGGCATAGGCAATTGCGAAATGTTTGTATCTTCAGATGCAACCAGCCTTGCTTCTTTTGCACAGCAAGTAATCTATTTAAAAGATGGTGAGGTAGCCTGCTTAACGGGTAATGAAATTGTCATTAAAACAGTAGATAATGTAACCATCCCCAAAGTAATTGAAGAGCTTACAAATAGTATTGGGGTTATAGAGAAAGCAGGATATGAGCATTTTATGTTAAAAGAAATTCACGAGCAACCGGACTCTGTTAATAATACCATACGAGGGCGTATTCACTTTAGTGGCGATGAAGCTCATGTTATATTGGGCGGGTTATTTGAGCATCTGCAAAAGTTAGTCAGGGCAAGACGGCTTGTTATATGCGCTTGTGGCACAAGCTATTATGCATCCTTGGTGGGTGAGTACTTAATAGAAAATCTAGCACGGATACCGGTATGTGTAGAGTATGCATCAGAATTTCGTTACAAAAACCCAATTATTAACGATGGCGATGTGTTACTGTTTGTGTCCCAATCAGGTGAGACCGCCGATACAATTGCTGCTCTTAAAGAAGCAAAAGCCCATGGCGCATGTACAGTTGGAATTTGCAATGTTGTAGGATCGTCTATAGCAAGAGAAACCGACTGCGGGGTGTATCTTCATGCAGGACCAGAAATAGGTGTGGCTTCAACAAAAGCCTTTACTTCACAGGTTAGTGTTTTTACCCTTCTTGCCCTGCTCTTGTCTGATAAAAAGGGGACACTTTCAAAAGAAAAAATTTCCTATTACTTAAAAGAACTCTCTTTTATTCCTAACAAAATAAATATGATGTTAAGTCAAGAAGCCATAATAAAAAAAATATCCTTGCAGTTTTTCACAAGTTCCAATTTTCTTTACTTGGGACGCGGGTATAACTTTCCTGTCGCTTTAGAAGGTGCCCTGAAGCTAAAAGAAATATCGTATATTCATGCCGAAGGGTACCCCGCTGCAGAAATGAAGCATGGGCCCATTGCACTGATAGACGAAAACATGCCTGTTGTATTTATTGCAATTAAAGATGCATTTTACAATAAAATAATTTCTAACATAGAAGAAATTAGGGCACGGGGTGGCAAAATTATTGCTGTTGCGTCAGAAGGTGATGATAATATTGCGCATTATGCAGACTATATTATTACAGTACCCCACACAATTGATGCATTGTATCCCATCCTAACTTCAATACCCTTGCAATTACTTGCGTATCATATTGCTGTATCAAAAGGCTGCAATATAGACCAACCCCGAAATCTTGCAAAATCTGTTACGGTGGAGTAGTAACAGAGTACGCCTATTTCTTTTTCCTAATCTTTTCTTTTTCTTTAGAAATTTTTTGATCCAGCATATCCACAAGAGCATCTATGCCAGAGTGCATATCATAACTGTATTCTTCTAGATGCGCCTGTAAACCCCAGCGAAAATTTATGGTAGCTTCCAGCTTGTACATTTTCTGTTTGGTAATAATTATAAGAAGATCAACGATAGAATCTTTAGAATACTGGACTCTTTCCAGTTTTGTATCTAGATACTGCCTGTCCTCCTCGGTTAATTCGCAATGCAAATGCTTAATGTCTATAGTCATCTTTCCTCCCGCTTGCCTGCATATTGTCGCAGGCTAATCTTTATTTCTGCCATGCGAATTGGGTTCGTGTAACTCGCTTCTGTATTTGGCGACTGTTCTGCGCGCAACTTCTATGCCTCGTGCCCTAAGCAAAGTAACAAGTTCCTTATCTGACAGACTGCTATCTTCTTTTTCTATTATTTCTTTAAGTACTGCCTTTACTGCCTCTTTTGCAGACCCGGCATGGGGAGTGGTGCCAACAGAATTGCTAAAGAAATATCGTAATTCAAAAATACCCCAATCGGTTTGCATGTACTTATTGTTTACAATACGAGATACAGTAGTCTCGTGTTTATCTATTTCATTTGCAACTTCTTTTAAGGTAAGAGGAGACAACCAGGTGGGGCCATACTTAAAAAATTCTTTTTGAAAATGCACTATACATTGGGTTACCTTATAAAGGGTATTGGTTCGCTGCTCGATAGAATTGATAAAAAACTGGGCCTTCTTTATATTTTCTTTAACATAAGTGTGAGCCTCTTTGTGGCTGCTTGTTACAGGATCTTCTGCCATTTTCATTATTGGCTTGCTTATGCCAAGCACGGGTAATACTTCTTCGTTAATTTTTATCACTAATTCATCTTCCTGCCATTTTACAAATACATCAGGAATAATATAACGGGTTACTTGGGTAGAATAGGCTCGACCAGGAAAAGGCGAAAGCCCTTTTATAAAATGTAGGGCAGCTGCCAGTTGGCTTTCTTTTATTCGCATCCTTTTGCGTATCTCTCCACCACCTTCCTGAAATCCAAAGTGCCGTTTTATTACCTCGGCAACATAAGGAGGGGCCTTAGGGTGTATGCTTGCCTGAAAAAGCAGACTTTCTCTAAAATCCACGCAGCAAGTGCCCACAGGCTCCAGATTTCTTATAATACCAATAAGTTTTTCGATACGCTCTTTAGGATATTGCGCACAAAGAGTTAGAGGGTCTTCTATGTGAAAACCATCATCGTTTAAGTTCTCTATCAGCATTTCACCTAATTCTCTTTCTTCAGAATCTAATTTTTGCATATGCAACTGCTCTAGTAAATAATCATGAAGAGTTTTAGGCTGAGTTTTGGTGCCTTCTATAAAAGACTGTTTGGAAGTGTCCCGGTGATAAGACCTGGTAACAAATCCTGAATCTGAACTATTTTCGTATACTTCTGGCACTGGTTCGGCAATTTCAGACAATCGCTCTAAAGAAAGTGAGCGGGTATCTTTAATAATTTCAAGTGCAGGATTGCTTTCTAGTTCTTCGGTTATTTGGGCTTTTAATTCTAAAACAGGGAGTGCCATGATTTTAATGGATTGAATCATCTGTGGACTAAGTTTTTGTCTCTGATCCATTATTAAACTTGGTCTTTGCAGCTGCACCCCATCCTCCTTATCAATTCCCGCTTCTAGAATTACCCATAGCCTAGCTTCATTATTGTACTAAGAATAGGCAAGTCTGCAATAGCTAGGCTAAAACAGCTAAAAATAAGAAAAAAATGCTTTAATATTGACCCTAGCCAATATTCATTATTATTTTATAGTATAGAAAAAAAATATCTCCTACATTTTACAGAAAATTACTGGGGATAGTGTAAAAGGGGAAGCTAGAATGCAGGAGGATGCAAAATCACCACAAGTGCTGGAAAACACTGATGAAGTTGCTAGCGCGGAGCCACAACAAGAATTATCCCACAATACTCCCCTTGGTCAGGAAATCGCTACTCAAAACATGAGTGAAGAGCTTACCGCACTAAGAAATGAGTTTGAAGCTCTAAATGATAAATATTTGCGCAAATTGGCAGACGAAGTAAATTTTCGCAAGAGACTTCAAAAAGAAAAAGAAGATAGTCAACGCTTCGCACTGGGGCAACTGGTAGCCGATCTCATCCCAATTTTAGATGATTTTTCACGAGCCATTTCAAGTTCTGAAACAGGGGGCGATTTCACCCTTCTACTAGATGGCATAAACCTAACCAAGCGGCAGTTAGAGCAAGTTCTTGAAAGCAAATATGGGCTGAAGAAAATTATCTCTCTTGGTTCTGTATTCGACCCTAATTGCCATGAGGCTATAGCAACTATCCCTGCCTCGCCTGAATACACGGCAGAAGATATTCTGGTATGCGAAGAATTTTTGCCTGGTTATATTTTGAACGATAGGATTATTAGAACCGCCAAAGTAAAGGTTATGATGCCGGCTGCGGGGAAGCCAATATCAGATGATGTAGGGGCATCCCCAGCCCAAATTTAAGTATAGGAGATTTATAATGGCTAGAATTATCGGAATAGATCTTGGGACAACCAATTCATGTGTAGCCGTAATGGAAGGTGGCGAGCCTGTCGTCATTGCCAATTCTGAAGGTCAAAGAACTACTCCTTCCATTGTAGGTTTTACCGCAAAGGGCGAGAGAGTTGTAGGCCAGCCTGCCAAAAATCAGATGATAACTAATCCCGAAAACACTGTGTATTCTATAAAGCGCTTTATGGGACGTAGAATATCTGAGGTTCAAAATGAAATTAAATTAGCCCCCTATCATGTGAAGGATAATGGCAACGATGTTCAAATTGATATTTCAGGAAAACCCTATAGCCCTCAGGAAATCTCTGCATTTATTCTTCAAAAAATGAAGAAAACAGCCGAGGACTACCTTGGCGAACCAGTTACCGAAGCGGTAATTACTGTTCCCGCATATTTTAATGATGCCCAAAGGCAGGCTACCAAGGATGCGGGCAAAATAGCAGGATTAGAGGTAAAAAGAATTATAAATGAGCCTACAGCCGCTTCTCTTGCTTTTGGTTTTAATAAGGATCAGAAAAAAGAAAAAACTATTGCTGTTTACGATTTGGGGGGTGGTACCTTTGATATATCCATTCTGGAATTAGGAGAAGGTGTATTTGAAGTTAAAGCTACCAATGGGGATACTCATCTAGGAGGCGATGATTTTGATCACCGTATTATGGACTGGCTTGTTAGTGAGTTTAAAAAAGATACTGGCATTGACTTAAGCAAAGATAGAATGGCTTTGCAGCGTCTAAAAGAAGCTTCTGAAAAAATAAAAATTGAACTATCAAATGTGCAACAGGCTGATATAAATCTGCCTTTTATCACCGCAGATGCCTCTGGGCCAAAGCATATGCAAAAAACTCTTACCCGCACTACTTTTGAAAGAATGATAGATGATCTTTTAGACCGATCCAAAACCCCCTGCACAAAGGCTCTTGCCGATGCGGGCATTACAGCAGCACAGATTGACGAAGTAATACTGGTGGGTGGCTCGACAAGAATACCAAAGGTACAGGCAATTGTGCGCGAACTCTTTGGTAAAGAGCCTTCTAAGGGTGTTAATCCCGATGAGGCGGTTGCTGTTGGTGCCGCTATACAGGGAGGGATATTAGGGGGTGATGTAAAAGATGTCTTATTGCTTGATGTAACTCCTCTTTCTTTAGGAATCGAAACTCTGGGCGCAGTCTTTACAAGGCTTATTACCAGAAACACAACTATCCCCTGCCGAAAAAGCCAAATATTCTCTACCGCAGCCGATGGGCAAACCGCTGTGTCTATACATGTTTTGCAAGGCGAGCGGGAAATGGCAGTGCAAAATAGGACTTTAGGCAAATTCGACCTTGTGGGTATTCCTTCTGCGCCTCGTGGTGTCCCACAAATCGAGGTTACCTTTGATATAGATGCTAATGGTATCGTTCATGTTTCTGCAAAGGATTTAGGTACCGGCAAAGAGCAAAAAATCAGAATAGAGGCTTCCAGTGGGCTAAATGAAGATCAGATAGACCGCATGGTAAAAGAAGCCGAGGCACATGCAGCTGAAGACAAGCAGGAACGTGAGCGTGCCGACACTAGAAACGAGGCAGATAATCTTATTTATACCAGCGAGAAGTCCTTAAAAGAATTTGGAGATAAGGTGGGCGAATCAGAAAAGGCAGGAGTGGAATCTGCTATTTCTGAAGTAAAAAAAGCTCTTGAAGGCAATGATATAGAAACCCTTAAAGCAAAAACCGAAGCACTGCGGCAAGCTTTTTATAAAGTATCTGAAGAGATGTATAAAAAGGCAGGTCCCCCCCCACCACCACCTGGGCAAGATGCCGAATCTGGGTCAGCCCCTAACCAAGAGGCCGGCAAGGCAGAAGATGCAAGTTATCGCGTTGTAGAAGACGAAGATAAAAAATAAAGGAAGCTGCCATCGCCAAAAGAGATTACTATGAGGTACTGGGGGTACCAAAGGATTGTTCAAAAGACGATATTAAGAAGGCATATCGCAGACTAGCCATTCAATACCATCCCGATAAGAATCCAGGAGATAAAAAAGCAGAGGAAAAGTTCAAAGAAGCTACCGAAGCCTATGAAGTACTGGGGGATGATAACAAACGACAAACTTATGACCAGTTTGGCTTTGCCGGAATAGAAAATATGGGGGGACCAGCTGCTGGACAGGATTTTTCCAGCATGTTCAAAGATTTCGAAGATATTTTAGGCAGCGGCTTTGGAGGCGGGTATACCAATATCTTCGAATCCCTTTTTGGAGGTGGGGGTGGCAGAACCCGAAGTAGAGGTAGAAGTGCAGGTACAGACCTGCGGTATGATCTGCAAATTACCTTAGAGCAAGCTATATTTGGGCTAGATACCGAAATTTCCTACACAAAAAACGATAGTTGTAAAACCTGTTCTGGTTCGGGAAGTACAGATAAAGGCGGCAAGAAAGTGTGCCCTTCCTGCCAAGGTAGGGGTCAGATCCGGCAGTCGGCGGGTTTCTTTTCCATTGCACAAACCTGTCCCAGTTGCAGAGGCGAGGGCTCTATCATAGATCGCCCCTGTGTAGACTGCAAAGGTTCCGGTTTGGTCAGAAAACGGCAAAAAATTAAGGTGAGCATTCCTCCTGGTGTAGAAGATGGCAAAAGGGTGCAAATACCAGGACAAGGCGATGTAGGGCCTAATAATGGCGAGGCAGGTAATTTGTATGTTTTTATTCACGTTCAGCCACATTCTATATTTGAAAGATCAAACAATGATTTATATTGCGCTATTCCTATTAGCATGATTACCGCTGCACTTGGTGCCGAAATAATAGTAAAAACAATTGATGAAAAAAAACTTAAAGTGAGCATACCTGCAGGGGTACAAAACGGCAAATTGCTAAGAATCCGCGAAGAAGGAGTTCTAATCCCAACTGGTCGCAGAGGAGATCTGTATATAAAATTGATTATTCAGATACCACAAAGGCTAAGCCGAACAGGAAAAGAATTGCTGGAAAGGTTTCGTGAGATCGAAGGGGAAAATGTTGAACCCCTGCCACTTAAACTATCTGAAATTGATATATAAAACCTACAATACTGTAATTTGCTTAAAAAAATTGCATAGTGCGCAAATAACTACCTGAGTTATTAGAGACGCAAAAAAGCGAAATTACAAGTAGCGTATAAAAAGGCGGCACCATCTGATGACAATTATCTCTCATACAGTAAAACCAAAAATTCCTAAAAGTCTTGCATTTTTAGAAATAATGGCAAGAAACTTATGGCTATCATGGAATTTCAATGCAATCTCATTATTTATGCGAATGGACTACGATACCTGGCTGCGGTCAAACCAAAATCCAACCAAAATGCTGGGAATGATAACACCTCAACGCTACACCGAGCTTGCAGCCGACGATTCCTATGTTGCTGCCCTGCGCACGGCAGAAGAGAAGTTCGAGCAATACTTGAAAGGAAAAACCTGGTTTAAAGAAAAGAAAGACGAAAATATAGCCTATTTTTCAATGGAATTTGGGTTAGATGTTTCCCTTCCAATCTATTCGGGTGGTTTAGGCATACTGTCTGGAGACCATATAAAAACTGCGGGTGATATGGGACTTCCTTTGGTTGGAGTTGGCTTACTGTACCGACAAGGATATTTTAAACAGCACTTAAACCATGATGGAATGCAACAAGAAGAGTATCCCGAAAACGATTGGTACAATATGCCAGTATTTCGCTGCACCGATAATGCAGGTAACCCAATAAAAATTCGTACCATAATTGCTTCCAGTCTTGTTGTGTCTCAGATCTGGCGTGTTGATGTAGGACGAGCCAAACTTTATTTATTGGATACAAACATTGAAGAGAATAGTCCTGAAGATCGCCAAATTACAGCTACTTTGTATGGTGGTGACCAGGAGATGCGCATACGGCAGGAAATTCTCTTGGGTATGGGCGGGATTCAGGCTCTACGGGCTTTGAATATTCCTGTGGGTGTTACTCACATGAACGAAGGGCATTCTGCCTTTTTGGCTTTGGAAAGGCTGCGAGAATACATGGTTGAAAAATCATTAACATATAAAGAAGCCCTGCAAGCTATTTGGCAAACCAATATTTTTACAACACACACACCTGTGCCCGCAGGCAATGAGCGATTTGGCATAGATTTAATTGAAAAATATTTTCGCATTTGGGTACAAAAACTGGGCATTGACTGGAAAGATTTCCTGGCATTAGGCAGGGAAAATCCTGAAAACTCTTCAGAACCCTTTTGCATGACAATTTTTGCGCTTAAACTCTCGGCGTACTCGAATGGGGTAGCCAAGTTGCATGGAGAAGTATCTCGTAAAATGTGGGCTAACCTTTGGCCTGGATTAGAAGAAAATGAAATACCTATTACTTCTATCACTAATGGAATACATCCCCGCACCTGGACTTCGCATAATATGCTGGATCTACTGGATAGATACTTTGGACCCAGTTTTGAAGAAGAGCCTTGTAAATTGGAAATTTGGGACAGAATTAACCGTATTACAGACGATGAAATCTGGAGAATCCACGAACGTAGACGAGAAAGAATGGTCATGTTTGCACGTGACAGGCTAAAGCGTGCATGGAAACTTGGTGGGGCACCAGAGGGCAAGCTACTTCAAATTGCCAGTGTGCTCTCTCCTGCAACCATTACCATTGCCTTTGCCCGACGTTTTGCATCCTATAAACGAGGTAACTTACTCTTAAAAAACCCCGAAAGACTTATGCGCTTGTTAACAAACACCAAAATGCCCGTCCAGTTTATCTTTGCAGGTAAAGCACATCCGCATGATATACCCGGGAAAAAGATTATCCAGGACTTGGTGCAATTTTCCCGCAAAGAAGAAATATGCAACCGTTTTATATTTCTGGAGGATTACGATATGACTATGGCCCGCTATTTAATATCAGGTGCCGATGTATGGCTAAACACTCCAAAACGTCCCTTAGAAGCATCAGGCACCAGCGGTATGAAGGCGGGAATAAACGGGGCACTTAATTGCTCTGTACTGGATGGTTGGTGGGCAGAGGCCTATACCCCAGAAATAGGCTGGGCAATAGGATCTACTATCGAATTTTCTGATCAGGAAAACCAGGATCAGGCAGAATGTGAAGCTCTTTATGATTTATTGGAATCTGAAATTATTCCACTCTTTTACCAAAGAAGCCGCGATGGGTTGCCAAAAGAATGGATCGGCAAAATGAAAGCCTCAATGTGCACGATAGGAAAGCATTTTTCTACACCAAGAATGCTAATGGAATATTCCACCAACTGCTATATGCCCGCTTTGGCTAACTCCAGTGCATTAAGGCAGAGTAATTTTGAAAATGCCCGTTCTGTTTGTGCATATTTGGAAAAGGCCTATAAAATATGGAAGAACATACAGATTAAAGAAATACACACCAATGCTAAACCTATAATGGAAAGAGGTGATGAAATCCAGGTTTGGGCCAGTGTAGACCTTGCAGGCTTAGAGGAATCGGAGACCTTGGTAGAGTTATGCCATGGCGCACTCACTACTCAAAACAAAATTGAATCTCCCGAACGAAGCCCGATGACAGTTGCAGATAAAGGACCGGGTGCGTATACCTTTACTGCAAAAGTAAAATGCCAGCAAACAGGACAATATGGATACACCATCCGTGTTTTACCAGCTCATGAGCACCTTCTTACCCCTTATTTGCCAGAATTGGTAAAATGGGCATAAACTGCAACCTTTTTTACCTTTTTTATGCCTAATTGCAAAAAGAAAGAGTAAAAACTTCGGTTTTGCTCTTCCCCTGCTACAATTGTGGTTTGTAGTAGACCACTAAAATATGTATACAGCCAGGAGAAAATTCTGAACTTTCCATTTGCAATTCAAGTTATTATTGCATCAATACCCTTGGTGGGCATTGTGCTTGCTTCGATACTTGTCTTTGTTTACTTACGGCAAGTTCATCTACAAAAAATTAGTTTGATTGAAAAAGGCATATATCAGCCCAAAGTTTTTGACCTCCACTCTTATGCCTTGCTTGTCGGATTGGTGCTGACCAGCCTTGGTATAACATTGAGCCTTGTATTTATTTTGGTTGGTGGCTTAAGCTTGGGCATACTTGGTGGTCTAGTACCCTTTTCTATTGGTGTGAGCCTATTAGTTTATTACATCTTTAGCAATAAAAGGTAACAATATGACAACCACAATTGCACTCAGAGTAGGAGCGAGTTTTATGACTTCCCAAAAAAGTTCACTCCTCAGTTTAAGTGATGAAGAACTAATCGAGAAAACTGTAGCAGGAGATGAACAAAGTTTTTCTCCGCTTGTTGTAAGGCATCAGGGTAGTCTGCTTCGTCTTGGACTCAGCTTTTTCAAAGACATGGACATGGCAAAAGATTTTACACAGGAAGTTCTTGTTAAAGCGTATAAAGCTTTGCCCAGTTTTAAGAAGAAGTGCAAATTCTCTACCTGGTTATTGCGAATCGGCTATAATACAGCAATAAATATGAAGCAAAAAGTTAGGCAAGATCTTCCTCTTATTGAAGAAATGGATCTACCACATATAGATTCCGAAATCCCTGAATCAGTACTGCAAATAAGAGAATATATTGCCAGGTTGCCAAAGATACAGGCTCTATGTTTAGAGCTTAGCTATCATCATGAACTTAAGTATAAAGAGATTAGCAAATTAACAGGTATATCAGAAAATACAATAAAGTCTCATGTATTTAGGGCAAAACAGCAGCTTAGAATACTGTTGGCTGCAAAAGAAGGAGACCGTAAATGAAATGCCATGAGTTTCAGAAACATTATGACCAGCTTGACGCGGGTCAGGGGTTGCAATTAATGCTTAGGTTGCATATTTTACGATGCAAGCATTGTTCTTTATCTAACCATAAAAATCGTCAATCATTGGATGCATATTATAAGACCTTACACCAACAGAATCTTGAATATCAGGATAGCGAATTGACAAGTCGCATACTTGATGCGATAAAAGATACTTCTCCAAGTAAACCTTTTATTTCTCTGCGTGGTTGGGTCTTCGTTGGCTTTATTATTTTCGTGTCAATCTTACTAACTCCGATTGGTCAATCCGAACCTCTTAAAAGCCTTTTTGGTACTAATTATACTTTGTATCTTTCTTTGGTTTTAGGCTTTTCAATTACGATATTTGCTGCACTTTTCCTAAGTGCCCACTTTGAAGAAGTGGATACTTTTCTTACCAAAATAGGGTTTAGGCACCGTTAGCTTTGTCCTTTGTACACCTCCAATACCTAAGTCAACTTTCCCGTACTCGATACCCAAGGGTCAGGAGTATGGGCATCTGTACATGTAAACAGTGAAAAAACCAAACCACAACACCTCGCCACTTTAGGAAGTTATTATCTTTTTGGGTATGTCTATTACCTTGCTATGGGTTTTTTAAGGGTGCTGTTGTGTTTTAATGCTGTCCTATTCAATAAATAATCCTAACTTTAGTTTGATTTTATTTTCAAGCACAGACACAAAATCATCTACACTAGGTGTAGATTGATGAGTAAAAGCTCTTAATAAATTACTGACTGTTGTAGACGCCTTGCCAATCAATTGAAGATTGTATATATCCTTGTTTTGCTTTAAATCATAGATAAAATATTTAGTGTGATCTTTCTTTTTATAATCTACATTAATAAGTTCGAAAAGTTTAACCATATTATCATAAACAGACTTCTGCATTGCCCAAACAATATTCTTATTCCACTTTTCCATTACTTGTCCTTTTATAAGCATTTGGATATATGAAAGCTTGATGGTATTGTATGTATTCATTCCAAACTTGTACTTTCTTTCCAAAACATCTATTCCGTTCATAAAATCTTTTAAGGATTTTACTAATTCACCTGTCCCAGTGGTTGAATCCGATTGAAATTCTACAATGCAAAAATCATCAATCTTATTGCTTATAGGTTTATGTTTTACTAATACAAAATCAAAACTGCCAACCTTCGATAAATGAACCTCCGAAAATAGAAGTACATCATTGCTTGTTCCAAATACCTCTTTAGATACATCTTGAAATACAATATTGTTTTCCAAAAATCTATGAGGGCAGATAATAGCTTTTGTATTACTATGGGTTACAGAACACACACCCATTGGATATTTTATGGTTCTGCTCTGCTTGTCACATTTGGCTTCTCTAAATTTGCAATAGTAATTTTTTATTGCCTTTTTTGCTTCTGCTGACTTATCCCCAACAGGGAATGAAAAAATTTCGTTTGGATTCATACCCTATTTCTGAATTATAACAATTTCTTCTGGCAATAAAATATTATGCCCTGTGCTTCTTCTCATTCTAAACAATTCCTTCCTGCAATTTCTATATCCGATTTCTTGAGCCATTTTAATTAATATATCACAAACAGGGATATATACTCCTTTAATTGTTTGGTCACCAACAACCTGAAGAAAATTTGCATCTTTCTTCATTAAACTATAGAACTCCAGCATACACAAATACATATCTCCAAAACACTCTCTCACCATCCGTGGATAATCAAAACCCCAGTTTTTATCTTTTGTTTGTTCATATATTTTATCACTAACTATTTTTACATCTTCAAATAATAAAGCATATTTCTCGGAGTCACTCTCTTTAAATATTAATTTTGTGCTACCCTTAACCATTTTCCGTTTTATTTTTTGCACATCATCCATACTTTTAACAAAATCGAGAAGATATAATTCTAATCGAGTCTGCCTTGTATATTCTAAGTCATTGGGATATGGCGGTGATGTAACAATAAAATCAATTGATTCAGATGATACATGTTTTCTTGCATTTAAACAAGTATCAGTAATCAATTTGGATTTTCCATAATGATTGTGCTTCTGTACAGCAGATAAATCATTATAAATTCGAATCACTTTCTTTGTAAATAAATCCCAAAAATCTTCTTTTTCTTTGAATGGATAAAATGTTGTCCCAGGACATAAAGAAACATAAGAAGCATCAAAACAAGATTTTGATAATGCCATTAGCAGAAGATTTTTTATCTTTTTGTTTTTTGTTTCATCAACAAGATTTTTTAACAAAATAACTTCTTTTTGTAGAGCAGGACTAAGCCACTGATTAATTTCCTTTTTAGGCATTACATTAATAAAACCCAAGTCAAGTTGTAATTTATCAAAGACATGAATTTCCTTTACAAACCTTTTACTAATATTTAAAATTTCCTTTTTATAGAGCCCCAAATCAATATCCCAAGTTGTTTTAACCTCCGTAATAAATGTCATCAAAGGATTTGCATCAAATCCAACCGCATTACACTTGAATAAATTTGCAGAAATTAAGGTTGTTCCACTACCAGCAAAAGGTTCAACGATTAAAGATTCTGGCTTTAACTTGTACTCAATGATTTTTTCTTCAATAAGTGAATACGGAAAATCTTCTAAATAGTCGTACCACTTATGTATAACACCAAATTAATTAAGGTCGCTAATAGTTTGTTCAAATTCAAAAAGAGTAGTAGAGGTGTCAACCTTTGATTCTGCAAATTCTATTATTTTTTCTGAATATTCTTTTCGTTTGTAATCATTTCTTTTTACAATTTTTACGAATAAATCAGAACAATTTTCTGGAATGGAAAAGCCTTTTAATAAATTGCCTCTGATAAAACCTTTGAAGGCAAGCATTTTTATTGCATCGGCAAGTATTTTGCTCTCTTTAGGATAACCCGTTAATTCAGCTAAATCTTGAACTGTGGTTTTCTTTTTTTCGGCAAGGTTCAAATAGATTTGCTGCAAGACCTGAGCTTGCAAAAAAGGCAATTGATTGGGGTTAACCATCTGTGCCTGCATCAAACTTCTCATTCTATTTTATTCTGTGTAAATTAAAATTAACCAATTCTTTACATAGGCAATGAGCACCGAGGCTAATTGTCGTCGTTAATTACATCTACAGTAATACGAGACTCAGGCATTGTCCTTGGGGGAATGCGCACAGTTAATAGTCCATTTTTAAATACTGCCTTTACCGCCGACTGATCAAATTCGCTTGCCTTTACTTCGTACTTTTGTTTGTCTATTACCTTTAACGTAATATCAGAATTCTCTGGGGTAGCACTTAACAAAAGGTAGTCTCCCTGAAAGCTAATGCACACAGAATTACTTGGATAGCCCGCAAGAGCAAAGCATAAAACTTTATTGCCTTCGGTATCTACAGACACGGTAAGAGGAGGAAAGCTATACTCTTTCCCTTCGCATTTTACCTTAATCTTGCTCTCAAAACGTTTTAAGTCTTCCAATCCCTCTGCAAACCTGTCTTTTAAGTCTGGTGCCAAGGCTTTTATCTTCTCACCAAACTCTTTAGTAGCGCGCAAAAGCTCCTGAAAGTCTAGTTTTATCTCGGGACCTTTACCCCTCATGTTATTGGTATCATTTTCCATTACAAAACCTCTCTTTTTTATAGTATTTTATTCTAATTTGATAATAAATGTATACTAACCTAGATATTCTTTAACGCAATATTTATTGCAACACTGGCTGTCGCTGCGGCGGCTAAAAGAACAAAAAGGCTCGCATCATTGTATACCCCCCTTACTTAAATTTGTAACGAACACAAATGGAGCGATTCGCTTTACTGCATATACTGGGGCACTTTTTTTGTATATGTATGTTACTTTAATATCGCAAGTAACTTTACCCAACGCAACCAGGCATCCTGCCTTGCCTTTTTATTTTCTGCTGAACCCGCAGGGTCTTCACCCGCACGCATAAAGCCATGCCCTGCTCCTGCATAAGTAACAGGTTCGTACTTTTTCCCTGCCGCCTTCATAGCCTGAACAGTAGAAGGAATAGTAGCATTTATTCGGGCATCATTCTCTGCATAAAATCCATACACAGGAGCATTTATTGCTTTAATATCAGGTGGACTAGCCCCATAAAATACAAAAGCAGAGAGTAGATCTTTGCGTACAGTTGCAAACTCGAAAGAGCGATTCCCCCCCCAACAATAACCTGTTACTGCAAGTTTACCATTTGCAGCGGGCAAAGACTTTACATAATCGGCAGCAGCGTGCAAGTCGGTCATAACACTTGCTTGATCCAGAGAAGACACCGCTGCTCTGGCAGCATCAATAGAGGGGAAGTCTTTGCTCCCCCCCTTATCCGGGGCAAGACCCGAAAGCAAATCTGGCGCGATAGCAATATACCCACGAGCAGCCAAATCATCTGCCAAACCCCTAACCCAGTCGCTAAGACCAAAAATTTCGTGAATTATTAGTATTGCGCCTGCCTTTGCTTTATTTTCGGGATAGACGATATATGCTTGCAATGCCTTTGCTTCTCCACTACTATTCTTGCTCTCTATGTGTACCCATTCGCCATGTCGTGGCGACTTGTCTAACTTGCTTACAGCCCAATCCTGCGCACCAAGAGCAAGAGCCGAAAACGAAAGAAATAAAAAGAATATTATGGTATTTTTCATTTTTTAATAATACTATACTTTTTTGTACTTGTATATAGTTATCTTAATACCTATAAGCAGATTAATATGACGGACCAATAATTATTTGTTCTGAGTGCAACACCGAAAAAAATTAACAGAAGTCCCCTGCGCACCCCTTATAGTGGCAACAAAAAACAATACGAGTACTTAGTTGCCTCAAAAGAGTAGGTAATAAGCCAAAGAAAAAGAGAGATGGATATTACAATCCAAAAACATATTCAGGAAGCTATTGGTACTGCGCGGATATAGCCCGCAAAGAAGCAGAAGACGAACAAAAGTTAACCCTGAAGGAAAAGGAGCTTACCATCAGCTCTATGCAAAAGCAAATAGAAGATTTGAAGCTAAGAGCCGAGCAGGGGTCTAACAATTGCAGGGGAAGCACAGAAATTGGTTTTGGAATCACTTCTCAGTGAGCAATTTCCAATGGATAGAATAGAGCGGGTTACTAAAGGATGTAGTGGTAGCGATATACTGCAACGAGTTATTGATACATCAGGTAAAATATGTGGAACCATTATTTGGGAGTCTAAGAGAACAAAGCTCTGGGGTGCAAACTAGTTACCCAACCTTCGCCAGAATCAGCAAACAGCCAAGGCCGAGATTGCCATTATCATGTTGCAGGTTCTACCCAAAGAGATAGAAACATTAGGGCTGATTGATAGGGTGTGGATTACTGGACAAAACACTGCAATGAGTGTTGCCTCTCTTTACGTCAAGCCCTTATCGAGGTAGCTGTGGCTCGAGTAGCTTCCGAAGGACAGCAAAGTAAAATGGAACTGGTATATCAGTATTTTACAAGTACAAATTTAAGTTTGCGCATACAGGCTATTGTAGATTCCTTCACCACTATGAAAGAAAACCTTGACAAAAAAAATGCTATTACAACGCAATGAAATAAACTTTGCAGCGCAACTTGACAAAGCTATACAGTCTACTGTTGGCATGTATTGCGACTTGCAAGGAATTGCGGGTAAATCATAACCCGAGATTGAGGGGCTTGAATTGAAGGAACTGGCATAAAGTGGGGGTCATAGTATTTGTGTACATGGCATAAATTTAGGCAGAATCATTGCAATGTACCACAGATGATGAGCCATCTCGAAAGACATTACTTATCTCGATAAGCCATTTTATAAAGAACACTAATCAGTCCATCATTCCCAGTATTGTGTTCGCCACTAATATTATTGAAGTCTATTCCATAACAAGTAATTTTTCCAATCCTTCTTCATGTAGTACCCATATCATCATCCTAGTTTTAAATTATGCTACATGGTCATTTACACAAAAATTTTGTTAAACTTAAATTAAGCAATGATACTGAATGCAGTAGTAACATTTCATTTAAACTCCTTGCCTAATAGCCCCTCATCACCTATACTGCTTTTATGAAAGGAAAATCACTTTGCACCTATGGCAACCCCCATAGCATAGCAGTGTATGTAAAATCAAAATTATGGATATTCTCTGCAGCATTTTTGGTTAGCATAGTAGTTATGGTGGTTGGTCATGAACTTATCCACCTTTTGTTTGGTCGGATAATGGGCATTCCTGCGGGATTTCTTTCTGCAACATCTGTTGGCGTCCCTGCTACATACCCTATTCAAAACAATAGTTGGTGGGCATGGTTTATTATGAATGAAGTAGCCCCTGCGCTAACCCTACTTGTAGGTGCCTTGCTGCTCATTATTTTTCTTAGAAATCGCTTCTTTATATTAACAAGAATTGGCTATTTTTTCTCCTGGTGGGTAATTGCACAAATTCCCTATCTGGGTCTGCAGGTAGCAACAGCAGGAGGCAAAAGCACTGCCACTGGTTCTGGTCCCGACTTTGCCTACTTCCTTTTTGCCATCGGTCAGGGCACTAATAAATCACTTATTACATTGCTCACTTTATCTACCTTTGTCTTGTTTCCTCTCTGCTTTTACCTTGCCAGTTTTATTTGGGAGGCATATACTAACCTGCATCCTCTGAGCAGATTAAGAAAAATAGTAGCCTTTATTATTTTATTAATCCCTGCGGGTTATTTTTTATTTGCACTCTATAATTTTATTTTTTTTGGCAAAGGGCCTGTTTCTTTGATACATATAGTTCTTCTTTGGGTAAATGTACCTGCTATAGCCTTTGCCTTCCTTATTGACTGGAAAAACAAAACAATTCAAAGCCTTATGCAGTTATACTTTTTTCCTGCCCTGTTAGTATGTGTACTATTACTGGTTGCCTCTGTTTTGCCTATTGCTGGTATTGGTTATTTTTTAAGTGATTTTGGTACTTTGCTATTTGTGATTCCGGCATATATTATTTGTATAATTTTTTTCCGCCAAATTACTACTAGGCGAGAGTCCCTCTAAAGATGTGTTACTATCACTAATGAAGGCTAAAAGCAAAAAGAATTAACAAGGTTTGACTACACAAATACAATCCTAGCAAGAAGTGAAAAATATATCCAAGATATATTGTCTACTTAAACAGATTAACCACATAATCGATTTAGAAGAGTTTCGTCCTTGAATTAAAGGGCATCTGCATCAAGGATGTACTGCAATATACGCTGAAGTTTTTTTACGCTCCTATTTACAAAAGAGACATACATACTTTATTTTATCGCAATGGAGGTTCGCATGACATCCTCAATAAAACAGAATTTTAAAAACTATAGCTGGACAATAGCAAAACTCATTCTTGGTTTTGGTTCACTGTATTTTATTGTTCCAACTATTTCCAGTTTTTTTGTTGCTATTTTTTTAAGGGGCTCTCAACTAGGATTGGCAGCGTATGGGCTCTTAAAAGCGGTTTTAGCTGTGGTAATCTACATTTTGTTTACACGGTTTATCGAGAAAAGAAAACCATTTGAATTAAGCTGCAAGGGGTGGTACAAAGAATACTTACAAGGTGTAGTGCTAGCTTTGGCACTGTGGGCGATAATAATTGGCATACTCCTAAGCATGGGTGTAATGAATATTTCAGGAATAAACCCCATTACTACAATCCTTACTTCTTTTGTTTTTTTCCTGGTTATAGCAGGCATTACCGAAGAACTTACATTTCGCGGTATGCTATTTCGTCTTATTTCCGAAAGGGTGGGTAACTGGATAGCCCTAGCTATATCTGCAATATTTTTTGGGGCTGTTCACTTAGGTAACCCCAATGCAACCCTTTGGGGTGCCTTTGCAATTAGTGTAGAGGCAGGTATTTTGTTAGCTCTGATGTACATATTTACCCAAAGGCTTTGGCTGGTTATAGGCTTGCACATGACATGGAATTTTGCACAAGGTGCAATTCTGGGATCTGCTGTTTCCGGCAACGAGGTTAAGGGACTATTGGTTACTACATTTAAAGGCCCCGATATATTAACCGGTGGTTCCTTTGGTTTGGAAGGTTCTATTGTAACTATATTTGTATGTGTACTTGCAAGCCTTATCGCCTTGCTTTTTATTATTAAAAGGAAAAAACACTAACCATCGCCCCTTAACTGCTCAAATGTTTTAACTGTTTTATATTCAATATTTTCATCTTTAAATTGTGCAAAATGTTTTTTACCGCAATGCACTTTTTTCTTTTCGTCTTCGCGTAAATTATCGGGGTCGCCTTTGGTTTCGGCAACAAAGTACAATTTGTTTTGGTCGCTGCGAACCAATGCCCAGTCTGGATTGTAATTGCCTATCGGTGTGCGAATTTTAAACCATTTTGGCAATTTGAAATAAAACGGAATCTCTTCAACGGTATCGCATTTTTCGGCAAAATTTGTTTCATCAGTCGAATCAATTGCAATGTAATTGTATAGCGTTTTTTCAGGATTCTGTACTTTGTGATAATGTTGTTCTATTATTTCCTTTAATAATTCAAGTTCTTTCATGTCCTCAAATTGTTCCTGATTGTAAAATTCTTCAATTTTTTCGTATTCTATACCGTTTACAATCAGGTCGATAAGTGTTGTTTTTATTTCTTTTACCGCATAATCCATAAACAGTTGAGGATTGTTTAAAATCTCTTTTTGTCTACCCGAAAGTTTTATTATTTCTGCTATGGTTTTTCGTGTCAATTGTGTTTTTGATTCAATGTAGCTCAAAAAATCTGGTATGTCGTACTTTGCCGTTTTTATATCTTCCCGTATCGGCTCGCTTATCAACTGACTTTCAAATCCTGTTTCGGTGATTTTGCTTAATAATGTGGTATTTGCAACTAATACAGGTTTTAAAACCTTCGGCATAAGGTCTTTTATTGCCAATGATGCTTTTCTTATAAGTTCCTCTGTATCATAACAAACTTTATATCGTGTTTTTTGTCTTATTTTGTCCCAAAGTTCCACAAAATTTGGGTCTAATTTGTAATCATCTCTTAATTTTACTGTTACTTTTTGATCATCAGCATTTTCGTACATTTCCTTTTTAAATTCTATTCCTTCGTCTTGTAATTCACGTTGCAGTTTTGCGCAAAAATCTTTGTAACTTTCATTCGCTATTACAGTTAGACGGTTAATATCAGATTTGTAAAATTCTCCGTTTTCGTCGGTTCGCTTGCCGTCTTGGTTTACACAAAGTCGAAGCCCACGCCCTATTTCCTGTCGTTTTTTGAGTTCTGATTTTGTTTCGTTTAATGTACAAATTTGAAATACATTAGGATTGTCCCAACCTTCGCGCAGTGCGCTGTGGCTAAAAATAAATCGAAGCGGCTCGTGTATATCCAATAATCGTTCTTTATCTTTCATTATCAGCGAGAAAGTATCTTCATCGTCTTTGCTTATTCGGTTTTCGTTGCTGTCTTTTACTTTTCCTTTTTTGTCTTGCGAAAAATAACCGTTATGTACTTGTTCCGCTGTAAATTCGTACAATTTTTCTTTGGTGTTGTATTGGTTAAAATACTTCTCGAACCACAAGGCAAATTTACCTTTTTTGGGGTTTCCTTGTTCGTCGTAGGTGCGATAATTTGAAACTCTATCAACAAAAAATACAGATAAGACCTTGATTCCTTTATCTTTAAATTTGCGTTCTTTTTTGAAGTGGCTTTTTATGGTATTTTCAATTTGCTTTTGCATAATATCTTCATTGAAACCACCTTGCGACTGTCCAATAAAAATCCTTGTGCCGTTTGAAAATTCTACATATTTATCTCTAACAAGTTCGTTTACAATATAATCGTTGTATATTTCACGGTTGCCCGAAAGTTCGTACAAATTTGAACCTGTTTTTATGATTATTTGTTTTGCAGAAACTCCCAAAAGAGTATTGCAGTCAATTGTTATTTTTGCTTCTATGCTTGTTTTCTTAGTTTTGGGAAACGAATCTAATTTAATAAATGCTTGGTTATTTGCATTGTGAGTTAATACAGATGTTACCTCAATTTGTTTAACTAAACCTTTTTCGTAGGCTTTTACAGGGTCAAGTTTATAAACAAAATTATAAACGTTTTTGTGCGTTGCCGAATAACGCAAAGTGCAAAGCGGATTCAGCTTTGAAATCGCCTCTTTTCGTTTGTCCGTTTCCATATTTTGCGGCTCGTCCACAATTACAATCGGATTTGTATTTTGGATAAATTCAATTGGTGTGCTACCGCTTAACTTGTCGTTTGGTTTGTTAATAATGTTTTCGTCTTTTGCAAATGAATCAATATTAATCACCAGAATTTGTATGCTGTTAGTGGTTGCGAATGTGCGCAATCCTGATAATTTTGTACTGTCGTAAACCTGAAAATTGCACGGCTCATTTTCGTATAATTCACGAAAATGATCTTCGGTTATTTGCAAATTTTTTAAAACTCCTTCACGGATTGCAATGGACGGAACTACTATTACAAACTTTTTAAAACCGTAGGTTTTATTCAGTTCGTAAATGGTTCGCAAATAAACATACGTTTTTCCTGTTCCTGTTTCCATTTCTATCGAAAAATTCAAACCGTATAATTGCTGTGAAACAGGTAAAATTCCGTTTTGCTTTTGAACTTTTTGAAGGTTAGTAAGTATTTCTTTCTCATTTATTTTTAGAGTATTGGCAAAATGAGTTTCAACCGTATCAAAAATGGTTTCGGTTACTGAATACTCAAATTGCGACATTGCAAGCGGCTGACCTCAAAATATCTACGATTGACTGTATCGCCTCTAATTGGTAGGTTTGATTTGATTCAAATTGTATTTTCATGGTTCTAAATGCTTGTAAAAACTGTTTTTACTTTATTGTCTTCTGTTTGTCGGCATTGCTCGGCAATGTTCGTTTTTAGGCTGTCTTGTCCATGAAAAACGCTGTCCAATGCAATTATTCTGCTTGGTTTTAGTTTTAATATTTCGTCAATTGCTTGCTCGTCAATTGTATTAAGTATAAAATAGTTATTTTCAATTTTATAAACTGTGTGATTGTTTATTTGTATTTCTTCCGTTTTGGTTGTCAGTTCGTAACCACTTTTTATCAGAAGTTCCCAAAACATAAGCGCTTCTTTGGCAAGTGGCTTTTGAGGCGTTTGAAAAACTTAGAACCATTTGGTTAATATTCGTCTTCATTTTCAATTAAATCGCTACGCATTGTTTAAAGTTTGAAGAAATAAGTTGAAAGATTTGAAACTCAAATCTTGATTATTTTCTTTAAGTTTTAGTTTGCCGTCTTGTTCTGTTTGTATTTTGCTTATTACTCGTTTTATACGCCCTCTGGTAATATCTGCAATTGTTGCATAACCTGCTTTTTTTGCCTCGCTTTCGGGTTCTGTTTTTCGGGGTAATTGTACACAAATAAATTTACGGTTACCTCCGTCTTCTTGGTTTAATTCTAAAACTGCTTTGGGCAGTTGTGCCACTGCCTGCAAAGAAATCGAGAACTATGTCATCGTTTGCTACGCAAAAATTTATCAGGTATTTGATTAATGAAACAGGTTTAGGAAAGTCAAAAATATTTATTTTCAAAAAGTTCTTAAAATATCTTTTGTAGCATCTTCATTCGTTCCAACGTTACATTCTTCTTTCGATATAATGTTTGAAGGTATTTTAATTCTTTCGCCAGTTCTTAAATATCGTATTGCAAATTTGTTGGTTTTAATTACAAAGGTTGTATCATTTCTAATTTCATTATCCTAAAAATTTTTGCGACCATTTGAACCTACCTTTAAGTTCAAAATTTGTCAAACTATATCCGGTTGCAATTTCAATGTCATTCAGAAGTTCAACTCTATCGTATTTATTGGCTTTATAAGAACCGTCAAAATTAAATTTTACGATTTCTTTTTTGAAAAATAAAGTTGTCTCAGCATTACCATCGTTCAATAAGGGCATATCTCCTCCTTCAATCGTGCCGCTACGGAATTCGTTTTGCTTTCTTTTTTTTCAAAACAAATAATATATTCCAGTTTTTTACGCACTTTTATTGATAAACTTGGCGGCGTTGAAGTTTTCATCCACATATATTGACCCACAAAATTCTCTTCCCCAAACACTTCATTCATAACCAATCGCAAATTATGAACTTCATTATCATCAATCGAAACAAAGATTACACCGTCATCACATAGCAAATTACGAGCAATATAAAGTCTTGGCAAAATCATTGATAACCAATTACTATGATACTGCCCGTTTTCTTTAGAATTTTTACGGAACAACCCCTCTTTCATTAAAAATCCGTCTGCGCTAAGGCTGTCAATCCGTTTTAAATACTCATCTTTTGTTTCAGAAATTTATCAGGATAAATAAAACTATCATTTCCCAGTATTATAAGGTGGGTCAATGTAAATCATTTTCACTTACCAAAATATGATTTCTGAAGAACTTTAAGCACTTCAAGATTTCACCTTCTATAAAAATATTTTCGCTGCTTTCAAATTAACAGATTTTCGGGTTCGGGCATTAATGTTGCCGTTGAGGGTTGTTGCAATATTTTGTACGCCTCGTTTTTACCTACCCAATCCAGATTGTATCGTTCTTTAGGCGCAAATCGCTCTTGTCCAAGCGATTGTTTTAATTTCTCCAAATCAATTGTATTCTCCGAAAATATTTCGGGAAAAAGTTCTTTTAATTGATTGAATTTTAGTTTTGCAAGTTCTAATGATTTGCCGTTTAACATTTGCTTCCCTTGTTAAAATAAATATACTAGGAATAATGATTGGCTGCTTATACAATTACCTTCTTTAAATATTCAACAAGACTTATTAAGCTTAAAGAATTATGTGTTATGTGTCTAGGTTAATGCTTCATTTTCTTATTAAAAATGGCATTGATAAAAACTTACTGGACACGTACATTAAGGCTGATGCGCTTACAACAATATAATTATAGTTTAGCATACTTTCCTCACATTAAGTATGAGTTTGTGCATGGTATCTTTTCTAATTTAAAAAGCGGCCCCCTAGTTGATTGGTAAAAAAGCGAGGGTACATGTACAGGCGGCTGTTATAAGGCAGTATACACACCAAAACCGTCAATGTCGGCGGCTAGTTCGCCATCCCGGCTTTGGTTAAATACTGTAACAAATTCCTGGCCTGGTTTGCTGTCCTGTGGCAAGTTACGTAATTGCACTTTTAAATAATTCTCTGTAGTACCAAATATGTTACCAGGCTGTACGTCTCCTTTTACAGTTGATTTTTCTACAATCGTCAAAAAGCTCCCACCCTGACACTGCTGGATATATTGTCTATGCAGTTTCAGAGATACCTCGCTAAATGCTTTCGATCGTTCCTGAATAATGCTATCTTGTATGCGAGGAACAAGTTTTTCAGCCTTTGTGCCTGGCCTTGCCGAGAACCTAAATACATGAATATAAGCAAGGTTGCATTGTAGCGCTAGATCAAGGCTTGCGGCAAAATCGGCAGTAGACTCACCAGGAAACCCCACAATAAAGTCGGCCGCAATAAAAGGCAGGGACTTGCCCTTGCGCAAAGCATCAACCGCTTTTTGAACATCTTGTGGGGTGTAATTGCGCCCCATGCTAGACAAAATACTAGCCGATCCAGACTGTATAGAAAGATGAAAATGCGGTCTAATTCTTGGATCTTTTATAATAGTAACAAAATCTTTATTTATCACACCAGGTTCGCAGGAGGATAGCCTAAAAGAAATATATTTTGTTTTTTTTAGTAAAAGAGATAATAGGTCTACCAGATTAGTACCATTAGCATTATATTCCGAAATATTTATTCCAGTAAGCACTACTTCTTTGGTGCCACTTGCTTCCAACAGCAACACCTGCCTCAATGCTTCTTCTATTGGGATACTTTGGCTTTTACCTCTTGCTATCCACACTCGGCAGAATGCACAGCGGTTATTGCAACCATCCTGAATCTTCAGACTAGGTCTAGACCTGAAAGCGCTTGTTTCCTTAAATGCAAACCTATTTGCCTTCTTGACAGCGCAACTGTGCTCACAATTATGCTGCCAGTCTCTTATACCTTCTTTTAGTTGCACCTTTGTATTGCCCGCTTCATCACACAGCCAGATAGGCAATTCCAGTAATTTGTCCTTATTATCACCAGACACAAAAAAAGTTCGTTCTACAAAATCAGATTGACACTGCGAGAGAAAAGTGCGCAGGCTCTTCTCTTCGGTTTGCACATAACAACCAGTTATAATTGCAGCTCGATTTGGGTTTTCAGCTAAAGCAGTGCGTATGATTCTACGCGCTTTTTGCTCTGCCTTTCCTGTTACTGTACAGGTATTTAGCAATAGAAGGTCAAAATCCTCTTTGCTTTCATCACAGTATTCATATAATCTGGCACCACACTTAATAAAGGCGGCGGCGATAGAGTCTGTTTCTAGCCTGTTTACTTTGCACCCTAGTGTGTGCAACATTATGCGCAGGGGCATCTATCGGCTCTTTAGCCTGGCAATACCTTCCCCTGGCACCTGGCTCCTTCGCTATCATATTGGGAAGCTTTTTCGTATGCGCGAAGCGCGTTTACATAATCCTTTACGTTTTCACGTGCCCCAGGGCTAGCCTTACCCACCAGGTAGCATTCCTTGGTAGATATGAAAGAGCGGCAGAATAGGAAATATCTGCATGATTAAACTTTCCTAGCTTTATGTAAATTTCTCCTAATATAGCATATACAAATCCTACCCTATCGCCTTCGGGTATTAATTGCAAATAAATCTGAAAATACTGTAGTGCTTCTGCGTTACGCCCCAATTGTAGGAACTTTCCCCCAAAATCAGCACAAGCCTTGGATCTTGCCGTACTTCATTGCCTCTTTTGCATAAATCTGTGCGGTCTGCATATCGTTGTAGCGCAAACAAAGAAGATGCAATTGCAACATAACTATCCAGCTTTCTAGGATCTTTGGATAATTCTTCTACTCCCCACTTTACGGGCTTCATCGTATTTTTTTTCTATAAAGAGTTGTAAGGCATTTTGATTTTGCCCTGAAGAACTAAAACCCTGGCTGCTTATAACCCCTGTATTTTTTGGAAAATAACTAGTTAGTAATAAATAAATTATTAGCAAAGGTACTCTAAAACCAGTTGGTATCATAGGTGTGCATCAGGGTGTGGCATTTACAATAGGTGCTTCTACCCTACATGCTCCTTTTATTTACAGCCTGGCTCCATAGTTATTTGCGGTGCTATTACATCTCCATCTACAATAGCAGAAGAAATAACTCTACCCTCTCCCAAGCCTGTATTTTGCCCCATACTTGCCCTTTTACCGACACCACTTTGGCAATTATATTAGCCCGAACCTGTGCCTTTTCATCTATATACAACTCGGAGGCAGATTGGATGTGCCCACTTACCCTGCCTTTAATCATAAGAGAATCCTGAAGGTTTATTTTACCATCAAATTCTACATCTTCTGCTAGCACTGTATCTACATTGGCTTCATCAATAAAACTGATTTGTACGTCTGTCATCACAAATGAGCTTACTTCATCTTGCCGTATTAGAGCAACAGGAAATGTAGGGCAAATCCTTTTGAGTAAAGCTTAGATATAGTGAAAATAATTCCAAAGGGTAAAGTACTTCGGCTCTACTATCGCCCCTTTTGCCTAGTTTTATAAGTCCTTCCTCCACCCTCCCTTTTTGCACCGATTCGGAAGCTAGGTTGTTACAAAGTGTTTTTCTGCGAGATGAAAATGCTTTGCGGACAAAAGCCGAAAATCCCTGACGAACCTCGGCCGACTGCACACTTTTGTGCGGAGCTAAATACATCACAGAGCTTTGTACTTCGGAGCCGTCCAGAACGCATTCTGTCCCAGGTCAGTTACTTTGTGTATACTACAAGAAAAGTTGCACAATATAGTAAAAGCAGAATAATCGGGGGTGTTTGGCTTAGCTTGCATACGGGTTGCCACCTCCTTTTGCAATGTAAACACACAAGATGGCAGCTTTGTAAAAGTTTCGAGTATCAGGCCAATTATGGGTGCAGCACAATTATAGGGCAGGTTCCCAAAAATTGCTTCAGGCTCTCCCTGCCTTTGCAGCACAGTTTTACACTGCTGTAAAAAATCTCCTTCAACCAAGCAAAACTGGACTTTTGATGCAGTATTATACGGCATGAAATATTGGCGCAATAGTTTGGAAAAACCATGGTCTATCTCAAAAGCTGTTACAATTGCTTTTTTATCAAGAGCAAGATGGGTCATATTGCCTAGCCCTTGCACCTATTTCCCAAATGTTCTTTCCTTCCAGATTGCCCAGAGGCTGTAAAATTTTATCTTTAGCGTCGGCTTGTACAAGAAAGTGCTGACCATATCGTTTGGATGGTGCCAAACCTTCAGCGCGCAGAACATTTTGCAGGGATAGTATACAATTGTAGTTGGGCCTTCCATTTTCTACATTCATAATAAGGCCAAGTATAAACGATGAACATAATAATAAACACTGCTAGCAAGCCACCAATATTCCCAATTATTCCCCCCACTTTAAGAGGAGGAACCTGCGATGCAAGCCGCATAAGTCCGATAAGTACATCCTGTACAATACCTGATGGATATTGTACCAATACACTAATCTGAGGAATAAAAGCGACTATCACTGTCATAATAATCCCCCAGTACATCATCAGGTGAACCAGAGGACCTGCTACTATGCTTGCTGGTATTCCAGCCAACTGAAGGTAGCCGAAGTTCATAATTAGTACAGGGGCTACAGCCAACTGAGCTGCAATTGCAGCCGAGGCAAGAGCGCAAATAGTCGGAGGCAAAAATGTACTTAAAACAAATTCAAAGCGCGGAGCTAAGACTGCAAACCCCATACCGCAAGAATGAAAGGATGAATGAAAGCCCCGTGCAGGCGCTGGAATCTACGGGCAGCATAATAATAAATGATAGTGAAAGAATTGGAAAGCCAATGTTGTGGCCTATCCATAGTAAGTACTATGCCCCTATCCATACCATGATTACAGATCGAAGCAGGAGGGGCCTGCTCCTGCTATCCACATAAAAAATTGTTGCCAATACCCCTCCTCCATAACGTGCTTTAATTGGTCCTATTAAAATTTTTAGCCCCGAGATAGCGAGTACAGCCAAAACAGAAAGGTGCTCGCCTGATAGTGCAAGAATGTGCGCACAGCCTGCTTTCATAAAAGCATCTGCTGTATCCTGAGACAAACTATCTCGAGAGCCTAGTATAAGAGCAGTGAATAAACCCTTAGCTCTACCCGACATTCTTTCTAAAGCATTAATACTGGCTTTTCGCACAAAGCTTCGCAAAAGCTGAAATGAGTTTTGCCCCCCTACATTTTGTATACTGCCTCCCTGAACAAAAAAATGCAGCCTGTGTATGTACTCCTTTGCCTTCAGAAATTTGGCCCTTTGCAATTAATCTACTTCCTTCGTCTACAATTGGTCCTAATCGCGCAAGTACCCGTATGTCAAATACATTCTTGCCTATAAATTTTTGCTCTACTTCTGCAAGACTGGATCGTAGTTTTACCGAATCTATTGCACTACATAGCTCCGATAGTTATTTTTTGCAGGACTGGAATCGCTGCGCAAAGTTCCTTCTACCTGTACCAACAATAAAGGTGCTTGTATCCCTTGTAGTATTTCTATTGTACACATCCCCCAGTGTTTTTTGTCGGCTTGGGTCATCTCTTGCTATTACAAGGCCGATAATCAGCCCAATTGCCAGAGCAAAGCAATGCAGAGTTCGGGTTCTTATAGCTCCCGATACTATTTTTCTGTTCTGTCGTAAAACTGAAGAGAATAAGTAACGGTGCACCTTGTACGGCCAATAGGTTATGGCTATGCCAGAAATACCGCAGGCTGCCAAAAGAAAAGTGAAAAAAAATCCCTTTGGGGTATAAAATCCAAAAGCCATTCCTAAGGCAAGGAAGAGGGGAAGCGAAAAATTTCTTGGGGCTTGAAGTATAAATGCAGAAAAACTTGCAAATAGATATTTCTTCATCTACAAAAATAGCCAAGAAGAGACGCTTTTGATTGTTTGCTTATTCTCCTATGGGGCTATTACTGAATATGTATGAACGAAGTAGGTTTTTCATGCGTGGACTGGGGGGGCACAAATTCCAATCTGATTATAGATTTATTCTGAAGTTGATCGTATTCTACATCCCTTATTTTGCCACTTACTACGGTCAGTTGGTCTGTTAGAGAAAACTGCATTTTTATTAGAACACCAGGTTGGCTCTTGCCTCCTGCAATAATTGCTGCCCCATCTTCAGATAAATTGATAATAAGAACCTTGAGTCCTTCTTTACGCTCGGGTTTCTCGAAGGCACCTTCCACTCTTTGAATAAAATACAAATAACCAGGCAGGCGCACTCCAACTCGGGTAGACTTTCTTTTTTGCATTCGCATCAGAGATTCAGAATGCTCAGTTGTAAAACAGGAATTGTGTTAAGAAAAGCCTGGGCTATGCTTCTGCTATCAAATACATAACCAGCATCATCTTTTCTCCAAAAATAAATCGACACTGCTTTTCCTTTCCATGACCAACTTAGGGGTACTTGCAATCTTTGAGGAAAGTAAATCAAAAAATGCGCTCCATGACTATTCTGTACCGTTGTCTCGAAAACACCCAAACCTTTTTACAAGTACCCTAACTTTCTGACCAGCAGGTATAGAGCGGCTGTTTTTTATCTTGGGATAAGACGCTCTTTATCCTTTTCGATAGTCTTGCGAAGCGAAAAAACATTATCCAAAAATTGTATTCCTTCTTTTGTCATCTCAAATCCATCTTGCTTTTGCTTTTTTTTAATAAAATCAATTACCAAATCCATATCTCGCAATGACCATAAAATGTCTCCTGGATCTTGTAAGCCTGCTTGTATGGCTGTCTTGCGAAGCTCCTCAATTTCTGCCAAATTAAGCCCAGCAATTTTTCCACGCTTGTAAAACTCTAGCCAGGAGTATCTGTTCCTACCTCTAAGTCCTCCTAATAAAAGAAGGAAAATAAGTACAAGAACCAGCCCGATAGCTATAAAAACCAAAATAATGGGGGTCCATAATTGTAAACCTTCCTGATATTTCTTCTTGCGCACCATTGTAGCAGAAATAAAGACATTAACCTATTGTTATAATGGAGTATAGAATTTTATAGATGTTTCTTTCTAAAAAGCTCTTCCAGTTCTACACCGCAATATAATTAAGTAAAACCCTTGTGCTTTTGGGGTATTAATATCCCCTAGAAGCCTCTAATCACTATTCTAAGAGGTACCTTGTAATGTACCTGTATGGTACATCCAATCGTACAACTGTGGGACCAAAAGCATCCACTGCTGTGAGCACTTTTGCCTTTATTAATACTGTACGGTCCTAGTGTACTGATAATCTTTTGCGCATATCTAATCCATATTATTATGTCTGTTTGCTACCAGGATGTAGAACAAGCGAGGGAAAATTCACGAAATAACACTAGGACAGGACTTTTCGATACCAGTACCCTTGTATTTTATTTTTTATCCCTGCAATAAAGTGTTAGGCAAAAAGACAGGTTTTGTTTATACTCCGTATATGCGCACAGCCGATAAGTTCAAAAGCGATCTCGACCGACTTTTTGCAAAATATTATTCAACTCCTGCTGCTAATAGGAAACCCGGAGAGCTGGATAACCAGATTCTCTCTATCATCTCCTCTACTCTTGCGCATTGCAGTCGTGAATGCAGTGAAGAGATTTTTTTGTCTTTTCAAGATAGAAAAAATCAGGATATCGAGCAAGCAAAAAACTGGTTGGGCACCATACTGAGCATTTTCCTTCAAGACTATGATGGTTTGCAGTTAAGCCAAGGTGATTGGCAAGAACTTAGAGAAATATGTAACCTGGAATCAGGTACAATGGACTTGAGTTTACTAAGTTATATCATGGCTCTCATACTAGAGCATGGCGCAATGTAAAATCCAGATATTCTGATGCCTACCAATCGCAAAGAACCATTATTTTCTATTTACTATTTTATTTTTATTACCGAAAATTAGAAATGCAATATACTAGAGGAATCATTGAAAGTACACCTTGCTTTTATTATCTGTCTTACTCAAAATCTGCTCAAGGAGCAAAGATAACATGAACCATCAGATTGGCATTCGCCTTGCCAATGGCGAGTTTTATCCCATTCTCACCGAAGGCACTCCCTCCAAAAAAAGTCTTGTTATCACCACAATTCAGAACAATCAGAAAAGTGTGCAGATAGATTTTTACAAAGGAACCGGCAGCGAAATCCTAAAAGAGGGTTACCTTGGTAGCCTGATTATAGAAGACATACCACGCGTTCCTAAAGGAGACCCAAACATACGACTCGAAGTCGAGTTAACAGCAAATGGTATATTAAAAGCTTTTGCAGAAGAAGGTTTTTCTGGAAAGAATCAAAAGTTAGAATTGATTTTATCTGAGCTAGAGATTGCCTCCTCTGAAAAGCGAGGCAAAAATTCAAATACACCCGAAACCCTATCCAAATATGGGACACTACCAGGGTATGCAATAAAAGGAGATTTAACTATGGAAGGACAAGAAGAAAAAAAACGCCGTCCCGCGGTTGTAGCAGTTGTCGTGTTGGGATCTTTGGTAATTCTTGCGATTTTAGCCGTACTTGCGTATACACTAATTTCATCCCAGTCAACAAAGACTGTGCAAGCAAGCCCTACAACACAAAGCGAGGATGCAATGGTAGCCGAGCCAGTTCCTGAACCGCCTCCTGCTATGGAACCATCACCACCACCTCCCCCACCAGCTACTGCCATTGTAGAAACTCCAAAAGAGAAATCTGCAAAGAAAATAGTATTTAGAAAACCTGGTGTTATGTATCGTATAAAATGGGGAGATACTCTTTGGGATCTTGCCCACTCTTTTTACCGCAACCCATGGAAGTACCATCGTCTTGCCAGTGTAAATAAAATTAAGAATCCCGATCTAATCATTTCCGGACACAGGCTTTGGATACCCCGGCGCTAAAATTTATTTTTGCACCAATAAACAGCACCCATTGGGAGTGTCCTCTTATGGAGGACACTCCCATAAAAGTTACCCCATTCAAAAACCCTAATGCGTATGCTTTAAGAATCTCCTCTTACTCACATATATTTGCCTCTATCGTAGTAAAAATAATACTTCCTAAATTGTTACTTATTATTCTCTTTCTTTTCATTACACAAAATAATCTGAAAGGGCAGGATACGCGAATATTTCTTCTTCCAATAAACGATGTAAAAACTGCAATCGAAAGCAAAAATGTACAGCCCTTCCTGCTATTGGACGACAGAGCACTGGAAAATCCAGGCTACCTTGGATCCGCTGCCTATTTGGTATTACAACAGTGGTTATCCAGCATAAGTGATACAAAAACCAAGAACAATACACCGCAAAACACCATTGCTCTGCAAATTAAGTTGCTACAGTACACAATAAAACGGGGCACAGAGCTACTAAAAACAGAAGCGCAAAAAAATTTGCTTTATTTATTAACCAAAGAACAACGGTGGCAAGAGCTCATCGAGTTAACAGAACAATACAAGAGTGGGAGCTTTGCTATTTCTAGAGCTCGTTTAGCAGCCTTCGATGGTCTTCAGCAAGATGAAAACTTAACAAAAGAACTAGCATCTATCCGATATAACTTTTCAGAAATGATAAAACAAGAAGCAGAAATGCAGGATTACTACGCCGCAGCCTACTTGCTTAGAAACCAACAAATAATACCCGCCAGCAATATCCTACGTCGATTGATTCTCCTTGCCCCCTATAGCAACTGGTCCGATAAAGCCAGCCAATTCCTGGACACTCTTCCTTGGAGTGATTCTGACAGGCATGCAGCCAAAATGAGGCAAGCCTTATGGACCAAAGATTATGGGATTGCTTATAAAGAATTAATGCAAATAAAAAAAACAGTTCTCACACTTCAATCACCACCTACCATTTTGGCTGATGCTGCCAAAACTCTTCTATATTCAAATGAATATAAAACAGGGTTGGAAATATTCTCTGAACTGGCAGATTTGCTAGAAAAAAAACCTGGCACAGAAATTGACACAACAATTCGCTGGATAGTTCTTTTCTATCAGGCGCGATTTACACGAGCACTTGAATGGTGGCAGGTAGCTGGCGAAATGTTTACTCAAGCTGCAACGATTGCTCCTGCAAACGTTGATGTAGATTCTGCCCGTTGGTATGCCTTGGATTGCTTTGCAAAATCTACTGCTGCTCTTGTAAATAATTCGCAAGCAAAGGCCACTAACCAAGAGACTGAATTAGAATTAGTAAAGACAAAGTATTTTGCCCGTTATTTTATGTTATCCAAAATAATTGAATCGTCAACGGGTTGGAAAAATTCCCAAGTATTTGTGGAAATAGTAGAAAGCCTGTATCGGGATGCATTGCGCGCAAATGATTTTGCACTTATTAATACTTTATACATAAAACTAGGTAAAGTCATGCCCAGCGAGACAAGAATACGGCTTGCCTACACTGTTGCCCGAGGTTTGGAAATAGGTGCCTTTACAGAAGAAAACTTAATTAGGATAACAGAAAAGTCAACTACACCAGTAGAAAAAGCCAGGAAAATGTACAAAGAAATTCAAGATGATTTTGCAGCTCCCACTTACTATAGAATATTGGCAGCGTGGCGACTGGGACAGGAAATATCAATTGTATCCCTGGATACAAAACGTACTCCGACGGTAGCCACAAGCCCTTCTGCAAATACAATCAATTCCAGCTTACCTACTTTATTAGAGGCCTATGCCGTTTTCAATCTCGTAACCCAGGGAATAGATTTGCTTCGTCAATGGCAATATCTACTCTCTGATTCTGATGTAAGAAAATTAAGCAGGCATAAGTTAATTTTAAAATATCCCAACCTGGCAATACGAATAGCTATCCTGCTTCGTGCAAGACCATCATGGAAGCCACAACGCTCAGATTTTGAAGTGCTGTATCCCAGACCCTATATAGAAATTATTCGCACAACCCTAAAGTCTACCACTGTTTCAGAACCATTATTTTTTGGTTTGCTGCGATCCGAAAGCCTTTTTAATGCTAGTGCAATTTCCCCGGCAGGGGCTATAGGGCTTTCCCAGCTTATGCCTGCTACCGCATTGCAGACAGCAAAATCGCTTGACATAATTAATTACAGTTTAACAGACCCTGAAAATAATCTAATCATAGGCACAGCCCATTTTTCTTATCTTTTAAATCAAATAGAAAAACCAATAGGTGCCCTCATGGCCTATAATGCAGGAATGAGCAGATACAACCGCTGGAATAGAGCCTTTGGCAACCTTTCTGACGATCTTTTTATAGAAGCTGCAGAAATTTCAGAGACACGTCAATACTGTCGGAATATTTTAAGTGCAGCTACCTATTATGGAGACCTTTACTATAATAAGAAAACCGTAGCGATTATTTCAGAGCTAATTGATGGTAAAAGTAAATAATATTAACTAACTTTTATATACGTAGAAATTAATCTTCTTTTCTTTCATCCGATAGATGTACTTGCAGTGTATAAAATTATTCATAATTACAGAGTTATTATCAGACCCTAGTATAACAATATAGGCACAAATATTTTTGTCCTTTATGCCTGTACAATACCATTGCTCCCTGCCTTTTGCAGCCTATCGTCAATGGCATAGCCAAGCCCTTCCCTGCCGCATAGCTCTGCCCAAATTACGTCTATATCCAAATTGTCCAGCTCGTGTAAACACGCAAAAAAATTGGTTGCTGCCTCTAATAAATCACCCTTTGGGCTTAGTACTCTGATGGCTACATATGTATCTTTTGACAAACCTTGCAATGTTGCATCACTATAAGCCAAAAGACCCACTCTGCATGAAGGCACCTGCAAAGAGAGGTCTTTTGCTTGCCAGTAGGCAAGTGGTTTGTGAGGCGCGTAATGAGATGGCAACATTCCAGGGCTTGATATCTCCTTAGGATTAGTAGAAGCGCAAACACAGTCCCCCACTACTTCCTTGATTGCACTTGGAATGGTAGCCCCCATACGCAGTATTTGGGGCGGTGTGCGAGTTAAATCCAGTACCGTTGATTCAATGCCCACGCTACAGGAACCAGCATCGATTAGAAAATCCACTTCTTTTATTGTGTCTTCCCACACATGATTAGCTTTTGTTGGCGAAAGCCCTCCAAAGCGATTCGCACTTGGTGCTGCAATGATTGTCCCAGAAAGCTGTATGAGCAAACGCGCTACAGGATGTGCGGGTACGCGCACAGCCACAGTAGGCAAACCACTACTTACTAAAGCAGGAAGCGCAGGATGCTTTGGCAGCACTACACTTAAAGGACCAGGCCAAAACCTTTGTATCAATTGCTCACATTGCAAAGCCAAAGTTCCTACCAGCGGGGTCGCTACCAACCCAAGCTGCGATGAATTATGTAAATGCACAATAAGAGGATCGAATAAAGGACGGTTTTTAACTGCAAATATCTTTGCTAAAGCCTTTTCATTAAAAGCATCGGCACCTAAACCGTACACAGTTTCTGTAGGAAAAGCTACCAATCCACCTTCTGCAATACAGCCTGCAGCAAGCATAATATCTTTTTTGCTAGTTCCAATAATTTTCATTAGTACATAATAGGAGAGTAACCCTATAATTGCAATAGAGGTGTTTTTGTAAAGCATTTATAACAGTAATAAAAGCTATACATACAAATAATAGAAAATACTTTAGGTTGTTATTTATTAGCTCTACTTTTTACATTGTTCATTTGCAACCTATGTACATAAAAAGTATGATACCTAATAAATGAGAGGTACGTATGGGCTTTGTGAACTGTACCTAAAGGAAACCAAGTTTTAGTAGGTTTTCCCGTAAAACAGCCTCGCATCATTGCATTTTAAATTACATAGCGTAATTTATAAATATCAATAATGGTTAAAGATACCCGTCTTTTACAAAAGTATAATATATTGTATTGTATATATGTATGACTATAATAACAATAATAAGCAACCAATTAAAAAGTAGAAGGCTATCTCTTAGTTATTGGCTTTTTGGTATTATCTGTAATTCTATCCTACTGTACTTGCTGCTACTATACACAGACCAAAGGTTTATTATAGATGAAATACTACTAATTGTTGTAGCATCGGTTTTGGCATTTATAGGATGCGTTTCAAATAAAAGAATGCTATTCATATTTGTTCATTTCTGTAGATTACTTTGCACTATACTTCTATTACTTATAGTAGGAGTTAATAAAAATACCTATGAGTTATTAATCCTTTTGCCCTACATAATGGATACAATACTATACATTCAGGGTTTTATTGCTATTCTTCTTACTATAATTACAGTATTTTTGCCATTTGTTATTTCGTTTGCAAATCAAACTGTGCATCCAGATGTACTGGCTAGCAACTTTTTTTCTCTGGCAATTATGCTTGGAGTTGCATTGATTTCATTTATGTTGGTTAAGTATCGCGAATTAGCAGTCTCATTTTGTAGCCGCGCCGAGGAAGCAGAAGAATCATTAGGCAGGCTAGAAAAAGCAAATAGATCCTTTCAGGACTATGCCGACAAAGTTGACTCTGAATCTGAAATAAAAGAAAGAAACCGAATTACAAGAGAAATTCATGACATATTAGGATACACACTCACTAATATTTCGATGCTGCTTCAGGCGTGTAAAACTGTAGCAGGAAAGGATACAGTTAAGCTTAAAGAACTACTAAATGCAGCCAGGGAACAGAGTATAAACGCCTTGCAGGAATCTAGAAATATTCTTCACAAATTAAGACGTGTATCGGATAATAAACAATATGGGGCAGATGCTATCTTTCATTTGGCACATTCTTTGCACCATGCCTTAGGTATTATAGTCGAAGTATCATATGGTAATGCGCCTAAAGAGCTTTCTGGAAATATTGGTTTAACATGCTTTCGTTTGATTCAGGAGGGAATTACAAATGCTATCAAGCATGGCAGAGCACGACATATTCATATTTCGCTATGGTTGGTTACATCGGAATTGCAAATACGCATCTGGAACGACAACATAAAAAGCACAAAAGAATCTTCAATAAATGAAGGAATTGGTATTAAAGGAATGAGAGAAAGACTCAATTCAATTGGTGGGAATGTAACAATGAGAAAAGTAGAGGATGGATTTGAGTTGCTTGCCAGTGTGCCCTTACTTTCTGAATCGAAGACTAAACTATATGAAAAATCCTGTAAATAAACAAGAAATAAAAATATTGATTTGTGATGATCAAGCTCTCTTTGCTGATAGCCTTAAGCTTGTATTGCTGCATTATCGGTTAGCCAAAGCAGGTAGTATCCAAATTGCATCCAATGGAGAGGCTTGCCTTGAGTGTATCTCAGTCTTTAATCCAGATTTAGTTTTAATGGATATATATATGCCTGGCATGAGCGGTGTAGAAACAACTAGGTTAATTCGTACCAAGTATCCTGAAGTACGCATTCTTATGTTAACAACATTCGATGATGATATGCATGTACGGGAAGCAATGCGATTTGGTGCTAGTGGGTATGTGCTAAAAACTGTAGAAACAGAAGACTTGATCACCTCTATACATGCCGTGATGAAGGGTTTTATTCTTATGTCTGGGGCTATAGGACAAAGATTGTTTTCTGACCAACATACAAATGAGGCAATAAAGAATTATGATTTTTATAAACATAAATTTCCTAATCTTTCTACGAGGGAATTAGAGATATTAAACCTAATTCTCCAAGGGTTAAATAATCATCAGATAGCAAATAAACTCTTTATTGCCGAGCAAACAGTGAGAAACTACACGAGCACAATCTACACCAAAATTGGGGTAGAAGGCAGGCTTCAAGCTATATCCCTATATAAAACATCTTTTTAGTATATCTATACTATTAATTTGTTACATTTATACTATAGACTTGTATATAATAACCAACTATATAATACTAATATGGTCAGGCTATTAACTCAATATAAGATAACTAATTATCCAAGTAGCAGAAATAGGAATAAAAAGAAAAAACGGTTACATTATCAACTAATAATATTGATTATACCTGCTATAATAGCCATTTTTATTGTGTGCTACCTACCCATGATGGGCATATTTCTTGCTTTTAAGGATGTGCAGTTAGCAAAAGGACTTTTTGGGGGTCCCTGGGTTGGTCTAGATAACTTCAAATTCCTATTCGAATCCCAGGATGCCTTTCGCATTACAAGAAATACATTGGGGATGAATTCTCTATTTATTACTATCACTATAATCTTGTCTTTGATGGTTGCCTTTTTACTTTACGAGATGGGCTCTAGGAGATTTAAAATTTTTCAAACCATACTTTTTTTCCCATATTTTTTATCTTGGGTGGTGGTAAGTTATATTACATTCATATTCTTAAATGGACAGTTTGGCATTATCACCTCTTTTTTAAAGGCACTTGGGCTACCACCAATAGACTTTTACACCAATCCAGGGTATTGGCCATTTATACTAATATTCGTATATGTATGGAAGAATATTGGACTTACAACAATAATTTTTTACACAGGTTTAGTAGGACTTGACACACAACTTTTTGAAGCTGCATCAATAGATGGTGCAAATGCAATGCAAATAAAACTGAAAATCGCATTGCCTTTGCTAGCCCCTTTAATTTGCATAATAGTACTACTTAATGTAGGAAAAATTTTTTATTCAGATTTTGGATTGTTCTATTTTATCCCTAGAAACATAGGCATCTTATACCCCACCACAGATGTTATAGACACCTACGTTTTTCGTGCTTTACGGGTAACGGGGGATATTGGAATGGCTTCTGCCGCTGGTTTGTATCAGTCTTTATTGGGGCTGGCTCTAGTGCTGTTGGCCAATACCTTGATAAAAAAAATATCACCAGAAAGCGCAATACGATAAGGTGGCAATATGGTAGTAAAAAAAAGCAAGACTATAGCTTCCACGGTTATTTTAATCATTATATCTTTACTAATAATAGTGCCTTTTTTATTTGTTATTTCTGTTTCTTTTACAAAAGATACAGCCATACATCAAAATGGTTATAGTTTATTTCCTACACAAATATCGCTAGATGCCTACAGGTATATACTTATGTACCCTGATCAAATTATAAATGCCTATATGGTTTCCATTACCAGTACCATATTAGGAACTTTGCTGGGTCTTGCGCTAAGTGTTCCTCTAGCCTATGTTCTTTCTCGAAAGGATTTTCGTTTTCGCTCTTCACTTGCCGCATTTACCTTTATACCTATTATTTTTAATGGTGGACTTGTTCCTTTTTATATTGTAATTACAAAATTACTTGGCATCCAAAATACAATTCTGGCACTTTTTGTACCATATAGCATCAATGTATGGTTTACCTTTTTGCTTCGTGGCTTTATGGCAGGAATGCCATCAGAAATTTACGATTCTGCAAATATGGACGGTGCTAGTGAATTTGCTATTTTTCTTAAAATAGTTATACCTATGAGCAAGGCAGGCATAGTTACTATTGGCATATTTTATGTTTTCGCATACTGGAATGATTGGTGGCTTCCTTTGTTATTTGTGCAAAAACAAAGCCTTGTACCAATACAATATTATTTGTTTCAGACATTAGAAAGATTGGATTTTCTGCTTCGTAATTTATCCACCGGATTAAATTTGCCCTATAGCAGCTTGCCCAATGAATCTACAAGAATGGCTGTGGCAATATTGGCTATTGGTCCAATGCTAGTAGTTTTTCCCTTTTTCCAACGGTATTTTGTAAGAGGGATAGTAGTTGGGTCTCTTAAAGGTTAATGATTACCATTAAGGTAATTTATTTTTACAATGTATTATGGAGGTGTTTTATGAACAAATTGTTATTTATTGTGCTAATTGCTTTATTAGCACAGGCGTTTGGGCAGAGTCCAGCCAATCTTAAACCCGTTACACTACTTTGGTTTATGCCACAAACTATACAACCAGACCAGAAGCTAGTATTTGCAGAGTTTAACAAAATTGTAAAGCAAAAAATTAATGCAACAGTAGACATTCAATTTGTAGATTGGGGTGAGTACTCCAATTTAATGAAGGTGAAGATAGCCGCGGGAGAAAAAATGGATTTGGTTTTTACTTCTAATTGGACTAATGATTATGTATCGGGGGTATTGCAAGGTGCGTACCAGGAAATACCTATGCAGTTGATAAAACGATTGGGTAGTAACATAATGAAGGCTGTCCCAGAAAAAGCCTGGCCAGCACCAAGAATAAAAGGAAAGTTATATGCTATTCCAAACATTCAGGTAGAAGCCAGGTGGCCTAGTTTTTTGGTTCAAAAAAAGTACATTAACAAATATAAGATAGACCTTACAAAGGCAAAGTCTATTGATGATTTTACTCCTCTTCTTGAAAAGATTTATCTTAATGAACCTGGTATTATACCAATAGACCTAACTGCCAGTTCGACCGTGCTAAGCTATTATGTAACCCGATTAGGACTTGAAAACTTTGGCGATGATAATGCAAACGGGATATACTTAAATGATGATAACTTATCAATAGTAAATTTATTTTCTACTCCAGAGATAAAAAATCTATTAACAACACTGCGTGGTTGGTATGTAAAGGGGATAGTTCAAAAGGATGCCCCCGCCTTAAAAGGCAACACTTCATTAAAACAAGCAGGTAAGGTTGCATCACTTTTTGCTGTCAATAATCCCGATACACCAATTAACCAAGCTCAATTAATGGGACTAAAACCTGAAGATATTGTTATGATCCCTCTGTCTGAGCCTTTTATGTATACTGGTTCTATAATCAACACACTGACAGCTATAAGTGCTACTTCAAAAGAGCTAGAGCGTAGTATAATGTTGCTTAACTTAATGTTCGATGACAAGGATACCCGTCTATTAAATCTTCTTAGTTTTGGCATTGAAGGCAAACATTACAAAAAGGTAGGTACAGATCTTATAGAGCTTATTCCTAATTCAGGTTACTTTGTAGATTGTGGTTGGGAGTATGGTTTACATTTTAGTTCCTATAGGTATAACCCCGCTCAATCAAAATGGTATCCTCTTGGTCCTGATATTAATAACCGTGCACGAACATCAAAGATTCTTGGATTTAATTTTGATCCTACTAATGTAAAATCTCAAGTAGCCCAGGTGCAATCAGTAATTTCAGAGTATTACGCGGGTCTTTTTACCGGGGCCTTAGATCCGGAAGTAGCCTTGCCCGCCATGCTGGAAAAACTTCGCCGAGCAGGAAATGACAAAATTATTGTAGAGATGCAAAAGCAACTTGACGAATGGAAGAAATCAAAATAAAGGGATCCAAACTTGAAAAGTGTTAGTATATTAATAATCGGCGGCGGACAAAGAGGCAAGGCGTATGCACAGTTCGCTGTCGATTATCCTTATGAAGCAAGAATTGCAGGAATTGCAGAACCAGATGAGTATCGCCGAAAGAGCCTTGGGGAACTTTGGCAGATCCCAAGTAACAAGCAATTTGAAAGCTGGGAGAGTGCATTCCTGCATAAAAAATTCGCTGACATAGCCATAATTGCAACTCCCGATAATTTGCATGTAAAGCCAGCAATCGCTGCAATGAATTGTGGATATAATGTCTTGGTGGAAAAACCAATTGCACAGAATTGGTCGGAGTGTGTGCAACTGTGCGATGTATCTGCAAGTACAGATTGTAAGGTTTTGGTAGGTCATGTGCTGCGCTACTCTCCTTTTTATTCGCAAATAAAAAAAATTGTTAGTTCCGGGCAGATAGGCAAATTGGCTTCTGTTAATATGGTAGAAGGTGTCGGCTTTTGGCATCAGGCGCATAGTTTTGTTCGTGGTAACTGGAGAAATACAAAATCTTCTAGCCCCATGATATTATCTAAGTGCTGCCATGATTTAGATATCTTGTATTGGTTAATAGAAGCTAATTGCCGTTCTGTATCCTCATTCGGAAATTTAAGTTTTTTTACAAGCGAAAACGCACCTGTAGGTGCTCCTGACCGCTGTACTGATGGTTGTCCCGTCTATCAATCCTGTCCTTATTATGCACCTACGTTTTATCTAAGTGATCCTGATAACTGGATAAAAAAAATTATTAGACCCATTGTAGCAGCAGACAATACAGATGCCTCTATATTGGAGGCATTAAAGACCGGTCCTTACGGACGCTGTGTCTTCCGTTGTGATAATAATGTTGTAGATCATCAGTGTGTGGCTCTTGAATTTGCAAATGATGTAACAGCAGTACTAACAATGAGTGCCTTTACTCCAGGGGGACGAAGTATCGAGATTATGGGAACAAAAGGCTATCTTCATGGGTATTTTGAAAAGTCATCGATTACTGTATATGATTTTTTAACTGCAGGTAGCTGTTGCTATTCTGTACCGTCAGGAGTTTCCAACCACGGTGGCGGAGATATTGGGATTATGCAAGATTTTTGTACCTATATACGAACTGGCAAGCTACCTGCCCATGCAAGCTCTATTCATGCATCTATAGAGAGCCACTTAATGGCACTTGGGGCAGAGCTATCCCGTACTACGGGAAAGACAGTATCACTTGAAGAACTCCGGCAAAGGTAGTAATTCTAAAGCAGTTAGCAGCCATGCTTTAACGTAGCTTATGCAGAACTACACAAACTTACTTTCGCTTCTTTTAGGGTGGTTTAGCAGTTCGGTACACTCACTGTACACCTGTCGAAACCACCTGCCCATTCATTAACATGGGCAACAACCAATCTCGGAGTTCGGAGAGTTGTTTGTTTTGTTTGTGATTATTCAAAATAATATGATTGTATTTAAAAACTGATTGGTTGTATTTTTTTAAAATATCATCCTTTGGGTAGACTAATTTTAAAGAAAATAAATCATCCTTTGTTATTGAGCCAAATGTGGTTCCTGCATTATTTCTGTTGTCAAAAATTTGCTTAAAATATTCCATTACATAATATAGATAGCTATCATAGCCTGATTTACTATTTAATGCAGCTAAACCACGACCAATACAACAATCATTATCAGCAATGTTTAAAGTTCCAACAGGTGCACGAACACTTAGTAAAATATCACCAGCTTTTGCTCTTCTGCTTGGTTGAGTTGTATATTGTCTAATTGTTGGATAACGCCAACCAAAATCTGTAGAACCTTGGAAAAATATTTCTCCAATCCCATCATCGTTATAGGAACTGCCTTCTGGAGATTGACCCATTGTAATATTTGCAATTTCTGCCAATTTTTTCACTTCCCACCCATCAGGAATTTCCCTTTTCAATTCGGCATTGTACACCATTTTACCACCCGATAATTTGTAGGGTTTTCCTTGCTCGTTGGGAAAATCAAACTGTACAAACCAATAATCGTACAGCGTTTTTGCCATGGCTTCCAGCTCACGGTTAATGCGGTTGTTGAGTTCTATTTTGGCGTCAAGGTCGGATAGGACTTTGGCAATGGATTTTTGGGTTGGGAGGTCGGGAAGTTTGAATTTTAAAATTCCAATATCATCAGGCGATATAGAAGGATAAGACGACACAGCATTCATCCCAATAGTATGCAAATAATCTGTTATGTTTTTTTGAGTTAACAAATAGTAAATAAACTTTGGGCATACATTTTCATCGGTAATGTCAATTGTTGTAAACCCTGTTGACACAACAATATCCTTAAAACCTCTTTCTATTATGCCATAATGCTCTTGATTTGGTCTAACGGTAGAATAAAGTATTGTATTAGTAAATACTTTTCTTTGTGCTCTACTTGGTATTTTATCCGACTTAATATTAAGCAGCTGAAAACCTTCGATTTTGTTCTTGGTTAAACTTCCAGTGTCTAAATATTTGATAATATGTGGAAAGGAATCCTTTTTAAAAGTTTCCTTATTTAAAATGGCTATATCTTTTATTCTTGCAAACCTATTCATACCGCAATCCCTTTAAATTATTCTGAATTTCGGTTTCCAATACCGATAATATTTTTATTCTATTTTTCATCGCTCAATCCAATTTAGTCAATTCCTGTTCAATTTCGTCGATGGTAGGCAAGCTGCTTTTGAGGTTTTCGGGCAATTGTTCAACTAATGAAAATTCGCTAATACCCATGGGTTTTCCTATATCGCGCAATGCGAACTCTGCTTCTATAGTGTCTTTATCCCGGCAAAGCAATATACCAATAGTTGGGTTGTCGTCGTTCTGTTTCACCAAACTATCCACAGCCGAAAGATAAAAATTGAGTTTTCCGGCGTATTCGGGCATAAAAGCAGTGTTTTTTAATTCAATAACCACATAGCATTTCAATCGGGTGTGGTAAAACAATAGGTCGAGATAATAATCTTTTTCAGATACTTGAAAATGAAATTGTTGACCAATAAAGGCAAATCCCTTCCCTAATTCGAGCAAAAACTTTGTTATGTGCTTTATTAACTGATTTTCAATATCCCGCTCCATATAAGGTTTTGTTATGGTCATAAAATCGAAACAATACGGGTCTTTGAGCGTTTGTTGTGCCAAATCAGATAAAGGTTCAGGCAAGGTGTTTTTAAAATTGGTAATGGCTTTACCCGAACGATGGTATAAATCAGACTTTATTTGCAAAGCCAAAGTTTCTCGTCCCCAATTGTTTTCTTTGGTTTGATTCAGGTAAAACAAAGCTTCGTCAATAGTATTTGACTTTGTAAAAATCAATATGTTATGCCCCCATGGAATTTGGACAACAGCTTGTTGCACAAATTGGTCAACAGGCTGTTGACTAATTAATCCAACAGCTTGTTGGACTAATTCATTTGTGTAAAACTGGTAGAACTGTTTGCAATAAAACAAATTGCTTCTTGAAAGTCCTTTGATTTCAGGGAATTCTGCTTTCAAATCACTTGCAACTTGTTCAATCAGTTTACTTCCCCACACATTTTCCTTTTCAGCAATCATTTTGCCTAAATCCCAATAGAATTCTATTAAAGCAGAATTTATTGCAATAGAAGCTTTAATTTGAGTTGAATATACCTTCTGTTTTAACTCGGCAATCCAATTTTTGTAATCGGTGTTTTGCAAATTACTCATACCTCAATCCCTTTAAATTATTCTGAATTTCGGTTTCCAATGTTCTGCTTTCTGCAAACAACTTATTGAGGTTTTCTTCAAAGCCTTTCATTTTTGCTGTAAATTCATCTGCTGTAATATCCACATATTCAATTTTTACCTCAAAATATTGCCCTGCACTCAGTGAGTAGTTTTTTTGCTTTATTTCATCGTAGCTTACCACTACCGAAAAATCTTCAAGGGGGACTTTGTTATTAAAGGTATCGATAATCTGCTGTTCCTCTTTTGCTGTTAAAACCGTTTTTTGGTTTTTACCTTCCTTTACGGTTTCGCCTAAATTGGAAGCATCAATAAGCACCACATTGCCTTTGTTGTTCTTATCCATAAACACAATAGAAACATTGGTGCCTGTGGTAGCAAAAATATTGCTGGGCATACTTACCACACCTGCCAGCATTTTGCTTTCCACCAGTCTTTCACGTATTTTTTTATCAATTCCGCTTTGTGCGGTAATAAAACCTGTGGGAACAACTACGGCTGCTTTACCTTTTTTGCTCAACGAAAAAATAATGTGCTGCAAGAACAGCGAATAAATCGCCATTTTGTCCTTTGCTTGCTTTGCTATGTTTGGGATTCCTGCAAAAAAGCGGTCTTTGTTTTCTTTACAATCCAAATCGTTGCGGTAATCCGAAAAGTCGAGTTTAAACGGTGGATTAGAAACAATAAAATCGAACTTTTCCAACTCACCGTTTTCGTTTTTATGGTAAGGGTGCGAAATGGTATTCCCCTGAATAATGTTTTGAATAGAATGTACAAGATTGTTCAAAATCAGATTCAAACGCAACAAACTCGATGATTTTTGGCTGATGTCCTGCGAATAAATGGTGCATTTATCTTCGCCAATGGCATGAGCAATGTTCATCAACAATGTACCCGAACCAGCAGAAGGATCATAAACTGTTACATCTTGTACAGGTTTGTTTACTAATATGGCAGCCATAATTTTTGCCACTGCATGAGGCGTAAAATATTCGGCATACTTACCACCGCTATTGGTGTTGTAGTCTTTTATCAGGTATTCAAAAATGGTGGCGTAAAAATCGAATTTCTGGTTAAAAATATGCTCGAAACTTACTCCAACCAATTTATTGATAATGGCTTTTGCAAAAACATCACGCTTACTGCCATCACTAATATATTCCGTTAAGCGGTCGAACAAAACAACTTTTGCCCCGCCATCGGTTTTTACCGAGAAAATGTCGTTATTGGTAATGGCAATGTCCATCAAAGTATCGTCAAACAATTTGGCAAAATCGCTTTCGTTTTGTCTGCCAAAAAGTTCAGAAATAAAATGTTGTGGTTTTAGTTTTGCGGTATCGGCTCCCAACTGCAAAAGCAACATTTCGTATTCGTCTTCGGAATATTCAGCAATTATTTTTTCCCAGTTATCGGCTTTCTTTAATTTGCTGTCGAGTTTTTTTACCTCAAATGCAAATTTGTCGTTCATAAATTTATACAGGAAAACCTGTGTAATTATTTTAAACTCGTTGCCATCGTTGCCAAGCCCATATGTAGCACAAATACTTTTGAGGCTGTCGATAAGTGTTTTGGTTTTTTCTTTAAAATCTATATCTGTCATATTTATTCTTTCTTTTTATTTTCTGATATTCGTTTTGCTGTTTCAGCAAACTGATGCAATTTCGCTTCAAGAAGCTTTTTAGGTAACTGTTGGCTTATATACTCAGCTACTTTGATGTTGGCTTTATCTAATTGCAATAATTCAACTTGTTCTTGATTTCCTTCGGCACACAAAAGCAATCCTATGGGCAGATTCTCGCCTTCTTCCATTTCGTATTTCTCAAGCCAGCGTAAATACAATTCCATTTGACCTTTATAAGTTGCTTTGAATTTACCTATTTTGAGTTCTACGGCAATAAGCCGTTTTAGCTTTCGGTGATAAAACAATAAATCGAGGTAGTGGTCAATATTGTCGATTGACATTCTCTTTTGCCTTGCAACAAAAGTAAAACCTATACCAAGTTCAATGATAAAGTTCTCAATATCATGTATTATTGCCGATTCAAAATCACTTTCGGAAAATGTATCTTTTAGGTTCAAAAAATCAAGCACATAATGATCCCTAAAAACCAAGTCGGGGCTAAGTTGGTTATCCTCTTGTAATTTCTCAAGTTCTTTTTTTGCCAACAATTCAGGTTTTTTACTGATGGCTGTTCGTTCAAAAAGCATGGAGTCTATTTTATTCTGCAACTGTCGCGTACTCCATCGCTCTACACGGCACATTTGTGTATAAAACTCCATTTTTAGTGCAGTTTCCTGATACATAAGAATTTTGAAATGCGACCATGATAATTGTCTCCACAGTGTAGAGACAATTTCTAAATCGGGAAAAGTCTCCACAAAGCGGAGACAATGTTGCAGCTGTTTCACGCTCCAACCTTTTCCATATTCGGCAGTTAATTTTTCGGACAACTTATACAATACCTGTTTTCCATATTCAGCTCGCTGATTGTTAAGGACATCAGAAGCAATTGTTTTTCCAATATGCCAATACGTGTTAGTTAATACAGAGTTAATGACATTTGCTAGTTGTTGGCGATTTTCATCAACCATTTTCTTTACTTCAAAAAACAGCTTATCCGATGAATGCTTTAGTTCGTTCATAGTTTATATAGCTCTTCCGTAGAATTCGTTAATGTATTCTTTTACCACCAAGTTGTTGATATACTTTGATGATTCAGCGTTCAAATTTATATTGTTTTTGAATTGGTTAATAACCAATTGCATCATTTGTGTAGTAAAATAGCTTTCATTATCTAACAACCGAGTGTTTTGTAAAACCTTAATATCCGCCTCTTGCTTTACACTTTTTAATGCTTCAAAAATCACACTTTCTTTTTGAGATAATGTGCCTTTTTCAACCAATCGTTTGTGGATTCGGGCATATTTCGGGTCGCTATCGTATTTGTCTTTCAGTAAATTGTTTTGGCGGTTGAGTTCCTTTATTTTCTCGTATATTTTTGTCAATGCACCAATGTTTTGCTTCATTTCGTCTTGTGTAATCTCGTCAAGGTTTTTCTTGTCGAATAAGCGTTGCAGTTCTTCGTATAACGAAACAAATTCAGGGTCTTTCTTATCAAAATTACTTGCCAACGTTTCACGGGTTTTTCGCAAAGTGTCTTTTAATTCATCGGCTAAAATCAGTTCTTCTTCCGAAATTTTAGTAAAATGAAACCACACATCTTCCAAAGCAATATTAAGTAAATTGGTATTGTCGATGTTGTTTTTTAAAGCTTCTTGGGTATTGAGCAGGGCTAAATGATTTTCTGTTTCACGGTAAAGTTGAGCCAACTTTTCGAAATCAATTTTTTCGAGCAAGTCAAAATGCCCGAATAAGCGAATTAGGTTGTATAAACTCTTTGCATTGCTCAAAGCCTTTTTAATGAGCAATACTTTTTCACGGTCTTGAATTTGGGTTATTTGTTGTGAAAATAGTTCTGCATTGGAGGTGTCGAAATAAAATAAAATGTTCTTTATTTCGGCTATTTCCTTTTCAATTTCTTCTTTTGATTTAAACAAGTTGGAGTAAAACTGCATTTCGTCACCCAGTTCGGCTTGCAATTCATCGAAATATGCTTTGTTTGTTGCGTCAAATTCTGCTCGTATGTCGGCAAAATCTACCACATAGCCATATTTGAAATTTTTGTAGGTTCGATTAACTCTTGTAAGTGTTTGTAAAAGGTTGTGGCTTTTAATAACCCGCCCAATGTATAATTTCTTTAATCGTTTTGCATCAAAGCCTGTTAAAAGCATGTTGTAAACAAACAGAAAATCTATTTCTCCTTCTTTGAAATCTTCAACTAAATCCTTGCGTTCTTGAGGAGAGCCAATATCGTGAAGAATTAAGGCAGCTGTTTTTACTTTATACCTGTGTTTTAGTTTGGTTTTATAATCTGCTTTAGGTTCTGCGGCTTGCAGCAATCCTTCTTCCTGTTCCGATTTCAAAGCGTATTTCTCATTGAAAATTCGGAACATTTCTTTTGCCTGGTCTGAACTATCACAAACCACCATTCCGCCAATGGAACTATCGGAAAAAGTCAAACGGCTTTTTTCAAAGTCGTTTACAATATAGTCGAGCATTGGCTCAACAAAATTTGTGTGAGCAAATACTTTTTGCCTTTCAATGTCGCCTTTTAAAATCTTGATTTTATCCAAGGCATCTTTCAGCACAATTTTATAATCGCTTTCAATTTCTTCTCTGATTAATCGAAGCGTGTAGCCATCGGCAATTGAAGCATTGTAATAATATTTGTGAATGTAATTGCCAAATAAATCTTTCGAATAATAATCCTTTGTAATGAGTGGCGTACCTGTTAAGCCGATTTTTATTGAGTTGGTGTCAGATTGCGTAAGGTTTGCCAAAAAACTACCTTGCGGATTGTAACTGCGGTGTACTTCATCCAAAAAGTAAATTCGCTGAATACTAATATCGTAGTCTTGCTTTTGTGTTACATTGGCTTCTTCGCTGAACTTTTGAATGTTCACCACTGTAATTTCTGGCTTACCCGAATTGTTGTGAATGGCAGTTGTGGTTTTAATTGACTTTACAAAATCTGCTTTTGAATCGACAACATGAACAATCAAGCCACGAGCTGTAAATTCTCGTTTTGCCTGAATAAGCAAGTCTATACGGTCAACAATAAAATAGAATTTGGGTATTACTTTTTTCTTTTGGAAATAATCAGTCAAGTAGCGAACATTATAAAATGCCAATGCTGTTTTTCCGCTACCTTGTGTATGCCAGATAATCCCTTTTTTGATTCCTTTTTCTAATGTGTTTTCAATGGCTTTTGTGGCAAAAATTTGAGGGTAACGCATAACGTGTTTTTCAATTCCCTTTTTTTCGTCCACATACGCAATAGCGTATTTTAAAATAAACGATAGCCTGGCTTTTGAAAACAGTGATGTAAGAATTCGGTTTGTTGGCGTGTTTGGGTTTTTATTTGTTAGGAACTCAGGCGAACTCTTGATAACCGCCAAATTATTATCCTTTAAAACAAGGTTTTCCAAACTATCATCTTCAACTTGTAACAACTTTTCTAAGTTCAATATTTCTTCTTCTCTGAAATAATTGAATACCGGTTTTGTGTATGAAGGCGAAGCATAAAAAGCACCCTGTAATGGTTCAATATCTCCGTTGTCATACTCCATATTATTGGAGAAAACCATTAACTGCGAAATGTTTACAAACTTTCTAAATTTCTTGTTTTGAAATCGTTTGTTTATTCTTTCTCGTTCTGCAATAATTCCGTCTCGGTTGTTAGGCTTTTTCACTTCAATAAATGCCAAAGGCATTCCGTTGATTAAAAGAATTATATCGGGTCTAAATTCTTCGTCTCCGTTTTTGTATGTCAATTCTGTTACAACATGAAAAGTATTGTTTTCAAAATTCTCAAAGTCAATCAGTTTTACGCCTGATTCACTCGTTAATCTCTCATAATAGGCTTTGCCTACATCTTCATTGCTCAGTAAAATAGAAATGTCCACAAATAATCGTTCTGCTTTGTCTTGGTCAAATTCAGGGTTTATTTTTACAATAGATTCTTTGAATATTTCCGTGAAAATATTTGTCTCTGTATCCAAAACCGCATTTTTCAGCGAAATATATTTATAACCAAGTCTGCATAGGTGCAGTACGGCTGGAATTTTTACTCTTGTATCTTCGTTAAACGTCATATTATAAGTAATGTAACAGGTACATTACATTTTGTAAACCGTAGGAAAGTTACATACGTTTAAGAGTTCAATTATAAAAAACTGTTAAGGCAAAAAGCTCGAAGCTACCATCCCTTTCTCGTTACCATCCTAGCTTATGCCAGCACTTCATCAAAAGCCAGGTAGACAAATAACGCTTACCAGTATCGGGAAGCACTAAACCAACACTTTATTTTTATTTTCTGGCCTTGCTGCTACCTGAATTGCTGCCCAAAGTGCAGCTCCAGAAGCAATGCCCACAAGTATGCCTTCTTTTTTTGCTACATCCCGTGCCACCTTGCCCGCATCTTCGTGCCTAACATTAATGTATTCGTCAACTACTGTTTTATCCCGCTTGTTGGGTGCGGGTGTTTTATTTTTTATGTCGTTTTTCTATCAATTTGCTATTGCGTTTCTGTCTTTTTACACTGACGGCTAACGTTGACGCTATGACCAGTAAAGGATTGCGGGCTAACCACCTATCAAGTTATAGTGTTTTTGTAAAATTGTTATCATTTCTTTTTGATGATCTTCTATATTTTTAATGCCCCAGTTATTTATTTCTGGAGATGAATAAACTTTTGCCAATTTTAGTGAATCATAAGTTGGCTTGTTGTCAAAGTCCACTTTTTTCTTTTGTACGTCTTGATTATTGTATGAAGAATTTTCTCCTACGGATAACAATCCTAAATTACCAAAACTATTCAGCCAATCAGATTCCTTATTTTCTAATTTTTTCTCAAATTCGTGATTTTGTGGAAAAACGTGTTCAATTGAGTTTTTAGATGTTATACGGAAGTGCTTTATTTTATTGTTGTTTTTGTCCCAAGTTTTCCAAAGCAAATACTCTAATTTGTAAAACCAATAATGATTAAAACTTGTACCGCATGATTCATTAAGGATATTCAAAGCATTTAAATCAATTTTTTCATTACGTTTTACTTGTGAAATCAATTCTAATGAAATTTCTTTTTTATCCCCGGGCAACATTAGATTATCTATTTTTTCTAGCTCTACAAGAATTTGTTCATTGGTTAAATTTTCATTTTCTAACAAGAAATACAGAAATGGTGTCAGCCAATATTGTTGTGTAAAACCACCTGTAAAGTACAAAACCGATTGAAGCATTTGCAAAGGCGAATAGGGCAAATTAGTTCTTGAAAAAGAACCTTCATAATTTTTTGTCAAGAGTAATTTCTCGTCATTATCGTCATCTTCTTCAATTCGCCATTTTACAACGTGTTTATCAAACACATAACGTACTTTCCATAATAATTCAAAAAAGTATTCTATTTCTCCGCTAGAGGTAAAGTCTTCAAGTTTTATGGTTGCGAGTAGTGTTTTCGGGTCAATGGCGTGTTTAAAGTTTTCACGTTTTTTTTGCAAATTGAAAATTCTGTATGTGTGAATAAGCAAAATATTAAACGAAATGATAGAACGACATTTAGAACTATTGTCGGAATTGACAGTGTCAATTTTTATATCAACTTCATCGTTGATAATTATTTCACTAATAGTTTTTGACTGAGGATTACTCTCAGAAGAATTTGAATTATCATTTATAGAAAAATACTTTGTATCGTAAAAATCTTCAGATTCGATACCTTCTCCTTTGATATTGAAAACATCTGCAACATTTTTTTCAAAATAATTGCTCATGTCCTCACACGCATCCCAAATTTTAGAATACTTTATACGTAAACCTTTACTTACTTTTTCCAGTAGTCGGGCCTTTAATATATCGGATTGTTGTAGTTGTATGCCCGATGTGCCTAAAGCCATAAACAACGCATTCAAATCTGTATTTTTAGGTGCAACATTAAACACAAAATGTACATTTTTGTAAATATAATTGCCAAAATCAGCACGTTGTTCTTGCTTTATTTCTGATGTGATAAAGTGTTTTATAGTTTCAACGCCCTTGGCTATAAATTTTAAAAATTCCTTTTCGCTAAGGTCTGAAAACTTTAAGTATGAACTATTGTCTAATAAACCTTTTAAGTAATTAGCAACTTCAATTCGTATATCAAAATCAAAACGAATGTCTTTAGTATTATTGGGATAAGTAATCTCCAAATAATCTGTTATATCTGTTTTGATATTTAATAACTTAAAAGCATTAGCAATTAGCCAAAATGTAGTGAAACGCTGTTGTCCGTCTATCAATTCGTATTGTTTCTCACGAATTTTGTTTGATGACTTGATTACATAAGTGTTTCCTACAAAATAATTTGAACAGTTGGAATTTGCATTAATAAAAGTGTTTAATATGTCGCCCAAGAGTTTTTTTATCTCTTCATCGTCCCATACAAAAGGTCGTTGGTAAACGGGAATAATAAACTCGTAATTTTCTTTTACAATTTCTTCAACAGTCTTTATGTAGGTTTCAAATTTCATCTTTGTGGTTCCTTACATTTTCTTCAATTTTTACTTTTAGTTTTTCATCAAAATTTGCTTCAGTTGGATTCTCTAATTTAAAGAATGCCCTGCACTTATCAAAAAAACGTTGTTTTACAAGACTACCGTTA